>CAWUFW010001109.1:1441666-2162500 GCA_963921515.1 Calotriton arnoldi | reverse complement strand
CCTCAGGCCCCGCCCCCTCCCTTCACCATTGTGCAAATATTCTTCTAAAATCATCCGAAATACGAATTCCTATTTACTCACCTGTTATAAGGAGAGACCTCAGTGCTGCATCTTTCAGCCCAGTACTGGTCCTGAAAAGTAATTTTAACCGTACTTACCAGTAACTTGAATTTCCTTCCATAGGATATCATTGCCTGCTTTTTGTTGAAAAAGTTTCTAAGTGTTGATTTTTGAAACATACAAATATTCCTCTAAAATCAGCCGAAATACGAATTCCGATTTACTCACCTGTTATAAGGAGAGACCTCAGTGCTGTATCTTTCAGCCCAGTACTGGTCCTGAAAAGTAATTTTAACCGTTCTTACCAGTAACTTGAATTTCCTTCTATAGGCTAACATTGACTGTTTTCACTTGGAAATTCTTCTAAGTGTGGAGTTTTGGAACTTTGAAATATTCCTCTAAAATCAGCCGAAATACGAATTCCGATTTACTCACCTGTTATCAGGAGAGACCTCAGTGCTGTATCTTTCAGCCCAGTACTAATCCTGAAAAGTAATTTTAACCGTACTTACCAGTAACTTGAATTTCCTTCCATAGGCTAACATTGACTGGTTTCACTTGGAAATTCTTCTAAGTGTGGAGTTTTGGAACTTTATAATATTCCTCTAAAATCAACCAAAGTACGAATTCCAATTTACTCACCTGTTATCAGGAGAGAACCCAGTGCTGCATCTTTTAGCCCAGCACTGACCCTGAAAAGTAATTTTAACCGTACTTACCAGTAACTTATATTTTCTTCCATAGGAATCCATTGTCTGGTTTTCAGCAGAAAAGTTTCAAAGTGTCGATTTTCACAAACTACAAATATTCCTAAAAAATCGCCTGTATGACTTAAACGCATTCTTTCAACTGTTTACAGGAGATGCACCAGTGCTGGATCCAGGATCCAACACTGAGTAAGAAAAAGTAACGATAACAGTTTTTAACTTCTAAGTGAATTTCCTTCCATAGGATAACATTGGTGATTCTATGAGAAAAGTTTCTAAGTGTGAACTTTTAAAGTACAATAATATTCCTTAAAAATCACGACTGTAACCAAAACGCTTTTACTCAACTGTTTACAGGAGATGTCCCAGGACTGAATCTAGGATCCAGTCCTGTGGTTAGAAAAAGTAATCCATAAAGTAACTAATTGCATTTAACTAGAAATTCACATTGAGCTGAATGTTGCATTGTGTTTGAAAATGTGTTGCCCATTGCAACAACTGTAACTACTGTACTTAAAAGTCTATTGCCTATGTGCAAAGTATTTAAACTAAAGTAATTCATTCTGAGAAAGTATTTTTTGTAATGTAATGTATAATGTAATTACAATGTAATTTAAAAAATAAAATATTTTAAAAAAAAATTGTTTCTAAAAAATTTGGAAATCAGTATAAAAAAAATGTATATAACAATTAATACATTTAAAAATTGTCATTTACAAAACCTTTGAAATTCACTGAAAAAACCGTAGGTTTCAGACATGTTATAGTTACAAATTAGCATTTAAAAAACCTTTGAAATTCACTGAAAAAACCATAGGTTTCAGGGACGTTATAGTTACAAATTAGCATTTAAAAAACCTTTGAAATTCACTGAAAAAACCATAGGTTTTAGGGACAGTTATAGTTAGTTGGACATTGCACTCGTACAAAACCCGTGAAATTCCCCCGTTATAGTTAGTCCAGCTAACTATAACTCGCGCCCCGCAATGCACTGCTGATGACGTCACATATTACATCACTCATGACATGGTCAGTGACATCACTGATGACATCACTGATGACATCTCAAATGACATCACTGATGACATCATCCACGTGATAATCTGATGCACCTCCTCACACCCCAATATAACCTTTGATACACCCACTCTAAATTACAGACTGCCATTCGCAAAACCATAGACACTCCAACACCAATAACTACATACCCACTCACTGATTCTTAGGTCTACGCACACATCCACTCACTCACCCGTACAGTCACTCATACTTACGGTCACTCAGTACTAGGACTATCATATGCACTCATTCTCCTATATAGACACTCAAACACCGCCACTCATCCATAGAGGTACTCACACACCTAGTCAGTCATGCAAATAATTAAACACACTACCATTTACTCACCTATACAGTTATACACACACCAGCTCACTTACTCATACAAATAGTAGCACATTCTTACGCTCTTATACAATCACTGATACAAGCACACACTCATCCATACAGCCACTATCACAATCACTCACTCTCGCTTATAGCTATTTATATACTCCAACACACATATATACTGCCTTTCACATATGTAGTTACTCACACATGTACCACTGGGACATACATTCACTCACTAACACACTCTTACACACACTTACCCACCCATACAGTCTATCACAGATGCACTCTTGAAACCATCCACCCAGTGAATCACCCACTCACACATCTATGCACAGAGTTGCACACACCCCTCCCACACAAACACTCAGGCACCCATACAGATACTCAGACAAGCATTCAATAACTCATATAGACACTCATGTAGCTATTCACAAACACATGCAGCCACTTACACAGCAACAGACAGACGGATACAGACATTCACCCAGTTTAGTCACTAACCCATGCATTCAGTAAGATACGTTAAATCACTCACTTATAGAGTCAGTCACGCACCTACTAAATCATCCATACAGACACTTACACACCCATTCATTCTTCAATACGTCTTTTCCTATATATATTAAAAATATTTAAACTTTACAGAAACACACAGTCACTGGATGATGTCATCAGTGATGTCATTTGAGATGTCATCAGTGATGTCATCAGTGATGTCACTGACCATGTCATGAGTGATGTAATATGTGACGTCATCAGCAGTGCATTGCGGGGCGCGAGTTATAGTTAGCTGGACTAACTATAACGGGGAATTTCACGGGTTTTGTACGTGTGCAATGTCCAACTAACTATAACTGTCCCTAAAACCTATGGTTTTTTCAGTGAATTTCAAAGGTTTTTTAAATGCTAATTTGTAACTATAACGTCCCTGAAACCTATGGTTTTTTCAGTGAATATATATATATATATATATACCTACTGGCGGTCGCCAGTAGGTAGTTATAGTTAGAACCTAGTTTCCATAGGGAAAGCATTTTTTGATTTGCTAATATCTTTGGCGTCGTTTAACGAATCTGAGAAATTCTCCAAAAAAGGTCTATCCAGGTCAGCTCCTATCCTGAAAGTTTGGGGTGATTCGTCAAGCGGGGGCAGAGAAAACATTTTGAGACAGGCTACAGCCTGAACTGCTGAATGGAATTACACCAAATTTGGCAAAAAGGTAGTGCTTGGTTCAGAAAGCGACCTTTTTTTTAAATGGTGTAAATCCGTTCAGTAGTTTTTGAGATATTAAAGAAAAAAAAATATATATATGTGGGCGGAGCCTAATCCCCGAGCACGAGCTTGGCTCTGATTGGCTGCCAACACTTCAAACCAGGAAGTGTTGGCAGCCATCTTGTGCTTCGGACCGAGGGAGAAAGAAAAGGTGAGAGACAGATAAAAAAAAAAAAAAAGGGGGCAAGGTAAAAACACCCTGACCCCCAGGCCTGCTCCAGGCCCAAAAAAAGCATTTAAAAAAAAAAAAAAAAAATCGGACAAATTTGCGCTGGGTGCGCGAATCCGGCAGAGAAAATAAAAAAAAACGAAGCGCAGGCTCCCGCGCTTCGTTGTATTGAAGCCCCCGTGTGGGCCAGGTCCCGGGGGCACTGAAAAAAATGTTTGCCCCCACACTGCCCCGGGGACCGCCACCCCCCGGGGCTAATTTTTAAATGTGTGGGGGGACCTCCAAGGCCCCCCAAGCCCCGGGGACCGCCACCCCCCGGGGCTTTTATTAATTATTTGCGGGGGCACACGGCCCCCCGCTGCCCCGGGGACCGCCACCCCCCGGGGCTTTTGAAATAAATAAATAAACCTGTGTGGTGGGCCTCAAGCCCCCCCCCCACATGCCCCAGGGACCGCCACCTCCCCGGGGCACTAATATGCAAATGTGGGGGTCCGTTACGGACCCCCGAGCCCCGGGGACCACCACCTCCCCGGGGCTGTGCACTAGGTGGGAGGGGGCTGCACGGCCCACCTCCTGGAGCCCTTGATAGCCCTGGGGACTGCCACCCCCAGGTCCGGCTCCTGCAGTGTCCCGGGGTGCCCACCCCCGGGACACTGCTGTTTGCTATGGCAGGGCGGGAGCCGTGCGGCTCCCGCCCTGTCATAGCAAACTGTGGTTTGGATTTTGTAGCGAGACAGGTTTCCTGCTCTCGCTACAAATCCAAACCACATTGCTTTTCCACAAGGGGAGCTGCATGTCAGCAGCTCTCCGTGTGGAAAAGCAATGCCGGCTCCCGCAGGAGGCGGGGAGCCGGCGAGACCGTGGGGGAATTGGGGATCCCCCCACGGTCCCCAAGGAAGAGGCCAGGCCTCGGGGGATGGGGTCCCCGGGGCCATGAGTGGCCTAGCAGGGGGGCCACGCGGCCCCCTCCATGAATGAATGATTTTTTTTTTTTTTTAAACGAGGCACAGCCCCGGGGGATGGGGTCCCCGGGGCCACTTGAGGCCGAAGGAGGGGGGCTACGCTGCCCCCTCCTTTAAAATGATTTAATTTTTAAAAAAAACATGTGGCCATGCCCCGGGGGATGGGGTCCCCGGGGCCAAAATTGGCCTCGGGAGGAGGGCCGCGCGGCCCCCTTCCCGTTTTTTTTTAATTTGAAAAAAAGCAGGCCCTGAGGGATGGGGTCCCCAGGGCCCCAAATAATTTAAAAGGAGGGGGGCCACACAGATAAAAAAATAAATAAAAATAAAAAACGGCATCGCGGCGGAGGCCACGCCCTCTACCTGCAGCACTCAGCAAACGCGCCCCTGGCGCGTTGTAGGTGGGGGAATTAATTTCCCTTGAATACTGAGGGTCCCTGGGGGCCAACTAGCCCACCAGGTACCTCCAGTATGCGCCAGGGAGCTGCTTTGCAGAGAGGTGTTCAGAGGCCAAGCCCCTTTTTACACCTCTCTGCAACGCAGCTCTGTGGCGCTTACTGGAGGTACCTGGTGGGCTAGTTGGCCCCCAGGGACCCTCAGGACTCAAGGGAATTAATCCCCCAATTTACAACGCGCCAGGGCGCATTTGCACAGTGGTGCACGGAGGGACGGGGCCTGACATACCAAGTGTGCAAATGCACTCCCTGGCACAATGTAAATTGGGGGATTAAGTCCCCTTCAATCCTGAGGGTCCCTGGGGTCAACTAGCCACCAGGTACCTCCAGTAAGCGCCAAGAGCTGCGTTGCAGAGAGGTGTAAAGGGCGTGGCCTCTGAACACCTCTCTGCAACGCAGCTCCCTGGTGCATACTGGAGGTACCTGGTGAGCTAGTTGACCCCAGGGACCCTCAGGATTCAAGGGACTTAATCCCCAATTTACAACGCGCCAGGGGGTGCGTTTGCACAGTGGTGCAGGGAGGGGGCGTGGCCTGATGTGACAAGTGTGCAAACGTGCCCTGTGGCGCGTTTTAAGTTGGGGAATTAAGTCCCCTTGAATCCTGAGGGTCCCTGGGGGCCGACGAGAGTGCATATGATAGTGTTGTATTGATGAGAGACTGTATGTATGAGTGATTGTATGGGTGAATGAGTGGATGTGTGTGTAGACCTAGGAATTAGTGAGTGCGTATGTAGTAACTGGTATTGGTGTGTCGATGGTTTCGAAAATGGTAGTCTGTATTTTACAGTGGGTGTATCAAAGATTATATCAGAGTGTGAGGAGGTGCATCAGATTTTCACGTGGATGATGTCATCAGTGATGTCATCAGTGATGTCATTTGAGATGTTATCAGTGATGTCATCAGTGATGTCACTGACCATGTCATGAATGATGTAATATGTGATGTCATCAGCAGTGCATTGCGGGGGCGCGAGTTATAGTTTGCTGAACTAACTATAACAGGGGAATTTCTATGGTTTTGTACGAGTGAAATGTCCAACTAACTATAAAGTCCCTGAAACCTATGGTTTTTTCAGTGAATTTCTAAGGTTTTTTAAATGCTAATTTCTAACTATAACGTGCCTGAAACCTCTTTTTTTTCAGTGAATTTCAATGGTTTTTTAAATGCTAATTTCTAACTATAACATGCCTGAAACCTATGGTTTTTTCAGTGAATATATATATATATATATATATATATATACATACATATACATATATACATACTCTCTTTCTATGGCCACTCCACCAATGAGAAGACACTGTGCTGGGTTTTAAATCGCCGCGCGAGACCCCCGTTTTGCAACCCACATTGAGAAAGGCATACAAGCCGAAACGCGTCTGTATGGTGCAATTTAAATAAAGACAAGTGGAACTAACCAACACCGAAGTCTGGTGGTGAGACAAAGTATGGTTTCACGGTGAGCCCGAGCTGTGTCGGAGCCTGTCGTATTTGCAAATGGGCTGTGGTGAGGATGTTTGGTACAAGCTGCCCGTGCTGTAACTGACACGCCCTCTCGGTCTGGTGCACCGCAGAAACGGGAGAGAGTGGATCACTGTATTTCTATACACACTGCGGAGCCCCCCGACCATGGAGGATGAGGAGTATGGCTTTGCGCCCGGTGTTTCACTAATACCGGTCAACATGCCCCTCGTTCCCGAGACGTATTGGGGAGAGAGGAGAGCAGTATTATACTGCACAACGGGACACCAGCAATGTTTTATTCGTCAACCGCCGAGGACGTGGAAAGCATACATGCCTGTCTGTCGCTTCAGCTGGCTACAGTCGGGACATTAATATGTGTCTACACGGAGGTGACTG
This sequence comes from Calotriton arnoldi, assembly GCA_963921515.1. Lineage (NCBI taxonomy): Eukaryota > Metazoa > Chordata > Amphibia > Caudata > Salamandridae > Calotriton > Calotriton arnoldi. The sequence goes on along the minus strand of CAWUFW010001109.1, from coordinate 2,155,622 downwards.
CAACTCACGCGTACAAGATGTGCTGGAGGACATTTGGGTATGTGGATCCACCGATTTCCACGGAGGGGCACATTGGAAGAGACATTTAGTTGGAGTTGCCCTAGGGGAAGACTGCATAGTACATTGCCACAATTCACGGTGCAATTTATTGTTGAAATTGATATATGGAAAAGGAATGCCTTGGGATTTTACGATTACATCATAGTACGTTGTTGTGGCCACATTGAACCGGATACCATCGGGGTATAGAGTCAGTCCTCTTTCTATGGCCACTCCACCAATGAGAAGACACCGTGCTGGGTTTTAAATCTCCGAGCGAGTCCCTCGCTTTGCAACCTACATTGAGAAAGGCATACAAGCCGAAACGCGTCTGTATGGTGCAATTTAAATAAAGACAAGTGGAACTAACCAACGCTGAAGTCTGGTGGTGTGACGAAGTATGGTTTCACGGTGAGCCCGAGCTGTGTCGGAGCCCGTCGTATTTGCAAATGGGCTGTGGTGAGGATATATATATATATATATTCACTGAAAAAACCATAGGTTTCAGACATGTTATAGTTAGAAATTAGCATTTAAAAAACCTTTGAAATTCACTGAAAAAACCATAGGTTTTAGGGACAGTTATAGTTAGTTGGACATTTCACTCGTACAAAACCATAGAAATTCCCCGTTATAGTTAGTTCAGCTAACTATAACTCGCGCACCCGCAATGCACTGCTGATGACGTCACATATTACATCACTCATGACATGGTCAGTGACATCACTGATGACATCACTGATGACATCTCAAATGACATCACTGATGACATCATCCACGTGATAATCTGATGCATCTTCTCACACCCTAATATAACTTTTGATACACCCACTCTAAATTACAGACTGCCATTCTCAAAACCATAGACACTCCAACACCAAAAACTACATACCCACTCACTGATTCCTAGGTCTACACACACATCCACTCACTCACCCGTACAGTCACTCATACTTACAGTCACTCAGTACAGGACTATCATATGCACTCATACACCTATATAAACACTCACACACCGCCACTCATCCATAGAGGTACTCACACACCCTAGTCAGTCATGCAAAAATTAATCACACACCCATTTACTCACCTATACAGTTATACACACACCAGCTCACTTACTCATACAAATACTAGCACATTCTTACGCTCTTATACAATAACTGATACAAGCACACACACATCCATACAGCCACTCTCACTATCACACACTCTCACTTATAGCCATTTAAATACTCTAACACACATATATACTGCCTTTTACATATGTAGTTACTCGCACATGTACCACTGAGATATACATTCACTCACTAACACACCCATACACACACTCACCCACCCAAGCAGTCCATCACAGATGCACTCTTGAAATCATGCACCCAGTGAATCACCCACTCACACATCTATGTACAGAGTCACACACACCCCACCCACACAAACACTCAGGCAGCCATACAGATACTCAGAGAACCAATCAATAACCCATATAGACACTCATGTAGCTATTCGCAAATCCATGCATCCACTTACACACCAACAAACAGACGGATACAGACATTCACACAGTTTAGTCACTAACCCATGCATTCAGTAAGATACGTTTAATCACTCATTTGTAGAGTCAGTCACTCACGTACTAAATCATCCATTCAGACACTTATACACCCACTCATTCTTCAATACGCCTTTCCCTATATATATTAAACATATTTAAACTTTACAGAAACACACAGTCACTGGATGATGTCATCAGTGATGTCATCAGTGATGTCATTTGAGATGTCATCAGTGATGTCACTGACCATGTCATGAGTGATGTAATATGTGACGTCATCAGCAGTGCATTGCGGGGCGCGAGTTATAGTTAGCTGAACTAACTATAACGGGGGAATTTCTATGGTTTTGTACAAGTGAAATGTCCAACTAACTATAACTGTCCCTAAAACCTATGGTTTTTTCAGTGAATATATATATATATATATATATATACATACACACACACACATGTACATACACACACATACATGCATTTCCATTTATATGACTACTCAAAAACCGGTACGGGCCAAGCCAGACATAAAAGCAATGCGAAAGACTTTAAAAGTAACAAGAAAGATTTTAGACCTACTTTTATGTCTGCCATGTCCTTGTTTTTGCTTCTCGAAATATGGTCACCCTAATTCTAACATGCATTTTAAGCAGTGTGTGACCAATCACCTTCTATGCACGTGTTTCCTCAAGGGGAAGCAAAAGAAAGTGAAACCGTTTTCTAGGAGGCTGCTCCAAATTCCAACAGCCTCCACGCAGTCATCAATATGTTCTCCACGTACAGGTAACCACTGACACACACAAAGCATCTTAAGAAAAAACATCTCCACTCATCAGCAGAGCTCTCACGTTTTCCAGGTCCATGCGCGAGTAGACAATCCAGTTCAGGTTTTTGGTTTGAATTCTGGTACTTGCACTCAGTCCTGTTAATCCAATTATAAAACAAGGACTACAAGTCCCAGAATGCAGAGCAAAAAAAAAACCTGGCTTGAATCGGATTCTCACACACGGACCTAGGAAACCCTGAGAGCTCTGCATACAGCTAAGCACAATCCATGAAACTCGGACAAACACTGGACTAGCTTCTCGATTTCCTTGGCTGTTCATCTTTCCACATTAACAATTGTAAAACCGTGACGACTCTTAAAGAATAATGATAGTTTGTTTTGTACGTAGCGCTTGCTGTCAATCTGACTGCTTCGTAGCACTGCAAACTGCACCTGTTAATGTGACTGAATCCTATAATCCATAGTGTATGGCCTTCAGATGGACTGGGCAGAAGGTTGTGTGTTGGACCTGTTGGGAACTTGACCCGTGATCGGCATCAGGTACAGGAACCACTCGCTTTCTTGATGTAAAGAGGTATAAACCGGTGTGGCCCTGTATAGAAAGGAGCAGGGGGTGGGGCTTGATTGGGAGGGGTGGGGACAAGCAGGGCACATAAGAGAGGATAAAGGGGCAGTGGGAAGGGAGACGATTGTTGATTGATAAGGGAAGTAAATAAGAGAAAACACAATATTTTCCACATGACCAATATTTCTGAAGACTTTCAAAGAGGGAGAGTGTGCCTGCTTTTTTGTCTGCGTTTAGGTAAAAATTCCTTGTGAAATCCGAGACACCTCACCATACCCGACGGAAAGCACCTGCACCCAACTATTTACCTGAAAGTACATTTATTAGTGGGGTGCAACACCCCAAAATCCCTCACCACCCCCGAAGCTACGCCGCTGGAAAGGAGCCGCAGCCCTGCAATAAAGAAAAGAAAATTAACTAAACAGGCAAGCGCCTCTAAGGCAGGAAAGTGTGAAGAGCAATACGGAAAACAGTCCCGTTGTGACTTGACCTGCCTGCACTACAACAAGGGTGGGGTTTCACAGGGACAGAGCCACGTCGGCCACTCGCACCAGTGGTATCATGGTGCAACATGGCTGCTGCTACAACAGGCGTAACAGTTTCCACTAGTGTTGGGCAGTGCATGGCCGTGTTTTTCACTCCCTGATAAAACAGCGGCTGAGCTCGCGCCCTTCCCCCACCGCCACCCCCACCTTCCCCACACACACCCGGCAGTCACTGGAAAACAGGAGGAACACGTTGCCAATAGTAGAAACAATAATGATCATCTGTAAAATAAAACAGAGGAAATTGATATTCTATCGAAAAAAGTGAATTGAGCAAGTAAAGATATATCTTTTTATAAAAGACAAATAATTGAGAAAAAAAGGCCAGGGAGCACCCGCGGGACGCGAACCCCGAAGGGTTGAACACGAAATTCATGTAAAGTCAGAAGGAACCGCTGAGCTAAAGCTGGCCCGAGAGAGTTTGCTCGCTGAACGTTATAACACAGTACACGTCACCAAGGGTGGTACTTACACTGGGTTTGTTTTATTGGCAGCTGAGAACACACCCATGGCTCACATTGCTTTCGTTTTATTCCGGGCAGTAGCCATTGGACAGCTATGTTCCTCCCTTATGGATACACGTGACACATGAGAGGAGGTTATTCATAGATCTGGAGGTACTGGTAGCAGTAATATATATACAAAGAGCGTTTCCAGCTGTGGAATTGTCTATGTAGCCAGACTAGGCAGCAATTTACCAAGGGGCTGGCTAAATATCTGGCCTCTTGGTTAAACAGCTATTAGGTACTATGACAGCCCTCAGCTTTGTCGGTGCACTTGTGATTGGATAATGCAGTCCAGGTTTTTTCTGTGCTGTCTGAGAATTTTAATCCTGATTTTATAACAGGATTAACAATAGAATTAAAAAGACTGCACATTCCACAATTCAACAAATTCCTGTCCGAATGAACTACTGAAGCTTTGAACCTGGGAAACTTGATAGCTCTATATTGTTTGGTTGATGCTATGAACAATAATGCTTTTATTTAAACAGGCAGGTTTTCAATCAACACAATCAAAAAGGGTTCCTGGACATGGCAAGGTGGTTGTAATCTTACGATTGGGTGCCAAAAAATTTGAAACTTTTGAAAGTAAGTGTATCGGTCTGTCGTGTAGTTCCTATAAATCTATATAGGATCTGCGCGTTTAGGCAACATAAATTGTGGGATTGGGGTCCAGACTGATTCCAGACACCCCCACCGGATATGTTCGCCTGTATACCAGCTAGCTCACAGTGCCACTATGAACCCCTCTTATCAAGGAGCGAATAGTTTCGGGCAACTATCGAACATGACAACCCTGACCCCTCAGGGATCGTGGAAACAGTACAGTACCTTTCGCTCAGTCACTCGTGCTCACTTTGTCTCAGAGAGATACACAGAATAAACGATAGGGACGTTTTCAATAAGCATTTATTAAACCAACGTCATTCTACTGTAAAATAAGTCTGCTGCAACAACCATGAGACAGAAACAGATGTTTATCGTTATAAACACCAACAGAGTAAATAGATGGTAGAATTCTACCATAGTGCTAAAACAATGGATATATGCAGGCATATAAATACATGACAGTAATAATGCGTACTCCTACGATGCTAACCCTAACTAGATGTACCTAAATGTACCTAGCATGTATGTAGGTGTATAGCCAAGAATCCCCCTAGGATAAGACCAACCCCATTACCTGATGTGAGAGAATGAAGGACCCCGTCTTGGTCTCGAGATGGACACCCCGCGAGCGATGTCAGATCACTGCGTGCTGGAGTGTCTGCCTGCAGGAACCTCAGCGTGTCGTGTCAGCATGGAAGACTTTCTCCTCTGCCCGCCCAAGCAAAGATATGGTGTTTATATACCCAAAAGGCACCCTCGGGTTCTACCTTGCTGTGTCAGGTCGGCCGAGGATGACAAAAGTGATGAACCTTATTCACTGTTATTATGCAGAAGATGGTAATCCTGCTGTGATTCTGAGAATCCTCATGCATAATAAATGAGGCTAGTTTTCGGAGAAAACCACACAACATTTATGCAGCATCTAACTAGGTAAAAGGTCAGCACCAAAACCGTTATGTAGTACAATGGCAGGGTAAATGTAGGTGAAAAGTTAGGTGACTACCCAGGCCTATATTGGGGTACATTACAAATCAGGTCTTGTCCTTGAGATGCTGCACTCTGCATTTCACGGACCACCGTGAAATATTTCCCATATTTCATGGTTTCCTGTGAAATATGGCCTTTTATGCCACACATTCTGTGGAATAAACGTATCAAAACATGTACTATATTGTATAAATATATATATATATATATATATATATCACTGAAAAAACCATAGGTTTTAGGGACAGTTATAGTTAGTTGGACATTTCACTGCGTACAAAACCATAGAAATTCCCCCGTTATAGTTAGATCAGCTAACTATAACTCGCGCCCCGCAATGCACTGCTGATGACGTCACATATTACATCACTCATGACATGGTCAGTGACATCACTGATGACATCACTGATGACATCTCAAATGACATCACTGATGACATCATCCAGTGACTGTGTGTTTCTGTAAAGTTTAAATATGTTTAATATATATAGGGAAAGGCGTATTGAAGAATGAGTGGGTGTATAAGTGTCTGAATGGATGATTTAGTACGTGAGTGACTGACTCTACAAATGAGTGATTAAGCGTATCTTACTGAATGCATGGGTTAGTGACTAAACTGTGTGAATGTCTGTATCCGTCTGTTTGTTGGTGTGTAAGTGGATGCATGGATTTGCGAATAGCTACATGAGTGTCTATATGGGTTATTGATTGGTTCTCTGAGTATCTGTATGGCTGCCTGAGTGTTTGTGTGGGTGGGGTGTGTGTGACTCTGTACATAGATGTGTGAGTGGGTGATTCACTGGGTGCATGATTTCAAGAGTGCATCTGTGATGGACTGCTTGGGTGGGTGAGTGTGTGTATGGGTGTGTTAGTGAGTGAATGTATATCTCAGTGGTACATGTGCGAGTAACTACATATGTAAAAGGCAGTATATATGTGTGTTAGAGTATTTAAATGGCTATAAGTGAGTGTGTGATAGTGAGAGTGGCTGTATGGATGCGTGTGTGCTTGTATCAGTTATTGTATAAGAGCGTAAGAATGTGCTAGTATTTGTATGAGTAAGTGAGCTGGTGTGTGTATAACTGTATAGGTGAGTAAATGGGTGTGTGATTAATTTTTTGCATGACTGACTAGGTGTGTGAGTACCTCTATGGATGAGTGGCGGTGTGTGAGTGTTTATATAGGTGTATGAGTGCATATGATAGTCCTGTACTGAGTGACTGTAAGTATGAGTGACTGTACGGGTGAGTGAGTGGATGTGTGTGTAGACCTAAGAATCAGTGAGTGGGTATGTAGTTTTTGGTGTTGGAGTGTCTATGGTTTTGAGAATGGCAGTCTGTAATTTAGAGTGGGTGTATCAAAAGTTATATTAGGGTGTGAGAAGATGCATGAAATTATCGCATGGATGATGTCATCAGTGATATCATTTGAGATGTCATCAGTGATGTCATCAGTGATGTCACTGACCATGTCATGAGTGATGTAATATGTGACGTCATCAGCAGTGCATTGCGGGGCGCGAGTTATAGTTAGCTGAACTAACTATAACGGGGGAATTTCTATGGTTTTGTACGAGTGAAATGTCCAACTAACTATAACTGTCCCTAAAACCTATGGTTTTTTCAGTGAATTTCAAAGGTTTTTTAAATGCTAATTTCTAACTATAACATGTCTGAAACCTATGGTTTTTTCAGTGAATTTCAAAGGTTTTTTAAATGCTAATTTCTAACTATAACGTGCCTGAAACCTATGATTTTTTAAGTGAATTTCAAAGATTTTTTAAATGCTAGTTTCTAACTATGCCTACAGAGGTAGGACATGTGAAGAAAGAAGAAAAAACGCACAGAAAGAAGCAAAAGATGTACAGAAAGAACCAACAGAGGAGCAGAAAGAGGCCTTGTTGCAAAATCATCCTGTGCCCACAACTTTTTCAGACGGGTACTGGTGGTAACTGACTCTGACTAACCAGAGCCAGTGCTATGCTAAAAGAGACTTAGAATACAGTGAAAACACCTACATACACTAGGGAACACTATGCGTTGGGGTACCCCTGTGATTAGCATGACCTCCTCTGCAAGTCCCTAGTACATAATAGGGCAGGGGGATTAAAACTACCTCTTAAAACGTGCTACAGGGCGCGTTTGCACAGTGGTGAAGGGAGGGGGGCCTGAGGTGACATGTGTGCAAACGCGCCCGTGGCACGTTTTAAGTTGCAGGATTAAGTCCCCTTGAATCCTGAGGGTCCCTGGGGCCCAACTAGCCCCCAGGTACCTACAGTTAGGACCACAGAGCTGAGTTGCAGAGAGGCGTTCCAAGGCCACGCACCTTTTTCACCTCTCTGCAACGCAACTCTGTTGTGCTTACTGAAGGTACCTGGTGGGCTAGTTGGCCCCAGGGTCCCTCAGGATTCAAAGAGAATTAATTCCCCAACTTAAAACGCACCACAGGGCGTGTTTGCGCACATGTCACCTGAGGCCCGCCCCCTCCCTTCACCACTGTGCAAACGCGCCCCGTGTAGCGTTTTAAGTTGGGGATTAGGTCACCTTGAATCCTGAGGGTCCCTGGGGCCCAACTAGCCCACCAGGTACTTCCAGTAAGCACCACAGGCCTGCGTTGCAACACCTGTAACAAATTGTGCAGTTGTGTTTAGGTAGTGAAGAGGGTCGTGCTGGGGGTAGTGTTTTAGGGTTTAGGGTAGTGCAGTGGTGTTTGTGTAGTGTAGGGGGTCATGCTGGGGGTAGATTTAGGGTTTAGGGTAGTGCAGTGGTGTTTGGGTAGTGTAGGGAGTCGTGCTGGGGGAGTGTTTTAGGGTTTAGGGTAGTGCAGTGGTGTTTGGGTAGTGTAGGGGGTCGTGCTGGGGGTAGTGTTTTAGGGTTTAGGGTAGTGCAGTGGTGTTTGGGTAGTGTAGGGGGTCGTGCTGGGGTCGTGATTTAGGGTAGTGCAGTGGTGTTTGGGTAGTGTAGGGGGTACTGCTGGGGGTAGTGTTATAGGGTTTAGGGTAGTGCAATGGTGTTTGGGTAGTGTAGGGGGTAGTGTTTTAGGGTTTAGGGTAGTGCAGTGGTGTTTGGGTAGTGTAGGGGGTACTGCTGGGGGTAGTGTTTTAGGGTTTAGGGTAGTGCAGTGGTGTTTGGGTAGTGTAGGGGGTACTGCTGGGGGTAGTTTTTAGGGTTTAGGGTAGTGCAGTGGTGTTTGTGTAGTGTAGGGGGTAGTGTTTTAGGGTTTAGGGTAGTGCAGTGGTGTTTGTGTAGTGTAGGAGGTCGTGTTTTAGGGTTTAGGGTAGTGCAGTGGTCTTTGGGTAGTGTAGGGAGTCGTGCGGGGGTAGTGTTTTAGGGTTTAGGGTAGTGCAGTGGTCTTTGGGTAGTGTAGGGGGTCGTGCGGGGGTAGTGTTTTAGGGACTAGGGTAGTGCATTGGTGTTTGGGTAGTGTAGGGGTCATGCGGGGGGTAGTGTTTTAGGGTTTAGGGCAGTGCAGTGGTGTTTGGGTAGTGTAGGGGGTCGTGCTGGGGGAGTGTTTTAGGGTTTAGGGCAGTGCAGTGGTGTTTGGGTAGTGTAGGGGGTCGTGCTGGGGGAGTGTTTTAGGGTTTAGGGCAGTGCAGTGGTGTTCGGGTAGTGTAGGGGGTCGTGCTGGGGAGTGTTTTAGGGTTTAGGGCAGTGCAGTGGTGTTCGGGTAGTGTAGGGGGTCGTGCTGGGGGTAGTGTTCTAGGGTTTAGGGCAGTGCAGTGGTGTTCGGGCAGTGTAGGGGGTTGTGCTGGGGCTGGTGTTTCAGGGTTTAGGGCAGTGCAGTGGTGTTCGGGCAGTGTAGCTGGTGGTGCTGGGGCTGGTGTTTCAGGGTTTAGGGCAGTGCAGTGGTGTTCGGGCAGTGTAGGGGGTCATGCTGGGGCTGGTGTTTCAGGGTTTAGGGCAGTGCAGTGGTGTTCGGGCAGTGTAGGGGGCTTGCTGGGGCTGGTGTTTCAGGGTTTAAGGCAGTGCAGTGGTGTTCGGGCAGTGTAGGGGTCGTGCTGGGGGTGGTGTTTCAGGGTTTAGGGCAGTGCAGTGGTGTTCGGGCAGTGTAGGGGTCGTGCTGGGGCTAGTGTTTCAGGGGTTTAGGGCAGAGCAATGGTGTTCAGGCAGTGTAGGGGGTTGTGCTGGAGGTGGTGTTTAAGGGTTTAGGGCAGTGCAGTGGTGTTCGGGCAGTGTAGGGGGTCTTGCTGGGGGTGGTGTTTCAGGGTTTAGGGCAGTGGTGTTCAGGCAGTGTAGGGGGTCTTGCTGGGGGTGATGTTTCAGGGTTTAGGGCAGTGCAGTGGTGTTCGGGCAGTGTAGGGGGTCGTGCTGGGGGTGGTGTTTCAGGGTTTAGGGCAGTGCAGTGGTGTTCCGGCAGTGTAGGGGGTCGTGCAGGGGGTGGTGTTTCAGGGTTTAGGGCAGTGCAGTGGTGTTCGGGCAGTGTAGGGTGTCGTGCTGAGGGGTGGTGTTTCAGGGTTTAGGGCAGTGCAGTGGTGTTCGGGCAGTGTAGGGGGTCGTGCAGGGGGTGGTGTTTCAGGGTTTAGGGCAGTGCAGTGGTGTTTGGGCAGTGTAGGGGGTCGTGCAGGGGGTGGTGTTTCAGGGTTTAGGGCAGTGCAGTGGTGTTCGGCCAGTGTAGGTGGTCTTGCTGGGGGTGGTGTTTCAGGGTTTAGTGCAGTGGTGTTCGGGCAGTGTAGGGGGTCGTGCTGGGGGTGGTGTTTCAGGGTTTAGGGCAGTGCAGTGGTGTTCCGGCAGTGTAGGGGGTCGTGCAGGGGGTGGTGTTTCAGGGTTTAGGGCAGTGCAGTGGTGTTTGGGCAGTGTAGGGGGTTGTGCTGGAGGTGGTGTTTAAGGGTTTAGGGCAGTGCAGTGGTGTTCGGGCAGTGTAGGGGTCTTGCTGGGGGTGGTGTTTCAGGGTTTAGGGCAGTGGTGTTCAGGCAGTGTAGGGGGTCTTGCTGGGGGTGATGTTTCAGGGTTTAGGGCAGTGCAGTGGTGTTCGGGCAGTGTAGGGGTCGTGCTGGGGGTGGTGTTTCAGGGTTTAGGGCAGTGCCGTGGTGTTCCGGCAGTGTAGGGGGTCGTGCAGGGGTGGTGTTTCAGGGTTTAGGGCAGTGCACTGGTGTTCGGGCAGTGTAGGGTGTCGTGCTGAGGGGTGGTGTTTCAGGGTTTAGGGCAGTGCAGTGGTGTTCGGGCAGTGTAGGGGGTCGTGCAGGGGTGGTGTTTCAGGGTTTAGGGCAGTGCAGTGGTGTTTGGGCAGTGTAGGGGTCGTGCAGGGGGTGGTGTTTCAGGGTTTAGGGCAGTGCAGTGGTGTTCGGCTAGTGTAGGTGGTCTTGCTGGGGTGGTGTTTCAGGGTTTAGTGCAGTGGTGTTCGGGCAGTGTAGGGGTCGTGCTGGGGTGGTGTTTCAGGGTTTAGGGCAGTGCAGTGGTGTTCCGGCAGTGTAGGGGGTCGTGCAGGGGGTGGTGTTTCAGGGTTTAGGGCAGTGCAGTGGTGTTTGGGCAGTGTAGGGGGTTGTGCTGGGGGTGGTGTTTCAGGGTTTAGGGCAGTGCAGTGGTGTTTGGGCAGTGTAGGGTGTCGTGCTGAGGGGTGGTGTTTCAGGGTTTAGGGCTGTGCAGTGGTGTTCGGCAGTGTAGGTGGTCTTGCTGGGGGTGGTGTTTCAGGTTTTAGTGCAGTGGTGTTCGGGCAGTGAAGGGGGTCTTGCTGGGGGTGGTGTTTCAGGGTTTAGGGCAGTGCAGTGGTGTTCGGGCAGTGTAGGGGGTCTTGCTGGTGCTGGTGTTTCAGGGTTTAGGGCAGTGCAGTGGTGTTCGGGCAGTGTAGGGGGTCGTGCTGGGGGTGGTGTTTCAGGGTTTAGGGCAGTGCAGTGGTGTTCGGGCAGTGTAGGGGGTCGTGCTGGGGCTGGTGTTTCAGGGTTTAGGGCAGTGCAGTGGTGTTCGGGCAGTATAGGGGGTCGTGCTGGGTCTGGTGTTTCAGGGTTTTGGGCAGAGCAGTGGTGTTCGGGCAGTGTAGGGGGTCTTGCTGGGGGTGATGTTTCAGGGTTTAGGGCAGTGCAGTTTTGTTTGGGCAGTGTAGGGGTCTTGCTGGGGGTAGTGTTTCAGGGTTTAGGGCAGTGCAGTGGTGTTCATGCAGTGTAGGGGTCGTGCTGGGGGTGGCGTTTCAGGGTTTAGGGCAGTGCAGTAGTGTTCGGGCGGTGTAGGGGGTCTTGCAGGGGGTGGTGTTTCAGGGTTTAGGGCAGTGCAGTGGTGTTCGGGCAGTGTAGGGGGTCGTACTGGGGGTGGTGTTTCAGGGTTTAGGGCAGTGCCGTGGTGTTCGGGCAGTGTAGGGGGTCGTGCATGGGGTGGTGTTTTAGGGTTTAGGGCAGTGCAGTGGTGTTCGGGCAGTGTAGAGGGTCATGCTGGGGCTGGTGTTTCAGGGTTTAGGGCAGTGCAGTGGTGTTCGGGCAGTGTAGGGGGTCTTGCTGGGGGTGGTGTTTCAGGGTTTAGGGCAGTGGTGTTCGGGCAGTGTAGGGGGTCTTGCTGGGGGTGATGTTTCAGGGTTTAGGGCAGTGCAGTAGTGTTCGGGCAGTGTAGGGGGTCTTGCTGGGGGTAGTGTGTCAGGGTTTAGGGCAGTGCAGTGGTGTTCGTGCAGTGTAGGGGGTCGTGCTGGGGATGGTGTTTCAGGGTTTAGGGCAATGCAGTAGTGTTCGGGCAGTGTAGGGGGTCGTGCAGGGGTGGTGTTTTAGGGTTTAGGGCAGTGCAGTGGTGTTCGGGCAGTGTAGGGGGTCATGCTGGGGGTGGTGTTTCAGGGTTTAGGGCAGTGCAGTGGTGTTCAGGCAGTGTAGGGGGTCGTGCTGAGGCTGGTGTTTCACGGTTTAGGGCAGTGCAGTGGTGTTCGGACAGTGTAGGGGTCGTTCTGGGGCTGGTGTTTCAGGGTTTAGGGCAGTGCAGTGGTGTTCGAGCAGTGTAGGCGGTCGTGCTGGGGCTGGTGTTTCAGGGTTTAGGGCAGTGCAGTGGTGTTCGGGCAGTGTAGGGGTCGTGCTGGGGCTGGGGTTTTAGGGTTTAGGGCAGTGCAGTGGTGCTCGGGCAGTGTAGGGGGTTGTGCTGGGGTAGTGTTTTAGGGTTTAGGGTAGTGCAGTGGTGCTTGTGTGGTGTAGGGGATCGTGCTGGGGGTAGTGTTTTAGGGTTTAGGGTAGTGCAGTGGTGTTTGTGTAGTGTAGGGGTCATGTTTTAGGGTAGAGCAGTGGTGTTTGGGTAGTGTAGGGAATCGTGCTGGGGTAGTGTTTTAGGATTTAGGTTATTGCATTGGTGTTTGGGTAGTGTAGGGGGTCATGCTGGGGGTAGTGTTTTAGGGTTTAGGATAGTGCAGTGGTGCTTGTGCAGTGTAGGGGGTCGTGCTGGGGGTAGTGTTTTAGGGTTTAGGGTAGTGCAGTGGTGTTTTTCTAGTGTAGGGGGTCATGTTTTAAGATGCAACGCTCCAATACCTGACCAGTCTGCACTACATAAAACTGCAAAAAAACTAAAAATAAAAAGGTTATTGCATTGGTGTTTGGGTAGTGTAGGGGGTCGTGCTGGGGGTAGTGTGTCAGGGTTTAGGGCAGTGCAGTGGTGTTCGTGCAGTGTAGGGGGTCGTGCTGGGGATGGTGTTTCAGGGTTTAGGGCAATGCAGTAGTGTTCGGGCAGTGTAGGGGGTCGTGCAGGGGTGGTGTTTCAGGGTTTAGGGCAGTGCAGTGGTGTTCGGGCAGTGTAGGGGGTCATGCTGGGGGTGGTGTTTCAGGGTTTAGGGCAGTGCAGTGGTGTTCAGGCAGTGTAGGGGGTCGTGCTGAGGCTGGTGTTTCACGGTTTAGGGCAGTGCAGTGGTGTTCGGGCAGTGTAGGGGGTCGTTCTGGGGCTGGTGTTTCAGGGTTTAGGGCAGTGCAGTGGTGTTCGAGCAGTGTAGGCGGTCGTGCTGGGGCTGGTGTTTCAGGGTTTAGGGCAGTGCAGTGGTGCTCGGGCAGTGTAGGGGGTCGTGCTGGGGTAGTGTTTTAGGGTTTAGGGTAGTGCAGTGGTGCTTGTGTGGTGTAGGGGGTCGTGCTGGGGGTAGTGTTTTAGGGTTTAGGGTAGTGCAGTGGTGTTTGTGTAGTGTAGGGGTCATGTTTTAGGGTAGAGCAGTGGTGTTTGGGTAGTGTAGGGAATCGTGCTGGGGGTAGTGTTTTAGGATTTAGGTTATTGCATTGGTGTTTGGGTAGTGTAGGGGGTCGTGCTGGGGGTAGTGTTTTAGGGTTTAGGGTAGTGCAGTGGTGTTTGTGTAGTGTAGGGGTCATGCTGGGGGTAGTGTTTTAGGGTTTAGGATAGTGCAGTGGTGCTTGTGCAGTGTAGGGGGTCGTGCTGGGGGTAGTGTTTTAGGGTTTAGGGTAGTGCAGTGGTGTTTTTCTAGTGTAGGGGGTCATGTTTTAAGATGCAACGCTCCAATACCTGACCAGTCTGCACTACATAAAACTGCAAAAAACTAAAAATAAAAAGGTTATTGCATTGGTGTTTGGGTAGTGTAGGGGGTCGTGCTGGGGGTAGTGTGTCAGGGTTTAGGGCAGTACAGTGGTGTTCGTGCAGTGTAGGGGGTCGTGCTGGGGATGGTGTTTCAGGGTTTAGGGCAATGCAGTAGTGTTCGGGCAGTGTAGGGGGTCGTGCAGGGGGTGGTGTTTCAGGGTTTAGGGCAGTGCAGTGGTGTTCGGGCAGTGTAGGGGGTCATGCTGGGGGTGGTGTTTCAGGGTTTAGGGCAGTGCAGTGGTGTTCAGGCAGTGTAGGGGGTCGTGCTGAGGCTGGTGTTTCACGGTTTAGGGCAGTGCAGTGGTGTTCGGGCAGTGTAGGGGGTCGTTCTGGGGCTGGTGTTTCAGGGTTTAGGGCAGTGCAGTGGTGTTCGAGCAGTGTAGGCGGTCGTGCTGGGGCTGGTGTTTCAGGGTTTAGGGCAGTGCAGTGGTGCTCGGGCAGTGTAGGGGGTCGTGCTGGGGTAGTGTTTTAGGGTTTAGGGTAGTGCAGTGGTGCTTGTGTGGTGTAGGGGGTCGTGCTGGGGGTAGTGTTTTAGGGTTTAGGGTAGTGCAGTGGTGTTTGTGTAGTGTAGGGGGTCATGTTTTAGGGTAGAGCAGTGGTGTTTGGGTAGTGTAGGGAATCGTGCTGGGGGTAGTGTTTTAGGATTTAGGTTATTGCATTGGTGTTTGGGTAGTGTAGGGGGTCGTGCTGGGGGTAGTGTTTTAGGGTTTAGGGTAGTGCAGTGGTGTTTGTGTAGTGTAGGGGGTCATGCTGGGGGTAGTGTTTTAGGGTTTAGGATAGTGCAGTGGTGCTTGTGCAGTGTAGGGGGTCGTGCTGGGGGTAGTGTTTTAGGGTTTAGGGTAGTGCAGTGGTGTTTTTGTAGTGTAGGGGGGTCATGTTTTAAGATGCAACGCTCCAATACCTGACCAGTCTGCACTACATAAAACTGCAAAAAAACTAAAAATAAAAAGTGTTTTGCACACTTTTGTCATTGGGCTATATGTGGGCTACATCTGGGTAATATTTGTGCTACATTTGGGCTCTTTTTTCACTGGTGGCCATCTTGGAAGACTTCTTTGTTATGAAGTTTCCTAATTTCCTCATTTACTGCAGTCTCCTCAGTAGGAAATGCTTTCAGTTTTTTACTTTGATTCCATCAAGAAGGCATTCAGATGTGTCTCACATTTGCCATAAATTCAGAATGTTAGCACTCTAGTTGCTCATTAGATCACTGTAGTAAAGCTACTGCTCACCAGGGAGTTAACTGGAAGTCTGCTGCTGGTATTGAAAGTGATTGTTTCAGTCTGCATGTCAGAATTTTCTAATGAAATAGAAGAGGATTTGAGATCTCACTTAAAACATGCCCTAATTTTTCTTTCTGCAGCACTAACCATAATTTCTATTTCAAAAAGAACCCCCTCATTTTGTTCCTTTTTAAATTAAATGTTTTAAGTGTTACCGGTTTATTCCAATCAAGATGGCTTCAGGTGTGCCATACTTTTGTCATAAGTAAGGCTGTTAGCGCTCTAGTTGTTCTTTAGAACACTCTGGGAAGCTGCAGTAGAACACAAAGGCATCAACTGGCAGGCTGCTCCTGTTGAAATATAACAGGAAGATATTTGAGATCACACTTGAAACATGTCCTAATTTTTCTTTCTACAGCACTAACCATAATTTCTATGACAAAATGAACCCCATCATTTTGTTCCTTTTTAAATTAAATCTTTTAAATGTTACCAGTTTATTCCAATCAAGATGGCTTCAGGTGTGCCATACTTTTGTCATAAGTAAGGCTGTTAGCACTCTAGTTGTTTTTAGAACACTCTGGGAAGCTGCAGTAGAACACAAAGGAATCAACTGACAGTCTCTGCCCTTGTTGGATGTACATGTTTTACTGAGAATGTCAGACTTCATTCTCACATGACTGAGAAAGATAATGTGAATTTACAGAAAATATGCTCTCATTTTAGCTTCTGGAGCACCTTCCAAAACTGTATGGGACAAGCATGTGAAAATAGTTTTCTCTCAAACATGATTCATGATATCCCAGCAGAAGGTTTTTCACAGGGTAAAATCACCTTAGAACACACCACAATTCCTGAAATTAGTATGGTACCATCAACAAATGAATTTTAATGTAACTAAAGTCTGTTATCACCCTTTATATTTCTCCTTTTGGTAACCCTCAAAATCTTTGATTCACTACAATGCATTTCAATGGGGTACTATCATGTATATTGGTCTCAAGATGGCTGCCAGCAATTCCAGGGTGAAGTGCTGACAGCCAATCAGATCTCACAATGACATGTGTGGTTAGGCTCCGCCCAGATATATATGTGATTTTACTTTTGATTTTCTCAGGAACTACTGAACGGATTTACACCATTTAAGCAAAAGGCACGACACTGAACCAAGGGCTACCTCTTTGCCAAATTTGGTGTAATTCCGTTCAGCAGTTCGGGCTGTAGCTGCGACTAAAAGTTCCTATGGAAAAATGAATGGGGAAAACACGTTTTGGGACCCCCTTTTTTCTCGGCCCCCGCTATGACGAATCACCCCGAGACTTTCAGGATAGGAGCGGACCGGAGCGCCCCAACAAGTTGGAAACTTTTGCGAAGATTCGTCAACCGGCGCCAACGTTATTTCAAATAGAATGTTGCGGATTTCCTATGGAAAATAGGTCCTAACTATAACTATCTACTGGCGACCGCCAGTAGATAATATATATATATATATATATATATATATATATATATATATATATATTCCTGCTCCGTGTCTCTGCCGTGGTCTCCGCACTCACGAACGGGTGCAAACGGTCCAGCGGTGACAGCGCTGCTCAATATCCAGCTCCTTACAAAATAAAAAAGGACCAGCACTCTTGTTAGGTAAATCCACCCTCTGGATTTATTGCGAAAAAGTTATTTGAACAAACGTGTTTCGGCGTTAGCCTTCGTCAATGTCGACGAGCACCGTTACTGTGGCAACATATATCACATGTTACATTCATTGTAATTGAAAGCGGACACTCGCATTGTAAACAAATTTGGGCGCCATTTTGGAACATGTCCAGACTCTATTCAATTCTATAAGCTGCCTATTAAATCACCATAGACATGCTCATGATTACACAGTCAATCGTTTCAATTCATTTATATCGTACATGATCCCATGCATCTGATATTACAAATGATTTCATGCATTCATAACGCGGCAATGGCTTTGTTTAATGATAGTCACAGACTTGATTCAACGCTCCTCCTCATACCAATACTGCCCTTGCAGATTTGCCAATTCCGCCCTGTATGGGCTGACCCACTTACAGCCTGATTCTGCCTTGTATAGGCTATCTAGTGCATGGGGTCATGGCTCTTGCCCACAGATGGGCAATTATGAATAGATGACTGTGTGTTTCTTTCCTTACAATGGGCTGTCCTCTCCTATTCTTAGGGTGTATGCTCTCTCCTCCCAGCATCTCCTCCCAGCATCTAAAATCATAAGTGGACTGTTAAATCTTCTCCACTATTAAGGCCTCCTGGAGACTTAGACTGCAGATCAATTATAAAGCGTGATTCTAGTCGCCTCAGGCGTTTCTCTCTGTTGTCTCCTCTTATGTTCTTAGGAACATGATCGAGACAAAAGTATTGTAAAAGTGCCCTGTTGCTATTATGGTGACTCGCAAAGTGGCGTGCAACTGGGTAATTCGTATCTACACTCACAATGGCTCTTTGATGCTCCAAAATCCTCATTTTGACTGGCTTTATTGTGCTACCCACGTAACGTAAGTCACATGGGCAGACCGGGCAGTACACCACATACGAGGTACTGCACGTCATGAATTTAGTTATCTTTTTCTCTTTGCCAGTACCGCTTATCCTATAAGTAGTGACCTTTTCGCTGTTCGCACATGCCCTACACTTGCCACACGGGAAAGAGCCACGAAGGTCTTGTATGCCTGATTGTGGTTTCGTTCCCGCTAAGTGACTTTCCACTAGATGGTCTCTTATGGACCTAGATCTTCTGAATGTTATTCTGGGTTCAGATGGCAGGTCTCTCCCTATTGTGGTGTCAGCCTTTATTAATCTCCAGTTCCTACGTAGGATAGATCTAATCTCCTGCACTGCGTTTGAATAACTCGTGATCATTCTGAACTTGTTATCAGTTGTTCCTTCTTTCTTCTGTACACTGTCACTCTGCAAAAGCTCTTTCCTGTCTTTTCCTTCTACCTTTTTCTCTGCCGCTATCAGTGTTCTTTGTGGGTATCCCCTTGCTCTAAAGCGTGATATGCTTTCTTGAGCTGCCTGCAAATAATCCTCCTGTCTTGAGCTGTTTCTCTTGATCCGCTGGAGCTACCCATAGGGGATACTTTGGATCAGATTCATCGGGTGACTGCTTTTCCCATGCAGAACTGAATTCCCTGCTGTTTTCTTTCTGTACAGGGCTGTATGGATTTTATTTGAGTTGACAAATACCCTCAGGTCCAGGAAATTCACCTGTGTGGTGCTCAGTTCCCCCGTAAATTTCAAGTTTAGTTCATTATTGTTGAGACAGGAGATGTATTGGTTGGCCGATTCCATTGACCCTCTCCAGATTATGAAGAGGTCATCAATGTATCTCCTCCAACAAACAATCTTTTCCACCCATTCGTCCATCGTGTCGGCCCAGGCCACCTGCTTCTCCCACCAGGCCACAAACAAATTTGCGTAACTGGGGGCGAAGCAGGTGCCCATTGCCGTTCCCTGTATCTGCTTGTACCTCTGCTCCTGGAAAAGAAAGATGTTGTTATTCAAGCAAAATGCCATGAGCACATTTTACAACGAACCACGAGTCTCCCTCCTTCTTCTTCTTGTAATATCTTGTACATACATGTACAATTGCCTTTCTCAATAATACCGGTTGAGACATTGTTGTTAGTCTTTGCTTACTTACCCAGATCTCAACATGGTCTATGGGTTATACTCCTGTTGTTTTTGACTACATTATAGAAAGAGCACACCGCTCGCTGGCCGCTCGGCCCCCGCCTGGAGCTCCTGCCAGACCGGTCATCGCGCGCATACTCAATTATCGTGACCGAGATACTGCGTTAAGGCTAGCCAGAGAACCATAAACACTGTCCTACGAAGGCTTCGAACTGGCCATATACCCGGACTTTACAATGGCGGTCCAAGATGCCAGGAAAAAGTTCCTACCAATAAAAAAGAAATTACAGCAGGCCAACATCCCTTACGCTATGTTATTCCCTGCGAAACTACGGATCACACACCAGGGCAAACAACACTTCTTTACCAACCCTCAGCACCCAGGTTTTAAAAAAAAGCTATCTCCGGAGATCCCCTTGGAATGATCCAGATTTGAGCCCTTCTCGTTCTAATGCAGCCCTATCTGACATAGAGTAAACATTAGGGATACATCGACGCCACAAACGCCCCTGCTGCTCCATCTTGCTGCGCAGGGGCAGCACAGATCCACAGATTACGGAGCCACATCGAGCTACACCAGACGATTGTAACTGGCGCCCTGGAGACTGGCAGATATGAAGCACATTCAAACCTATGTTAATGGGCTGCACAGCTCTGTTCCCTACACGACATCTGAATGTGACACTGAAAGGAAAGGGTAAACAAACCTGTACCTGGGCACCCTCGTGCTTTGCGAGGGGAGACTGCGGTGCCCTCGGGCGATTCCCCAACAGGGTAACCCTAACAAGCTTGTTGCTAATTGGTTATTGTTTCTTTCTCTACTGCTTTTTATATTCTCACCGAATCTTCTTACAATGGAAGTTAGAGGTCTTTTGTTGAGCTCTTTTGGGAAAGCCCGGGAGGGTGGGTACGTAGGCCACGGCTGGATTGGGCTGCTGATGTGGGAGGGAGGCAGGACTGAATCACTGCGTTGGGGGGAAGGCAGGGAGGGAAAGTTGGCGACAGATACAACCACACTAAACACAGACCTTAACTCAAGATACTGCACTGCCCATACTCCACATAAACTACACCGTACATTACACGCTCATAGTATGATCAATGACGCACCCGACCCCAACTAGCTATAATCTTATCACGTGGAACATGAGAGGCTTGGGAAACCCCAGGAAAGGTCGTCATGTCCTGGCATACCTAGACCGACACAATATCCGGATCACTGACAGAATATCGACAGTCAGATTATCGAGCTACAAAAATATCGACGCAAGAATATCGATGTCCAGAATATCGAAGACCTATCTACATAATGGTAAGTACAAAATATCGATAAAAAAATATCGTTGTTAAAAATATCGTGGTTAAAAATATCGTTTTTTTTAATGTATATAAAATAATGTAAAATAAAGTAAATAATACATATAATTAAAAAAAAATAGTTAAAATTATTAAAAAATGTTTAAAATTATAAGTAATACATATAATGTAAAAATCAATTAAACTTATATATGTATAAAATATAATATATATACTTAATAATATTTATAAATAATTATTTTAATAACTTATAAATTGGTAAAAAACTATTAAAAATTATAAATACATATATATACACATACACCAATAATATAAATAAATAAATATATATAACAAATTAAAATATTACAATATTTTTAATCTTTTTAAAATACATTTTACACTACATTAACTAAAACAGTAGAGAAAATATTGGATAGCGGAGGGGATAAAATTACTATTCCCACTCCAGAGAGTGCAACAGTAGGGAAAGTTTTGGATAGCGGAGGGGTAAAAATTACTATTCCCACTCCAGTGAGTGCAACAGTAGTGAAAGTATTGGATAGCGGAGATGTACAAATTACTATTCCCACTCCGGAGAGTGCAAGAGTAGGGAAAGAGTTGGATAGCGTAGGGGTAAAAATTACTATTCCCACTCCACAGAGTGCAACAGTAGGGAAAGTGTTGGATAGCGTAGGGGTAAAAATTACTATTCCCACTCCAGTGAGTGCAACAGTAGGGAAAGTGTTGGATAGCGGAGGGGTAAAAATTACTATTCCCACTCCAGTGAGTGCAACAGTAGGGAAAGTGTTGGTTAGCGTAGGGGTAAAAATTACTATTCCCACTCCAAAGAGTGCAACAGTAGGGAAAGTGTTGGATGGCGTAGGGGTAAAAATTACTATTCCCACTCCAGAGAGTGCAACAGTAGGGAAAGTGCTGGATAGCAGAGGGTTAAAATTAACATACTGATCAATTAAATAAGTATTAAAATTAAATAACCAATTAATAATTAATTAATAATAAATTAATTATAAATACTAATAAATAAATATTAATAATTACTTTATTATAATTAAATTACTTCCCACCCTATTCCCCTATGAACCCACAACCCACTCCTAAAAAACACAATTAATATAATTATCAATTAATAAAAATTAATAACCAATTTTTAAATTAATTAATAATAAATTAATCATAAATACGAATAAATAAATATTAATAATTACTTTATTATAATTAAATTACTTCCCACCCTATTCCCCTATAAACCCACAAGCCGCTCCTAAAAAAATAACACAATTAATACGATTATCTATTAATTAATTAATATTAATTAATAACCAATTACTAATTAATTAATAATAAATTAATTATAAATACTAAAAAATAAATATTAATAATTACTTTATTATATTTAAATTACTTCCCACCCTATTCCCCTATAAACCCACAACCCACTCCTAAAAAAATAAAACAATTTATATAATTATCTATTAATTAATTAATATTAATTAATAAGCAATTGATAATTAATTAATAATAAATTAATTATAAATACTAATAAATAAATATTAATAATTACTTTTTTATAATTAAATTACTTCCCACCCTATTCCCTATAAACCCACAACCCGCTCCTAAAAAAATAACACAATTTATATAATTATCTATTAATTAATTAATATTAATTAATAACCAATTAATAATTAATTAATAATAAATTAATTATAAATACTAATAAATAAATATTAATAATTACTTTTTATAATTAAATTACTTCCCACCCTATTCCCCTATAAACCCACAACCCGCTACAGAACTAAAATACGCAAAAATTAATTTACATAAAAGTATTTACTGCTAAAAATTTAACACATACATTAAAAAAAACCTACACTTATACCAAAAAATTACATCACATACTTTTAACACACATACTAAAATACAGACAGAACACTAATATAAACATCGATATTATTAACAACGATATTTTTACAAACGATATTACTGTCTTTGATATTAAAAAAAAAGATATTTCTTACCTTACTGTCGATATTCTGTACCACGATATTCTTGCAGTCGATATTCTTGACCTACGATATTTAAAACTCGATATTATGGTAGGTCGAAATTAAAAACTCGATATTCTGTCTGTGCACCACAATATCCACGTCGCAATGCTTCAAGAGACTCATATGGGCACCACATCCCCGGCTACATTTGCATCCCATTGGGCATCGTATAGATGCTGTTCGACATACTCCACTTATGCTCGAGGGACGGTGATACTTATCAAGAAAAATGTCCCATACGTACCGATAGGAGAAATGGCTGACCCGCAGGGACGATACTGTATTACATGGGGGCGACTGTCATATCAATCCATCACCCTTGCCTGCTGCTATGGCCCTAGCACGACGACCCTACATTCTTCAATGTTCTCTGGGGGAAAATACTTGACATTGGCTTCACTCACGTGGCATGGGGGGGAGACTTTAACCTAACCCTAGACCCAACGATAGATCGACAACGCCCACAACCTCACCACTACACAGGGGCCCAACGACAATTGTTAGAGATCCTTGCCACACATGACCTGATCGACGCATGGCGCAGTTTACACTCAGCCACCAGAGAAGGCATATGTCAGTCCTCTACGCACTACACGTGGTCGAGAATAGATGGATGGCTGCTCTCCAGAGGGCTCAAAACATGGCTTATGTCTGCTCGACACCTGCCGAGAACATACTCGGACCACTCGCCGGTAATGCTAACCCTGGCTCCACCCTGCTCACTGTCTCCTTACCAAAACTGGAGATTGCCGGTGAATGCTCTCCTAGACATCCCATTCCACACTGAACTAGGTCAGGAGATCACTGATTTCTTCCCGCGTAATATTGATACTGTCCCTCAGTTCTCCACGGTCTGGGAGGCATTCAAGGTGACCGTCAGAGGAATTTGCATTGCAAAAGGGGGCGGCATATTGAGAGATATCTGCAATACGCTCCGACGTCTAGAAAGTGAACTCAAACAACTCGAAAATCAAATGCGATCTGACCCAAGCTCTCACTTGAAGGGGCAATTCAGAGACAAACTGACAGAATATCAAGATACTGCAGAGAGAGAATGTAAGTTCCATGGTAAATACTATTGTGCCCGACAATACGGGGAAGGGGAACGCCCTGGAAAGGCCTTAGCTGAGCTCACTCGAAAACCCAGATTCTCTAATACTATACTTGAAATTACCGATCACGAGGGCGGGGTATACAGAGACACCCCAGACATACTAGACACCTTCCATGCATTCTACACCAAACTATACACAACACACAGGACTCAACCGATAGAGTTTGTGCCCTATTTTGAAGACATAGCGCTAGGCTGGCTAGGGAATGGCCAGAGGGAATTCCTCCTAGCGGATTTTGAGGACGAGGAGATACGCTCGGCAATTATGCAACTGCAATCTGGCAGCGCTCCCGGGCCAGATGGCCTACCGGCCGAATTTTATAAATAATACATTGATACCCTTATTCTCATTCTAAAACAGGTCTACGAGGAGGCGCGAGAGACAGGTACACTCCCGCCAACAATGCGAGAGGCACTCATTATATCATTCCTCAAGCCAGGCAAACCAGGAGATAGATGCGACTCTTACCGGCCACTCTCGCTAATTAATTGCAATGCCAAAATCTTGGCCAAATTGATTGCCAATAGAATCAGTCCTCTGATGACAGCTCTGGTGCTACCAGATCAATCGGGCTTTATCCCGGAAGAGCAACATCGCATAATCTCCGCACCCTGTTCGCCCTAATGCAGGACATCGAGCCAGACCAGGCAGCGGTGGCAGTCTTTTTGGACTCCACCAAAGCCTTCGACTCCCTTGAATGGGACTATTTGGCCAGTGTACTGGTGAGAATGGGATTCCCCCGCTTCCTCGCTTGGATCCAGCTATTATACACAAAGCCACAAGCCAAACTTCTCATTAATGGAGCATGCTCGCCCAGGTTCCATATCACAAGGGGGACGAGGCAAGGATGCCCGCTCTCCCCTCTCCTCTTCGCTTTGGCCATGGAGCCGCTCGCGGCCAAGCTAAGGCAACACCATCGAGAGCACGCTCTCATATACCCAGAAAGACAAATTCTTATCTCGTTGTATGCCGATGACCTCACATTGTACTTACGCGACCCCGAGGAAAGCTTGAATCCCATATTGCGGGCTTTCCTGCAGTTTGGGCGCTACTCCGGGATTAACATTAATTGGAGCAAATCACAAATTTTCCCCCTCACAGACATTGTCAAGAAATACACCCCGGACTTCCCATTGGATTGGTGTGAAGACGAAGTAAAATATCTTGGAATAGTGATAACCAGAGACAGGAACACCTCATGAGGGCTAACTATGGTAGAGTGCTAGACACACTCACAGACTCCATTACACGATGGATAGCAATGCCACTTTCTTTAGCAGGCCGGATAGCACTGATCAAGATGGTCGTTCTCCCAAAACTACTCTACCTCTTCACCTGTATTCCATATGCACTCAGCAACTCCTTTTTTAAAGCCCTCAAATCACAACTCATTCGATTGATGTGGGGGGGCAAACAACCCAGGCTGAAGTGGGAGGTGCTAACTCTACCCTTTGATAAAGGAGGCTTTGAGGTCCCCGACATGGAGCTCTATTTCTGGAGCACTCAGGCGCACTTTGCCGCCTACTGGATGCACCCACCACCATACATGCCACACCCACCTGGCGATAGAACACTGGTCCATGGTTCCAACCCCTTACTCAGCCTATATAAGCGCACCCACTAACCCTAAATGCACAGACCCTACCACAGTGGAATGCACAAATAGAGCATGGAGGGCCATTGCCAACCACATGAAAGTGGACACAGTATACTCCCCACTTCTGCCACTAGCAGGCAGATTAGACATCCCGGTCACGCGGGAAGTGCGGTGTCAACAAATGCTACGTAAATACGAAATCCAGACTTGGGGATCACTGTATGAGGACGGGACCTCCCGCACACGTGAACATTTTTTTAAGGACTGCCAACCCTCAACTATGGAGTTATTCATGTACGTGAGGCTCTGCCTTGATGTAAAATCCGCTACTCCTGACTTTCCCGCCGAACCCCCCACATTCGCTCCCCTACATGCCTTATTGCAACGGTCCTCCCCCACACATATAGTATCCATGCTGTACCGAACCACCCAAACTAATAGCCGACACAGCGTCCCTGATGCGCGGACCAGATGGGAAAAAGATTTGGGCGCTCCTATCACTGATGATCAATGGACCTATTGTTGCTAGCAGACGGGGAGAACCTCGGCCAGTAGCAGATTGCGCATAATACATTTCAAATTTCTCCACCGACTTTATTACACCCCGGCACGACTGTATCGCTTCAGACTCAGGGAGAACGACAATTGCGATAGATGCGGGAGGGAGGGTGCTGACTTCTTGCACTTGGCATGGGAATGCCCCCCAGTCTTAGCATACTGGATGGAGGTTACGGAAAATCTTAGTCAGATGACAGGAGAACACATAACCAATACCCCGCTCACTACTCTGTTGGGATACACAAGGGATTTTAAGGCGCCCTTCAGGAAATTTATATCGATAAGCTTACTTTTAGCTAAACGCAGGGTGGCCTGTAAATGGGGGAGAGGTAGAACGCCCAAGTTCAAGGTCTGGATGGGGGACCTCATATATTGCCAGGAACAACTGTCTGTATATGCGGAGTTGATGCCACCCTCGAGACATCTGGGA
Organism: Calotriton arnoldi; assembly: GCA_963921515.1. Taxonomy (NCBI): domain Eukaryota; kingdom Metazoa; phylum Chordata; class Amphibia; order Caudata; family Salamandridae; genus Calotriton; species Calotriton arnoldi. Next base: position 2,129,604 of record CAWUFW010001109.1, on the reverse strand, counting down.
ACCGCCACAAATATATTTACAGGAGCGCCCGGCCGCAACAGGCGAAGAAGGAGACACTTCAGGGGGCCAGAAAATGTCGGTGCCGGGGGAATGATGGAGTGGGCCAATTCGGGAGGCACCTAAGCACACTGTATGGATTATGCAATATTCCATCTGTAGGGCGCCAGAGCGCACCACTAGCAGCCAAACTTGTACAAACTAAATACGTGCTTTGTAAGCTAATGTGTATGGCCTGTATTTTCTAAATTTGATATAATAAGGTCGCAAAGTGTAACTGCTAACTTCTGCCGGTAATTGTACTGTCCCTTTCTGTTCTTCTTATTGCAAACTTGAAAAATAAAGTTAAAAAAAAAGGTAAGCTAGTGTTATCCTATGAAAGAGATAGTCCTTGCAATATTTAAAAACGCCTTTAGTCGTTTTTCACCACCAGGACATGCAAAACATAAACCCACATGTCCTACTTTACAAATACAATGCACCCTGCCCTATGAGCCTTTAGGGCCTGCCATAAGGGTGACTGCACTGCAGGCTGCAGTGGCAGGCAAGGGCCATGTTTTAACAGGCTACTTTGGGGGGTGGCACACCGAGTGCTGCAGGACCACCAGTAGCATTTAATTTACAAGCTCTTGGTACATGGAATACAATTAAATAGGGACTTACAAGTAAACTAATTGTGCCAATTCAGTGTAGGCCAATTGTACCATACGTATTGTAGAGAGCACAAGCACGTTTGCACTGGTTAGCGGTGGTAAAGTGCACAGAGCCCTAAGGCCAAAAAAAATGAATTCAGCAAAACAGGCATGGTGAAGGTAAAATGTTTGGTGTACTACCACCCAAGGGTGTCAGTTATAACATTTGGAATTAGTCGTACTTTGACTATAATGAAGTATTCTTGCCTCCTTTCATGCAATGGATATTTCTGTCCTTGTTAGCTTTTGTTACCAATTCTAAATCGGTTTAAAGTAGGAAAATTGACTATCTTCTGAACAAATTATTACCATTTGTTTTTCTTTCCATAGACCTCCCAAAATTAACTCCATGTTATAAACAGTTTCCTTATGCCCCCTGTCATATTACGAAAAAATACAACAACAAAAAACACCCATAGTTTCCGCCATTTCCAAATGTGAACTCAATTTCTGCTTTTTGCACGATGCAAGTGCCTTCAAAATGTCTTTCTCAAATCTATTTTCGAGCTGACTTTCTCTCCTGTAATTATTTTGCACCATATATTCAATAGTTGCCACCCCAAATGTACATATATCCTTCGGCTGTGTAATTTCTTTATTGTATTGTAATTACATGTATATCCTTCAACATTTTCAGCATCTCTAACAAAGGTCTACGATGTTCCTCATCCATCTTCCCATAAATGTGGGCTTGATCCTAAAAAAACACTACTACTTTTACCCCTTTCAACTATCTCTTCATCTTGCATTAAAAACTAAAAGCAGCTGACACCAGGTTTAATGGCATCTTTCTAACCCCATCTGATATTGCAAATGGTATTGAGTCATAGCTTGAAGGATGTAGCTCAACTTGGTGGTATGATGAGGTGAGTTCAATAATAGAAAAATACTTAGGGGTCCATTAGTATGTCGGGTGGATCGCCACCGCCCGCATGGCGGTGGCGATCCGCCCGACATATTCCTCCGCCCGCATGCAAATTTCCCCCCGCCACATTACCATGGCGGGTGGGACCCCGGCGGCCGGAAAGACCGTCCGCCGGTTTACCGCCCGGTCGATGAGTCGACCGGGCGGAAAAGCTGTTAATATGGTGGCGGTGTCTGGTAGACACCGCCATCCATATTAGAATACATGCGGGGACATGCCTTGTTGCCGCCACGGAAAGGCATGCGGTTCTCAACATTGGGGGCCCTTAGCGGGCCCCCAGGGATTCTGGGGGGTGGGGGGTGCACATGGGAGGTACCTATGGTACCCCCCTACATTTGACAGTACAACGTGGCAGGCACCGCGCGGTGCCTGTCACGTTGTACTGTCAAATGCACAACTTGCATTTCTGGCATTGCGGCGGGTGGTGCTTTCAGCACCGCCCGCCGCAATGTTAGAAATGCGGGATGCGCCCACCAGTGTGTCGGGTGCATCCTAATGGGATGTGCGGGACCGCCGCATGCATTGCGGGTGGTCCCATTTCCCGGGGGTATGGCGGGCGGACAAAGTCCGCCCGCCATGCTAATGACCCTCTTAGGGTCTCATATAGAATAAGGTGGGCGGCACACAGTTCATCAGGGTGGCGGAGGTAAGTACCTCCGCCACCCTGACCGGACTACTGCTCACCATATCTCCACCTGCCTGCAGAAATTCCACAATGTTCCATGCTGTTGCTCAGAAGACGTATTTTGTTATTCAGAAAGAAAGAAACTCCCAAAGCTGGAGTTTATTTCTGAAAAAACAAAAACTAATGACCCTTGGAGTTTTCTCCCAATTGTGGTGGTCATTTTTAAATGTTTTCTGTTTGGGATCACCAGGGTTTCTCTGGCGGTGATGAGCTAAAACAAATGTACATCAGACCATAAGCGCTAAAATGGGTGGATGGTCTGATGCAACTACACCAGCGGCCCCAACTCTGTCAGGCCATCGGTGTGGGGTTATGGGTGGCGAAGTCAGTGGGGACACCACTGACGGAAATATGATAGTCCACCCACTCTAAATTGAGTGGGTGGACAGGGTAGTCTGCCAAACATTTCCACCAAACTTTAAATCAAGCTCTTAGCTTGTTAATCACAAGGCTTTTATTGGAGTAGCTGTGCTTTACACTAGTCTTAAATTTGAATAACTGCTGAACATCCAGACCTAATTTATAAATTTCTGTGAGTAGTGGTGTCTTTCGTGAGTCATAGATGTGCCATACTGGTGAGTTTCAAGAGGAAGATGTTGTTACTCAAGGAATTATTATGCAAATATCTTTTACATGAGTAAGCATGACCAGCTTCTGGAAATTCATGTATGTCACATGTGAGACTGCAGTAAACCATAGCTACTTTCAGGTAATGCTTTCTGAATTAGATCTGGAAACTGAGGGGTAATTCATTGCTCAGACAGGAGTAAGCCACATCTATTCACTAAACAACTTTGTGAATTGAGCTCTTTGTCTTGGCTAAAATTGCAACCAGCTCCAGATTTGTTAGTGGAAGCAATCCAATGAATACCCAGATCTCTCCGTTGGTTGGTGTATAACTTATTTACCTCACGAATCACCCTGAAGTGCTTCTTTAATATGACGGTATAAAATATAAGGAATACAATTTAGAACAAATATGATTAATGTGAGGTTGAGTGGGTCAGTGGCATAGCTAGACCTTCTGCCGCCCGTGGCGGTCCCTGTGTTTGCCGCCCCGCGACGGCTGCAGTTAAGAGTGGGGGGAGGTGGTGGCGGGTAAAGGTGTTGCTGCTCCCAAAACTCACCCCCCTTGCTACGCCACTGGAGTGGGAACTTTGGGGTCCATTACGATGACTGGCTGATGCACCTCTGCGATGCTGGCGGTGGGATAAAACGCTGTTTTCCGCCCGTGAGCAGCGGTGCACCCGTCTGCCATATTACAATGGTCAAACACAGCCCATTGTCTGTCCGCCGCGGACCACCATCAAAACGCGCTCGCCACCGCGGCGGAGACAACCAATCGAGAGCCACCGCCGTGCGGAATGACGTCCCTCCCGCCGTACAAATTAGGATGCGCCAAAAAGCCAGGCACACCGCAGCGGAGAAACCGGCCAATCTGAGCAGGTGGAAGCACCACAGCGGAGCGCAAAAAAGAATACCGGAGCCGACCGCCATGGACCCGGCACTACACGTTTTCCCGGCGCTGGACATGATACACCTCCAGCAAGCCATGGACCGCGGCGGACGCCGCCGCAGGTACACGAGCGCAAACACAACCCACAACCCCATGGCTGATGTAAGGTCCCTGCCCCCACCAGACACCCTGGTGGGGACAGGACCACAACCACAGGTGTAGCCACACATGTCCTACCTGCCACTAGTCCACCCCCTCCTCATCCCGGTCACCATGTCCGCGATCTCGAAATAATGTCCAGCTCACGTGACCGCAGCGGTCAATCCGCGTTAAAAAATGCGCACAATGTAGTTGGCTGGGCCAGCGCAAGGCATGGGCAGTGCACAAAGTACACAGGGCAACACCTCCACACTCTACACACTAGGCCCACCCACAACATGAAGGGACATGCCAGGTGACCCTCCTGTGCCCACACATGCCCAATAACCAGCCAGGTGAACACCACACAACAAACAACTAGGGAGACAGCCTCATCAGGTGTGGCTGCAGAGTAACACACAGCATAGAAGCACAGGGCCAGGGGAACCCACACACCACAACAACACCACACTCATGGCAAGTAAACTGAGTCCAAGCACAAAATAAACACACACAGACAATGAACAAACACTCCAATGGACACACAGCCTGCCAAGTCACACAGACATACCCCACACTGATACACAGCAACAAACACAGACCACATGTCAGCAGCAATGGAGGACAACAAATAGGAAACCTAAAGTGAGGTGCACACAAATGCAATGGCAAGGACCTGAACACCAAGAAACTGTACATCACATGCAAGGGAAGGAACATATAACAGCAACCCCAGCTCAACAAATCACACATGGCAGTCAAAGTGAGTGAAGTCAAACCACAGTCACCTCACTGCAACAACTCAGGGAGACAGCAAGGCAACCCATGTATAGGCACAGGGATGAAAGGAAGGGTAGTAAGTCTAACACTGAGCAGCCACACATCTGCATCCAAATACATCACAGGAGTATGTCAGCAGCACAACACACAGGGCCCATTGCAACACTCCATGACTGTCAAACACAAGTATGAACCTCCACACAACCCCCACACCCATCACACCTGCAGCACACAACACCAGTGACAAACACACAGAAGCTTGCCAATAATGTCCAGTCAATACACTGACAAGGAAACACACCCCCTGGGGGATATCCACAAACATCACACACACACAGGGATGGCAGAACCACTGTACGCACAAAAACAACAGTCAAACACAGAACTCAATCAAAACACACACACAGAACTACTACAATAACAGACAAGACCTGTGCAGCTAAACAGGGCAAATTCAATGGGAGCACAGACACAACAAGAGTACACAACCTCATCAGTCAGGAAAAATGCACAGACAACATACCACAACACATATACGAAATGCATCCACACAAAACAATAATGGAGACAAACAGGGAGAAAGGGGCCTACAATGACACACAGACAGACATACCACACCACCCATCAACTAAAAATGGTGTCATAGTGTACCACATGCCTGCACATGCACAACAATGACAAGAGACACATCAAATATGAGAGGAGAAAACACCAAGGATGCACATAAAACAAGCACGGGAACTACAATAGACCTCAGTCCATGTGACAGACACACAAGTAAGGCACACCACAATGGCAACACACATCTGAATCAAACACAACAACAAAACACACACACTGACAGGCAAATAGAACACCACACACAGAGCATCTGTCAACCGAATGAGACAACACAACACAAACACTGCACACAGCCACATCAGACATAACACATGCACATGCAAAGATATCAAAATGCTACAACAGCTAAACATCAGGGGGTGCACAACAGGCAAGGACAAGGCAACATACACTCACAGCACTGCATGCACACCAAGCAGTGTGTGCACAACAGACATACCAGTTACAAACAGAGATGAGTGACACACCATGAACACACAACAACAATCTAAACATCACACAGACAACAACACACCCAGGAAGTTAAACAGTCCACAGCAAACACACCTACATCTAAGCCAACACACAAGGGATGCACAAGTCTGGGACACCAAAGTTGAAACAACAGGATCAGAGGAAACAAGACATTGGCAATGTTGAAGTGGCATATAGAGCATGTGTCACAGTAAACCATACCCACACAGTAACCCTTTAGTTAGCAAGGATACTGATAAGGCAGACAACAGGAGTACATTTCTATTTTATTTACACTTCACACCATTATGCAGCAAAATTTAGACAAGAGCAAGGCCAGTGGCCAGTCCAAAGTGCAGGTGAGGTACATGAGAAGCTGCACAGGCAAGGGGCAAACAGCAGTGAACAGCAAGGACAGTGACCAGTCCAAAGTGCAGGTGAGGTACATGAGATCCTGCACAGGCAAGGGGCAAACAGCAGTGAACAACAAGGCCAAGGGCCAGTCCAAAGTGCAGGTGAGGTACATGAGAAGCTGCACAGGCAAGGGGAAAACAGCAGTGAACAGCAAGGCCAGTGACCAGTCCAAAGTGCAGGTGAGGTACATGAGATCCTGCACAGGCAAGGGGCAAACAGCAGTGAACAGCAAGGCCTGTGACCAGTCCAAAGTGCAGGTGAGGTACATGAGATCCTGCACAGGCAAGGGGCAAACAGCAGTGAACAGCAAGGCCAGTGACCAGTCCAAAGTGCAGGTGAGGTACATGAGATCCTGCACAGGCAAGGGGTAAACAGCAGTGAACAGCAAGGCCAGTGACCAGTCCAAAATGCAGGTGAGGTACATGAGATCCTGCACAGGCAAGGGGCAAACAGCAGTGAACAGCAAGGCCAGTGGACAGTACAAAGTGCAGGTGAGGTACATGATATCCTGCACAGGCAAGGGGCAAACAGCAGTGAACAGCAAGGCCAGTGGCCAGTATAAAGTGCAGGTGAGGTACATGAGAAGCTGCACAGGCAAGGGGCAAACAGCAGTGAACAGCAAGACCAAGGGCCAGTAAAAGGTGCAGAGTGAGTACATGACATCCATCACTGGGAATGTGTGGTACAGTACCCTGCCATGGTCAGCAACACACTCAGGGCGTCAAAAATGGGCAGTCCATGTTACCACTGTGGGAGAGACATGTGTGTGAGGGTGACCAACACTCAGACTTGGCTGGCAGTATGACTGGGAGGTGGCTGTCTGTCGGGGCCAGTTGGGGTACTGGCTCGGGGAGAAAGAGGCTCAGCTGGGGTAGAGCCATCAGTGTTCTGGGAAGCTTGAGGGCTGCTCGGTCCAGGTGTGGTAGAGCCAGCAGTGGTTTGGGTAGCCTGAGGGCTGCTAGGACCAGGTGGGGTGGTGGCACGTGGAGGTGGACTCATGCTTGCACGAGACCCAGTGTGTGTGGGAGAAGTTGGAGGGGTGCCCTTCCGCTTCTTGGGGATTTGATATGGCTTCCCTGTCCTGGGATTAATGCCAAGTGGGGTGTATACAACAGGCACACTCGTCACAAAAGCTGGCTCATGTGAAAATGCTGGTCCCCCCTCTGGGGACATGCTGGATTCTTTGGGACGCTTGGCCCCTGATTGCCTCTGCCCCTGCATCACCAGTTTACCAGGTGTCCCCCCTACAGTGGCCTCCTTTCCCTGCTTCACAGGGCTCTGGTTGGGAGTAGATGTTGTGGGTGAACTTGCCTTGGAGCTCTTCTTACGTGTACCCTTATCAGGCACCTGTTTGTCACTGGGCACGGAAACTGTGTTCTTGTCTCTGCGAGACACTTTTGGGACAGGTGAGTCCTTGGCTGGGGATGCCTCTGAGGCATCCTTGCCCTGGGTGTGGCTGAAGGGCTTTTGCCTCTGCGCTCTGGTGTGGGTTTACCTTTCTGTGGGGATGGTGTCTGCGGCTTGGACTGCTTGGGCTGCTGCTGCCGTGTGCTGCGTGTGCCGTATCTGTCCCTTGATGTCTGGGGTGTGTGGTCAATATCATAAGATGCGGCCACTGGCAGGGTGGTGGGCCTAGGGACTAGAGCTGGACTATGGGATTGGGCAAGTTGAATGGTTGCTGTCACTGCAGAGGACAGAGACTGTACAGTCCGGTGTAGCCCACCCACGAAGGAATGAACGCCCTCCATATAAGCCACCACCTGTGCCAATTTTTTTGTCATGGTCCAGAAAGGCATTGAGGAGAGCTGTCTGACCCACACACAGCTGGCACAAAAGGTCCACAGACTCAGCACTGATGGCAGCAGGGGGGACAGGGGCAGGGGCAGCGGTGCCTGGGATGAAGGACACTCTTCCCTTTTTGGTGGTGCGAACACGGGCAGCAACAGTGGGAGTAGCAGGGAGGGTGGGCACTGAACGCTGTGTGGTGGACGAGGAGGCAGAGTCCCCGTTTCCTTCGGCCAAAAACATAGATGCGTCACCGCCGTCGTTAGATGACATAGAGGTCTGCGTCTCTGGCTGTGAGTCCTCTAGAAGACTACGGTCCCCCTCTGATGCGCTGGTGACATCCGTGTCACTATGCTGGTGTGCAGCAGTTGTGCTTGATGCCTCACCACTGGTGTCCGTCCCCTGTCCTTCCGTGCCCATGTGAGATGCTGCATGAGAGAGAGATAGAGGTAGGATCAGTACATTTGCATCAAGTTTACAAATATCTGCAAGGGAAGCATCACTAATGATGAACAATCATCCATGTTGGACAACACCATGGGCAGTAACACTGTGCAACCTCAATCCAAACATCGAAATTACCGTGGCATAATGCAAACTTGGCATAATTCACCCATGTGATGGACACACAGCCAATTAGCCTGTTGGTGGCTTCAGCTAACCAGACACACATATCCCTCTGTGCACACCTAGGGCCCTGAGGGGGTAAAAGATTCTACTCACATGTTGCCACTGTCACATCTTGAGCCATCAGAAGTGTCCAAAACAGAGACAGACTCCAACATATCCGCACACAATGGCCAGGAGCACATGCCATCCACCATGTCGTATCTTGGGGCACAACTACAGTTGCACATTGGTGTTAGATGTGTAGCCAGCACAAATCTGACGTCAGGCAATGCACACATTGATGATGGCACACTCAGATCATGCACTCTGCTGGACCCTGACATGGGATGTCCGTGACGACACCAATGAAGATGATACCAGAAGGCCACAACTACAAATGTGAACTCAAGGGCCATTACACCAATGACATGGGAAGGTACATGTTGGGGGAATGTATGACAACTGCACCCAACACCGCGGCCACTTACACGCCATTGCATCACACTAGCAACATCACAGCCCTGCACTGGCCCAGGCTTGGAGCACATGCAGCCAAACAACACCCAAAGTCACACTCATAGAATACTCACCACCAGCTTGCTGCTGATGCCCCTTCAGACGTGCATCCAGTTCAGGCTGTGTCACAGCTAAAATGCGTGCCATTAGTGGTGTCATGCTGCGCCGTGCCAACCTGCCGGCCCGAGGGATCAGCCCCAGTGTCATCTCGGCCACGTTCCTGCTCAGCCAGCAGATGTCATCCCACCTCTTGTGACAGTGGGAGCGCCGTCGTTTGGAGACACCCAGTGCACGCACCTTGCATGCAATGGCCCTCCACACGGCCTTGCACTGGTTGACTTTGAGCTGCAGACATGGGAGACAAGAGGGTGCAATAATCAGTGTAACCTACCACCATTTCACAGTGCAGGAGCATGACACTGACTCATACCTTAGCTTTTTTTGAGAAGGTTAATCCTGCTGAGTCAGTACACTCTGTCAGTGATACAGGACTGCGTCCAAAATCTACATTCAATCCTCCCCCACACACCGTTCCTGCTGAAATAATAGCTTTTGAGCAGGCGGTGTTTAATGATGTCGAAGCTTTTGAAGAGACAGGAGTTTATAAGAATCTGAGTGCTGCAGAGTTTCAAGCACTACAAGCTCTACAGTCCAATACCGCTGTAGTTATAAAGCCAGCAGACAAAGGTGGGGGAGTTGTCATTCAAGATACTGTCGATTATGATAAAGAGTGCAGACGCCTCTTAGGTGATCGCAACAGTTATACTCCTCTGACTAAAGACCCATCCCCGAACTAAGGACAAAGATTTTTGAATTGGTTAATAATGCTGAATCCAACAAGCACATTACAAAACAAGAGGCTGATTTTCTGACAACCAGTGAGGGAATAATTCCATACTTTTATACCCTGCCTAAAACCCATAAAAATAGGACCCCTCCACCTGGACGTCCTATAGTTTCGGGCATAGGCTCACTTTTGGAGCCTCTATCACGTTACTGTGACCAATTCCTAAAACCACTTGTGCAAAAGACCTCAACTTACCTCAGGGATACTAAGAATCTTCTGGCTCTCATACAGAACATAACAGTTGACAATAATACCACGTTCTTAGTATCATTAGACATTGAGAGTCTGTACACGAGTATTCCTCAGGATGACACAATAAGGGTTCTCAGTGAGGTAGAAGTGGCTACCTGGGATTACAATACCCCGAGACAATTCGTTATTGAGTGCGCAACTCTGGCACTCAAACAGAATTATTTTGAATATCAAGGGGAATTGTTTTTACAAACAGCTGGGACATCTATGGGCAGTGTTTTTGCCCCCAGTGTAGCAGGTCTTTATGTTTTTGATTTTGAATGTAGAAACATCTTGACTACAGACAATCCTTATGCGTCCAATGTATCTTTTTGGAAAAGATATATTGATGACGTGTTTATCATTTGGCAGGGATCAGAAAATCTACTGAAAGATTTCTTTAACTGGATTAACACTCGTGACACCAATTTAAAGTTTACCCATTCTTATCATAGAGATGAAATGATCTTTCTGGATGTGTTAATTTCTAAGACTGATGGCAAACTAACAACTAGAACCTACTACAAACCAACCGCTAAAAACAACTTATTGTCCTTTTCGAGTTTCCATCCAAGGACCCTACGGGAGAATTTACCGTATGGACAATATTTACGTATAAGGCGGAATTGTAGTAAGGTGAGTGATTTTCGTTCTCAGTCTGAAGAACTTACGAATAAACTCCGGAGACGAGGTTATCCTGAAAAAATCCTGAAACAGAGCTGTAAAAGGGCCCGTAATCAACCGAGGGAAGCATTGTTGGAGGACACCCTAAAACATCCTGAGGAGGTTCCTCTTACATGCGTAACTACTTACAGTACTGCATCCAATGCAATCACAAAGTCAATAAGGAAGCACTGGCGGATTCTAGAGAGCAGTAACAGAAAATGGGAGAAACCATTATTCTCTTTCAGAAAAGCTAGAAGCGTCAGAGATGCTTTAGTGCACACTATCCCTAAGCTAATTAACAATGACAGTGAACCGACAGTACTGAATGCTTGTGGCCTGCCCAGTGTCACAGGACACTTTCCCTGTGGTTCATGTAGTGTTTGTCACTTGACAACAGCGACGAAAACACTGAATCTTGAAACAGGCAAGATATGGACGCAATGATCCCACACAAACTGTAATACCACCAATGTGGTCTACCTGATCACATGTCCATGCGGACTGCGGTATATAGGTATGACTACAAGGAAAATTAAACAGCGAGTGTGTGAACACCGAAGTAATATTCGGTGTAGGAAAAACACAACTAAGCTAACAGAGCATTTTCTCAGTTCTAACCATACAACTAATGACCTGCATTGGACCATAATAGAGAAAATTAAACCAGGCAACAAGACATCCCAGATATTGTTTGAAAAAGAGCAACGATGGGTTTATCGACTTGCCACTCATACTAATGGGCTCAACGACAATATTCCGTGGGGTTCTGTGATGCATCGTTAAGACTTATCGCCCCAAATTCACTTGTGGTTAGTGATGTACTAGAGGTATTTCACTACCATAAAGATTGATGATATCTTTATGAGCATGGCGGTATCGTCTCTGAATCTTAATTTTTGGTCCTTTTACTGAATATGGCGCGTTTTTAATGTTCTAGAAATGTTTTTGACCGTTTCTATTGCTTCCAAGATTCATATTGTGGATCTACAGTATTGATAACGACCGTTAATGTTTTTCCCAAAAATTAGCTTTTGTTAACTGAATATTATTGGTTTGTGCATTATCTAATAATTGGCGGAGTACAAAGGCAGACCGCTTATAATCCTGGAATAACTCACTAAGTATGGTCAAAGTATCAAACAGAAATGACTAATAAAGTTTGATTCGGACATTAATTACCGCTGACAAAGTTTAGCGCACTCGTTTTCACATAGCTTTGCAGGCACGTAGACACGACGTGCAGACTGAATCCCGGTCGCTTAGTGTAAACACGGAAGAGGAGCAGTCACATGATCAGTGACGCTCCTTCTGCTTCCGTCTTTCGACCCGGATACTCCCTTCAAATACTCCTCGACTTACTGACACACTTATCGTCGAGGTCCTTGAGAAGGGAGAAGTAGGTTTACCACGGGCGCGGCACTTTGACGAAGTGAGTGACAAAGTGTCCGTTTGTAACATACGGCTTGTGAATAATTTACAGCGGCATACTAATTGATTTTCCACTTATAGTGTGTGACTACAAGTGAGCGCCCCCCCTCTGGACCTATGTAGTGAGGCTAATCTTTGCTTCACGTAAGTTGAATTTCTTCTCCAAATTGTATGGTGTAGGTGTGTCACGTATTTTACAATGTTTTACGGGCCCGATACCCATAGTCACGTTCATTTTTATCCTTACGAGTTTGTGTTACAATTTGAAAAGCGGCATACTGGAATGAAAGCGCGCTTGTAATATAATATATTTAAGAAATAGTGCCGATTTAACTTATTAATCAGGCACTTGTTTAGGCCATATGTAATAAAATATGCATGGACCACTTGAAAAATGGCGACTATTCATATAGCCTGTTTTTACTGAAAGAGCACCAAGAAGCAGCATAATCACTGTTGGGCACATTACAGCACTATACCAGTTCATGTATTGTATATGTACATTTTCTGTGTTGTATTGTCATGTATGATTTTGTTTATTCCTTTCAGAATCACGTCGTTTTCAGAATTACTGAAGACTTGTCCACAAAACCGTGAGTTTTTGCGGTCTTTTTGTTCCCACCAACGGTTAGGGTGCACCTTAGCGTGCACACCGCCGGGGTGGTTTGGTCCTGATGAATGCCTGGTGAATTATTTAAAAGGCAGAAACATGTTGACCATCATTATTTTATTTTCACTGTAGGATATAACTGGTATAGTTAATTCGCAGTTAAATACCTTCTTTTATCTATGCCGGATTTTCCATCAATAACGTTTTTGGGATAAAATCAAGGCATTTTTAAATCACATCCCTATTTTGCACTCACTATTATTGCACTCCTCCACTACACACGAAATAACCTGCTCCGCTGTAAACAGGCGTTGTAGCACACCAGGGAGGCACTCGGCCTCTCTGGTGGGAACCCAATGATGAAGCATGTCACCAACTAGGTTGGTGAGTGAGGGTTCTTTTTACAATTTTTTGTGATTTTATGCTGCTGGCTCTCCTCTCCTTTTTTAGTCGTTTACACTCTTCTGTTGTTTACTTATAAAAGCCCTAGGGGGACTAAGAGTGTGTGTATCACCCTCTCTCTCCTGTTGTTTGAATATATTCATACCAACTTCAGCCATAACTTTAGCTGAGACAGCAAATCTGCGACATTCAAACATCATCATGTGTGAAACACACATTAATGCATGCAGGTATGAGGGTGGATACAGTACATGACTATCTCAAAGTCATGCAGGATGCCAGCAGAGAGCAAAATGTGTATGCTGACCACATCTACTGCAAGTTTCTGGGAATACCAAGACATGCAGGACATTACTACATATGTCACTGTGAATACTCACTGTGCCCAACACTGCGCAGCCCTCAAAGCACTTGCCCTTAAACTGCCACACTGTGTCATGGATGTCACATTGAGGGACATGACCTCACAAACGCAAACCCTCATCACAAGGCCTATTGTGTGCAATCTACATCTCTGTGATGGCTCATTGATGGAGAGTCAAGAGGAAAAGCCCAGATTTGACACTCTGTACATTCAGTGTTGTGTCACTGTCAGATTGGGCAGTGAATGTGCAGGCCAGTTGGGGTCACACAGAGGTCCAATGTGGAGCATCTCATCTTTTACATGGAGGGACTATTTGGAAACACAAACAGTGCCAACACATGCGAGTATGTGCACATGCTGGTGGTGATGGAAGGGTCCGGGCACAATAATGTTGGAATGTACAGTGTCATGGGTGAATGACCAACAAGAGTGTCACCCTGGGGGACTGAGGTCCTGAGCATAGTGCAGAACTAGAGATGAGGCACATATTGAGTCAGAAACAATGCCCTCACTACCCTCTGGACAACAACACTAGCTAAGGCCACAGATGGGCCTGTGAAGGACATCAGGGACACACACAGACATTCAGACTTGAAATCACTGTCCTGACTCCTGAATTGAAAAGGTGCAGCCTCACTGTATGTCTGACAAGACATTACATTTCCCTCACATCTGGATGTGCAGGCAGGGAAACGTGTTGAATAGGCTAAACACACCTTCCCCCTGGAAACAGCATGCTAGGCAGTGCATGACCCAACCCCACACTCTCACGCACATACTGCAGCAGATCAACTTCATGTGTGCCCCCCCTGCACTCTCACTCACACCCTGAGATACTTACCACGACATTTGGCGCACCATATAGCCTTGGATACTGGTGAGCACCTCGTCCACCAGGACCTCCAGTTCCTCGGGGGTGAAGGGAGTGGCACGGATCTTCTCAGTCCTCGCCATCACTGTGGGCAGGAGACAGCAGCAGCGGCAGTTGGTGGTGAGGGGTGTCAGGCAGCAGTCCCTGGAGGCAGCAGCAGGTGAGGGGTGTCAGGCAGCAGTCCCTGGAGGCAGCAGCAGGTGAGGGGTGTCAGGCAGCAGTCCCTGGAGGCAGCAGCAGGTTAGGGGTGTCAGGCAGCAGTCCCTGGAGGCAGCAGCAGGTGAGGGGTCTCAGGCAGCAGTCCCTGGAGGCAGCAGCAGGTGAGGGGTCTCAGGCAGCAGTCCCTGGAGGCAGCAGCAGGTGAGGGGTGTCAGGCAGCAGTCCCTGGAGGCAGCAGCAGGTGAGGGGACTCAGGCAGCAGGCTCAGTGAGCTGTGGCAATGTGTGGCTCCCTCACACACATATATAGCCCCCAGGGCTCGTTTCTGTGGTTCTAAGCTGCTGCAATTGGTGTTCCAGGTCTGCCTCATTCAAATACATCCAATGACCGCCTCCGCGGTGGCGGAGCACGCCTACCGCGATTTTCAAACTTGCATCAGGCAACCGCGATTGCGCTTCCCATTGGCTGGAAGGGCATGGTCCATGGCGGTGACACACCGCAGGGGACAGGCGTGCGGTACCGCGGTGGTGCATCTTTCAAGTGCATCCAATGACTGGCCCCGCGGTGGCGGAGCACACCTACTGCGATTTTCAAACTTGCATCAGGCAACCGCAATTGCGCTTCCCATTGGCTGGAAGGGCATGGTCCATGGCGGTGACACACCGCAGGGGACAGGCGTGCGGTACCGCGGTGGTGCATCTTTCAAGTGCATCCAATGACCGGCCCACGGTGGCGGAGCACGCCTACCGCGATTTGCAAACTTGCATCAGGCAACCGCGATTGCGCTTCCCATTGGCTGGAAGGGCATGGTCCATGGCGGTGACACACCGCAGGGGACAGGCGTGCGGTACCGCGGTGGTGCATCTTTCAAGTGCATCCAATGACCGGCCCCGCGGTGGCGGAGCACGCATACCGCGATTTTCAAACTTGCATCAGGCAACCGCGATTGCGCTTCCCATTGGCTGGAAGGGCATGGTTCATGGCGGTGACACACCGCTGGTGCCAGGCGGTAGCTACCGCGATTCCGGGCACATGCATTGCTATGAGTCACCGGGATCTGGGTGTCGGAGCATGCCAACCGCCATTAGCCATGTGTATATGCCTATCAATTCCGCTATGGTGTCTTAGGCCATGGCGGTGACACACCGCTGGTGCCAGGCGGTAGCTACCGCGATTCCGGGCACATGCATTGCTATGAGTGACCGGGATCTGGGTGTCGGAGCATTCCAACCGCCATTAGCCATGTGTATATGCCTATCAATACCGCTATGGTGTCTTGGGCCATGGCGGTGACACACCGCTTGTGCCAGGCGGTAGCTACGGCGAGGGTGCAGCATGACATTGTTGACTATGGGCGTGACAGTGTTGTTTGAGCACGTTTAAGGCACCAATGGACACATCGTGCTGTGTCAATGTCATGGGTCATATCTGTACTTCGAACAGTGGTCACTTACAAAATATCATGGCACCTGATGGAATTTAAATGGGCTATACTTAGTAATGACAGCCTAAACTTCATATCTAACACCAAATGCCACACTGAAAGAACTAATGGGGCACATTACTCCTACACAATTTCATATCTGAGCCCACATTTACACACATTTTCATATCTCACCCCCAAATGTTTCCCCAATTTCATATCTGACCCCCAAATTTGACCCCAATTTCATATATGTCACCACATTTTAGCCCCATTTTCATATCTGACACCAAATAATTACCCCCAATTTCATATCAGATCCCAATATTTACACACAGATCCATATCTCACACAATATGTCACTATACAGTACATGATTGTACAAACATTTCAGCATTATTTTCATTACTCACCACATATGTCACACTGTTGTCTGTTTGGTATCACCTATTACAGCCTTCATGTAAGGTTATAAGGTTATTGTTCGCATTAGCAAATCCAACAGTATATGTCCACATGGACATGTGTGTGCTCTACATACTCAAGGATGCTCATTACATCACCGGCACACTTGGCATTCTGTACATCCTTATTATTTTTCACTTGTATCTATGCCTTTGGGTATGTTTTGTCTCCATATCTGCCAAATGTTATCACCATTACTTGTGACATTGTGTCTTGTATGTGCTCATGTTGTTCGGCCTGTCATATGTGATTTTGTTACATGTATATTTCCACAATTGTGAGTATGTTGATAGTGGATTTGATGTGTGTGGTGTGTTACGTTGGTACTCACCAAGGACAGGGGCATTGACCTTGTTCACATGAAGATTGTTGCCTTGGATGATGGACTGTAGCCAAAAGTGGTGTTGGTGCTCACTGACTGGTAAATTTGATATGGCAACTGTGAACAGTAGACGGTGTGCCACAATTGGCTGCACATTGATGTAATGCGTGTGCTTTCATTTGCAGTAATTGTGTGCAGTTTTGGCAGGGTGCACAAGTAGGACACGTGTGCAGTGATATTAAACCAACACGAGTGGATAAGCCTGCTATGGCGTAGAAGCCTTTCTGGGGCACAAGCTGTTCCTGCGCAGTGTGGGTGAACTCATGGTGCTGTTGAATCAAGCTAATGATGGCATCCAAGATAGGTGAGATATACCTTGATAGGGCTGGCTGTGACACTCATCCAACTCTAACTTTTGTTGTTTTGAAGGTACCAGAGGCCAACAAGTGATGCACAGCCAGCATCTTTGTCTGCAGAGGGATGTTGATAGTCCGCTGTGTTGTTCCTGACAGCCTGTGAGGAATGTGGCTCAGGATGCTATTGATGTTTGTCCATTAGTACCTGTGTTGTGCGATGACATCCGCTGTTGTTATGTGTATGAGGCTGTTGTGTTTTTATTATGTACTCAGCATATTCATGCGCTGAGTTGTAGGTATACTGGTGTGGCTTTGGCCTGGTGGTGTTGTAGGTTGTTTTTGTGGCACTGTTGTGTCTCCCAGCAGCTGGATGATTAGCTCCATGGCAACTGTTGTACTTTAGCTGTGTGTTTGGGCAGTGCTACCTTCATACTGCATGTCATAGTGCAACTTAAGTGCAGATTAACGTTTGTCTACAGTCCTTTTGGATCACGTACCTTTTCCACTTTTTGTGTGCCACATTGACAATCTGTCTGCTTGTTAATGATATTGTGCAGTGGTGTCATTGTGTCTTGATCCACGGCGACACAGAATCTGCAAATGCTTTTCATTATTAGTCATTGACTGACTTTGAATTGTGATTACCAGCATGTATGGCATTTGTACTGATGACAGTGGATATTAGCACAGGCTTGTGAATATGTATGTGAGTGTCTCTAAACTTGTGTGGATTTGCAGTGGCTCAAATTCCACAATGTGTCCTTCAGAACTAGACAAATTGTGTTGGTCATGTGTCCCCTGTCATGATTGCACAAGAATGTGTGGCAGGTACAGCAGCCACTTGGAAGCCAGCAGTGTTTCTGTTTCACACATGTCCTGTATCATATACTGTCAGGGCTGTTTACACAAGATTTTGTAATGTGACTATTAGCATTCACAGAAACAGATTCCATGTTGGTTGTTCTCACTGTGCGAATACTGAACAAGTGTACTACAATGTTTTCTCAAGGTGTCACAACTTTTGACTTGCACTGTATGGTGCATTGTGATGCCAGTCAATGTTTGCGCTGTGTCAATCAAAAGCTACGGATTTGTGCACATCTCATGTTCTGTTGCAATGACGTGTCCCCTTTCATCTCACCTAGGAGGCGACCTAATGTGTATCGTCCAGTCACCCTGCTGGCTAACATTGAGGATGACGACATAATACGCAGATTCCGACTGGACCGCACAAACATCCAAGACCTGTGTGCCATGTTGGAGCCACACCTGCGGGCTGGCAGGGCATACCCAACAGCATTAACAACTGAATCGAAGGTGATGGCGGCACTGCATTTCCTGGCTAGTGGGTCATTCCAGGAGACAGTGGGCATTGCAGGGGGGATGTCTCAGCCCACCTTCAGCATGGTGCTACGGGATTTCCTGTCGGCCATGATGCAATACAAAGACCGATACATACGTTTTCCAAGGAGGGCGGCTTTGAAGGTGGATTTTTATGCCCTTGGTCACATCCCTAATGTTGTAGGTGCTATTGACTGCACACATGTTGGCCTGGTTCCACCACAGGCACGGGAACACATATATAGGAATCGTAAACATTCACATTCCATCAATGTGCAGGTGGTGTGCCAGGCCGATATGATCATATCGCATGTCTGTGCCAAGTTTCCCGGCTCTGCACATGATTCCTACATCCTGCACAACAGCATTGTGCCCCAGCTGATGGCCAATCTACTTCCGGAGCGGGCATGGATTGTGGGTGAGTGGGCAGAGTCAAGTTGTGTGCTGTGTGTGTCATGCTGTCCTCTGCCACAGTTGTATCACTTAATCAGTATGTGTTTTTCACACCTAGGTGACTCTGCATATCCCAACAGACCTTGGTTTCTGAGCCCACTACGCAATCCTAGGACACCGTCTGAAGTCCGCTACAACAATGCCCATGGGAGAACACGTCGGGTGGTGGAGCGAACCTTTGGTCTCCTAAAATCGAGATTTCGCTGCCTGGACAGGACCGGAGGGGCACTCATGTACTCTCCCAAAAAGGTGTGTCAGATAGTGGTAGCATATTGCATGCTGCACAACCTGGCCTTACGGAAAGGAATCCCCATGATCCTGGACGACGATGACCAGCCGAGGCCCCCACCTGTGATCCCACAAATGTCCAGTGACGAGGATAGTGGAGAGGAGGAAGGTGACGACCAGCGTCAGCAGCTCATCAACCGCTACTTCACTTGAAGGTGAGTGACAATGTACAACTGGTCCATTGTCTGTTGATGTAGTTGTTTGCTTGAAGGTCTGTGTGATCTTTGTGACTGCATCCTGTTGTTGACTCAGTGCTGGCTGCCTATGTGTTGGATACAGGGTAGTTTGGCACAGTTACAGGATGTCTATGTTGGTACTGTTGCACATTGTAATGTGTGCATATTGGTGTACGTTGAGGACATGTGTTGTGTGATGGCTGTAATGCCACCACCTGACTAGTGACTTTTGGTCTGTTGTGTTTTGCTAGGTCCCTTCTGCCTCTCCTTGCCTACAGAGGATCCATGCTACTGTGACATTGTAACCATGGTAAACATTGCACATACAGTGATAAACATGGAGCAGACTCAACTACATTGGTGCGTTATTGTTGTTTATTTTCAATGGGTATATGTGAGAGGGAAGTGGATATTTACATAAGTGTGAATGGTGAATCTATGAGTTGGCAGTGATGGTAGATGAGACAATCAAGTAGGCACCACATTGATGTGGTGACACAGTCCAACAGACGGATGCCATTACCATGGCAGTGTGGGTAAGGACAGTGTACAGAGTCAATGGTTGGGTGAAGAGTGTTGCCATCATGGCTGGCTCTTTGACTGGCGTTTGGCAGGTGCTTTGCCACGGGTGAGTCCCAAGTTTTTCTTTGGACGGCCCCTTCTTCTTTTGGCAGGGGAGGCATCGTCTGCTGGGCCAGTGGGGTCTGAGGAGTCACCCCTCTCCGTGCCCGCAGGGGTGGATGATGATCTGTCATCCTGCGTGGCAACAGGGGGAGGTGGAGGTGTGGTCTGTGGCACTGGCCTGTCCCTCTGTACCGCCACTAACTGTGAGGTCCACGATTTGTCCAATACGGTTGTCCATGGACCTCAGCAGACGTTGGAGCTCCAGTGCATCTTCGTGGGCCTGGCCCATTTGTGCCTGTGTGCGTTCATAGGCACCCACAACTCTGGTGATGTTAGCCAGGGCTTCGGTCACAGTGTCCTGTGGTGTTGGAGTCCACTTGTCCTCCCACCTGCCCTGCTATCACTGACCTGTTGCCTCACCACTCTAGCCACACGCCTACTCTCCCTGCCCTCCACAGTTGATGGTGTGGGCTGGGCATCCTCTGGGGCAGGGCGAGTGTTGCAGGCAACAGTGGTAGTGGTGGTGGTGGTGGCACAGGTCGTTCCAGCAGGGGTCAGCGTTGATGTTGTTGCTGATGGTGGGGGGGCAGTGGGCTCATGTGACCGGTTGCGCCCTGGCACGCCAGATGGGCCGGCTTGGAGCTCCTCATCCAAAGAATCCAGGGACTCCGCATCAGAGTGTCCATATTCCGGGGGAGGAGACTGGCTCTGCAGGTTGAGGTTGTCGTCCTCTACAGTCAGTTGTTGGTCACCAGTGGAACAGAGGGTACATAGTCATTGACTTACACCCATCTGGCTTGCTGTGTTTGATGTCTCTTATTTACATGTTATGCAACACACAGTTACGTATTTCATAAATTGTATGTCTGCACAGTGATGTTCGTCATGACATGATGTGGAGGTACATACATCTTTTTCCATGGTGTGACAAGTCATTGGATACCATGCCCCACGTGAAGCGCTTTGTATTAAACTGAAAGGTTGTCATCTGACAACTGGCAGTAATGCAACTTGATGTAATGCATCTTTGCTGATTACTCTTCCTGGCAAATGTTACATATGCACATGTACTAGACATTGTACCATTGTTATCTCATGCATACCTTTGTAATGTTCTGTGCTTGTAGTTCATTGTTCAACAGACCATGCCTTTTTATTGTTACTATGGTCCTTCATGCTCAGCACCCATGGAATTTACAGATAGCATTCGGTGCAGTGCATATATGATCCCTGATTTGCTTACACATGGGTTTAGTTGAGTCACAGTTCTGTTTCTGTCACAGTTAAATATGCATAGCTGTCTGCATACTATCAAATGGTATTTAATTGGGGTGTATTTTGTTGTGATGTGAGGCCTTGTGTTGGCATTAGCTCAATGCTTTCGTTGAGGAATGGTGGGGTGCATGCACTGTCTGCTTACCTGTCCAGTTGTCATTTTTAGGTGGACTTTCTGACACGTGGTTCTGGGTGGGGGGAGTAGTCCATCCTGCTCAGCTGTGGGACAAGGGGGCCTGGTGGGAGTTGTAGTGCAGGCCTCCCTATTCCCAACACACCTCCCTGGAAAGATGCCTACCTACCTGTTAGGTGAGGTTGAAGAACACAATGGCTGCCACTTGGTTCTGGGCGGGAGGGGGTGCTCCATCTTGCTGAGTGATGGGGCAGGGTGTGCCTAGTGGGAGTTGTAGTGCAGGCCTCCCTATTCCAAACACACCTCCCTGGAAAGATGGCTACCTACCTGTTAGGTGAGGGTGAAGAACACAATGGCTGCCACATGGTTCTGGGTGGGAGGGGGTGCTCCATCCTGCTGAGTGATGGGGCAGGGTGTGCCTGGTGGGAGTTGTAGTGCAGGCCTCCCTATTCCCAACACACCTCCCTGGAAAGATGGCTACCTACCTGTTATGTGAGGGTGAAGAACACAATGGCTGCCACATGGTTCTGGGTGGGAGGGGGTGCTCCATCCTGCTGAGTGATGGGGCAGGGTGTTCCTGGTGGGAGTTGTAGTACAGGCCTCCCTATTCCAAACACACCTCCCTTAAAAGATGGCTACCTACCTGTTAGGTGAGGGTGAAGAACACAATGAGTGCCACATGGTTCTAGGGGGGGGGGGGAGTAGTCCATCCTGCTCAGCTGTGGGACAAGGGGGCCTTGTGGGAGTTGTAGTGCAGGCCTCCCTATTCCAAACACACCTCCTTGGAAAGATGGCTACCTACCTGTTAGGTGAGGGTGAAGAACACAATGGCTGCCACATGGTTCTGGGAGGGGGGGAGTAGTCCATCCTGCTGAGTGATGGGGCAGGGTGTGCCTGGTGGGAGTTGTAGTGCAGGTCTCCCTATTCCAAACACACTTCCCTGGAAAGATGGCTACCTACCTGTTAGGTGAGGGTGAAGAACACAATGGCTGCCACATGGTTCTGGGTGGGAGGGGGTGCTCCATCCTGCTGAGTGATGGGGCAGGGTGTACCTGGTGAGAGTTTTAGTACAGGCTTCACTATTCCAAACACACCTCCCTGGAAAGATGGCTACCTACCTGTTATGTGAGGGTGAAGAACACAATGACTGCCACATGGTTCTGGGGGGGGGTAGTCCATCCTGCTCAGCTGTGGGACAAGGGGGCCTTGTGGGAGTTGTAGTGCAGGCCTCCCTATTCCAAACACACCTCCTTGGAAAGATGGCTACCTACCTGTTAGGTGAGGGTGAAGAACACAATGGCTGCCACATGGTTCTGGGGGGAGTAGTCCATCCTGCTCAGCTGTGGGACAAGGGGGCCTTGTGGGAGTTGTAGTGCAGGCCTCCTATTCCAAACACACCTCCTTGGAAAGATGGCTATCTACCTGTTAGGTGAGGGTGAAGAACACAATGGCTGCCACATGGTTCTGGGTGGGGGGAGTAGTCCATCCTGCTGAGTGATGGGGCAGGGTGTGCCTGGTGGGAGTTGTAGTGGAGGCCTCCCTATTCCAAACACACCTCCCTGGAAAGATGGCTACCTACCTGTTAGGTGAGGGTGAAGAACACAATGGCTGCCACATGGTTCTGGGTGGGAGGGGGTGCTCCATCCTGCTGAGTGATGGGGCAGGGTGTGCCTGGTGAGAGTTGTAGTGCAGGCTTCACTATTCCAAACACACCTCCCTGGAAAGATGGCTACCTACCTGTTATGTGAGGGTGAAGAATACAATGGCTGCCACATGGTTCTGGGTGGGAGGGGGTGCTCCATCCTGCTGAGTGATGGGGCAGGGTGTGCCTGGTGGGAGTTGTAGTGCAGGCCTCCCTATTCCAAACACACCTCCCTGGAAATATGGCTACCTACCTGTTAGGTGAGGGTGAAGAACACAATGGCTGCCACATGGTTCTGAGTGGGAGGGGTGCTCCATCCTGCTGAGTGATGGGGCAGGGTGTGCCTGGTGGGAGTTGTAGTGCAGGCCTCCCTATTCCCAACACACCTCCCTGGAAAGATGGCTACCTACCTGTTATGTGAGGGTGAAGAACACAATGGCTGCCACATGGTTCGGGGTGGCAGGGGGTGCTCTATCCTGCTGAGTGATGGGGCAGGGTGTGCCTGGTGGGAGTTGTAGTGCAGGCCTCCCTATTCCAAACACACCTCCCTGGAAAGATGGCTACCTACCTGTTAGGTGAGAGTGAAGAACACAATGGCTGCCACATGGTTCTGGGGGGGGGAGTATTCCATCCTGCTCAGCTGTGGGACAAGGGGGCCTTGTGGGCGTTGTAGTGCAGGCCTCCCTATTCCAAACACACCTCCTTGGAAAGATGGCTACCTACCTGTTAGGTGAGGGTGAAGAACACAATGGCTGCCACATGGTTCTGGGTGGGGGGAGTAGTCCATCCTGCTCAGCTGTGGGACAAGGGGGCCTTGTGGGAGTTGTAGTGCAGGCCTCCCTACTCCAAACACACCTCCTTGGAAAGATGGCTATCTACCTGTTAGG
Source organism: Calotriton arnoldi (assembly GCA_963921515.1). NCBI lineage: Eukaryota > Metazoa > Chordata > Amphibia > Caudata > Salamandridae > Calotriton > Calotriton arnoldi. The sequence goes on along the minus strand of CAWUFW010001109.1, from coordinate 2,105,570 downwards.
TGAGGGTGAAGAACACAATGGCTGCCACATGGTTCTGGGTGGGGGGGAGTAGTCCATCCTGCTGAGTGATGGGGCAGGGTGTGCCTGGTGGGAGTTGTAGTGCAGGCCTCCCTATTCCAAACACACCTCCCTGGAAAGATGGCTACCTACCTGTTAGGTGAGGGTAAAGAACACAATGGCTGCCACATGGTTCTGGGTGGGAGGGGGTGCTCCATCCTGCTGAGTGATGGGACAGGGTGTGCCTGGTGAGAGTTGTAGTGCAGGCTTCACTATTCCAAACACACCTCCCTGGAAAGATGGCTACCTACCTGTTATGTGAGGGTGAAGAACACAATGGCTGCCACATGGTTCTGGGTGGGAGGGGGTGCTCCATCCTGCTGAGTGATGGGGCAGGGTGTGCCTGGTGGGAGTTGTAGTGCAGGCCTCCCTATTCCAAACACACCTCCCTGGAAAGATGGCTACCTACCTGTTAGGTGAGGGTGAAGAACACAATGGCTGCCACATGGTTCTGGGTGGGAGGGGTGCTCCATCCTGCTGAGTGATGGGGCAGGGTGTGCCTGGTGGGAGTTGTAGTGCAGGCCTCCCTATTCCAAACACACCTCCCTGGAAAGATGGCTAACTACCTGTTAGGTGAGGGTGAAGAACACAATGACTGCCACATGGTTCTGGGGGGTGGGAGTAGTCCATCCTGCTCAGCTGTGGGACAAGGGGGCCTTGTGGGAGTTGTAGTGCAGGCCTCCCTATTCCAAACACACCTCCTTGGAAAGATGACTACCTACCTGTTAGGTGAGGGTGAAGAACACAATGGCTGCCACATGGTTCTGGGGGGGGAGTACTCCATCCTGCTCAGCTGTGGGACAAGGGGGCCTTGTGGGAGTTGTAGTGCAGGCCTCCCTATTCCAAACACACCTCCTTGGAAAGATGGATATCTACCTGTTAGGTGAGGGTGAAGAACACAATGGCTGCCACATGGTTCGGGGTGGCAGGGGGTGCTCCATCCTGCTGAGTGATGGGGCAGGGTGTGCCTGGTGGGAGTTGTAGTGCAGGCCTCCCTATTAACAAAAACAGAAAAGACCAACGAGGGGGTGGGGTAGCTATCATCCACAAAGACAACATCGCCATCTTGGAAATAGACTCATACAAGTACAACGCCTTTGAATGTCTTACCGCCAACATAAAGACCAAAGATAATGGAACACTAATCTGTCACCTTCTCTATCACCCACCAGGCAACACCTCGGCATTTGGGGAACAATTATCTGACCTGATTGCTCACTGCGCTCTCGGAGACTCCAACAACCTAATTCTTGGTGATCTTAACCTACGATGGAATGAAACACATAACCCGCTAATTCAAACACTATCCAATCTCCTCTGTGACAATAATCTAACCCAACACTGCACAGAGGAGACACATTACAAAGGAGCTACATTAGATGCCATCATCGCTCCAACGAGACGCAATCTCGATCGATCACGTACTCCCCGTGGACTGGTCGGACCACCACATGATCCTATTTCATATCAACCAACAAATTCTCTCGCAACCACCTATGCAAGACCCCCCCAAATGGGTCAGAAACCTCTCCCAGATTCCCATGGAAGTCTTCGAAGAAAAGATAAGCTCGCTCCTTCCCTGCACCAATGACCACCTTTCCACTACCCAACTCACCACGCGGTACAACTCTAACTTGGTGACTATGCTTGATCAACTCGCTCCTCGTAAGTTGAAAAAAAGCTGAACCATTCCGTCCAGGTCTTGGTTCAACACCGACACTAATTCCGAAAGGAGAAAACTAAGAGCCAAAGAAAGAAGCTGGAGGAAGAACCCTACCTCCTCCCTCCGCGAACAACTCAAAACTACTCGCAAGAAATACAACAACCACATCAAAAACAAGAAATCCGCGTTTTCCGCTCTGCGCTGGACAGCGCAAAAATAGACCCAAAGAACTCTATAGCATCATCAGGCAACAAACGTCCAAACCCGCGACCTCCTCAATACAGGCGTCCAAAGAACTCTGTGACAACTTCGCCAACTTCTTTAACGACAAGATTACTAAGATCGAACACTCACTGGACTCCGTCAACACTCGACCCACTAAGAGCACCACGCCAGGGGCGGTCGTTATCGCTCCCTGCCCCTCCTCCAAACCCTGGCTAAGCTTCCGCCCCATTCAAGAACATGAGATAATCACGCTGATCTCCACCTCCAAACCCTCCTCTCATGTCCTTGACCCCATTCCGCCCCTACTAACCAAAAAGCTGAAGCACTCCCTAGCACCGCTGTGGTCCATGATAATTAACAGCTCCATGAAAAATGGAGACGTTCCAGACTGCCTTAAAGTAGGACAAGTCTCACCCCTGCTGAAAAAACCCGGCCTTGACTCATCGGATTTGTTTTAGACCTGTATCTAACCTTCCCTTTCTGTCCAAAATCCTAGAAAAGTGCGTACTCCAACAGCTAACCCAACACCTGGATAACATCAACCTCCTTGACTCCCACCAATCTGGCTTCAGAAAAGGCTGTAGCACAGAAACCGCGATCCTCAACATCATCGACGATATCCACAATTCACTAGACTCTGACCAATGCTGCCTCCTCATTCTCCTTGACCTATCGGCAGCATTCGACACAGTAGACCACAAACTCCTGATTAGGGCTCTCCAAGAAAGAGCCGGTCTTGGGGAGGCGGTCCTCCAATGGTTTTCCTCCTTCCTGCACAATCGCACCCAAAAAATAAAAAAATAAAACTTTGCCTCTGACTCTCACCCTGTCAACAAGGGAGTCCCTCAAGGCTCAGTGCTTTCCCCGCAACTCTTTAACATCTATATGGAACCTCTCACCAAACTACTCAAAGCAGCCAATATCCGTTTTCATCTGTACGCAGACGATACTCAGATTTATCTGGAAACCACCTCCCTCAGTGACATTCAAAGACTCAATGACGTACTGAGAGATGTCCAACACTGGCTGTCTTCAAATCACCTTAAACTAAACCCTGACAAAACTGAGATACTTCTCATTTCGAACAAGGAGGAGAACCCTCAAATCGTTGAATGGCTAAAGGCCGTGGATGCGCTCAATGGGAATCTCACCCTAGCTGACTCTGTCAAATCACTAGGTATCACTCTAGACCCAAAACTAAGCATGACCAGACACATCAAGAATTCGGCCAAGAGCGCCTTCCTCAACCTCAAACTACTGAACAAAATAAAACCTTTCATTCCGCCCAGTGACCTCAAACAGGCCACTCAAACTCTGGTGCTGTCAAGACTGGACTATGGGAACGCAGTCCTCTCAGGAACTGCAAAGTCACACCTAGCCCCCCTCAAAACTACTCTGAATGCGGCAGCCAGAATGGTCACCGGAATCAAGAAATTCGACCACATCTCCCCTGCACTCAGAGAACTTAAATGGCTCCCAGTTGAAATGCGGATCAGCTTCAGAACAGCCTGCCTCACCCATAAAGCCCTAAATACCGGCAAACCCGAATACCTGGCGGCCAAACTCAAAAAAGCCGGTCAGGCCAGGAACCTCAGAAGCTCAAACTCCCTCCTACTCATCCCACCTAAAACTCGAAAACTAAAAACTGCGGCCCGTTCCTTCGCCGGAAGCGCACCCAAAATCTGGAACTCCATTCCCCCTCACATCAGAACCATTCCCTCTTTTGTTAAATTCAAAAGCCAACTCAAAATCCTTTTCCTCAACCGCTCCCTAGGGAGCCGATAGGAGCATTCGGAGCGAGATACCAGACACCCCGCACTGCTCCAACACCATGTCCTCGAGACTACGATACAGATGTCCCATGACTACGAAGCAGACCCATCAACAAGCGTCCTGCAAGGTTATTGTATTCGTTCTTTTTGTTTTGTCTGTTGTCAATCTTTGCAATGTATCTTCTGTAAAGCGCTCCGATACCCTCGGGTCAGGCCAGCGCTATATAAAACTTCTAAAATAAATAAATAAATAAATGGCTGCCACATGGTTCTGGGTGGGGGGGAGTAGTCCATCCTGCTGAGTGATGGGGCAGGGTGTGCCTGGTGGGAGTTGTAGTGCAGGCCTCCCTATTCCAAACACACCTCCCTGGAAAGATGGCTACCTACCTGTTAGGTGAGGGTGAAGAACACAATGGCTGCCACATGGTTCTGGGTGGGAGGGGGTGCTCCATCCTGCTGAGTGATGGGGCAGGGTGTGCCTGGTGAGAGTTGTAGTGCAGGCTTCACTATTTCAAACACACCTCCCTGGAAAGATGGCTACCTACCTGTTAGGTGAGGGTGAAGAACACAATGGCTGCCACATGGTTCTGGGTGGGAGGGGGTGCTCCATCCTGCTGAGTGATGGGGCAGGGTGTTCCTGGTGGGAGTTGTAGTGCAGGCCTCCCTATTCCAAACACACCTCCCTGGAAAGATGGCTACCTACCTGTTAGGTGAGGGTGAAGAACACAATGACTGCCACATGGTTCTGGGGGGTGTAGTCCATCCTGCTCAGCTGTGGGACAAGGGGGCCTTGTGGGAGTTGTAGTGCAGGCCTCCTATTCCAAACACACCTCCTTGGAAAGATGACTACCTACCTGTTAGGTGAGGGTGAAGAACACAATGGCTGCCACATGGTTCTGGGGGGAGTAGTCCATCCTGCTCAGCTCTGGGACAAGGGGGCCTTGTGGGAGTTGTAGTGCAGGCCTCCCTATTCCAAACACACCTCCTTGGAAAGATGGCTATCTACCTGTTAGGTGAGGGTGAAGAACAAAATGGCTGCCACGTGGTTCTGGGTGGGGGGGAGTAGTCCATCCTGCTGAGTGATGGGGCAGGGTGTGCCTGGTGGGAGTTATAGTGCAGGCCTCCCTATTCCAAACACACCTCCCTGGAAAGATGGGTACCTACCTGTTAGGTGAGGGTGAAGTACACAATGGCTGCCACATGGTTCTGGGTGGGAGGGGGTGCTCCATCCTGCTGAGTGATGGGGCAGGGTGTGCCTGGTGAGAGTTGTAGTGCAGGCTTCACTATTCCAAACACACCTCCCTGGAAAGATGGCTACCTACCTGTTATGTGAGGGTGAAGAACACAATGGCTGCCACATGGTTCTGGGTGGGAGGGGGTGCTCCATCCTGCTGAGTGATGGGGCAGGGTGTGCCTGGTGGGAGTTGTAGTGCAGGCCTCCCTATTCCAAACACACCTCCCTGGAAAGATGGCTACCTACCTGTTAGGTGAGGGTGAAGAACACAATGGCTGCCACATGGTTCTGGGTGGGAGGGGGTGCTCCATCCTGCTGAGTGATGGGGCAGGGTGTGCCTGGTGGGAGTTGTAGTGCAGGCCTCCCTATTCCCAACACATCTCCCTGGAAAGATGGCTACCTACCTGTTATGTGAGGGTGAAGAACACAATGGCTGCCACATGGTTCGGGGTGGGAGGGGGTGCTCCATCCTGCTGAGTGATGGGGCAGGGTGTGCCTGGTGGGAGTTGTAGTGCAGGCCTCCCTATTCCAAACACACCTCCCTGGAAAGATACCTACCTAGCTGTTAGGTGAGAGTGAAGAACACAATGGCTGCCACATGGTTCTGGGTGGGGGGAGTAGTCCATCCGGCTGAGTGATGGGGCATGGTGTGCCTGGTGGGAGTTGTAGTGCAGGCCTCCCTATTCCAAACACACCTCCCTGGAAAGATGGCTACCTACCTGTTAGGTGAGGGTGAAGAACACAATGGCTGCCACATGGTTCTGGGTGGGGGGAGTAGTCCATCCTGCTCAGCTGTGGGACAAGGGGGCCTGGTGGGAGTTGTAGTGCAGGCCTCCCTATTCCCAACACACCTCCCTGGAAAGATGGCTACCTACCTGTTAGGTGAGGGTGAAGAACACAATGGCTGCCACATGGTTCTGGGTGGGAGGGGGTGCTCCATCCTGCTGAGTGATGGGGCAGGGTGTGCCTGGTGGGAGTTGTAGTGCAGGCCTCCTATTCCAAACACACCTCCTTGGAAAGATGGCTACCTACCTGTTAGGTGAGGGTGAAGAACACAATGGCTGCCACATGGTTCTGGGTGGGGGGAGTAGTCCATCCAGCTGAGTGATGGGACAGGGTGTGCCTGGTGGGAGTTGTAGTGTAGGCCTCCCTATTCCAAACACACCTCCCTGAAAAGATGGCTACCTACCTGTTAGGTGAGGGTGAAGAACACAATGGCTGCCACATGGTTCTGGGTGGGGGGAGTAGTCCATCCTGCTCAGCTGTGGGACAAGGGGGCCTGGTGGGAGTTGTAGTGCAGGCCTCCTATTCCCAACACACCTCCCTGGAAAGATGGCTACCTACCTGTTAGGTGAGGGTGAAGAACACAATGGCTGCCACATGGTTCTGGGTGGGAGGGGGTGCTCCATCCTGCTGAGTGATGGGGCAGGGTGTGCCTGGTGGGAGTTGTAGTGCAGGCTTCCCTATTCCAAACACACCTCCCTGGAAAGATGGCTACCTACCTGTTATGTGAGGGTGAAGAACACAATGGCTGCCACATGGTTCTGGGTGGGAGGGGGTGCTCCATCCTGCTGAGTGATGGGGCAGGGTGTGCCTGGTGGGAGTTGTAGTGCAGGCCTCCCTATTCCCAACACACCTCCCTGGAAAGATGGCTACCTACCTGTTATGTGAGGGTGAAGAACACAATGGCTGCCACATGGTTCTGGGTGGGAGGGGGTGCTCCATCCTGCTGAGTGATGGGGCAGGGTGTCCCTGGTGGGAGTTGTAGTGCATGCCTCCCTATTCCAAACACACCTACCTGGAAAGATGGCTACCTACCTGTTAGGTGAGGGTGAAGAACACAATAGCTGCCACATGGTTCTGGGTGGGAGGGGGTGCTCCATCCTGCTGAGTGATGGGGCATGGTGTGCCTGGTGGGAGTTGTAGAGCAGGCCTCCCTATTCCCAACACAACTCCCTGGAAAGATGGCTACCTACCTATTATGTGAGGGTGAAGAACACAATGGCTGCCACATGGTTCAGGGTGGGAGGGGGTGCTCCATCCTGCTGAGTGATGGGGCAGGGTATACCTGGTGGGAGTTGTAGTGCAGGCCTCCCTAATCCAAACACACCTCCCTGGAAAGATGGCTACCTACCTGTTATGTGAGGGTGAAGAACACAATGGCTGCCACATGGTTCTGGGTGGGAGGGGGTGCTCCATCCTGCTGAGTGATGGGGCAGGGTGTGCCTGGTGGGAGTTGTAGTGCAGGCCTCCCTATTCCCAACACACCTCCCTGGAAAAATGGCTACCTACCTGTTATGTGAGGGTGAAGAACACAATGGCTGCTACATGGTTCTGGGTGGGAGGGGGTGCTCCATCCTGCTGATTGATGGGGCAGGGTGTGCCTGGTGGGAGTTGTAGTGCAGGCCTCCCTATTCCAAACACACCTCCCTGGAAAGATGGCTACCTACCTCTTAGGTGAGGGTGAGAACACAATGGCTGCCACATGGGTCTGGGTGGGAGGGGGTGCTCCTTCCTGCTGAGTGATGGGGCAGGGTGCGCCTGGTGGGAGTTGTAGTGCAGGCCTCCCTAGTCCAAACACACCTCCCTGGAAAGATGGCTACCTACCTGTTAGGTGAGGGTGAAGAACACAATGGCTGAAACCTGCTTCTAGGTGGGAGGGGTGCTCCATCCTGCTGAGGGATGGGGCAGGGTGTGCCTGGTGGAAGTTGTAGTGCTGCTTGCCTGGACACATACAACACAGTTGATGTTGTCTACCTTTGTGATGTTTCAGGTGGGTTGGATGTTACATCAGTGTGACCTGTGTTTGTTTTGGGGTGCAGATGAGTGTACTTGTGCCTCAGGGATCTAGCTTTGTAGTTGTGCAAGACAGTACATGGCAGTTTCATGGTATCCATTAGTTGGTACTTACCAGCCTCCACTCCCCTGGGTATTCCTTCCAGACTCTCTGGATGCAGGATGGCAAGCACCTTCTCCTCCCACGCAGAGAATGGTTTTGGTGGAATGGGAGGGCCTCCACCAGTCGCATCAGCCAGCTGACGGTTCTTGGCCCTCTTCTTCTTGACAACACTCTTCAGGTCATGCCACCGCCTCATGATTTCATGCTTGTTGAGGGGCACATTCCCTACTGCATTGACCTTGTCCACTATCCTTACCCACATGTTTGTCCTTGTGGCTAATGGTGTCTGTTGGACCATGCTACCGAAGAGTTGTGGTTCTACTCTAATTATCTCATCTACCATTACTGTCAGCTCAGTGTCTGTGAATTTTGGCATTTTCTGTGGTGCCATGGTGTGTGCTGTGCAGATGTTTTGGGGTGCAGTTGTGAGGGTGGTGTGGGTGGTGTAGGTGGTGTGTGTGTGTGTTGTTGTGCTGGTGAGATGTGTGGTGTTTTGCCTATCCAATGTGCTGCAGGGTTTGGTTCCTTCAGGGCTGGAGTAGTGCAAAGGATTGTGGTCAGGGAAGGGGCTGGTTTTATGCTCAGCTATGTGGGTGTGTCAAGATGGTGTAATGCTGTCATTGTGCTGTGTGGGTTGTCCTGTGATTTGTATATTTGAATTTGCCATGCGGGTGTGTCATTGGGATGTTTCAGGTTATTTTGGGGGCAGGGCTATTTGCCTGTGTGCATTTTGTGGCCTTATTGTGTGTTTTTTCCTTCGCCGCCATTTTGTTGGCGGAGCATCCGCAGCGATGGCTATGCTGCAGGCCTTCCGCCGTATCTCACATTCATTACTGTTAGCGACCGCGGCGGACGGAAACAGTGGAGTTTACCGCTGTGGCATCGGGGATATCATAATATCATTGGCGGTCACTCCGCGTGCCTGGCGGCGGTTTTAGGTGTTTCCGCTATGATACCGAGCGCCGCGGTTGCATTTTCACCTTCTCCGCCGTCTACGGGCGTTTTTTCGATGCCTCCAACCGCCGCGGTTGGAATATTTTGGCGGTTGATCATAATAGGGTGGGCAGTGTTTCCGCGGTACCTGCGAACGGTAATTTTCCGCTACCATTGCGGTTGGATTTGTTTCCGTCCGCCATCGTAATGACCCTCATAGTTGCTAATTTTCATTTTATTTAATTTGATGTTTAAAACTGTATGTTCAATTTTCTGTCGATGTAATTAATTCACATGTACATTGATTGATGTGGATCTATCACATCCTGTCATAAAACAGAAATGTGTACATTGTTCAACAATCCTCAAGTGTATATCATATTTGCAGCTGTAACCTTCTGTATATCTAGACATTCCCCCTTATTGTGTCAACAGATTGAGACATTTGATAGACGGAATCATTTAATAAGCATTGCATTATCTTCATCATAGCATATTTCGTATAGGAGAAATAATCTTGGCTCATTGGCCATAGCTAATGTTTAAACTCTTCTAGCAATATTTGGGACTTTGTCTAAAAATATTTGTATTTCCAAACCAGGCTTCTCCAAATAGTAGCTCATGAGCTACTTTAGCTCTTCAGCTACCTTTAAGTAGCTCGGTTTGTGCACCCCAGCCCTCTCAATTAGAAGGTTTTGCTTGGTTAAATTAACTTATTTGTGCCAAGATTGAAAAGTGGGTATGCGAGTTGAAAATGTATGTACTTTCAGAACTCATAAGCTGGTGTTTGGAGAGAAATTGTTGAGTTTCCAAAATATATGTATAGCTGATATGAGAGTGATAAATTATGCGGTGTTGGCAAAATGTATTACTATTATTTCTTTGGTGCCAGGGTCATCACAGCTATGGCTGTGTGCAGGTGCAAACCAACTTTTAAACTCAAAATAGGCTTGAATGTTATCATTAATGTTCCGCTGATGTGCAAGAACTAGAATTAAAATAGCACTTAGAAGTACTGAATGTGGGTGCTCATGCTATAGCTTTCATAGCAGAAATGTTGGAGTATTTTTTTATTGTTTTCATTACTGACTAACTTCCTTGCTACCTTACAGTTCATATTCATTGTAGTTACAATTCATTGTGTGTGCACTAGACTAGGGTTTTAGTTTTAAATACAGGCTTTAAAATGGATATCCTGTCTATTGATCCTTGAATGTGTTGTTCATTTATGAAAGAGAATTTGGTATTCCACTATTTTTTCCATTTCTCATGGGACTACATGTTACCTGAAACACTTCTTATGCAAACATTGCTCATAACTTTCTGCACTGTTTGCAATTCTACTGGTTGTCTAATTCAGATTGGCTTATTGACTGAGCCTTAGTGCCGGGGGAGGGGTGAAAGATCCACACCTGAGACTCTACAAAAGCTCTAGAGAACAAAACAGAGTGGCAAACACTGAGGTCCATTCAAAGTATAGCTATCACTCCTCCTAACCATGGCTTGACCCATACTAATGAGCATTAAATGCTCGGTCATTTTGTTTGTTATCAAAGTTATTCCAGAAATGGCAGCATTTCCAAGAGATGACTGACAAGGAGTCGCACCGCCCAGGGAGGGGTGGGCTGAGGTGACAATAGAGGATTTGTAGTCCTGGCAATACTGCAGATTACCCTTCCCATTGGTGGCACTATTCAGAACTGAACATGGCTGCCCAAGTCTATTTCAGTTCAGGCAAGCTTTAAACAGATTAAGGGCCTGAATATGAGTTTGGCGGATGGGATTCTCTATTGCAAACATGACGGATATCCCGTCCGCCGTATTACAAGTTCCATAGGATATAATGGAATTGCAATACTGCGAATGGGATATCCATCACGTTTGTGACGGAGTAACCCTGTCCGCCAAACTTGTAATCAAGCCCTAAATCTAATGTTAGTAGTATGGTAAATTACACTTTAATCTAGTGACACTGTTCAAACAAATAGGGACAGATCAGGAATACATTCCACTTCAAGTGGGTCTTGATGAGTCCACCGAAGAGTGATACATAGTAATGGATATTATTTCACCAGTCATAGCATGTGTTATGAGGGTTGAATTCAGGAGAAACAAATCAAAATTACATGGATGGCTAAGTGGAAATAGGGTATCCCAAGGAAGTGTACTCAGCACTGGATGGTGCACATTTTTTAGAGCATGAACAGATTTTGTTGTCAAATATTTAGGGGTTGGTGGTGGGGGGAGTAAACTAACACCAAAAAGAGAGGAGTCACCCGATTTTTATAATTGAGGGGGCTAACCTTAATCCTAACCTCCAATTTCTCGTAATCTCCCTAGGTCATAACTCTTATTAGGACCATAAAAGTTAATGGATGTGGTCGACTCACCCATGTTATGTGGCATGCTTCATCATCGGCCACTTCACCATACCCTGGTAAGGTAGCATTACCAGGGCAGACTTGACCTCAGGTACTGACTTGAAGGAGTTCTTAGCATATTATTCTTCTGGATAATGTACCAGGGATCCAGTTCAGAGATTAAAAATGCCTTAAGTTAAACCACTGAGACTTTCTTTATTTGGTGGTACCTTAGGCATGGATAACAAATTCCTGAAATGAAAAATTAAGGGATGCTATTGTGTGTAATGACCCAGGCATCCCCCTTTTAAGCCAACATGTTTCTGCCTCTATGTAGCCTATCTCGGTCTCCGGCATTAGTCAGAGCTCTTTCAGGGCTAGCCAATTGGATCCCTAATCCACACTTCTCTAAAGGTAAGTTAAAAATATCTGAGGGGCGGACCTACCTACCTTTCAGGTCCTTAAATGAAATACCCAGTTTAGGTTGTCCCCATGCTTCCTAGTCTGTCGAGAGGCAGCGATTCCTGTAGTCACACAGTCATCAAGGAAATTGCCAGGAAAGGACCTATCAGTCCACTGTCATCAGCAGAACTGGGGGGAGTAATACAGAATCTGGAAGGGCAATTTTGCCAGTGTTCGAATAATCATGGAAATCTCAAGATCGCTGAGAGGTTCATGTATAGCTATAGGACATCATAATTTCTTCCTTTGCTGTTTAGATCTGGTCATGGTGGCAACATTGTGGCAAGACCAAGGTCTTCACATCCTTTATGAACTCCATTTATTTTTCAATTATTCTTATATTCACTGAAGGAGAGTTCCAAAGCTTAGCTTCTTGCATGGAGAAGGCAGTCTCTCTGATGTCTTTCTTCTTATAGCCAGTTTTGTTGCTCATAGGGGAGCTTTCTTTCTTTAAAGAAGTCACAAATCTCAGTGCATGCTGCAATGTCTATCAGATTTCCAGGGAAATGGCCATTCGAGGTTGGCTTGTAACTGACTCGATCTGTTGGGTCGAGGTGAGCAGTTTTTAAAAATTACTTTTATTGTTTAACAGATCGATCCATCCAGGTACACTACAGGCACCAGATAAAAATGTAATTACGCAGCCTCCGTCACAGGGAGGGAAACAAAATACATAAGTGGTGGGAGGCATATATCTCGAACACGTCGGCGCATTCCAAACATTCATTTCTTAAAACTCCAGAAACAGTGTTCAACGAGGACCGGTATTTCTCCCATGGGCTACATATCTTTTCACACTTCTTAGGGCAGCCCCTATTCTTTTCTGCCAGTCGGCACCAGTCCATGTCCGAGATCCAGCCGGAAAGTTTTGGTGGATCTCGTGCCCCCCACAATCGTGCAATATTATGTTTTGCCACCCCCGCAGCCAACATTAACCATGTCCGTGTGTGTGTGGGCCATCGGTCCTCTCCTGTGACCCCGAGCTTGAGCCAGCATGCCTCTGGCTGGATGCATATCTCTAGCACCTCCGACATCACCCGGCAACCCTCGCCCAATAGCATTGAATTCTGGGGCATTCCCAGATGATATGGAAGAAAGTACCGGCTTCACCGCAACCTCTAATACAGTGGTCTGTGGCCACCCTCCTGATATTATGCAGGACAGTACGGGAATAGTAAGCTCTATGCAAAATGCGAAGTTTGATGAGTCGGAATCGCGCTCTTATGGCATTCTCTCTGGGGCTCTGGACTGTCTCCTGCCAGTCGTCGTCCTCAAGCATTCCCAAGTCCATTTCCCAAGCCGCCCTAAGCGGCCCCAGAGTTTCGGGGATGTTATTCATTAGCTTCCTGTATGTGAGGGAGATCGCCTTGTCGGGGATTGGGTCTAGTAACAGTCGGTCTTCTGGGGGGAGTACTCAGGAAGAGGCTCCCCGTCAGTAATGTGGCACCTCAGGGCATGTCTCAACTGTATGTACCTGTACTGTTCCTCGTCTGTCAGTTGGTACTCTGTTTGTAGTTCATTGAAGGTAATCAGTCTACCCTTTCGCCATATGTCCCCCAGGGTATCTATGCCTATGAGGCTCCAGCTGCGGAATCCCCATAGGCGGCCCACCTCTCCCAACGCGCTGCTGTGCCACAGTAGGGTTTGCTGGGTCAGCCTGTCCTTCCATCCCAGTGCTTTGGTGGCAGTGTGCCATGCTCGTACCACCACCTAGGTGTGAGTAGGGAGCGGCGTCCCCCTTTCCCTTGATACAGAGCTGTTAGATACCCAGTGGTTCCCATAGCCTGACGGTCCACTCGATATGCAGGTTCAGAGCGAGGTGCAAAGACCCAGCCATTTATGTTAATAAGTTGGGACGCCAGATAGTAGTTCCTGATGTCTGGTATAGCTAGCGAATATAGCATGTTACTACGCGTGCTATCACATCGCGTTCCTTTACAACGCGGTCGTTACAACGACTGTGTTGTTAGAACGCGATACCTTTACAACACAAGTCATTAGATCGACTTGCTGTAGGGGGCGCGCTGGACTTAGGAATAGTATAATTTACTATTCCAACTCCAGCCTGCGCAGCAGTAGGGAAGGTGTTGGAATAGTAAATTATACTATTCCTTATGTTAGAGAGCCCCCTACAGCAAGTCGATCTAATGACTTGCGTTGTAAAGGCATCGCGTTGTAACAACGCGGTCGTTGTAAAGACCGCGTTGTAAAGGAACTGCGATGTGATGACTGCGTTGTAAATGCTGTCTCCCATAGCTAGCCCACCCTCCTATACACCCCGCTGGAGTTTGCGGAGCGCAATTCGCGGTGCCCCACTACCCCACAACAGGTTACAATGCTCCCTTTCAATGGTTCGGAAGAAAGTGTACGGGATCTTATATGAGGTGAGCAGTTTTATGTAGGAGTGCTAAAGTTCTGACAAGAAGGTGCCCGATGATAGGGAGTTACCGACAACGATCATCACTGAGTTTGTAATGCTCATTAACAGGAGAATATGCCTGAATCATTGTGGCGGGCAGCAGTCCTAAGGTGAATCTGCACCGCCTCTAGCCTTCAGCAGCTTGAGAAATTCTGAGTCTGAGAGTTGCTTGAGGTCGGCAGGTATTGGATGCTTCTTGGTTGATGTAGCTCTCTTTATTTTGGCTTTGGGCAGCTGTGAATCTGGTGTCCTTTTAGACAGCTGAAGTTCTAGCACCTTATCTTTGGCTACAAAATAGTAAGTGATGGATTTACAGAAGTATTGAGACTGAGGGGACTTTGTAGCAGTCTAGTCTGAATTTTGGAATCTGTAAGGATCCTACGGAGTGCCCTTGTTGGACTCTTGGCATTGGACATACTCTTTGAGTAGTGTAACTTTTTTGCAATATTTATGATTGCTTATTTATGAGGGTTAAGTATCTGGAGGTGGCCTTTGCTGAGAGCGTTTCTGTCTTTCTTCATTTGGTGTTGAAGTGTGCAGTCATTTGTGATCTGATCTTCCTTATTCCTTTATTGAGCCCAGTATTGCAACAGCAGTAAACGCAGTGGTTGAGAAATCACATGACTTGACAGTAGTGTGTGGGCCCTGTCTGGGTATGGAACATCAGAAAATGCTGCATGCAAACCCGGATTGGGGTTTATTAGTGGAGTTCTTTAAGCTTACAGTATCCAAAATACAGACCTGCAGTGGAGTTTGATAGACTTAGATTGCTCTGCTTTGAGATGATCATGGTATTGGTACAGCACGGCAAACAATGGGGAAGAGTGAAGGAAGGAACTGCGTTCACACCATGTAACCACACAAAGGCCTCTCTCAGTGGCTATTCCTTGGCCTGGCAGAAGACTTCATAAGCAATTACTGAAGTTTATCAATAAAAACGCTAATATCTTTCTTGAGCATGCTCCTCAGTTACATAGAAGGGTCCAAGCCAATAAGTAAAAAAAAAAAAAAGAATGGTAATGTTTTTTTACCTAATACGTTTTATAATGTATTGCATACTGTTGTGTGAAAGACAAACCAGGAATTCAAAATCCATTTTATTTTTAATTCTTGGAGTTTAGAGTGAATGCGGTGGCACTGCTGGTACTGATAATAACACTATGGGGTCGATTCCGATCTCGGCCGGTAGGGCTCCGAATCGGATTCGGCTTTACCGGATCCGATTCGGACGCCCTGTTCCCGACCGAGTCGGATGTGCGTCCGGGCGAGCGAGTATGATGCGAACGTACGCGAAATCGCCGACCGACTCGTTCGCGGGACCCAACCGCTCCGACCGACTCACACGGACACGACTCGCACCGCGCAATGGAGACGTTCCCCGGCCGGGTAAGTACGATGCGCGCCGCGAGCAGTCCGACCGACTCGCGCCATCCGGCTCGAAAGAGCAGTCGGAGCCGCACTTTGGGGGTCCGTGTCGGACCCCCCTGTACGCCTAGCCGTGCGAGTCGCACACAGGGGGAACCCATGGGTCCCCCCTACCTCTGCGTGTACGGCGCGACCCGCTTCGATGCGTACCCACTATAGGGGGCGACCTTGTACGCCTCGCACCCATTGAGTCAATGGGAGCCCGCGTACGCGTTGTACGACCGGCTCCCATTGACTTCAATGGGAGTCCGACCGAATCGAGTCCGATAGCATGCGAACGCATCGTACTCATTCGGTCGGACTGCTAGGGTCCGATTCGGTCGGAAATCTCTCCGGGTCCGGCTCGGTCGGAGAGATTTCCTGCCCGAATCGGAATCGGCCCCTTTGTGACCTTGGCTCTAGTGGCCTCTTAAAAATAACTTGGTCCTTGTAACGTACGGCTTTACAAATTAAATAACGCTGCTACTACTCACCTGCGAAGATAACAAAAGTTAAAAATTAACTTTGGACAGAATGGACTAGTTAGTATTTTTGCAGATAAATGACCCGTTTGTTTGCGTAATAAAATAATAGCAGGAAAAAAAATGCTTAAACTAAAATTAATACAGAAAGTATGTCAAAGGTTTTACGGTGTTTGTCAGGCCTGTGCAGGCCAAACTGTACCTGACCTAAGGGAGAAAAAATAAATAAAGTATGGGGTGCTGGGACAATGCGCCAAGGTTTTTGTAATCACGGTTTAATCATTCTGTGGAAACGACCTGCTAACTAAACACATTAGTTTGCTTTGCCGTTATTTTGTTTCATTGAATGGCGTTTTCATATCACAGTTCTCCTGAAGGAGCTCCCAAAGTGGCCTTAAAACGTTATTATTTCCTGACTGTGAACTTTTATTACATTTTTCCTTTAAGTGTTTAAAAAAAGGTATCACCTTATTTTCGAGACATACGTTATTAATACCTTGTGTATGCGGCATTTCACAGCCAATATTGGCAAACTTTACAGACACGCAAGATTCTGGCCTCTCACAGATATAAATGCCCTTAGCTGAATGAGGGGGGTGGGGGTCCTCCCTGGTTGGAAGCATTTTGACGAGACGTGTGGGGTCACTGATGTGTCCGATGTCAAGTATTCCATACAGATTTATTGAGTTTGGTTGCAATGAAAGATCATTTCCATTTCGGCAGGATGTTCATAACTCCATATACAAATCTAGATTTTGTAGAAAAGTAGTGAGGTCACGTGTGTCCAGACTGCGAGATCCTTTAGGATCCGTACGTATGGCAGTAAACACATTATCAAGGTTTTTTTGTCTTATTTTGTCTGATCTCCTTTAAGGGGTTCCTTTAATAGATTCCTTAATCAGCACCTCTCCACTGTTTGATGATGGAGTGTGTTGTGTATTTCCAGGTGGAAATGAGAATCTTGCATCAAGGAATGGTCAGAAAGGGGGTAATGCAACTGGTTTTGGGGACAACGACTAAAAGTAGATCCGAGAATGTCCCTAATTTCCATAAAAGTTAGCTTGTCTGAAAGACGACCCTTTAAGTGCTGAAGAATGTAACCCTTTCCATGGAGAAGAGTATTGACTTGCTTAATGATTTTCAGTTGGGATCACTGTGAGGATGCGTGGCCTGCTTGATGGGATGCACTGAAGGGAGCTTGACGTTTCTCCAAGAAATTCAGTAGTCATGTCTATTTTCTTTAACTTTTATGTGTATTGGCCTCTGTAGCCCCAGAGCCATCTATCAGGAGAGTTGCCCTGAGGAGAAATGGCCCAGGCTGAGTTAGGATACCCCATGAGCCCACAGTGAAGAGCATGATTAGGACTGAACACTTGTCAAGGGTGTTTCACAGTACTGCCAAAAAGCATCCCAGTTGTACTCTCATAGACGTGGAATATCATCTGAAATATATAGAATGCTATCAAGGTACTTTTATGGATCGACAAAATCTCTTCAAATCTTGGAGAAGGAGAGCCCATGGCCCTTGTGTGCCAAAGAATTTGCCAGAACCTTTAATACATTAGGAACTAGATTAGGTCGAACACTAAAGCATTTTTCAAAGAAGTGAGAGGGAAGCTACTGTCTGAAGATGTACTTCTCAAAAACTTTTGGGAGAGTTCTTTCAATGCCAACTGACAGGGAGATGGAAATCCATGTTATGGGAATTCGCTGTATGTAGAGGTTGGAGTGTTGGACCAGGAGTAGGAAGCCATGGATCACTTTTTCTGTTCTTCCAGTTTCCTGACACATCCACTGTGGTAGGAGTCCTCAAGAGGTGCATAGGACTGCACATGGATCAGCCATGCAACCTTTGGAAATGTACAGCTGGTAGCGCGTTAGCCTATAGAGCAGCCGTCTTCTACTTCAGCTCAAGCACGTGTGACCCTTATGGATGCACATATAGGGTAGATGCAGTCCTGCCAAGTACCACGGAGACTAATGCATTTCAGTGTGGTACTCCGCATTACCGCACTGAAGTGCATTGTCATTCATATGCATGGTGTCTGTTACTGAAACGCATCCTGCCTAAAACTTAAGTGGGGCAGCTGTCAGCGCGCAGCATATGGCTTGTGTGCTGCTCTACCAGGCTTAGGGCACACAGCTGAGCTAAGGCTGCTCAGCGCTGGCAGGCTCACATTCCCTGCTAAGACTACGTTTGACTTTGCAGGACTGCGTTTCATTATTAATATTCCCCACGGCATGGCTCTCACTTGTCAGCCTGACGTCACCGGGCCCAGTCAGGTTGTGTGTTACATGCCGGCGTGGGGGACGTCACATCCTGCGTGCTGGTGTGGGAGGCAGGAGGCTGAATTTGCATGCTCGCCAACCAATCATGGTGCTCGCAGCGTCCCGCTGCATGCTGCAGCTCGCAGCAGCCTGGGCCGCAGTGTGCTGTCAGCTGTGCTGCACCCTGCCAAATTCAGTTCTTAACGCAGCCGAGGGAGATGGAGAAGGAGTCAGTGACCCGGGTTACACTGGCTGCCAGGACAGTTTGTTACTGGACGGGTGCTGCCCGGGACGCACTGGACAGCCTGGACTAGGACTCACATCTCAATCAGGATATGTGAGTAATAAAATATATTCACAAAATTCAACTTCAACATTTACTTTTATCTGCTTTCATTTTACCAGGTCATGGTGATAATGTTGCATAAGTAATACTGCACCACGTGTCAGCCGTTTGTTTTCTGAGTGCTAAAATGTCAACACAGAATAAAGACTTCCTGCCAGCTTCATGCAATCATAGATTTACGCTACTTACTTTAAGTCGTAGTTTGAGCAAGGAAAGAATAGTCTACTCTGGACAATCCCCACTCCATCTATCTGATTACGAACTGCTGAAATCAGATGGCTCCGCATTTTATTGGCTGATGATACGCATGGTGGTCCGGGGCCATGTTTGAATGGGAGTTCATTTTACAAACAGGGAAGGGGCACGAGGCTGGCATGTTGGTCAGTGCTATAAAATGTGGCCCACAGAGATACAAATTCCTGGAGTTTCCTGGTAAGCTTCAAAGTGTGCGATAACCCTATTGTCTCGCAAGGGTGATGTGGTTTCTGCATCATTGACCCTGAATAATACCATTGTGTGGCGTGGTTTCTTAATTAGTGATCCGATAAAATAGTGACATGACTGCAAAAGCTTGTCTTTAAAACTAAGAAAAGACTGGCAGTGCAATTTGTATTTGTTTGCACTACCACGTGGTTAGAGTAAAACACTGCCAAGTTTTGCGCTGGCGTTCCCCAGCATTCTTTTTTACCTTATTGCATTAGCAACCCATTATGCCTGTGACTGAGTGACGTCATAATCTCCTAATTACACTTGCTATGCTAAAAAATGTCCTTTTGGGCTAGCTCAGGTCATGAATGATCACATTAATGAGATCATCAGCAGTGCCTCCTGCCCTCTGTTACTGAGAACTGCAGTCTCGCAGTCTGCCTCTGGTTAGTGCCCTTCCTTCCGTTTCTGGTGCTTTGCAGATATGTTTTAAGATCTTCCAAGGATTTCTCATTGCTCAAATTGGTGTAATTTCTGATATTGATATGTTTCCCTTATCTTCATTGCTTGATTTGGCCCGCGAGAAAGTTTCACTCATAGTCGTTGAAATGTCACTCATAATTACTCTGAAATTATGAAAATGTCACACAAAGCAATCTGAAACCTTGGCAGCTATGTAGATGCCAAACCAACTTGTATCTGTAAATGAGATGAGAGAACTCCAGTATATATATTTAGTGTTCTTCCCAACCCGGAAGCATGCAAATGAATACGCCACACACAGAGCTCTGTAACAGCCGTCTTTATTCCTCAGCATACGATCACACACTGTCCTCTGATTATGTCATAACCATTAAGAACCACGCCTGAACACCTCTCAGCAAGCTACGTAATTCCTCTGTTGAGTCTGCCCAGACCCGCAAGGGTCCTAGCTCACATAGTCTCACGACACTACAATATATGTCATGAAAAATCTTGTCAACCCAGTCCAGTGAGCACCCACTGCTCAGGGATGTGTCCAACAGGTCTTGCTGGTACCTTACAGGTGTCAATTGCTGCAATGCTTTCCAAAACTCTCAAGTCCTTTTTTTAACATTGCATGATTGAAAGATGAGTTTCTGCATCAGTACCGTTGCTACTGGTAATCCATTTTTCCTTACATAAGTAGGCTCTGTAGCAGTATTTTCTTTCTGTGTCCGGTGTGCAATTCCCCAGCATTTCTTGTAACTGCTGAACAGCGACATTCCAGAGGGCACGCCATATTGTAAATCTAAGGGGACTGAGGCCGTATGTAGTGTTATAGTGACTTATGTAAGTAACTCTGTATTTCACACAACTCCCACAGTTAGAAGCTATTTCCGGGGTCATGATGTGATAAAAAAAATCTCTTTGCGCTATCTCCGACAAACAGAACAAAAATGGTCGAGCAATCCATGAAGTAAACAGAAGAAATGAGGTAAAAACAAGGGTGTATTCATACGATAGAAATACAAAACAACATTTCCAAATATTGTGAAAACACCTTCAACGCGGTGGAATGTCCTGCACGCTGGATTCTCTTTCTACCAAATCATTGCATCAGTCTCTACTTTTAAGCTCTTTTCTTCTGTGATCGCAATTGCCCTCGGGTGTTCCCTTTGTATGCTGTTTAGTGTTTGCCCTTCTTGTCAGCACAGTGCCAACTTCTGCGTTTTGTTATAGATGTCATTGGGTGGATGAGCTATCGGTCCTCGGAGACAGAAAGGAGAGGAGCTTCAGCTGCGGCAGTAAGCACCGCCCTTGAGCTTTGTGAGAAAGTCAAGGCATTACAGAGGACTCATTTTATATTTCTTACATCCCTCTCGGCTTCTGTTGAGAGAGGGGGTTCGAAGAGGTAAAGTGGCTTACCTAATTAATAGCAGAGCCCGTTTTCCAGTTGCCGTAAATTTGATCCCTGACTCCAAATGGGGGCCTTATCACCTGGGCCACACCTCTCTTGCATCATACTAGACTACACTTATAACTGGACCATACCTCAGAATAAACTACTCACAGGCCCAGGAGACGTCTCCTTCTCCCACCTCCTGGAAATGAGACCCTGCATCTGCCTCTTAATAAGCCACTCCCACCGGACTGCTCTGCTGCTGCCAGGCAGCACCTGAGCCACTCCACGCTCTGCATCATCACTCATCTGAAGCAGGTCAGGCACTCTCGTACAGCACCACACCACACTTCTTTCGTACTTCATAGCACATCTGCAATTGGAGAATCACACCACCCCCTCAAACCACATCGCTCACAAGCAAGAGCTGATTTTCTCATAAAGGCTACACCTCCACTAATCTATCATGCACCCTAACTGGGCTTTTGGTTGTAAACAAGCACTTCTCCTTGTTATATTGCTCCACCAGCATAGCGCCGCCTCTGAAATCACATCACGTTTCATGTAGCATGTTGCACCATTTTCATTCTTGTCCGGACCTCCTGCATCATATGGAATGACTACTACACTTAGTTCTCACATCAAGTGAGTTAATACCATCCTTAGACATCTCTTTCACAACGCAAAACTGCTTGTCCACACAAGACAACAGCATCCCTTACTGGACAGCTGGCTGCACTTTGCCACATTTCCTAAAAACTTTCCTCTACCAGACAACACTTCACCTTGATTAGAAAACACGTCGTCCATATTATAACACACATGTACCCAATGCACTGCACTTCCACCTTATTAAAAACTACTATTTTCACATGAGAAGCCCCCATCCTGCAGTCCACAATACCCTATGGAAGACAACATCCCCAAGTGTGCCATCTAGTTGTACTACGGATTTATCCTTTCCTCCAGTACTTCTCACCTTCACCACACAAAACGCCACCCCTCTAACCAACTATAACTTTACTCCTCTATATTAGAACACAACTCGTTCCTTCTAGTGAGCGTCACATCTTTAAAAGACCATATCTCGACCATACTGTTCCAGACACGCTTCAAGTTAGGCAATATTTCCATACTAGATAGACATGATCCATTGAACTAGATGACACAGGCTCATGATTACATGAGCTTGTTCCTTCTTAGCACTGAACAACCATGTGTGTAGGTGATCTAAGGTAGAGGTGCTACTGTTTTTATTGATTTGATTTAAGTCTATTTATTGGTTTGCAAAACACACAAAAGTTGACGGGAGGAATGCTTGCAGTTTAACCACTGGCAATCACTCAGGGTAGCATTCCAAGCCATTGTTCTTTTGCTCACTGTGCTACTTCGATTTGGACCCAGCAATATGCAAATCAGTCTTGACCGTCCAGCCTGAACTGCTAGGTCAGGTCCTCCCTGAACCAGAACACGAGCAACCCAAGTCCCGTTTCGCCCTGGCTAGGGTTGTGATAGAATTGGGCACATTTTAGAGAGTACCTCCAGATAACATGAGGAGGAGGCGGTGTTTCTATAGATGAGTGTTCTGAAACAGAGAGAGGAATCAATAATAACCACAGGTGTTTGGCCTCCAGGACTGGCCTGGGAAAGGCACCAGGTTGTGTCAGCTCCAAATCTGCCAACCAAACCCCAGGAGAAGCATACAAAATTAAAGTCTCTCTTTTGTCTAAATTTACTTTCAGTGCATCTACTGACATCAACATTGCCGTTAAACAACCTTTAAACTGGTCTTTGGAAGAGCACATAGAATCTTCAAGGTGGATGGCCAGCTGGGTATTGTCTGGATAAGACACAAAATGAAGCTGCAAGATCTGATTACTTGAGAAAGCTGAGCAACAGAGATCTTAGATAGTGCGGGGCTTGATGAGGATCTCTGTGGTAAACCCTCTTCGCTGTCTTGAATGCAGACTGAAAAGGAGCGTTATCACAGCCTAGCACCTTTCCTCCTGATAAGATCTAATCCAAGGCTTTGGCTCTGATGTCATCCTCAATTAAGCTAATCAGCAGAGTGTATTGGGAAATTGTGTGGAAGGCAGCAGAGACTTTCAATAAATTCAGGACTGCTCTGGCAGCTTCAGAAGCATAGCAGAGGGGCTAAGGTGTAAAGCTATGTGTGCACACGCGCTCTAACAGAAGGCAATGATGAAATGGTTAGAACAAATTTAAGATGGATGAATGGCCTGGTGAATGGCTTTGAGAGTGTATGGGGGTGGAGGGAGCAAGCGGGCGCTGTATGGGAGGGGTTGTTTTTAATAAAGAATGGGGGGTGGATGGGTGAAATGGGAGACCAGGGAGAGAAAGGGTGAGAAAATAATTTCTCAGATGCAGTCCAATGCAAGATCTGATGTCAGTAATGGGGACATACACGCTAATAAATCAAAACATGATGAAACTGAAATGCTCCTGGAGGAACAAATATAAGAATAAGGAGCAAAGCCATTGAACCGGGAGTAGGAAAGTGAGATAAACAACCGAGCCAGCCCACCATTAGCAAAGGCCTGACTCAAATCCCAATTTTAATTTTTTTCACAAATTTGTATTGAGTTTTTTAAAGAAGAATAGATAGTTACATAAATTCAATAGTGTCCTACGGTGAGTGTACCTTTAAAATCCTCAGGAAAATATATGAATTTTTGGTTTAGGTGATGTATAAATCTGAGGCAATGAAAATTTAATTCACAAATAACATTGGCACTGTTTGATGAATCAACATGAAATTTGGCAGACAAATAGCAAATCCAGCGCAAGGCCAGGCACGCCGTGTGACGAACTCCTACTGCGCACAACCGAATAGGGTTGGGCGCAAAGCCTGAGTGAAGGCCATGAAAGCAAAACATGGGTATATGACAGGTGAATATGGTACACCACAAAAAAAACCACCCATGAAATCCACTGAAAAAACACAGAGAAAAGTTAGTTAAGGTTCAGCAAAGAAAAAAAACGAAAAGCTGTAACATTTGCAGTTCTAATGTACAATGCACAATGCACACCAACTCAAGCTCCAAACCATGCTCAGTACACCCTGTGATGAATGACATTGTGGGGAAAAAAGACTGCTCACACTATTTTTTGGGGTGTCCTCGTTATTGCTCTGGTAAATTATTCCATTGTAATATTCACTGGCCTCCTGGCACAATCCGAATTTCATTGAAATTAGCTAGCTTAATCCATTGCGCTACATCTGGGTCAGACCCAAAATCATTGCTAACAGACAAGTTCCCCTAAACTCCCTCCACGCATCCGCCGGCGCCTTCCTGTCTGTCCCAAACTAACAGAAAATCACACCTAGGAGGTAATTCATTTTCGTCCTTGCTCCTGTCCTTTGGAATTCGCCCCCCTTGAAATTCCCTGTCACTATGTTTTTAGAAGACAATTGAAGATTTTCCTGTTTTGCCAAAACTTCTTCCTCACCCTCTGTTCGTCAGTGGCAAGAGACCTACACGATGATAGTGCGCGCTACAAATCATATTTAACATTACAGCCTGTAATTAATGTGTGGCACCATACTGAGCAGTGAAGAATAAAAAGTAAATTCCATGCTTTCCTGGTGTCAGAGGTGCCAGAGATCCAGCAGTTAGTAAAGTTGGAAGTGTCTAGGGGTGTGTCTAAGACCGCATTGAAATTTGCTCCCCACGGTAGTGCGCCCAGAAGCAACGGGGCAATTTTTGGCAGCACGCCCTCAAATTGGGGTCGTTGCGTTAATAACGATCAACTGACCACATAATACACCCTGCACTGTGAAACACTGCCGCTCATTATCAGATGGGGGCGCCAGGAGGTGAAAATAAAGTTCTGACCCATCAGAATCCCCACTAGAATAAAAGTCTACCCAGCAAAATATCTGTGGGTGTCCCGGGTTCTGCCAATTTGAGAGTCATTGGCGACTGAGACATATGCCTCCTGCAAGAGTGAAACATACATTTGGTGCCAATCAAGATATACTAGTAATCAAGAGAGGGAGTGAAGCAGTGAAAACAGAAAGTGGACTCGTCCTCCTCTATGTATCATGAAAATCCAACAAAGAATCCACCTTGAGCAGTTAAATACTAATATCCTTCCTAAGTAAATTCACCACTGTTCATGAAATGTGTGTGCCCTACCGATGCATAGGGAAACACAATGTGTTGTTAAAATAACCCTCACCCACCAAAAGGTCCCTTGGTGGCATGCTTCATCATTGGGTTCTTCCCACCCCGCTGCGGGACGGGGCGTGCTACAACCAACGAAGACGCGGGAGCACTTAGGAGTGAATATACTATGTGTAATGTGAGAGTGGAAGAGTCAAGGTGAAAATAGTGAAGTTAAAAAATACCTGGCTATGTGGAAAACTAATATTTAATGCTCCTTCTAGCTGGGATCATTAAAAATGGGGAGTGGAGGTTATGTGCTATAATGGGCTACTACCTCTCTAGTCTACATGTTTCGAAGCCAGCCCCATGGCTTCTCATCAGGACCAAGAAAATTATCCCTACGCCACTGTTAAGATAAAACAACAATGTGGTCTGCTAAATCAATCTAGCAGATATAATGCACACAAATAACATGCGCTCAATACTGTACCCTGATTGGTATAGTTGATTAAATTAATCTGGAAGGATAAAAAAACATTGTTAAATACAGTAGTGTAATAATTACTGAACCACATCACCGTATTTGTGGAAGGTTTTAGAGGAGTAATATATTTTCCACTTAGTGCACCACAACTTCTATGTTAAGTGGGTGCCGTGCTGCCCAGAAAATGACATACAATACAATACTTGACATAACGACATAACAACATAAAACACACGCTCTATATTTATCGTTCCGTGAGTTTGATCCATTTCTTAGAGTCAGGTAAACTCTGCCCTGATCGTGAAAATGCAGGTGGAGTGCATCGTGATGACCCTACAAGTAGAAGTGTTGAAAAACAAAGTTTAACATGCACTATTATTGCCACACTATAGCCCCATGAGCTATTATCATGGGAGGGGAGGAGCGCTTGTAGTCACACACTGCAGGGAATAAAAGGTAGTTGTTACAATCTGTGTCGTATCTGAAAAAGGAATTGTCAAGAAAAAAACTTGTTGTCTCAGGGAGGCCGGCTACGCCGTACTTACTTTGTCAAAGCTGCTCGCTTGCTCTGGACAATACCTCTCTGTGGCTCCGATGAACAAGATGTGAATGTTTGGAGCCGGTTTAAGTAATGCCTTACTTCTGCGTTTACGCGCGTAAATGGTAAAAAAGGCTAGAATGTAAAAGTAACCAACATGTTCTGGAGCACGTGTTATTTAAGTGGAAAATATATCACTCCTCTAAAACCTTCCACAAATACGGTGATGTGGTTCAGTAATTATTACACTACTGTATTTTTTTTTTTATAATAATTTTATTATTAATAAACGTTCGTCACTTGCATAGTCACATTGATACACATTTCTTTACAGAATTGAAAATAAACAATGCCGTGTACATTATTGCAATCAGACATTACTGTTCCGTAGTTCCCCTTTTCGACATGTTCGTTTCTACTGTTGGTGAGATGCACAGTTCTCCCCGATATGCGTTCCATGCGCCCCATTTTTTGTCCCACTTTTTAGGACAGCCTCTAGATTTGTAAACCTCCTTTTCGGCTACCATGCATCTGTCCATCTCCGCCACCCATCCTATTATCAGTGGGAGATCTGCTGCCCCCCATTTCATAGCAATGGCTCTTTTCACTAATGTGTATCCCAGGGTGGTGAATTGTGGCTCTATGTCGGTGAGATCGGTCACGTCCCATATATTCAGAATCCCCAGTGATGGTGTTAGAGCGATTTGTTTTCCAAGTGCATCCTGCATCTTTGCTGTGGCCCTTTCCCATAAGTGTCGAATCAGGGGGCAATCCCATAGTATATGATAAAATGTGGCCACTTGGTTACATCCATACAAAAGGGGATGATGGACGGAACGTTTGAGCCAATCAAACACTCACCCCCAGTCAACTGATCTGGGTTTAATCCATCATCATTCTTTAGCTCACTCCACCACCCCAGTTCAGACATGGCCATATGCAAATCAGTCTGACCCTGTGCCTCATGGGAACAGTCCAGCCCGAACTGCCAAGCCATGTCTTCCCTGGACCGGAAACAAGCATCCTAGGACCGGTTTCTGGCATTCCAGCCGTCATCAGCCAGGCTTGCTTGAATCCAGTGGCAAAGTGAGCAAGGGACCCACGTCTGGGCATACCCCCGCCAACTTCATTCTTTAGCTCACTTTTTGTTTCCGGTCCAGGGAAGACATGGCTTGGTAGTTCGGGCTGGACTGTTCCCATGAGGCACAGGGTCAGACTGATTTGCATATGGCCATGTCTGACCTGGGGTGGTGGAGTGAGCTAAAGAATGATGATGGATTAAACCCAGATCAGTTGACTGGGGGTGAGTGTTTGATTGGCTCAAACGTTCCGTCCATCATCCCCTTTTGTATCGCTTTGGTCGCCCTAAGTTGGCGGGGGTATGCCCAGACGTGGGTCCCTTGCTCACTTTGCCACTGGATTCAAGCAAGCCTGGCTGATGACTGCTGAAATGCCAGAAACCGGTCCTAGGATGCTTGTTTCCGGTCCAGGGAAGACATGGCTTGGTAGTTCGGGCTGGACTGTTCCCATGAGGCACAGGGTCAGACTGATTTGCATATGGCCATGTCTGAACTGGGGTGGTGGAGTGAGCTAAAGAATGATGATGGATTAAACCCAGATCAGTTGACTGGGGGTGAGTGTTTGATTGGCTCAAACGTTCCGTCCATCATCCCCTTTTGTATCGCTTTGGTCGCCCTAAGTTGGCGGGGGTATGCCCAGACGTGGGTCCCTTGCTCACTTTGCCACTGGATTCAAGCAAGCCTGGCTGATGACGGCTGAAATGCCAGAAACCGGTCCTAGGATGCTTGTTTCCGGTCCAGGGAAGACATGGCTTGGTAGTTCGGGCTGGACTGTTCCCATGAGGCACAGGGTCAGACTGATTTGCATATGGCCATGTCTGAACTGGGGTGGTGGAGTGAGCTAAAGAATGATGATGGATTAAACCCAGATCAGTTGACTGGGGGTGAGTGTTTGATTGGCTCAAACGTTCCGTCCATCATCCCCTTTTGTATCGCTTTGGTCGCCCTAAGTTGGCGGGGGTATGCCCAGACGTGGGTCCCTTGCTCACTTTGCCACTGGATTCAAGCAAGCCTGGCTGATGACGGCTGAAATGCCAGAAACCGGTCCTAGGATGCTTGTTTCCGGTCCAGGGAAGACATGGCTTGGTAGTTCGGGCTGGACTGTTCCCATGAGGCACAGGGTCAGACTGATTTGCATATGGCCATGTCTGAACTGGGGTGGTGGAGTGAGCTAAAGAATGATGATGGATTAAACCCAGATCAGTTGACTGGGGGTGAGTGTTTGATTGGCTCAAACGTTCCGTCCATCATCCCCTTTTGTATCGCTTTGGTCGCCCTAAGTTGGCGGGGGTATGCCCAGATGTGGGTCCCTTGCTCACTTTGCCACTGGATTCAAGCAAGCCTGGCTGATGATGGCTGAAATGCCAGAAACCGGTCCTAGGATGCTTGTTTCCGGTCCAGGGAAGACATGGCTTGGTAGTTCGGGCTGGACTGTTCCCATGAGGCACAGGGTCAGACTGATTTGCATATGGCCATGTCTGAACTGGGGTGGTGGAGTGAGCTAAAGAATGATGATGGATTAAACCCAGATTAGTTGACTGGGGGTGAGTGTTTGATTGGCTCAAACGTTCCGTCCATCATCCCCTTTTGTATCGCTTTGGTCGCCCTAAGTTGGCGGGGGTATGCCCAGACGTGGGTCCCTTGCTCACTTTGCCACTGGATTCAAGCAAGCCTGGCTGATGACGGCTGAAATGCCAGAAACCGGTCCTAGGATGCTTGTTTCCGGTCCAGGGAAGACATGGCTTGGTAGTTCGGGCTGGACTGTTCCCATGAGACACAGGGTCAGACTGATTTGCATATGGCCATGTCTGAACTGGGGTGGTGGAGTGAGCTAAAGAATGATGATGGATTAAACCCAGATCAGTTGACTGGGGGTGAGTGTTTGATTGGCTCAAACGTTCCGTCCATCATCCCCTTTTGTATCGCTTTGGTCGCCCTAAGTTGGCGGGGGTATGCCCAGACGTGGGTCCCTTGCTCACTTTGCCACTGGATTCAAGCAAGCCTGGCTGATGACGGCTGAAATGCCAGAAACCGGTCCTAGGATGCTTGTTTCCGGTCCAGGGAAGACATGGCTTGGTAGTTCGGGCTGGACTGTTCCCATGAGGCACAGGGTCAGACTGATTTGCATATGGCCATGTCTGAACTGGGGTGGTGGAGTGAGCTAAAGAATGATGATGGATTAAACCCAGATCAGTTGACTGGGGGTGAGTGTTTGATTGGCTCAAACGTTCCGTCCATCATCCCCTTTTGTATCGCTTTGGTCGCCCTAAGTTGGCGGGGGTATGCCCAGACGTGGGTCCCTTGCTCACTTTGCCACTGGATTCAAGCAAGCCTGGCTGATGACGGCTGAAATGCCAGAAACCGGTCCTAGGATGCTTGTTTCCGGTCCAGGGAAGACATGGCTTGGTAGTTCGGGCTGGACTGTTCCCATGAGGCACAGGGTCAGACTGATTTGCATATGGCCATGTCTGAACTGGGGGTGGTGGAGTGAGCTAAAGAATGATGATGGATTAAACCCAGATCAGTTGACTGGGGGTGAGTGTTTGATTGGCTCAAACGTTCCGTCCATCATCCCCTTTTGTATCGCTTTGGTCGCCCTAAGTTGGCGGGGGTATGCCCAGACGTGGGTCCCTTGCTCACTTTGCCACTGGATTCAAGCAAGCCTGGCTGATGACGGCTGAAATGCCAGAAACCGGTCCTAGGATGCTTGTTTCCGGTCCAGGGAAGACATGGCTTGGTAGTTCGGGCTGGACTGTTCCCATGAGGCACAGGGTCAGACTGATTTGCATATGGCCATGTCTGAACTGGGGTGGTGGAGTGAGCTAAAGAATGATGATGGATTAAACCCAGATCAGTTGACTGGGGGTGAGTGTTTGATTGGCTCAAACGTTCCGTCCATCATCCCCTTTTGTATCGCTTTGGTCGCCCTAAGTTGGCGGGGGTATGCCCAGACGTGGGTCCCTTGCTCACTTTGCCACTGGATTCGAGCAAGCCTGGCTGATGACGGCTGAAATGCCAGAAACCGGTCCTAGGATGCTTGTTTCCGGTCCAGGGAAGACATGGCTTGGTAGTTCGGGCTGGACTGTTCCCATGAGGCACAGGGTCAGACTGATTTGCATATGGCCATGTCTGAACTGGGGTGGTGGAGTGAGCTAAAGAATGATGATGGATTAAACCCAGATCAGTTGACTGGGGGTGAGTGTTTGATTGGCTCAAACGTTCCGTCCATCATCCCCTTTTGTATCGCTTTGGTCGCCCTAAGTTGGCGGGGGTATGCCCAGATGTGGGTCCCTTGCTCACTTTGCCACTGGATTCAAGCAAGCCTGGCTGATGACGGCTGAAATGCCAGAAACCGGTCCTAGGATGCTTGTTTCCGGTCCAGGGAAGACATGGCTTGGTAGTTCGGGCTGGACTGTTCCCATGAGGCACAGGGTCAGACTGATTTGCATATGGCCATGTCTGAACTGGGGTGGTGGAGTGAGCTAAAGAATGATGATGGATTAAACCCAGATCAGTTGACTGGGGGTGAGTGTTTGATTGGCTCAAACGTTCCGTCCATCATCCCCTTTTGTATCGCTTTGGTCGCCCTAAGTTGGCGGGGGTATGCCCAGACGTGGGTCCCTTGCTCACTTTGCCACTGGATTCAAGCAAGCCTGGCTGATGACGGCTGAAATGCCAGAAACCGGTCCTAGGATGCTTGTTTCCGGTCCAGGGAAGACATGGCTTGGTAGTTCGGGCTGGACTGTTCCCATGAGGCACAGGGTCAGACTGATTTGCATATGGCCATGTCTGAACTGGGGTGGTGGAGTGAGCTAAAGAATGATGATGGATTAAACCCAGATCAGTTGACTGGGGGTGAGTGTTTGATTGGCTCAAACGTTCTGTCCATCATCCCCTTTTGTATCGCTTTGGTCGCCCTAAGTTGGCGGGGGTATGCCCAGACGTGGGTCCCTTGCTCACTTTGCCACTGGATTCAAGCAAGCCTGGCTGATGACGGCTGAAATGCCAGAAACCGGTCCTAGGATGCTTGTTTCCGGTCCAGGGAAGACATGGCTTGGTAGTTCGGGCTGGACTGTTCCCATGAGGCACAGGGTCAGACTGATTTGCATATGGCCATGTCTGAACTGGGGTGGTGGAGTGAGCTAAAGAATGATGATGGATTAAACCCAGATCAGTTGACTGGGGGTGAGTGTTTGATTGGCTCAAACGTTCCGTCCATCATCCCCTTTTGTATCGCTTTGGTCGCCCTAAGTTGGCGGGGGTATGCCCAGACGTGGGTCCCTTGCTCACTTTGCCACTGGATTCAAGCAAGCCTGGCTGATGACGGCTGAAATGCCAGAAACCGGTCCTAGGATGCTTGTTTCCGGTCCAGGGAAGACATGGCTTGGTAGTTCGGGCTGGACTGTTCCCATGAGGCACAGGGTCAGACTGATTTGCATATGGCCATGTCTGAACTGGGGTGGTGGAGTGAGCTAAAGAATGATGATGGATTAAACCCAGATCAGTTGACTGGGGGTGAGTGTTTGATTGGCTCAAACGTTCCGTCCATCATCCCCTTTTGTATCGCTTTGGTCGCCCTAAGTTGGCGGGGGTATGCCCAGACGTGGGTCCCTTGCTCACTTTGCCACTGGATTCAAGCAAGCCTGGCTGATGACGGCTGAAATGCCAGAAACCGGTCCTAGGATGCTTGTTTCCGGTCCAGGGAAGACATGGCTTGGTAGTTCGGGCTGGACTGTTCCCATGAGGCACAGGGTCAGACTGATTTGCATATGGCCATGTCTGAACTGGGGTGGTGGAGTGAGCTAAAGAATGATGATGGATTAAACCCAGATCAGTTGACTGGGGGTGAGTGTTTGATTGGCTCAAACGTTCCGTCCATCATCCCCTTTTGTATCGCTTTGGTCGCCCTAAGTTGGCGGGGGTATGCCCAGACGTGGGTCCCTTGCTCACTTTGCCACTGGATTCAAGCAAGCCTGGCTGATGACGGCTGAAATGGCAGAAACCGGTCCTAGGATGCTTGTTTCCGGTCCAGGGAAGACATGGCTTGGTAGTTCGGGCTGGACTGTTCCCATGAGGCACAGGGTCAGACTGATTTGCATATGGCCATGTCTGAACTGGGGTGGTGGAGTGAGCTAAAGAATGATGATGGATTAAACCCAGATCAGTTGACTGGGGGTGAGTGTTTGATTGGCTCAAACGTTCCGTCCATCATCCCCTTTTGTATCGCTTTGGTCGCCCTAAGTTGGCGGGGTATGCCCAGACGTGGGTCCCTTGCTCACTTTGCCACTGGATTCAAGCAAGCCTGGCTGATGACGGCTGAAATGCCAGAAACCGGTCCTAGGATGCTTGTTTCCGGTCCAGGGAAGACATGGCTTGGTAGTTCGGGCTGGACTGTTCCCATGAGGCACAGGGTCAGACTGATTTGCATATGGCCATGTCTGAACTGGGGTGGTGGAGTGAGCTAAAGAATGATGATGGATTAAACCCAGATCAGTTGACTGGGGGTGAGTGTTTGATTGGCTCAAACGTTCCGTCCATCATCCCCTTTTGTATCGCTTTGGTCGCCCTAAGTTGGCGGGGGTATGCCCAGACGTGGGTCCCTTGCTCACTTTGCCACTGGATTCAAGCAAGCCTGGCTGATGACGGCTGAAATGCCAGAAACCGGTCCTAGGATGCTTGTTTCCGGTCCAGGGAAGACATGGCTTGGTAGTTCGGGCTGGACTGTTCCCATGAGGCACAGGGTCAGACTGATTTGCATATGGCCATGTCTGAACTGGGGTGGTGGAGTGAGCTAAAGAATGATGATGGATTAAACCCAGATCAGTTGACTGGGGGTGAGTGTTTGATTGGCTCAAACGTTCCGTCCATCATCCCCTTTTGTATCGCTTTGGTCGCCCTAAGTTGGCGGGGTATGCCCAGACGTGGGTCCCTTGCTCACTTTGCCACTGGATTCAAGCAAGCCTGGCTGATGACGGCTGAAATGCCAGAAACCGGTCCTAGGATGCTTGTTTCCGGTCCAGGGAAGACATGGCTTGGTAGTTCGGGCTGGACTGTTCCCATGAGGCACAGGGTCAGACTGATTTGCATATGGCCATGTCTGAACTGGGGTGGTGGAGTGAGCTAAAGAATGATGATGGATTAAACCCAGATCAGTTGACTGGGGGTGAGTGTTTGATTGGCTCAAACGTTCCGTCCATCATCCCCTTTTGTATCGCTTTGGTCGCCCTAAGTTGGCGGGGGTATGCCCAGACGTGGGTCCCTTGCTCACTTTGCCACTGGATTCAAGCAAGCCTGGCTGATGACGGCTGAAATGCCAGAAACCGGTCCTAGGATGCTTGTTTCCGGTCCAGGGAAGACATGGCTTGGTAGTTCGGGCTGGACTGTTCCCATGAGGCACAGGGTCAGACTGATTTGCATATGGCCATGTCTGAACTGGGGTGGTGGAGTGAGCTAAAGAATGATGATGGATTAAACCCAGATCAGTTGACTGGGGGTGAGTGTTTGATTGGCTCAAACGTTCCGTCCATCATCCCCTTTTGTATCGCTTTGGTCGCCTTAAGTTGGCGGGGGTATGCCCAGACGTGGGTCCCTTGCTCACTTTGCCACTGGATTCAAGCAAGCCTGGCTGATGACGGCTGAAATGCCAGAAACCGGTCCTAGGATGCTTGTTTCCGGTCCAGGGAAGACATGGCTTGGTAGTTCGGGCTGGACTGTTCCCATGAGGCACAGGGTCAGACTGATTTGCATATGGCCATGTCTGAACTGGGGTGGTGGAGTGAGCTAAAGAATGATGATGGATTAAACCCAGATCAGTTGACTGGGGGTGAGTGTTTGATTGGCTCAAACGTTCCGTCCATCATCCCCTTTTGTATCGCTTTGGTCGCCCTAAGTTGGCGGGGGTATGCCCAGACGTGGGTCCCTTGCTCACTTTGCCACTGGATTCAAGCAAGCCTGGCTGATGACGGCTGAAATGCCAGAAACCGGTCCTAGGATGCTTGTTTCCGGTCCAGGGAAGACATGGCTTGGTAGTTCGGGCTGGACTGTTCCCATGAGGCACAGGGTCAGACTGATTTGCATATGGCCATGTCTGAACTGGGGTGGTGGAGTGAGCTAAAGAATGATGATGGATTAAACCCAGATCAGTTGACTGGGGGTGAGTGTTTGATTGGCTCAAACGTTCCGTCCATCATCCCCTTTTGTATCGCTTTGGTCGCCCTAAGTTGGCGGGGTATGCCCAGACGTGGGTCCCTTGCTCACTTTGCCACTGGATTCAAGCAAGCCTGGCTGATGACGGCTGAAATGCCAGAAACCGGTCCTAGGATGCTTGTTTCCGGTCCAGGGAAGACATGGCTTGGTAGTTTGGGCTGGACTGTTCCCATGAGGCACAGGGTCAGACTGATTTGCATATGGCCATGTCTGAACTGGGGTGGTGGAGTGAGCTAAAGAATGATGATGGATTAAACCCAGATCAGTTGACTGGGGGTGAGTGTTTGATTGGCTCAAACGTTCCGTCCATCATCCCCTTTTGTATCGCTTTGGTCGCCCTAAGTTGGCGGGGGTATGCCCAGACGTGGGTCCCTTGCTCACTTTGCCACTGGATTCAAGCAAGCCTGGCTGATGACGGCTGAAATGCCAGAAACCGGTCCTAGGATGCTTGTTTCCGGTCCAGGGAAGACATGGCTTGGTAGTTCGGGCTGGACTGTTCCCATGAGGCACAGGGTCAGACTGATTTGCATATGGCCATGTCTGAACTGGGGTGGTGGAGTGAGCTAAAGAATGATGATGGATTAAACCCAGATCAGTTGACTGGGGGTGAGTGTTTGATTGGCTCAAACGTTCCGTCCATCATCCCCTTTTGTATCGCTTTGGTCGCCCTAAGTTGGCGGGGGTATGCCCAGACATGGGTCCCTTGCTCACTTTGCCACTGGATTCAAGCAAGCCTGGCTGATGACGGCTGAAATGCCAGAAACCGGTCCTAGGATGCTTGTTTCCGGTCCAGGGAAGACATGGCTTGGTAGTTCGGGCTGGACTGTTCCCATGAGGCACAGGGTCAGACTGATTTGCATATGGCCATGTCTGAACTGGGGTGGTGGAGTGAGCTAAAGAATGATGATGGATTAAACCCAGATCAGTTGACTGGGGGTGAGTGTTTGATTGGCTCAAACGTTCCGTCCATCATCCCCTTTTGTATCGCTTTGGTCGCCCTAAGTTGGCGGGGGTATGCCCAGACGTGGGTCCCTTGCTCACTTTGCCACTGGATTCAAGCAAGCCTGGCTGATGACGGCTGAAATGCCAGAAACCGGTCCTAGGATGCTTGTTTCCGGTCCAGGGAAGACATGGCTTGGTAGTTCGGGCTGGACTGTTCCCATGAGGCACAGGGTCAGACTGATTTGCATATGGCCATGTCTGAACTGGGGTGGTGGAGTGAGCTAAAGAATGATGATGGATTAAACCCAGATCAGTTGACTGGGGGTGAGTGTTTGATTGGCTCAAACGTTCCGTCCATCATCCCCTTTTGTATCGCTTTGGTCGCCCTAAGTTGGCGGGGGTATGCCCAGACGTGGGTCCCTTGCTCACTTTGCCACTGGATTCAAGCAAGCCTGGCTGATGACGGCTGAAATGCCAGAAACCGGTACTAGGATGCTTGTTTCCGGTCCAGGGAAGACATGGCTTGGTAGTTCGGGCTGGACTGTTCCCATGAGGCACAGGGTCAGACTGATTTGCATATGGCCATGTCTGAACTGGGGTGGTGGAGTGAGCTAAAGAATGATGATGGATTAAACCCAGATCAGTTGACTGGGGGTGAGTGTTTGATTGGCTCAAACGTTCCGTCCATCATCCCCTTTTGTATCGCTTTGGTCGCCCTAAGTTGGCGGGGGTATGCCCAGACGTGGGTCCCTTGCTCACTTTGCCACTGGATTCAAGCAAGCCTGGCTGATGACGGCTGAAATGCCAGAAACCGGTCCTAGGATGCTTGTTTCCGGTCCAGGGAAGACATGGCTTGGTAGTTCGGGCTGGACTGTTCCCATGAGGCACAGGGTCAGACTGATTTGCATATGGCCATGTCTGAACTGGGGTGGTGGAGTGAGCTAAAGAATGATGATGGATTAAACCCAGATCAGTTGACTGGGGGTGAGTGTTTGATTGGCTCAAACGTTCCGTCCATCATCCCCTTTTGTATCGCTTTGGTCGCCCTAAGTTGGCGGGGGTATGCCCAGACGTGGGTCCCTTGCTCACTTTGCCACTGGATTCAAGCAAGCCTGGCTGATGACGGCTGAAATGCCAGAAACCGGTCCTAGGATGCTTGTTTCCGGTCCAGGGAAGACATGGCTTGGTAGTTCGGGCTGGACTGTTCCCATGAGGCACAGGGTCAGACTGATTTGCATATGGCCATGTCTGAACTGGGGTGGTGGAGTGAGCTAAAGAATGATGATGGATTAAACCCAGATCAGTTGACTGGGGGTGAGTGTTTGATTGGCTCAAACGTTCCGTCCATCATCCCTTTTGTATCGCTTTGGTCGCCCTAAGTTGGCGGGGGTATGCCCAGACGTGGGTCCCTTGCTCACTTTGCCACTGGATTCAAGCAAGCCTGGCTGATGACGGCTGAAATGCCAGAAACCGGTCCTAGGATGCTTGTTTCCGGTCCAGGGAAGACATGGCTTGGTAGTTCGGGCTGGACTGTTCCCATGAGGCACAGGGTCAGACTGATTTGCATATGGCCATGTCTGAACTGGGGTGGTGGAGTGAGCTAAAGAATGATGATGGATTAAACCCAGATCAGTTGACTGGGGGTGAGTGTTTGATTGGCTCAAACGTTCCGTCCATCATCCCCTTTTGTATCGCTTTGGTCGCCCTAAGTTGGCGGGGTATGCCCAGACGTGGGTCCCTTGCTCACTTTGCCACTGGATTCAAGCAAGCCTGGCTGATGATGGCTGAAATGCCAGAAACCGGTCCTAGGATGCTTGTTTCCGGTCCAGGGAAGACATGGCTTGGTAGTTCGGGCTGGACTGTTCCCATGAGGCACAGGGTCAGACTGATTTGCATATGGCCATGTCTGAACTGGGGTGGTGGAGTGAGCTAAAGAATGATGATGGATTAAACCCAGATCAGTTGACTGGGGGTGAGTGTTTGATTGGCTCAAACGTTCCGTCCATCATCCCCTTTTGTATCGCTTTGGTCGCCCTAAGTTGGTGGGGGTATGCCCAGACGTGGGTCCCTTGCTCACTTTGCCACTGGATTCAAGCAAGCCTGGCTGATGACGGCTGAAATGCCAGAAACCGGTCCTAGGATGCTTGTTTCCGGTCCAGGGAAGACATGGCTTGGTAGTTCGGGCTGGACTGTTCCCATGAGGCACAGGGTCAGACTGATTTGCATATGGCCATGTCTGAACTGGGGTGGTGGAGTGAGCTAAAGAATGATGATGGATTAAACCCAGATCAGTTGACTGGGGGTGAGTGTTTGATTGGCTCAAACGTTCCGTCCATCATCCCCTTTTGTATCGCTTTGGTCGCCCTAAGTTGGCGGGGGTATGCCCAGACGTGGGTCCCTTGCTCACTTTGCCACTGGATTCAAGCAAGCCTGGCTGATGACGGCTGAAATGCCAGAAACCGGTCCTAGGATGCTTGTTTCCGGTCCAGGGAAGACATGGCTTGGTAGTTCGGGCTGGACTGTTCCCATGAGGCACAGGGTCAGACTGATTTGCATATGGCCATG
Organism: Calotriton arnoldi; assembly: GCA_963921515.1. NCBI lineage: Eukaryota > Metazoa > Chordata > Amphibia > Caudata > Salamandridae > Calotriton > Calotriton arnoldi. The sequence continues at coordinate 2,067,815 of CAWUFW010001109.1, read as the reverse complement.
TCTGAACTGGGGTGGTGGAGTGAGCTAAAGAATGATGATGGATTAAACCCAGATCAGTTGACTGGGGGTGAGTGTTTGATTGGCTCAAACGTTCCGTCCATCATCCCCCTTTTGTATCGACTTGGTTACATCCACGCAGGCAAAGTGCATCTTGCCTGGTCCCTATCTTAGCTAATGTCACACCTGTGTGGTATGTCCTATGTAGGACTTTTAGTTGGATCAGCCGAAAACGGTGGTTTATGGCCGCCTCCCTTGGGGACATCAGGGCGGTTTGCCAGTCTTCATCCTCAATCTGTCCCAGGTCTGCACGTCATCTGTCCCTGAGAATGTGAAAGGGGTCTGGTGTATTGTTACATAACTTGCGGTATGTGAGGGAAATGGCCTTGGTCAGGAGAGGTTCTGATAAGAGTCGGTCCTCCAAGGGGGACGCATCTGGTATGGTTGTCGGATCTGTGAGAGGTGTGTTAAGCGCATGACGAATTTGTAGGTACCGAAACATCTCCCCTGGCGCCAGTTCATATTGAACTTGTAAGTCCTTAAAGGCAAGTATCTTACCCTTCTTTAGGAGATCGCCGATAGTAGAGATTCCTATGGTGTCCCATCTGTCAAACCCCGCATGGTAGCAGAGCAGCCCCAGTTGTTGAGAGGACCATAGGGGCGTCGCTTTTGTCAGTTTTCCCCTCCACCCCAGGCGTTTAGTGGCCTTATGCCAAATGGAGGTCACGTGAGCCATTGGTCCTAGATATCTCCCTTTGCGGGGTCTGGTAGATAGGGCTCCCAGACATCCCTCTCGTCCGGTTTGATACTGCTCTAACCTGTATGCCGGGTTTGTCGGGAGACTATATAGCCAGTGGTTAACCGCAACCAATTGCGATGCCCAATAATAAAGCCGTATGTCTGGGAGAGCGATGCCTCCGTCATACCATCCCTTTGTTAGTTTCTCTAAGGCAATCCGTGGCGTCCCTCCGTCCCATAGTAATGTCCGGACCTCCGCCTCAACACTGTTGAAATAGGAGTCAGGGACACAGTATGGGCAGTTCTGGAACAGGTAGAGGAATCGTGGCAGTGCTAGCATTTTAAACAGGGCCGCTCGACCTAGCAGTGATAGCGGTAGTGACCTCCAGTGTTTGACATCATCCCTAAGTCTATGTAGGGGGACTACTAAGTTCTTGTCGTAAAAGGTTTTTGGGTCTGGAGTGATAAAGATCCCCAGGTATCGGAAACCTTCGCTGGTTACTTCAACATTACATCCTCTGGGTAGCCTAGGTGTAGGGCCATGGAGAACAAAAAGTACTGACTTCGCCCAATTAACCGCATAACCCGAGTACTTGCCAAAATTTGTGAAGATATTTAATAACCTATGTATCGAGGTGTAAGGGGAGGCTAGGTAAATCAGGATGTCGTCGGCGTATAGTGATATTCTATCCTCAATGTCCTCCGCCCATTTGAGGCCTCTGAGAGCCACATCGTGTCTCACCCACGACGCCAGGGGTTCAAGAACAAGGGCGAAAAGTAGGGGGGACAGGGGGCAACCCTGTCTGGTCCCTCTGTACAATGTGAACACCGGCGACGTGCGGTTGTTTACCCTCACCTGACCGCGGAGTTCGGTGTAGAGCAGCCTAACCCATGCCATAAACCTCGGGCCAAACCCAAAGCGGGCAAGTACTTCGAAGAGATAAGGCCACTCTATGGAGTCAAATGCCATGGAGGCGTCCAATGACATAATCACCGCATCCTCCTCTACACATTGCTGCCGCGCCAGTACGTTATGTACCCGACAAATGTTCGGTGCTGTGTTCCGTTCCGGCACAAAGCCGGATTGGTCTGCATGAACAAGGGAGGGGAGGACGGCGTTGAGACGTGAGGCTAACAATTTCGCCAGGACCTTGGCCTCCGCGTTTATCAAGGAGATTGGTCTATATGAGTTACAACAATCCGCCGGTTTCCCAGGCTTACGAATTACCACTATGGAAGCCAATCTTTGGTCTGCAGGTAGTATTCCTTTCTCAAGGCTTTCCGAATACATGAGATTAAGGTGGGGAGCTATCTTCAAGGCCATTGCTTTGAGAAATTCTATCAGGATTCCGTTGGGCCCCATTGCTTTCCCCGATTGGACACTATATATAGCTTTGCATATCTCGTCATCTGTGATGTCAGCCTCCAGGTCAGCCCTATCCGTCTCAGACAGTGAGGGCAGGGTAATATCTGCCAGCAGTTGTCTGGAGTCTTCCGGCGTGTAAGTGGTGGAGGATGTATACACACCCTCCAGATAGTCCGCAAATGCTTCCGCTTTGTCTTGAAGGTCAGACACCCGTGAACCCTCGCCTGTGAATAATTCAGGCACCCACCTCTCTCCTTGCTCCCTTTTCTCCAGCCAGGCCAGCATTTTCCCCGCCCTCTCTCCCATTTCGTACACCCTGTGTCGTGTGGAGAGTAGTTTCGCTCTTGCTTTTTCACGCGTTAGGGCTTTATACTCGAGGCGTTTGATGGTCAAGCGGTGTGCAGTGGCCTCACTGGACGAGGAGTTATGTCGCGTCTCTAACTGTTGAAGTTCACTCTCAGCCTCCAGTATTTGTTCATTATGGCGACGGAGATAACCTATTTTTAACGCCAGGGCATGGCCTTTTAACACCACTTTGTAAGCCTCCCAGATAGTCTGTGCTGAGTCTACTGATCCCAGATTTTCAGCGAAATAATAGTCAGTCTGTTCAATTAGCTCTTCTTTTATGTCAGGGATCTTTAAGAGCCACAGATTTATAACTATGGAGTTGCGCTGCTTTTGCTGGTGAAAAGTGAGTTCGACCCACACTGGGGAGTGATCCGAGATCCCCCGCGGAAGCCCATGAGGGTTCTGGAAGTGGCCAACATCTGCCAGGTGCGTAAGGAAATAGTCTATGCGGGACATACTATTGTGTGCATTGGAGTAATGTGTGTAATACGACGTGTGTGGCTGCAACGAGCGCCATATGTCTGATAGTCCCACAGCTTGAGTAAATTCCGCCATTTGAGTGTTATGTCTGGCAGTGGGTCGTCGGGGAAACCTATCTAGTGCGTCATCCATGGTCAAGTTAAAGTCGCCACCCATTATTAGGATACCATCCGGGAGATCAATCAGTATTTTACCTAGTTCGTTGAGTGCCTCCTTCCCTAGCACTGGTGGGAGATATACTGATACCACATTTATCGGCTTCCCTTCCCAGGTGGCCCCCATCACTTCAAACCTTCCCTGCGGATCTGCCCATGTGTGAGTGGGTGTGAGAGCAAGGCCTTTCCGCACTAAGATACCAGTTCCCCTGGAGCCAGATGTGAATCCTGCATGGACCAGTAGTTTATATCCCCACCTGTTGAGAGCTTTGCAGTTATTACCCACAAGATGAGTTTCTTGCAACAATACTAAGTCCGGCACCTGTCTCTTAAGATAGGTCAACACCACACCTCTCTTTATTTTGTCGCCCAGCCCGTTTACATTCCACGTCAGGGCGGACAATTTTGTAGTCCTAGTATTATCCATATCGGATCGTCAGTAAAATCAAGGGAGTGTAGCCTGTGGTTATTACAGGGATGAGTGATTCCGTCATGACATGGGCCGATGTGCACTCCAGTCGGGACTGGCCATGTATTGTGGGGCTCCGTGCAACCACCATGCCAACGTAGGTGGAAATTACAATTCAATTCCAGAGCCGAACATTGTGCTTTGTGACAATCAACATTAGAACTAACAAAAAGAAAACCCCACCCATCCCCCGCCCCCTCCCTGCCCCCCTGCCAGTGGATTTCCAACTACCCCCTCCCCAACAAGGCAGAGTGCCTGTCGCCCCCCCCCTTCATTTCTGGGGTGCTTGGTCACAGCTTCCCCCCCGCCAAACTTCTAGGAGTATAGTATGTTACTCAAAATAAAGTACAAATATGTCCAAGTGCCTTCTGGTGGGTAGTACTAAGGCCGCCCAGTAGCGGGCAGGGCAGGGCAGGTCCCTGCAAGTGGGGCGCACACAGTCAGCAATGGGGTGGTGATGAGTACTTCAGTGCTGTACCAAATGTCTTACCCGATACCCAGGGCCTGCAGTCGTCCCTCAGTCTATGCAGAGTGGAGTCCAAAGCGTCCAGACGCAGGATTCGCAGTCTGACAGGGTTAGCTCGCCCAGTGGTAGGTCGTTTCGAGCTTGGTTATAGTGTCCATAGAGATGGCAAGCAGTGATTCTCGTCGTTGACATCGTTGCATCAGCTGCGTGAGGTAGATTCTGTCTCTCTTCGATTGGGACCATTCCCTTGTCGAGCATTGTTATCGGATCTTCCTGACATCGGTCCTCCATTACGATCTTTATTCGATTTTTCTACTCTGCGCCAGCCCTCCAGCCACTCCCATGTTTCCTCCGGAGAGGAGAAAAACCACGTTTTGCCGTCTGATTCAAGACGGAGTTTTGCAGGAAAGAGCATAGCGTATTTTATTCCTTTTTCTCGTAGTGCTTGCTTGACTGCCAGAAAGCTACGTCGTTGAGCTTGTACCTTAGTGGTGAAGTCAGGGAAGAAGGTTATATGGCTGTCCTCATATTTAAGTGGCGGGTTTGTACGAGCCGTTTGGAGAACAACATCGCGGTCCCTGAAATTGAAGACTCGGGCTATGATCAGTCTTGGAGGGACCCCTGGCCGGGGTCTGCCCCCTGGGATGCGATGGGCGCGCTCTATGGAGAAGTAACTGGACAATCTTTTTGGTTGTAATTGTTTCAAGATTAACTCTTCCACAAATAGGTCTACTGCCGGGCCTTCTGCCCGTTCCAGAACTCCCAGAATTCGTATATTGTTCCTGCGTGCCCTTCCTTCATATTCGTCTAGCAGTTCCTCCATCTTAGTCTGTTTTTCCTGCAGCTGACTCACTTGCCTTATAAGGAGGGTGGTGTCCAACGTCAGGGCAGTAGTGGCCTCCTCTACGTCTTTGACTCTGGAGTCCATTTCCCTTAGGTCGGCTCTAATCAGGGATATTTCAACATTTACCGTATCTATACGGGTCTCTAGGGAGGAACGCACTCCTGAGATGGCCGTCAGGATATCTTGAAGGGTTGGATCCTTTTGTGGTGGAGGATGGAGCTGGTCTCCCGGGGGCCCTTGCTCGGCCACGTTTTTATCTGCTCCTGCTTGAGACCAGGCGAATTTCTCTAGCTTAGCTTGCGCCAGTGTTTTGCTCCCCTTTCCACTTGCCATCTTGAGCTGTATTATAGTATGGTAAACTATATTGCCAGTGGGTGCCGGTCCGGTACTCGCCGCCGCTGACCCAGTGGCGCTACACCCCTGTTGGCCTGTCGGGTTTCTCGGCTCAGCACTCCCGCCGGGCTGTATTCCCAGCGAATTGTAGTGTGGCGCCCCTGTTTCGATCCACTACATTGTAACCCCTACTGTACCTTAGGCAGGGGTAGCACCACTGAAGTAGTAGTTAGTATGGCTGGGGAGCGTCCTCCTGAAATCTCAGAGGTCAAAGCAGCAAGGAGTCCCTCTCGGCTCCCCAGGGTCACCGGGTCACGTTCACCATACTGGGTGCTGCTTATCTTTTACGTTCTGCAAGGGCCCGTGAGGCTCAGGCTGGGCCCTCCACTTAGCCCCTGTGAGCGTGGTTATTGGGAATTTCGAAGGCTTTTTCGAGTGTGGATTGAGGCCCACCATATCTCTACTCTCTTTGTGGTTCAGTTCAGAGGCGTGTGGAGATGTACACAACCATGGGGGGCATGTGAGGCGGATCCGCAGTGCTTCTGGCCCTCTGCGTCTTTCCTAAAAGCTGGAACTATGCTGGGGCCTGTTACGTTCCCAAGAGCCGGGGCCTCAATTAGTTCTACATCTGCCCCGCACCGTCCTTCACCCGCCTGCACCTGTTGCTGGCGAACTTTCGCCGCGGTGCGATACCCACCGCCGAGTTGTAGAAGCGCTGTATCCCAGCAGGCGCAAAGAGCGGAGTCTTCCCAGAACCGGGGCCTCACACACACCTACCGAATTTTCCACTGTTTGGGGCCGGCACTATGCTGGGGCCCTCCGACGTTCCAAAAGCCGGGGGCTCAAGTACTCTGTCAGGACGTGATCCTCACCCCACACATTGGCGCCCACCTCTAGCGCGTCTCCTCGCGGTGCCGCTCTCACCGATAATCCTGATCGGGTCGTGGCTCTGATAGGTGGCACTGTAGGAGTCGTCTCTGGTCTTCCGAGTCGGTGTGGGTGCGTCCGATTCGCCCCGCGATCATCCAGCCCTCCACGCCCGCCGGTACGAGGCCCCTCTCTATGCCTCCTTAGGGGGCGGATTCAGTTCGTTCCTGGGCTGTTCTCCTGTCCACGGCAGTTCCCCGGCGATCACCGGTGTTATTCGATCATTCTCCGTTCAGCCCTCTGTGTATAGCCGAGTTCACTCTCGGAAGCTACGGAGCGCCGCCATCTTAGAAGCGGCCGCCGACCGCGGGGATAAATGTGTTTTTCTCACCCGCAGGAACGGAATTCTGTCATCCGCTTGTGCCACGGGACTCTAGATAGGACTCCCCTCGTGGGAGATGGGGTCCAAAAGGATTTTAGCCGGATTTAACACAGGATAGGTGGTTGGGGGATCGGAGCCGCTTTACAGTGCGGCCATTCCGTTCCGGCTGCTAGCCACGCCCCTACACTACTGTATTTAACAATGTTGTTTTATCCTTCCAGATTAATTTAATCAACTATACCAATAAGGGTACAGTATTGAGCGCATGTTATTTGTGTGCATTATATCTGCTAGTTTGATATAGCAGACCACATTGTTGTTTTATCTTAAGAGTGGCGTAGGGATCATTTTCTTGGTCCTGATGAGAAGCCAAGGGGATGGCTTCGAAACATGTAGACTAGAGAGGTGGTAGCCCATTATAGCATATAGCCTCCACTCCCCATTTTTAATGATCCCAGCTAGAAGGAGCATTAAATATTCGTTTTCCACAAAGCCAGGTATTTTTTAACTTCACTATTTTCACCTTGACCCTTCCACTCTCACATTACACATAGTATATTCACTACTAAGTGCTCCCGCGTCTTCGTTGGTTGTAGCACGCCCCGTCCCGCAGTTGGGCGGGAAGAACCCAATGATGAAGCATGCCACCAAGGGACCTTTTGGTGGGTGAGGGTTATTTTAACAACACCTTGTGTTTCCCTATGCATCGGTAGGGCACACACATTTCATGAACAGTGGTGAACTTACTTAGGAAGGATATTAGTATGTAACTGCTCAAGGTGGATTCTTTGTTGGTTTTTCACGCCAATCAAGATATGCCAGGATATGTATGGAATTATATCTGTTGTGCAGACGATAAACGTTCCAAGTTAAGAGGATGATAAGCAGCCTGTGGGTAATGTCAGCCATGTACATGCGTACATACTATTCTTTAAACCATATCTGAATGCGGAAATGCTAAGGAAAGGTGCCAGGATCGAGGGTTCCCATAAAGTACGTAGTAGTGGAAAAAAACAGGTGTGTTGCATAAGAAAACAAATATACTGAGCACATGCAATATTTAAGTCCAAAGAAAGAAGTACTCCAGTCGTCTTCCGCTTTTCATCAAATATTCTTTTTAATCGAATCTTATACACCAGCCTCGCACCAGCCAACACGTGTTTCGTCCTCGGGTTTAGTCACCCTACGACTTCTTCAGGGCTGTAGTTTCTTGCTGTATTCTTAAACAATGAGTGGCTCTATCCGTGATATCCAATTCATGTCAGTTTTAATCAACGAGTATATAATAATAAAAGTGTATAGAATCCAGCTGTCATATAATAGAGTACCACCTCTCGAGTACGGTCAGGCGTCTCTTGGCACAGCGTCTCTGTGTCCGTTACTCCAGCTCACACGTTTGTCCTGGTCCTCCCTGTCCTTCTTATCATCCTCGTGTTTACTTGTCCACATGACCCTCCTCTTTTTTCTCCTCACCCACCATGAGTTGAATCAGGGAGGGTATCCATGTGCATCACAACTTTTCCTGGTCCTCTTCCACATCAAACGTGTCCTCCTTCTTGTCTTGCTCTTCCTCTTGGCCCTGTTCCTGTCTACTTGTTTCTCATTGCAGTTATCTCATGCCCTTGATCCTACAAGTCCTTGCCTTCCGGGCCCACCTGGGTCTTGTCCTCCTGTGTTTAGTTCAATTTGGTTTGCTCATTCCTGGTCTTCCTTGTCCTCTTAGCACTTTCACTTTGTCCTGGTTTTAGTGTACCTAGTCCTCCTGGCTCTGGGACCGCTTATGCTCTTAGTCTACTGGGTCCTTCTCATCCTAGCTCCTGTGGTCCTCCTGTGATCCTGCTTCAAGTTCTGATCCTTGCCTCCTTCATCCTGCTTCCTCAGGTGCTCCCATTCTGTGTCATCTTGGTGTTCTTGACCCACTGATATTCCTTCTCATTTTTCACCTAACCCTTCTACTCCCTGTCCTGGTCCTCCTTCTACCCCCTTGAAGTCAATCACTTTTGGCCTCCATGTTGGACACTCCTAATCCTTGTTGTTGTCCTCCTGCTCTTCCTTTAGGTCCTGGTTTTCATATCTTCTTAGACCACCTGCACCTTCTCTTACCACTGGCCATCTCTGCCTTGGTCACCAAGGATCCTGGTGCACCTTGGTCTTGTCCTCCTCAGCCTGGTCCTCCTGGGATTGATACGACAGGGCCCATCATATCCTCCTTGTCCTGATCTTCCTGTTCCCCATGGTCCCATTCACCATGGCAATGGTCTTCTTTACCCTAGTCCCTCTGGTGTTCTTAGTTCTCCTGGCTGTTATCACTTTCTTTCTATCTTGGTCCCTCTTCTCCTGGAGCTCTGGCCCATGGTCCTGGTCCCCCAGGTCTTGATTTTCTCAGTCCTTAAACCCTGGTCCTCTTGATCCCTCTAGTGATCCTCTTCCTGGTCTTTCATATCCAATCCTGCTATCCCTTTCCCCTCATAGCTTACATCCTCTGTCCCCCACCTTCCTGGGTCAGCCAGGCATGACCTCCAGTTCTGTGATTCAAGATTTCTTTTTCACTTTTGGATTTTTATGTGGAAAGGAGGCTATCGAGGACAGAAAAGATGACACAATATATAACCCTGTCAGCACTATTTTTGGTACCAGCAGGACACTGTCTTATCTGCTAAAAGTGAAACTACAAGTCGCAGGATGCATTGTGTAATTGTCGAAAATGCCAGGTCTGACTGAAAGTGTCACACATGATATGCCACCAGTTGGCAGCTGTGCCAGAGACCCATCCTATTGCCATCAGAGCCCCTAAGACTTAGTGATACTTAAGAAACTCCCAAACAGCTCTTTGAGACCCTCATCCCACTTTATTAGCCCTGAAGTCCAGCCAGTATCTGCCCCTGCCAGCACTCAAAGGATATATGTCGGCCATGGAGCAGAGTCCATTTGCAAGACTTGAGAGTCCACTCAACCCTCTCTGCCAGGCCTGCGTCTTTTTAGCAGTGCCCCAGAACCATGGACCAACTGTCAGACACTTAGTTCTATACTACTGCCTCTCACAGACCATCAGCTGACCATCAGTTTCATACACCTGACATCTCACCCTATGGCCTAACAATGCCTCATTTGACAAATACAGGTAGGGTTGTCACTTGACTCGTATTTCACCGGCCGCACTGGCAATAAAAGATTTGAAGCCGGTGCCAGTAATGCTTAAATACCAGCAATATATTTATGAGTATTTGTTTATTCCACATCTACTAAAGTGATTGCACTTAGCCCATGCTGTACGCAATATCGTTGTGTTGGTGAGCAATGAAGCACTTAACATTATAGGGTGTACAGGGAGAGATACAAGATCTAAGTTTGGAATTTAGATGGGCAAATTGCACTTGTATTTTACATATTGACAAGGGAATATTTGCCAAAGTTCGCACATTTATAAATGAAGTGCCAATCCCCCAATTCGACCCCAGTTCTAGAGGTACAGGTTCAAAGCCCCACTTTAGCAATTAGCCCATCTTGTCTGACTATACTGGGCTTCAGCTATTACTTATGAAGTAGCAACAGCAATATTGAAAGGCTATTGTCAGCCCTAGTATTTATTCTTCATTACATTACAGTTTATAAATGTGTAGAATAATTATGTTTAAAAAAAAATATAGATATTCATTAGTTCTGCTTAACAAATGTACACATAACTGATAGTTACACTATTCTATGTTTTTAACATGTATATAAGTGACTGCATAAATCAGTAAATCTTTTATCATAACTATTTATCTACAATTGCTTCACTATTGAATTACAAAAAAATATAAATAAATACATAAAGTTAATTTAAAGTACAACAACACTTGCAAGCCGGAGTTTATTTAATGCATCTTTAATCTACATAGACTACCTTCCTTTATGCATCTATATACCTTCCATGTACTTATGGATCTATATATTTATTACTTTTCTTCTAATTCAGCATATCCAATGCACTACCGTATCTCTCACCCTATACCTCTCTCAACATATCCTCTACCTCAGCTCTCTCATTCATCCCAAACCCCATACCACTACTATGATCCCCAAAATAACCCTTTCTAGACTCTTCCCTATTCTACCCCTTCTTGCATCATCTCATATGTCTTTTACTATTCCGATCCCCCAAAACAAGCCTTTCTAAACCCTTCTCTCTGAGTCTTCCCCCTCCACCTCCCTTTTATAACTCAAGCCGCCTCCTACTACTATGAGCTCCAAAACAGCCCTCCACTATCCTTTTCAATCCAAATAACAGACTAACATGTCCGCCACTCAAATTAATTTCATATTTCACTATACTAATCCAGCACTAATCCTTTATGGGTTCCGGACTAGTGTGACACTCTTCGAAAGAGCGCTTCAACATCCCATCAGGGGTAGAAAGCACTATATAAATGCAAACCTTTTTCCCTCTTCTATCCCTCCACTATCCTTCTCAATCCAAATAACTGCCTAACATATCCACCACTCAAATTACTTTCGTTTTTCACTATACTAATTCACCACTAATCCTTTATGGGTTCCAGAGTAGCGTGCAACTTGCTGAAAAAGCGCTTCAACGCCTTGTCAAGGGTAGTAAGCACTATATAAATGCAATTACAATACAGTACAATACAATCCTTTACAATGACTTTGACTGGAGAAAGGAGCGAATGAGTGGAGACCCTGAATTTGTAGCACCTTACTTTTTAGGTCTGGGTCTCACCCGACTCATGTTTTAAAAAATATATCTATACATATATACATTCATAGAGGATATTTGGTCATTCTTCCTCATTCATTGGTCTGTTGAACTGTCAATCACAGTTTGCTTCCACGGTTCCACCCACCACAGCATGGGGCAATGGATCAGTGTACTTCAGCCGTACGTTTCTTGCTGTGAGTTGACAGCATTTTGCTTTTGCACAATATGCACTTCAGCTTTTAAAAAAAAAAGAAAGAAAGTTCCTTTCAGGGAGAGGGCAGTTGGGCGGATCTTTTCTTTTACGTTTCATGTGATGACCAATGGAAGTAGTGTGCAAGTGGCCCGTGAGGCCAGCAAGTCAACGTAAATCGTGCACACACAGTAATACAGTACACAGAGCTGCTAACGGAGGAAGATCCTCATTCATAGCCAGGATCGCTTTCTACTGCCGCGTGCCGCTCGCCTCTATTGACGTCACATTTGCTGGTAGAACAGACTGCTCAGTGCAGGGTCCTTTCCCCTTAATGCCCTGATTCACATCTCCTTTAATTATTCACAATTACTTTTTTATGGGGAATAAAGGCAGCGCCTGTCAGGCATGCTTTTCTGCTCTGTGAGAGCAGTGTCTGTTTTGCCGTCTGGTGCAAACAATATTCCTTCTGATAGGCGACGGGGAAGCATTCCTCATAGCTCCCCCGCAGCCTTTCCACTCTGTGCATCCCTCTGACAGCCATTTCTGAAACACTGTTTAAATCATTTAGGATTCTGCTCTAAGCTTTCCTAGCTCTTGAAAGATTCTGCATTGGAAGGCTAGTCAATTACAGTGCACATTACCCAAAACAATTTAAAGCTTGTTACTGTTTTGTTCTTTACGCATTTCTTTTATTACTTCTACCGCTGTGGCTTGAAGTGGGATTACTTTCCCCTTTTGTGCCACATCAGAAGTGGGATTTCTTAAAATAGCCTAACTTGAAGCATTTAGTCTTCGCTTAAAAGTGTGCTTCCTTCTGAGCACAAGCATATATGAACCTACTTTTTTGTAGAAAATCGCTGCTGTGTCATCTATTCCCCCATATTTTTCTTTTGTCACATAATTAATAATACCTAAAAGTGTTGCCGTTTTGCATAGGCAAAAATTTTCTAAACCATTTTTAGGTCTTGCTTGCTGACAGGGTGCATGTGCTGTTGCTACTAGATCTGTTGTAAAAAACAAACAGAATTAAAAAGGTCTTATTGCCCTTACCATTGGTTGGCTTCAGGGTCATTCTCACTGTGTTTTTGATTGGTCAGTGCCCCATTGCTTTCAATTTGTGTTTGAATGTCTTGTCTTTCCATGGAGCATGAACCAACTACAGCTTCTCATTGGTGGTCATTATCCTTCCTCCGGGCCGCACGGGTGCCTTTTTAAACTTTAGTAATACCACTCCTAGAGTGCATGTGTTTGTAGTCTGAGTCCTCACTGTTGCTTGGTCCCTGCCCCTCTCAGAGTCCTGAGGTTGCTTGCTCTCTCCCACCACGTCTCTGCTTGCCCCGCCCCGCTCTCACCCTTTTCTTACTGACTGGTTGCGCGGAGGCGACTCTGGAAGAAATGAGTGACTTACAGACATGGTGAACCTGTTCAAATATTGCTACCATTGAGAGTGCGGGCTCGACTATGTAGCTGTAAGAAGGGTGTCAGCCCGGCAAAGCAAAAGCCTTTCTTGCAGTCCCTCCCTCCTTCTGTCAGCAATCACCCTTGATGCTTTTACCAAACCCAGAAACGAGAGCGACTGTAAAATAAATAAAACGAATTTCGTTGCGCGCCGCATCGCCAAATGCGATGCAGCGCGCGCAACGAAATTCGTTTTATTTATTTATATGTTTACTTACCTCTAATCGGCCGTAATCCGTAGTTTACTACCCCCCACCCTGTCCCTCCCCCGCCCCACGTCAGCGCCCGGCAGCACTCCCACCACGGGCCGCTACTGCAAGTAGGCCTTAGTTGCAAATTTGCATAAAGGGGGCCCTCCTCACACATGACTATTCTCGCACCAAACCCATGCACATGTGCAGTACTGACAAAGCAAGTGACAGTGCATGATGAATAGCATGCCTGCCCCCCAAACATATTAACATGGAGCAGGCCACGTCACTGAAGTGCCTGAGTGTGGACTTCATCCTTAAAGGAGCATGTCACACTCTGACACTTCCTCGTGTACATACAACCCCTGATGTAAAAAAGACATCAGCTGACAAACAAGGCACAAGTGTCCCAACTCTGACCAAGACCCATATTTACGCCACCTTGCAACATCTCACCATTGTAATGGCACATGAGTGAAAGGCCCACTGCCTGAAAGGGATAAGGGGCAGCAATACCAAAGCTGCTGGGGCGACTCTACCACAATGCAGTGCGCACACACACATAAATCTGAGCTACTCAACATTGACTACACTGTGGGACAAACTGCATCACATTCACAACTTAACAGAGGACACAACTTGTGCCGCTTGTGTGTAGAATGTCATGCAGTCTGCTTGTAAACTCATCCAATGCATGTCCATACATGAAACACACAGTTAACCTGCATCTCCCCTTTACATTGCAGAGGGAGAACCATCACCTCCTGAACAGCAGCCTGTCCCACTCTTCACTGATGAAGAAGAGGAATTCGCCACCATCAACACTGACACCCTCCAACAGCTGCTAGACTCACTCAGCACCCCATCTCCAGGAACAGGGCAATCCAGCAGGGTTGTGGAAACTCCACCCCTGCACAAACCACACAGCAGCAAGCACCTACCACCACAGCTGTCCCACAGGACCTTGAGGACTCACTACTGGCATTTCAACACGGTGCGGTAAAGGTCCAGCAGGAGATGGCTGATCAGGTGCGGGTGGGGTTTGACAGCCTGGCGGCCAAACTTGATGCCATACGTGGGTGTCTGAGTCCCATTCGGAACCACCTACAGAACATCACAGACACCAGGAGTCCGCTCCATGCCCTCCGACATTCCATGGCTGACATCGCTGGAGTCATGACTCAGAGACAAGAACAACTGTCCAGTCAGAGTGGCTCCAGCGATAGCAGCCAGGAGTTGGGCCGCATGCGACGAATAATGGAGAACATGGAGCGGATGCAAGCGGAACAAATGGCTGCCACGGCTGCATATCAATGCAATGTAGCTGGAATCTTCCATGCCCTGCAGCTGATCATCACTGCATTGCTGCAGCAAGGTTTGGCACAGATGAATGCTGCTGCAGCTTCTACATCCACATCTCCGCCCCCTGATGTGTCAGTGCCTCACAGTGCTGCAGCCAATCTACCACCAAGCCCATGTGAGGCACATGACACATCTGAGGACGAAGATGTGGATGACTCAGCATTTTTGTAAAGAAGAAAGCGGTAGCATTCATCTATGCCAAATGGCCTGTTTCTCTTTGCATCTGGGCTCAGCATCATGGGCCGTAACATCATCTTCCACTTTCCCCGATACACTCTGTGACACTCACCTTGGACCTCGACATGGACTGCCATATTATGTCTTGTTCCCAATGACACTGCAATCAGCCTGCAGACTGAACTCTGCCTCTTCCTCAGGACATTTTACCCCTAAAGGACTCTGACTGGCCCTCCACTGGGCATCGATGGAATGTGGGGATTGTTTGGACAAGTACTGGTCCAGTCTTCACCAATGTCAACAGACTTGAAAATATTTTTTTTTAACTCACACAGATGTGTGTTGTTCATGATCAATCAAGTATAGGGGTCTCTAAAACTCTAGGGCCAATTAATCCACCAAAAGGTACACCAAGGGAAATAAGGGAAATGTACATGTTTAACTGTGACCCAGATAGGCAGTGAGATGGGTATGTGTGAACTAGCTGTGCCCTCATTGCTCCAATACAACAATCTAGCAACATCCCAACTTAGCCCCACGTCCATTAAGGAAATAGGCATGTTTGCAAAAATGTCCAAGTCTGTTGCAGTCCACAAGTAGTGTCCCCCTTTACAATTGCTACAAATTATCTCTTGGCAGATCTACTCACACTCTCCTGGGTGGACAAAGCCTGTTGTGATGGTGCGCATTGCATGTCACGTCCCAAGATGGTGCACACCATATTCACATTGATGAAGATTCGTAAGGGCACATGTCTACCAGCCACAATTGGAACCACAATGTCTGCCTCAGTGAAGTAGAGTTGGCAATAAGGATTCACCCCAAAGTGCAAGGCATCAGTGTAAGAAAGTGGCTCTGTATATACTGCACCAAAGTAAAGTTCAGTGTGCACAGAGTCCACAGTCCCCAGAGGTTTGGCAGAGGCTAAAGTTAGATATAACCTTACTCTCTCTAAAGTGGTAGCTTGGTCGAGCAGTAAGGCAGTATCAGAGGACAGTGTAAAGCATTTGTTGTACACACTCAGTCAGAAAATGGTCTCACACACTCAAGAACTGAACTCTAGGCCAATTGTTTTGTATATAAAAATATATAGTTGTTTTATTTTTAGAACCAACAGTAGGTATCAAAATACTTTCTCAGAATCAAATGCTGTAGTTGAATACTTTCAATAGGCAATAGACTTTTGAACACAGTAGTTACAGTTGTTGCATTAGGCAACACAATTTCAAACACAATAATACATTGAGCTCAATGGGAATTTCTAGTTAAATGCAATAGATTACTTTTTGGATTACTTTTTCTTACCACAGGACTGGATCCTAGATTCAGTCCTGGGACATATCCTGTAAACAGTTGAGTAAAAACGTTTTGGTTACAGTTGTGATTTTTAAGGAATATTATTGTATTTTAAAAGTTGACACAGAAACTTTTTCACATAGAATCACCAATGTTATCCTATGGGAGGAAATTCACTTAGCAGGTAAGTAGTGTTATCGTTACTTTTTCTTTCTCGGTGTTGGATCCTGGATCCAGCACTGGTACATCCTTTATTCCAAATTGCCGTTTGGTGCCATGGGGCTGAGGGGCCTGATCAGTGTAGATGAAGGAGTGGAGGTGTATAACCTGAAGGAAATTTAAAACAGGTAAGGGAGTACCAGTGAAAACTATTGTGATGAATGGGTCTCCCACCCTGATTAAAAGAAACAAAGGCGCATGTCTGGGATTATGTCTCAGGTAGGGCGCTCTATTGTGCGGGCCCGTCAGGTATTGCAGCGCCGACCTGACGAGGAGCAGCCCATATGATGTAGCATGACACCTTCCCGGGTGTGTGAGGGCCCTATATTCCAAGAGGAGGAATCCCCATCCTCCTACACTTCATAACTAAGCCTGGGCGTAGTTCGCGAAGTAGCGCTACGCGAAGCTACGCAAAGTGCAGTTCGCACTACGCGAGCTACGCGTAGCACTACGCGAACTGCGTAGTGCACTGTTCGCAATGATTGCACAGTGCCGGATGCTTGTCCGCACTGTGCAATCATTGAAAACGGCATCTTGCACAGTGCGAGCTGTCTTTACTGCCGCTCGAGTAGATTTTTACTCGAGCGGCAGCTTTCTCAACGCGGACTGGTAGTTTCTCATCGCGAGCGGTCGCGAGCATACGCGACCACTCGCAATGAGAAACCTGACCTCCCGCGTTGAGAATCTCGCTGGGAGGTTTATTTTCCACGCTCGCGATCGGCAACTTGATGTTGCTGATCGCGAACGAGAAAAAGACTCGCCGGGATGTCATTTTGCTTGCTCGCGGTCGCCAACTTGACGTTGAGGACCGCGAGCAAGCAAAAAATGATCGCTGCACTACGCTACGCTACGCGTGTTTGCACTGTGCTACGTGCAATTCACGTTGTGCAAAGTAGCACAAACTTCGCAAACTACGCGAGCGTAGCGTAGTGCTTTGCCCAGGGTTATTCATAACCACGCAAAACCAGTTTTCCCTTGTCTCGTAATTAGGAACAGCATACCTTCTGTATCTTTACTAATAATGGTACATGTACTGTCACAACCAAATGAGGCTGTCAGTGTCAAATGATGGTGCTATGACATACCCTGACTGAGGGTGACATGTACAAGGAATCGGAGGAGGGAGGCATTAGCCCTCCGTGTGTAGCGCCACCCTCATCCTCTCCTGTAACACAGTGCTGCATCATCTGTACAATGCTCATTGTCAGCCCTGCATGTCCCCCAGCGACTGTGTGCAGTTCATCAAGTCTGCGCAAACACAGGCACTCTTGCACACAAGTGCAAGGGTGTCTGTGTGAAGGGGGGCTTGTTAATGTGCAGGAAGGTTACCCTACCTGCACAAGAACAATCCTGGAACAGCCCTACTCACACTTTCATCTGTGCTGCATCATGCAGCACACATGGAAACACGTCAGGTGGCTGAACACTCACTTGTACATGAAGCACTGGCCCTCTCTCCACCACTACATCACAATAGGTGACGCCTTGCTGCCGAGAGTGCATGTCTTGGATCCGCTATGATCACTCCGTAGAACATTTTAACTACGCAGGCCTCTACAACGCAAACTGTTACAATGCATTCCCCCTTGTAACGGCACCCTGGAGTCATAATAGTTACTGTGTTGTAATGGGTAATGCTTTCTCACAGATAGCGTTGTAGAGCCCTGCATTGTAAAATATATGGCACAGCAATAATTGCAGAGCTAAAGCATGCGGTGTAAATGCATGCGGAGTAATGCCACCAATTCGGACTGAGGAGCTCATACACCTTAGTGACCAGGGAATGACCCCAAGGAGACAGCTTGAAAACACCATTGCAGTGGCCAAACATGCCAATGAGATTCATAGGCCCATCTTTGCTAGTTGTTTGGGGAACGTGCCATTGATATGCTTGGCTCAAAGCTACGCACTGCTACTTCAGTTAAGCTGGTATGCAGCATACCTACGAAATCACACTGCCAACCGGCGTCTGACCACGCACGGCCTGAAAACGACTGCCTCCTTGCATGATCGGGCCCACTTGCACAGTCATCTCAGTCAAGGATGTACATGCATTCCATGTCTGCTCATACTCATCAGCAACACCACTTACATGTCTCCTCTCCTATCTGTACGCTCTGTAATCCACATGCATGTGCTGTTGTGACAGAACCCATAGATCAAATTTGCATGTGTATCACTGACTAGGGATATGGAAACTTACATCTGGAAGACAAATGCATTGCTCTATCTTCACTTACATATTTGTACACACTTCTGACTTCCATAATACATCATCACACTGTAGGCAAGGTACATTTGATACACACCCATACTGCAGACCACAACATCTTTCATTTGACCCTCACATTCATGAAATTGCACTATGCCAATTTATGATGGCCAAACTCACCAGTGGCGTGTGGGTCCGTGAAGCTGTCGATGTCCCCCTGTGTGATGAGAGGTCGTCCAGCTGTGAGACATGAAAAGGAATGTGTGTTGGTATCAGACGTAAAATCACACGGGTCATATTCATCATACAAATCATCACCATAACTGTCAATGCTCCGTAACTGTACTGTTGCATTTCATGTTGGCTACATGATTGGGTCTACTTTGCCTGCCATTCACACGAGACCTGTGAATGCTGAGTTGGGACGAACAAGACAATGATGCTAGCAAACTTGCACATACTAGTTGTGTGACACATTCACAAGGCCCCATTTGTACACGCAACATGATGTAACATATGCTCTGTGTACAATAGCATTGCTGCAGATCGCACAAGGCTGTTTCACAGATGTTGGTGTTGTATGACACTCTGGCGAAGTCCTATTACCTTTGATCAATTGTTCATATCTCATACATTGTCACACAGAGCCTATGTACAAGGGCAGCATTGCAAACGTACCAAATAATGATGAGGACAGCCTTTTTAAACTTCCTTTTGTGCAGCACACGGCTACCAGGAACAATGCCTTGGATTGTTTATGTACAGTCACCCTTCCTGTACACAAACAATCTTTGTCATGCACGCAGTATTGCGCAAGGGTGCCAGCCTTGGCACTACAGAGCTAAGTGTTGCGCCAGCGCAGTGGGTAACACAAACCTGCACCCTATGCTTGTTGATATGAAGCAGCGTTGTGTCGCTGATGTGCCAACGTTAGGCGTGAACGCATGACGTCTCCCGCCTCACTATGCCACATTTTTATACTTGGACAACAGTGTGTCCCACACGGCATTTATGGGTTTGCGTTACAGTGTTAATATTTAAATTTAGAGGTATAACTTACCACACTGTAGGCCAACGATGACTCCCAGGTGGTCCAAGAGGTCACCCTCACAGCCCAGGCAATCCTGCCAGTGGTGCTTCCATTGGCGCACAGTCCGGTCCACGCCAAATACACGCAGCATCTGCGCCCACACACGCTCCCACCTGTCCTTCCGCACACTGACGCCATATCCGGAGAGGATACGGCCTCCCCTCTCCACCATCAAGGGCAGGTAAAACTTGAAGAGCCAGAGGAAGCCCCCCAATGCCCCCTCTGACATCCTGCCCTCCCTGCCCACACCCACCATCTCCCTGCACACACCTAAACCCACTGCCAAAATGAAATAAACCCAATAGAATAGCCCCAACAACTACAAAGAAAGTTAACTACCCCAAGACAAACACCCAACAATATTGAGGAGAAGAGACAAAAGAACACGTAAAAACAAGTACACCACACTTCACAGGGACACTATCGACAGGACACAGGACACAGCAACACTCTCCAAATCACCAATCTGCACCACACAACACCAAACACCTCCAACACTCTCCACAATCACCAGCAATGTGCTCAAAAGAGAAAGTGAAAGTGCACAGCACTCCTCCTGTAAACAGGAAGCATGCAGACACCACTTCCTGTGTGTTTGCGGCCCGTTTTTTGACAAATCGGTGAAAATCTGCACGCTAATAGGCTTAGGGGTAATATTTCGTATTGTCCAATGTGTTTAGCGATGGATTTTCCATCGCGAGTATGAAAAAAACATCGCGTTGACGTTAATGCGGGCAGATTTTGCACGCTACATGCAGGTTCTTACACAGATGAACAGTCTTAGATGAAATTTCATTTCAGACCCCAAAAAACACCATGAAGAGCTTGTTTTAACCCCAAATGACACTCAGAAGTTCGATATTTTGCCCAATATGACACCCTGAAATTAATATTTTACCCCAAATTACACCCTAAAATTCATAATTTACCCCAAATTACACCCTAAAATTCATATTTGACCCCAAATGACACCCTAAAATTCATAATTTACCCCAAATGACAGCCTAAAATTAATAATTTTCCCCAAATGACAGCCTAATATTCATATTGTACCCCAAATGACACCCTAAAATTCATAATTTACCCCAAATGACACCTAAAATTCATATTTTACCCCAAATGACACCCTAAAATTCATAATTTATCCCAATGGACACCCTAAAATTCATATTTTACCCCAAATGACACCCTAAAATTAAAATTTACCCCAAATGACACCCTAAAATTCATAGTTAACCACAAATGACGCCCTAAATATCATATTTTGGCCCATATGACACGCTAAAAAGTAGATTTTAGTACCAGAACTGACACCCTACAAAGTCTAGTGTTGCACAAATGACACCCTAGAAAGCAACTCTCTGTACAGAGGAGACATACCCACCATCAAATTACAATTGTGATATTATTACCACTTTATGTTAAACTTACACTTGTCAGAGTGATGTACTTATGCAAAGGAGAAACATGCACACAGGGTATGTGTGTGGTGTTTTTTATTTGCACATACTGGGCTTTGGGGCATTTTGGACACATATATGATTGCTAAGGACAATCACGATGTGCCGTGCTCAGGTGAAGAAATTGTTTATGATTCGGTTCCTTCGGGCAGTTCCTGCTGCAGAAGCTGTGGGGTGTGCTCCACATGCCTCATCTTCCTCATCATTCTGAGCATCGTCCGGTGCATCTGGCACTTGGATCCATGGGGCATTGGTGCGTACACATATATTGTGCAACACACAACATGCTATGATTATCTTGCACACTATTTCTGGGCTGTACAACAGTCTGCCACCTGTGATGTCAAGGCACCGGAAACGTGACTTTAGCACGCCAAATGTGCGCTCCACAATGCCCCTGGTGCGTCCAAAGGCCAAATTATACTGCCTCTGGGCCTGGGTGTTAGTGGCTCGGAGGGGTGTCATCATCCATGGGGTGAGTGCATATCCTTGATCACCTGTCACATGTAATGGAGAGATATGTCCATTAGTGGTTATGCATGCTGGGTTGGCAGTGTACATAGTTTTGTGGTGTGTGATTTGTGCTACTTTGGAATTCATGTTTGCCATGTGTAGCTTCTGACAAATGACCAGCATCAATGCAAATTACATTGCCTCACGGCTGCTCGTCCCTCCCCCCGAGCCTATTTAATTGTGTGCGCTACGCTTTTGCATCACTAGCACTCCAACAGCGCACCAACGTCACGCCTGTCTGCGCATGTCCGCAAGCCTAACACCAACACCAGCAGGGACCCTCGCTCTCCTAACGTCTAGCGCTACCACTCATCCGCCCTCCTCGCAGTCAACGCCAGGAGAACGTTTAAATGCCAATGGGCCACACCAGACACGGCTCACGTTCAGGTCTGCTGCTGCCGCCAGACCTTCCCCACGCCCAACACCTGCACTTTCCGATCCAGACCTGCCACAAAACAACAGACAGCGGCACCCTCACCTGCAGGGCCCACAGAGGGCGTGAACGCTTTGCCAACACCATCAACATCATCACACACCATGCCATCTACTACATGGACTACATACTCATTCCTGAGCGGAGCCTCCACCTCACATACCACAACAACTCCAAATCCATTACCCTCTGGGTAACATCGAACTGAGCCAACTCTTCACCACACCGAGCCACAAGGCAGGGCACACCTTTGACCCCATCTTCACATGTGGAAACTGCGTCCACTTCATCAACACCACTCAACGCCCATGGAGTGACCAGCACTGCATAGACTTCCTCGTCGAGAAACCCCATGACACCCAAACCCACAGCCGGCGCAACACAGAGTTACTAGAGCTGAGTCACGTGGAGCTGGTACACTCCACCATCAATAGCAACACACACACCGCTGCAACCAATACCAACAGCGCTGCCCGGGATTTCCACACATGTATCTCCAACTGCGCATACACACTTGCCCCAATATGCTACTCCAACATACAGCGTGCAATGAATGCCACCTCGGTCACCAACAACATCCAAGATGACAGATGCATCTGCAGATGCCTGGAGAAGAACTGGAGCTACATGAAGGGAACCCTTAGACATCACCACCTACAAGGACACCAAGCTCATACTCTCCCTCACCAAGGTGCCCACACACACCAGACTGGGCTTCCAGGGAGGATTGCAGCAAGTTGCAACATGGATGATCAACCGCTGGCGGGTGCTATACAAAGAGGAGACATTAGTCCTCATCCTCGTGACCACCCCATCAGCATGTGGCAACACCTGTTGGGCCGCCGCCTTCGGCAGCCCACCCCCCTGACAACTCTAGGTACCTAGGCATCTTACTCGACTCCTCCCTCTGCATGAGGGAGGAGTCGAGTACAGCTGCAGGTCTACCCAGTGGCCTGCAGCTGCTTCGACAGCCTCTGCATCCTCCATGCGACCTTCACATGGTTCCACCCCCCCGTCAGGTAGGACAGTCACCAACGCAGTCATTGCCTTCAGGCTGGACAACAGAAACCCAATATATGCCCACATGGACATGTCTGTGCTCTGCAAACTCAAAACTGTCCAGCACACCACCGCCACACTCGGCCTTGTGTACATACTTTCTTCATAGGTCGAGTAACTCCATCGCACATACTTGGTTCCCACCTCTCCCCTTATTTGCAAATGTGTGGCGGAGGGGCTAAGCCTTTGGGGATAGTTTGTCTACATGGCTAGCCCCAGTTACCACAGTTACTTGTGTTGTCGTGTCTGGTAGGTGGGCATGTTGATTGACATGTTGTATGTGAGTTTGGAACGTGTGCATTATCACATTTGTGAGTTCCATGATTGTGGAGTTGAGGTGTGTGGTGTGTTCAGTTAGTACTTACCAACAAGCAGTGCATTTCCATATGTGCCATCTTGAAAGCGCTGGTTGATGATGGACTGGCGGAAGATGTAGGAATCATGCACACTCCCTGAGAACTTGACTACGACATTGGTGAACAGGCCCCGGTGGTCCACTATTGCCTGCACATTGATGGAATGTGTGTGCTTTCTGTTGCGGTATATGTGTGCAGTGTCCACAGGTGGCACAAGTAGGACATGTGTGCAGTCAATTGCCCCCAACACCTGCGGAAAGCCAGCTATGGCGTAAAAGCCTTGCTTGGTCTCAAGCTGTTCCTGCGCAGTGTTGGGGAAGCGTAGGTGCTAGGGTATCAGGCTGATGATGGCATCCAAGACAGTTGGGAGGAACTTTGATAGGGCTGGCTGTGAGACTCCCCCAACTCTGGCAGTTGTTGGTTGGAAGGTACCAGAGGCCAACATGTGCAGCACAGCCAGCAGCTTTGTTTGCAGAGGGATGTTGGTTATCCGCTGTGTTGGTGCCTTCAGCCTGTGTGCTATCTGGGTCAGGATGCGGAGGATGGATGTCCTTTTGAGCCTGTAGTGGGCAATGACATCCTCTGGCGTTAGGTCTGTGAGGCTGAGGCATTGGCAATGGACCCGCTGTCTTATTCGGCGCTGCCTCAGTGGTGGTCCTGGGGGAGGTGGCAGTGGCGGTGGTTGTTGTGGCCTTCTTGGTGCTCCGAGCTGCATAATTAGTACCTCCATGGCATCCGTGGGACTTCAGATGGGGCTCTGGGCTAGTCTCCCTTATATACTACTCTTTATCACCATTTTTAAGGCCTCCTTTTTTCTGGTCAAGTCCCATCCGCTAACGGGCCTTAGCTGCAGTTTTTTTATCGCATCGCACGTCCGGGAGTGCGTTGTGAATATAGCGAAGTGGGGTTATCGTGCGTTTTTTGCACGGAAACGCCTACATTGCATGTCATTAGCGATAGTGATCGCTAACATCGTTGGCGATGCTGGATGCGGCCGCTATCGCCAGAAAGCTGTCGCTAACGGCTGTTAGCGACAGCTTGGTAATACAGCGATAAAAATATTGTCGCATTAGCGGCAGAAAAGTGCCGCTAACGCGGCGATAACTCCTTCTGAATATCCCCCTTGACTTTCTTAATGACAATCCATTTAACATTGAGCTAACTATGCACTTTACTAGAAACAATATTGATTTTCTGGATTTGGATTTTTACGTACATCAGGGACAAGTGCATAGTAAATTGTTTAGGAAAGGCACAGCCTTTAATAGTGTTCTACATGTGACAAGTGCCCACCCTAAATCTGTTATTAGCATTCTCCTCTATGGGGAAATGATTCAGCTTAAACACAACGGTAGTGAACAGGAGGTATTTGAGAATTTACAGGATATAAAAAGATTTAGTGAGAGAGGATATGAACTGACAAATCTTATGAAAGCTGAATGCAGGATTTTACAGATCATGAGAAAGGATACCTTGAGCAAAAAGTCTCATCACAAGAACAAGAAATCTAATCACTTGGCGTTGGTCACTAAGTACACGATGCATAGTGACAAGATCTATGGGATCTTTAAGAAGCATTGGCCATTACTCCTAGAGGTACCTGGGATTAGGGGTGATATTTCAACTACACCTAAAATGACCTTTCAGAAGGGGAACACATTAAGGAACTTACTTTGTCCTAGTTACATCCCAACAATATAAGACTCAAAAGATTGGTTGCCGGAAAAAACACATGTTTTTTTCTTATGTAATTGCTGTAATATTTGTAAATTTGGTAGGAACAAATTTGAAAGTTTCAAATATAATACAGAGAAGTAATATGAAATACGACATTTCATCAACTGTAGTATGCCATTTGTTGTGTATATCATTGGCTGTGATTGCAATTTGGTGTATGTAGGGAGCACAGCCTCTATGTTGAAATCCTGTATTGAAGAACACGCTTGTGCGTTACGCAATAGGGACGCGAAGTATCCAATGACGCATCATTATATGGAAAGACATGGAAATGATTATAATTTCTGGTATCATGGGATCAACCATATCCTGATAAATGCTGGTGGGGGAAATCGTGAGTGAGCACTGTGACAAATTGAAAGTAAATGGATTTTTGGTTTGATAACTATACAGATGGGTCATAATACCGATGACACATTCCACTATTTTCTGTGACTCTCATTGTACTTTTACATGTTAACAACTAATGAAAAGAAGTTATCTGATTGGAGCTTAGGACATCATGTATACAAGACATAAAAATTGTATCGTATTCTGCGTACTTTTAATTTTTCTGATGCATTTTAGTAGAAACGGATGACGAATATAACCATTTCCTGTGATTCTCTGATTTCTGAGTGTTAATGACATCTGACAAAACGTGACTATTTCAGTGGACTTTAGGTATTTATTTGATTTTTTACTAGACTCAAGAAGCAAATGGTATTTTATGCATTTTTAATTAATATTTTCTGTTGCACTATAGTAGAAATCGTGGATGTTATTACATTAATCATGTCAGATCTAAGAATTTATATTTTTCTTTCTGCAATGCTTTATACTCTGGACTGTTTAGAACTAAGATGATTGGGCAAAGATGACAACCATGGCCCTGATTCACAAAGGCCCTCCGCACTCGTGGCGTAGGTCCCACAGAGATGGGGGGAGTCTCTGCACTCGGGGCAGAATCTCCGCAATGAGAATTCTTATTGCGAAGATTCCGCTCCAAGTGCCGAGACTCCCACACGACTGCGGGGTCTCCGCCACGAGTGCGGAGGCACTTTTTAAATAAGGCCCTATGTGTTTTGGGATAATTGGCGTGATTTCTCTCTCTCTTCCCTTCCTTTTGTTGTATTTTTTCTAGCAATGTTTTGACAAATAGGGGGAGAATTAAATGGAGGGAAGGGTCGTCTGCAGATGGACGGTTTTTTAGCAAGACAGTGGTTAGTGTAAGACTATACTTTGAATGGTATCAGGGGTTCTTGGCAAGTTTGTTTATAACGAAAATAGAAACCTGAGCCAAGATGCCGGCCATTATTTAGTGCATTGTCAGCCATTCGTGGTGACTTTCTTTGTGCAAAAACATTGAGGATTTGTGTTTTTTAGCTTTATTGGTAATGGTTGAGTCGGTTCTCTTTGCTTGATCATTTATGGCTTGAATGAGGATGAAGGATATATATTGTTGAGAACATCAGTTTATTGAGTATGGACATTCAGAACTAGACCAAGATGGCAGCCCTTTGGCAGATTGTTGAAGGCTTTCTTTGGTCTCAATTGTTTCTTTCAATGCCCATGTGTGGCTTGTTGAGCGTCCCAGTAAGGAGGTATATAAAGGAGAGAAAAGGATGCTGTTTATTTGTAAGACGCTAATACTGACATGCGGCATGCCGACACTAACTCGGGTAGGCTTAATTGTTTTCATGGTTACACTGTTGAAGCGGCCCATGAGTTAGGCAATAAGGGCATGCGACATCGTTGAGGCAACTATGGGGTCTAATATACATACCCACGCCTTTTGTTGTGACACAATTGCGCTCTAATCAGACTAAAATGGCAGCCTCTTGGTAATAAGAGATCTTGAATTTGTTTGTAAATTGTTTTGATTTTGATAGTGATTATGATTTCGGCATTGACAGGTTTATGTTGGGTTACAAACATCACAACGCTTGTGTTTTTTAAATGCTTGTTCAGGTGTTGACATCTGTTTGACTACAGTGCTTGAATACTATGTATTAAATCGGAGTATTGTACATTTCCAAATTAATATTTGATGGGACTCAACCAACTAAGACTAAGTTACAAGGCTAATGGTATAAGTTATTACTTCTTTATTTTTACTTGAGACTACAGGTTTTTTTCCCTCCGGTGTCTTTTCTTCATTGTTTGCTTTTCCTTTCTTATGTGGTCCTCTTACTAAAAGGAATATTATTAGTTTCCGGATATTAAGGAATAAAATCTTTTGATATATTAAATATATTAACAGATTGTTACATATGGGACATTATTAGTGTCTTCCATAACTTCACAACATATCTTGTTGGTTTGATTAATAGTCTTTTTTTAGGTTTAAAAACTTTGTATGGACTATGATGTTTTAATCTGTTCTTGTATGTATTTATCTATATATATGTTGTTATTTACAGCCCTGATGAAGTTATTTTGAATGAAACACGTTGACTGTATTGCTTTTCGTAGTTGGAACTCAATAAAGAAGCTTTTGTATAATATTCAGATGACTCTTCTTTCATCTGTTGAAATCAATGGATTTAATACATGTTGGGCTCTTTAACTAAGTGCTCCCTGAGTGTCAGGACTGTACTTTCGCTTCTCAGGAATGGCACGATGCTAAGAATGGACCCACCTCCTGGCACCACTGGGTTCCTAAATTAAATGATAATGTCTCGTGATTGTCTTCTCACAATAGGATAAGCTTTCCTCAGTGTTATCAAAATGGTTATGCCTTAAATTCTTCTCAGAACTGTGCTTATATCAGCGCTTGAATTCATAATGGTTTTGAAAACTCCTAACAACTGCGCTTTTCCTCAGCGCATTGATGCTTCCTGAATAGTTCACTTGGTTTGTGCTTGATAAGTTAATGATACTTTGATTCTGAATGCCCATGAAGCTCAGTAACTTACAGAGATTGCCGTAGTTAAATAATTAATCCTTGCACTTTCCGGGAGCTTCTGAACAAGCCAGTCTTATTATTCTCGAAAGAGATCATTTTTGTTACAAGTTTTTAACACATTTGATACTGAAAGCAGTTAATAGGGTTCACTTGTCAAACACACCAATTCACATCCCTAGAGCTTCTTGATAAACACGGGGAATATTATTTCTATTTCTTCTCGGACAAGTTCATTTGAAAAAAAAAAGTCTTTTAACTTTTGAAACTGAATGCAATTAACAGTGTTCACAACCAAACAAGCTGAATGCACTTTCCTTGAGTTTCTTGATAAAAAAGTGAGTCTCATTTTTCTCAGAAGAGTACATTTTTGTCAACAGTCTTGTTAACTCTTGTAACTGAATGCAGTTAACAACGCTTACTGCTCAGAAAGACAAATACATTTCTGTCCTACTCAAACAGAAAACAAAAGCAGATATTTTGAAGATGAAACGTTGTTTTTTCCAAAACAAATTAGCTTCCCCAGCACTGCTTACCGCACATAACAAAGGGGCCACATAGGCCGCAAACACTTGGCAGATTTACAAGCGACTAGGCTCCATGATGATTCTGAATGCTGCACGCTCCTTCCAAGGTTCCATGAAATATGACAACTGCAAACCAAAGAGAGCATTCTTCCATGCCGTGCAGTGAGGGATTATTTGAATAGTAAGCATTGGTAACTGGGTGTGGCTACCTTAAATACAGGAGACGCTCAGCCAGGTAAAGGATGATGGTACTCAAAGTCCAGTAAACTCAAGGGGGTATATTATCTAGGAAGTGGCGGTGAGAGGCGTAAGCGTCCTTTGCTTAACGCCTCTCATCACCACTTCGGAAACGCTAGGCTGCACCATATGTGTGCTGCTTCATGCAGCACACGTGTAAGTTACAAAATGGCATTTTTAAAAACAGGTTTGTTTATGTACAGAAAGAGACACCTTCCTGTACATAAACAAACCTTGGCATTTTGCTTTTTCCATGTGTGCTGCACAAGGCAGCACACATGGAAAAAGCAAAAACGAGGAGAAATGCTTCTATTATCGCCTCTCTTGATAATAGGTGGCAGCGTCGAAGTGAATGGGTGTTGCGGTGGAACACCCACCGCAACACCCACTGCACGCCCCTTTCACGCTAATTTTAGCGTGAAAGGGGCCCTATTACCAAGGCAGCGTTAAGCCACTTAACGTGGCTTTTAGCCACGTTATGTGGTTTAACGCTGCCTTGGTAATAGGGCGCTGACCCTATCGCCACCACAATGTCACAAAAAGTGACGTTGTGGTGGCCATAGGGGCTTGATAATATGCCCCATGGTTTTCATTTCCTTGCTTATTCGTCTTGTCCATGGGAATATACAGGAAACGGTCTTCTCATTCCTGATCATGACACTGAGGGGTATATTCACAAGAACGTGTGATAACTACCGCAAGAGTAGCATAACGCAACTTTCAATATCGCAGCCTAACGCGGGAAAATAACCCCGTGTCAACGTGGAATTCACAACAAGGCAATAGCATGCGATAGTCACCAGATAACGCGTCAAATGTCAGCGTGAAAATCAACGCCACGCACAAAAAATGCGAAACGCGAGTGCGAGAAATTATGCGATGAGGCCAATCGCGGTACAAAAAGTAGCGAAAAGCAGCCACAGGCCTGCAAATCCCACGCGTCTGGCGGGAAATTGCACCATATAAACCACAGAAACAACACACCAGAAACAAGCCAAAGCACGTAGCAACATCCATGCACCCTGACCCAGCGCAGAGGACAACGCGAACCCCACAACCCCCACAGACCACCAGCAAGGAACAACGGGGTCGGGGAAGGCCAAGGAGAAAAGGGAGAGGAAGACGGGGTGCAGACCGCAGGAAAACAAGACCAGCGCCACGGAGGCACAGAACACTACCAGCAACTCACCCACAAACAGACCACCTGGAATGCAGTCGGAGTTCCCAGGAGGCCAATCCAGGAGGCCAAGAGGCGCTGCCAGGACGTGACAACCTAAACCAGGCACAAACCCGCTGACAACAGGAAGGCAGTAACGGCGACAGGAGGTGGCAGTCCAGCGACACAGGAGGAGCTGGAGGAAACACAGGCCACAGTCATCAGTGTGGAGACGGTGCAAGGAGGTGGGAGTACGGACACAGCCCGACAGGACCCGACACAACAACAACAGGGTGAGGATCCAACAGGGACTGTGGGGACGGGGGGTGATGGGCACAATGGCACACATGCACAACGAGGTGTAGCACACTGCACACCCACAATTACCCAGGGACATGTCCCCCATCCCCGTGGCACACTGCAGCACACACACATAGCAATCACAGCACATACCATGACAAAGTGGCACAAAGTGCAACACCCACACTGCAGAACAGGGTACACAACTGGGTCCGCCCAGGCGCAGTAACAGAACAATCACATTGGACAGAGCAGGGAACCGTGAGATGCATATCTACGGCTACAACCCCACAGCAGCCATGTAGGCCAAATGTCCACTGTCCCAACTCAAATAGCCACCACCGCCCAAACAGTCACAATGTACATTGTCACACAGTCTGCATGTCGACAAGAACAAGGCGCCAACACAATGCCAACATGCACCTCCCCTTCACAATGCAGAGGGACAAACAACACCTCCAGCAGGTCAGAACAGACAACCCATCAGTGATGCCGAAGACGAACACCACACCTTCGAAACGACGCCCTACAACAGCCCATGGACATCCCACACAACCCACCACCCGGACCAGGGCAGACAAGCCACTCAGAGGAGAACCCAGCCCCTGCAACAGACCACACAGCATGAAGCACCCGCAATCACGGCTGGCTCACAACACTTCACCGACCCACACGTGGCACCCCAATGCCAGGTGTCAGAACGCCAAAAGGAGGTGGCCCAACAGGTACGGGCGTTGCCTAACCCATGGAAGGCGAACTAGAACACATACGTGGGTGTCCAATACCCTTCAGGGACCACCTACACCCCACAAAGGAGACCCACACTGCCATAGAGACACATGCAGATGCACATACCCAGTAGAGAACAACGCCCAGGGGCACGCACATATCAGTCACACACCCACGTTGGCTCTGCGTACGACGGCACAGTCCACTCCCCTTACGAATTGAGTGGGTGACGACAAAGCTACATGTCCAGGTTCTAGCCCGCTGCCTGCGGTGACATGTCTGCATCCGCTGTACACAGCACAATGTAATGTCGTAGGGCCCAGGGCCCCCATGCACACAACAAGACCACAGGGGCACATGCACATATCATGTTGAACTGGCTATGGGCACGTGTGCCCGACCCCTTTATTGGCAGGGCCACATGTACAGTGATGCCTGTGCTGGATGTTTGTGGGGTGAGTATAAGCCAGCCCGCACGGAGTGCTTGGGGCTGGCAACAACCTGAACAGTGGACACCAGTGTAATGGAAACAGAAAACAACAGCATAACAGAGTCAACTGCAGAGCAACATGGAGGGATCCGGAGTAAGGACAGAGGTCACCCAATATTCAGTCAGGAGGTTCCGTGAGTTGCAGTGCACTGAGGTAGGGGCACTAGAGAAGAGCGCGCTCATGTGAAGGAATTGCTAGGAATGTGTACCCTCGGGTTAGTCCTGATGCAGTGGGGTGTGTTACATCTGCATCAACTTCCTCATCAACGTCCCAGGTCTCCCACACTGCCTGAGGTGACAGTTGCGTATGCAGTCCACAGCGCAATGCCCAGTAATAGATCCGGGTGTGTAGCTTGACTACCACCAGCAGTCTGCATTCCTGCCCTGGGGCTGTTGCCTCCTGCCCTCCCATTGTCTGTGCCTTCTCCTGTTCGCACACTTGACACATCTTCCTCATCATAGTCCCAGGTCTTCCCCACTGCATGAGGTGACATTGCTGCGCAACCTCACAACAGCACAAAACTCGATCAGTAACGGACAATGGCTTGCGGTGCACTGAGTCACTGGCACCTGGAGTGCTGAGCAGGGTATCAGGACGATGATGGCATCCACGACAGGCCTGAGCAACTCCGTAGGTCTGTCAGGACCACCGTTTCGACTCTGGCAGTAGGAGGTGGTCCTTGCCGTGGTGGCGTGTGCCTCCTGCGGTGATGCGATGTCCGGGCCGGTCAAGACTCGATGCGATGTGTGGGCCCTCGTGGCCCGCAGTTGAGGCCGGAGGATGCGGACAGCACAGGGCCACAGACACATGGCGTTGATGACCCCAAGGCCATCGCTACAGAGGCCATTCAATGTCTCAGGAGAAGGGGTCACAGGGCTGAGCAGCACAGAGTTAGTGGCCCCGGATGCACTGCGGCCGGCACATGCACCCAGCAACGGGACGGTGACTTGCGGTGCAGTCAGATGGGCCATGCAACCTGAGCGGGTCCCCATCAATGTCCGAGGTATATGTTGCGGAGTGTTGCGGGGGACAGTGGAAGGTGTCCTCCAGGGCATGATGCGGAAGGTCTGATGTTATCCGGAAGCAGCAAATTGAGGAGTGGAAAGCGCAACCCTCGTTTTCACCAACAATTCGGTATCAGCTACATGAGGATGAAAACTAGCCCCTATTCCATTGACACAAACGCCACCAATGTACGACCAGTGAGTGTCCATGAATGTCGGGGAACACACTTAGTGGCACAGGTGCTCAGAGGGGATGTAGTCTGCAATGATGCCGGTACACAGATGTGAACTCCAACATGGCCAAATCAAGACTCTGTGACCTACTGGACTGTAGTGTAGGCCGGAGGCAGCGGTCAGCAGTGGCCCACAGCCACGTGTCGTTGGCTCGCGAGGCACAGAGTTAGTGACACAGTGGCAGTTAGTGACATAGTGACACAGTGGCGGGTGTTCCGGGTGTGGGTTGGGGTCCTGGGGTGGTGGCGATGGGTGTTGTGGCCCTCTTGGGTGTCCGGGCCGCATGATGAGTGGCTCCATGGCATCTGTTGCCCTTCGGATGTGGCCCTGGGCTGTGCTCCCTTTTGTGGTGCTGGCTGCCATCCGGCTTTACACCAGGTCAGAGCAGGTGTAAATTTCCTGGTGCTAATGCTCCTTATCGCCTGTTTTGTGTTCTTATCGCCGATGTGGCTGGTCTTTGTGAATGTTGAGGTGTGATGTTGTCTCGACTTTTGGCACGGGAACGCCTACTCTGCATCTCATTAGCGATATTTGCGGGGGTCCTCTGTGGCGATGTTTTTTGCGGCTGCAATCGCGGGTAAACTGGTGATGTGGGCTGTTGACACCGGCTTGTGAATGGGGTGGTAAATTTATCACGACTTTGGCTGCGATAAAGTGCCGTTAATTCGGCGATAGCTCCTTGTGAATATGCCCCTGATATTTTTGGACTTTTTCTGTTTAAACAGCATTTTTATGAGCAGCTGGTACTGTTCAGGGTTGCACTAATATAAATGGTAAGGACAGATTTGGATGTGCTGTATGAAGGTAGCTGGCTCTTTATATAGTGTACCAAAATGAGGTGCACCGTGTAGAGAGTCCAGGTATCCCTTATTAGCGTACAGAGACTTGCATTGAGGCTTATCAGTGGGGAGTGTTAGGCATTTGTTACACACATCAGAGTCAATAAATGAGACACACACTCATTAAGGAAATCCAACACCAATTTAGAAAACTAACATAGATTTTTATATATTAATTTAGACACCAAGATCTACGAGATTAGGTAAGTATTTATTTAGTAAGCGATTTTTAGAAACATAAAAAATACAGCTGTCAGATTTGAGGCAAGAGCCTTGAATGCTGTAATATTATCCTATGGGAGAAACATACACTGCATAGGGGTACTTGCAATCTTTACAGGGTTGTTCTTCTGGACTTAAGTTAAGTTGGGGCCAAAATCCTTAGAACCACCAGCAGTTTCGGGTTACCTGTGGATGCAGAGGTGCTGTTCTCAAGGGTAGCCTCGAATGCTACAGCTGAAGTCAATGGAAAACCTGTAACAGAAAAAGGCTGCAAGAGGGGACTGGGGGACCAGTCTGGCAGAATCCAAAGGGGGGGCTCGGCCCTGGAGGGTCTCTGGAGGAAGGGTGCACTGTCAGTAGGCTCGGACTCAGGCTGTGGGGCTCAGGTGCAGAGGTGTTTTGTCCAGCGGGTCACTTGCATTGGAGACTCTCACTTTTTAGATTCATCTAGTGATGGGGACAAAACAAGACAACAGTGCCACTCTCGGTGCTGGCCTTGGTGATGCTGACTTCCCACATTGGTAGGTCTTCCTTGGCGGTGTTGGTGTATGGGCTGGACATTAAACAAGCCTTGGCTGCTGCAAGGGCTCCGGTACACCGGGTATTGGTGCAGGGCGGCGCCTGGTGGTTCTGGCATCTCTAGTAGGGAGACAGATCTGATCTTTTGGAGCATGGAGACTGCCTTCTGGGAGCTGCTTACTCTGGATCCAGGGATCAGCATAACGGTGTACCTGGTCGCTGCAGTCGCTGCCTGCAGGCTGAAGGGATGTGGCTCCTCCACTTCAAGGTAGATGCTGGCTGGTTAGCAAAATGCTGGTGGCCCTCCAAGTCTTTTGGAGGATGCACACCTGCAGGAGAAGTCGGGTCTTTGCAATTCTGGAGATATGAGCAGGCAGGCTGGGTTTTGGCACCAAGTCCACAGCTAGTCCACAGTTCTTGTGTTCTTTTCCTTTTCGTTGTCCTTTTCTTCTTTAGTCAGGAGAATCTGAGTTCCTGATGTCAGGGACCACCTAAATACTCAATTTAGGGGCATTAAGGGGAGTGAAGTGTAGTAGGCAATGGGCTACTTACCCTTGGGGTCACTACATGCCCTGTATGACCACTTCATGTGGGGAGTGGGCATAACCCTGTCCCAGAGTTCCTAATTCCACCAAAAACAAGATGGTCAAATCCTTCTTTCGTGGAGCACATCAGGCAGCCCACCTTAGGGGTGTGACTAGCCTGGTGGTGCAACACACCTACTGCATTGCTAATTTCCCACCTGTCCTGGTGCCAAATGGGCCTCAGGGCAGGGGGTGGCATCTCCCAGGTCTTGTGAAAGCCAGGGTTGCATATCAAAGGCAGCAGGGGCTTTGAAGCCCCTGGCCTTGATATGCTAAATCATTGGCCATCTTGCTTGAGGAGGTGTTATAGTGAGTTCCCTTCTGTGCCCACTTTGGTTCTCCCTGAGTTTAGAGTATTTAGATGTTTTAGGTTTCCTTTACTTTGCATAGTCACACATGACACATTTGTTTTCATGCCATTATTTTAGGAACACACTGTACTTGTTGTATGTTATTCAGTGATTCTTCTCGGGAATTGTACAAGGTTGCCTAGAATACATAACAACATAATGTACTGTTTTCTTTTGCCCAGTCAGCAACAGCTCCTAACATTTTAGACATAACACGGTAGCACAGCTGCAGCTTTCCAGCACAGTACTTTTATCATATAAACAGTGTCTCGTCCCCTTGATGCCAGAGAGGAGAATTCTGGCAAAGAGACCTGTCCTGGAACTAATCAATGCAGAGCCTGACATGCAGCCTTGCGTAGACTGAGTTTACACCCATGATGTGGACCATGTAACTAGATACATCAAGGGCAACACATGTGGCACACTGGTGGCTCTGTAATGTATTTGATGAAAAGCAGCACTTGGTACAATCCCCCATACCTCCTGCCGGGAAAATACTATGCCCTGCTGGACAAGAGGCTAACCCCACAATCCGCAATCATCGCATAGTCCCCACCATGGGAACCAATTGCACAATTGCTGGCTCCTGGTTAAGCAATCCTTTCTTACTGTTACCGCATTCACTAGAAAGGTCCTCAGTGGTGCCATGAGCATTCACCCATTTAGCCCCCCTGGCTGGCAGCTCGGCCGCTTCCCACTGCTGCCTGTGCACCCACCGTGGGCACGACGAGCCCAACCATGGACCGGAGTGCAGCCCACCATCAGATATCCTCAGGATGCTCTTGGGCAACGACCCGCATTAATCCCAACCACATGTTGGGGCTGTTTTCCAAAGCCTGGCTGCCAGCTATGCGAGCCCTTGTAAAGGCTGCAGCGCTACAGTTAAAGACCCCAAAAGACATTGCCCGCGGCTTACCAAACTTGCTGTTTTCTTTGCCCGACGAAGTGTGCAATCTGTGCTGCTGTGAATCACCACCACACGTGGGGGGATTGAGGCCAAAACAAATTATGAATAGCGGAGACTGCCAACATTCCCACCGCGTTGCAGAGAGAAAAATGCCAGGAGCCACCGTTGTTGCTGCAATAGTCCGCCAAAAGAGGGAGTGGCCTGCAGGGGCCAGGTATTTAACCCCCTTCACGGCCCCACCCCATGAAAGGTACCCGCTGCCCAGGAAGTGTCCACCTCGACCCTGGGAATGGGGCTGGAGGGTCAGAACTAGTTTGATCGCACCCAAAACCGGATGGTCGTTTGGGGGGGATTGCTCGGAGGGGAATGGGGATGCGGCGCTAAGCCCCATGTCCGCCAATATGGTTGTGTTGCGCGTGACACAGTCAGACCCATTGTGCTAGCTTTCACTTTACCAACTTTGGGCCTAATTATGACTACGGTGGTTTGATGGACAGCTGTAGCCACGGTGGCAGTGCAGACACCCCCGCACCGGTGGTCCGACTGCCCTATTACAAGTTGGGCGGTCGGACCGCCATGGGACTGCTGCAACTGCCAGGGATCAGAGATCCCTGAGGGTGTTGCGCTGGTCTTGAGGCTGCAAACGCTTGGTGGCACCACTGTGGCACTGACAAGCATATTACGAGTTCCCTCTCCCCCAAGGCTTTCATGGCGGTGAGCCTGCCATGAAAACTGTGGCAGAGAGGAAACAAAGGAGCCCTACAGGGCCCACTGTTGCCTCAGGGTCATGGGTTGCATGCAGGGGGGGCACATGTTGTGCCCTCCTGTGTGCATGCACCCCAGTTCCTGCACGGCATGGACTGCACCAGGCCATGCTGTGCAGGAACTGCCTTTGACGCTCCCATTGCGGTGCCTTTTTCATAGGCACTGCAGTGGCACCGCCAGAGAACCACCTGCCAGAGACTAAAAAAGTTGTAATCTGGCTGGCAGTGTCAGTACTGCTTTGGCATTCTTGGAGCAGGGCGGCAGCATGTTGGCCCTGCTCCAAGACCACCAAAGTCGTAATTAGGCCCTTACTCCCTTGGCCACCCTGGCAACCTCCTTTATTCCTTTCTCTATCCAGTCGCTTATTGATCAAGATATTTTCTCACTTTCAGTCTTTCAACCATTGACTCATTCTTACGTTAAGTTAGTCACCCATCCCCACAACAACTCATATAATTGGCCAATCATTAAAGAAGCACTTTTCACTTATGAAAACACCAGACTAATTGCCTTTGCTGGTTCTATTGTTGAAGGCAATACGTCAGCCACTTACAACGGTAAACAGTTACAAAGTATTCAAAAAACATTTAGAGATGACCGCCCATCCGTGCACTACCAAGGGCGGCAATATTTGTTTGTTTTTCCACACTTAATAATAAAGAATGGGAATCCACATTTAAAATGGATACCTGTGCACACTCATCATTGGTAAAGCCCATAGGTATAAGGCCATCATTAAAGGCAAGGCATATAGGGGCTTAATTATGAGCCCTTGTGTCACTTTTGCGCCGCCGGTGCGTCACTTTTTGTGACGCACTAGCGGCGTAAAAAATGCGCCATGTTGCGTCATATTTACAAAGTGACGCATCTACGTAGATGCGTCACTTTGTGAACCCCTGCGCCACATTATACCTGCGCCAGGTATAATGTATGCAGGGTGGGCGTTCCGACGCAAGTAAGCCTCGTAGAAGTGACGCAGTGAAATCTATGAGATTTCACTGCGTCACTTCTAGGACGCAAATGCGTCAATATCTTACGCCTGCCTCACAGCAGGCGTAAGACTGACTCAGGCACATTTGAAATGGGACTTGCCCATGTGAAATGACCCATTGCTGGAGTTGCGTCACTTTTGTGACACACTCCAGCAATGCGTCATTTTTGCGCCTACAGATACGTCAGAAATACTGACGTATCTGTAACTCCTTGCGACACGATGCGTCATACTGTAAATATGACGCATCCAGCATGTCGCAAGGAGGGCGCAATGAAAAGTGACGCATTGCTGTTTTCACGTAGCGATGTGTCACTTTTCATAAATGAGGCCCAAAGGCTTTACTAATGCTTGTTTTCAAAATGGATGAGAAAGGAAGAGCTTTGTTTTACTGTGACAGGACCTGGTAGAAAGGTTGGTGCGCTCCTTGACTGGATAAACATTATCTGAATGTGCAGAGACTACTGCAA
Organism: Calotriton arnoldi; assembly: GCA_963921515.1. Taxonomy (NCBI): domain Eukaryota; kingdom Metazoa; phylum Chordata; class Amphibia; order Caudata; family Salamandridae; genus Calotriton; species Calotriton arnoldi. The sequence continues at coordinate 2,029,706 of CAWUFW010001109.1, read as the reverse complement.
TTGTATGTTTCTGACATCAACCTTGTTTCACCTGGCTGAACTATACAGGTGCCTGATGGTGTGCACTACAACTGCAGATGGAAACGGTCGCGTTGCCTCTTTATTTACTATCGATATGTTTTTTCAGCCAAAGGTGGCAACCCTATCTATCCCCCAACTGCCCTTAAACTCCCACCCCTCTGGGCCTACTGGCCAATCGTGATTGCACTGCAGACATTTTAAAGCACGTCATCTCGCCCAAAACCAAGCTCACAATTCGTTTGGCCAGTAAAGAAACAGTAGATGGTGAGGTGAGGAGTACATTCTGTGGACAGTGGACCATTCCTGTTTGACAACTCCTGAAATTAAAATGTCTCTGGAAAACATCCATAATTCCAATAACACACTCGCTTGCTGCTTATTCAATATCTCTACAGTCATCAAGATGCCGCATTTGTGGACAGATAGTAAGCAATTTGCAATTTTATTGTCAAAAAAACATTTTTTTTATAACTATTCACTCTAAAATTCCCTGTGAATCCCCGCTCCCAAAATATCCCTGCCTAATCCCGTGAGAGTCGGATCTGCACACGCGACCTGTGGGGTATCGGCGTGCCCGACTCTCGCCATCACCCAGAGAAGACGACATGTCCGGGTGGTCAGAGCTCGCTGAGATGAAAAAAATAAACAAAAATGCCCCGTCTTCCCTGGTTTACCGTTGCAACCACATTGTACTTCTTTCTATCCCATCCTGGCTTTTGGTCCTATAGAGTTGTAAAAAATATCTGCGGCAAAAAGATTATAAACCGCAAATGCCGTTTTAGTACCCACCGCCGTTCAGACAGGGTGAGGAAAGAAAGTTAAATATTAATATGCGCATTAATGAAATTAGTTTTTTTTTAGTGCTGACGATTAGAAAGAAAGGAGCATTACATTATACTGAAACAACCTTCTAATCAAGTTTAAGTACCACAGCCCCAGAGCTGGCGCAGGACCAAGACGTGCTCTAGTCGCTTCTCTGCAGGAGTCTGTGGGGCTCACAGCCCGGGAGGCTCGTTTGCTTCAAAGGTCAACAAGCTGGTGGAGGAAAGAGCGACTGGTATGAGTGACGTGTGCGTGCGTGCCCCAGACTGCATGTCAGCGTATGTTGATGGAGAATGGAGGATGTGTGAGTGATAACTGGGTTGGTGGAAGTGGCCTAACAAAATAATGGGAGACCCTGCAGAATTTGATGAGGGGCGGTGGGGAGGGCGAGTCTCCAATGCTCACATATATTCATTGTCGTTTGGCCTAAATAGCAGTCGCCTGAAGGAGCGCCCCCATTCCGTATCAGGGTCCTGAGTTATGTGCCTGGATGGTTGATGGGCGAGTGAAAGCGGATGGTGGTTTTGTGTTGTTAAAGGTTTGGAGCATTTTAGGTGGATGGTTGGATCTGCAGGTTGGTGGTAGAAAACAAGAGCATGCAGGATTAGCGAAAGGAAAGCCATGGAGCGAGGAGCATTTTGTGACAAGAAACAGGCTGCAGTGTGCTTATTTACTGTAGACGCAGTGCATATATAAACACAACGGTTTGGGCATAGGCAGCCATAATGTATTGGTCCCAACCCGAGGCAAAGTATGGGCACTCTACCGTAATGGGAAAGGTTACTGGCAAGAAACTCTTGGGAAATAAGCACAAACGGTGGTGGAAACCATCTTGTAACGTCAAAATGTGCATATTCCAAAATGCCTTGAAGGAATAAAGTGAGCACGTAGATCGAACCACAAACCAGCCTTTAATGACCATTGACCTGTAGATGTAAGAGTACATAGATCATGGGCATGAGCACGGGTGCAAGCAGAAGTGCCCAGAGATAGAACTAGTCTCTGTGCAGAAGTGTGTGTAAGCAATGAGTGGAGGGCAGACATGCAGGCACATACAAAGTGATATGTAGAAACCCAGGAGTATGTAGAAGTGTTCCTAAATTGTTCAGAGTGTTACACCTCAAGATCTCAGGCCACTTTGCCACCCCTGGACCTCTTGGTCTAAAGAGGTTATGGATTATCTCTGTTAAATCTCAGCCCCGCAACATTTTGCAAACTCCAAGGGATTATGGGTTTGTCTTGAGTAATCTCATCCACCCGGCACGTTCAAACTTCATAGTGATATAATAGGATACAAAAAGATAGGTTTGTTATGTTTCTCAGCCTCCCCTCGGCACCTCTTATCAGTCCCATTGTCAGAGGTACTGTGTTCAGGCCTTTCCACGAGATTTGCCGAGATCTCTCAAGATTGCAGTAAATCTCTGTGGCCATCTTGGGCACAGTCAGGTATTTATACCGCTCCCAAGATTACTCACCTGCTTTGTCTAGGAGTTGAGATGTTGTGATGTTGCACGCGACATGGCCAGACCCATTGCTCCGCAAACTCAATGAAAAATTCTTCAAAGGATTAGATCAAAAGGAAATATGTTGAGTAAGGTTTGTAGAAATGCAGCTACATAGATGACAGGCCTTGAGTTCCTTTACAACCCTCTCATCTAAATATGGAAGCCAAACTCGATCTTGGAGAGCTCTTTTGGTGGCCACAATGCCCTTCGTGAGCCACTTCAATTATTTTCTGTCTCAAACTCTCCGGAATTAGGATTCTTGACCCTCTCAGTATAACTCCTTCCTGAGTTACAAACAGTTCATCTTTAACTATTCTGTACTTTTGGTAGTCACCATCACTGGTGAGAGGTCGAGCATGTCGGTTTCACAGCTGATGTGCAATTATATCTTTCAGCTTCAGCATGTCACTGTCATGGCTTGTGGCAGTGATGATCTAGGCTAACGATGTGTCAGCTGGCGTATTTGACTTTACAATGAAATTAATGTAGGCTTCAGCCATCTTAGCTGGAGTACCATGACCTTGTGTAGACACTCTGGAAAAGTAGTCAACAATGTTTTGATCCTTCCCTAGACGATGCATAATGGTATATTCATACTCTTGTAATCGTAGTCCCCACCGTTCAATGCGAGGATGCATCTTGGCTTTTGGATTGCCAAAGATTTTCAATTCAGCTTGGTGGTCAGTTACCAGCGTAAAAGGCTTTACCACAAGTCCATACCACAGCCAAACTTTCTTTCTCAGGTTGTGAGTAAGCATGTTCTGTCTGGGACAAACTTATAGGGGCATATGCCACAATATGCCTTTGAGCATGGGGTGTACGCTGTGCTGTGGCAGGATAGTGCGTAACCCGACTGCGCTAGCGTCAACAACAACCTCTGTATGAAGCTTTGGATAAAAACAGGCCATTTCAGTAGCACTTTCAATGGCTTGTTTGATTTTCATGTAACTTCTCTCACATTCTTGTGACCACTTGAATGAAACATTTTCCTTCATAACTCTTGTAAGGGGACAGTTATGGTAGCAAAGTCTTGTATGTATTTTGAACAGTAACTAGCCATGCCAAGAAATGAACGTATCATAGAAACTTCTTGTGGGGGATCAGCATTTGACAGGGCTTGTATTGTGGCAGAATCCGGTATTATACACCCATCTGAAAAGATATGGCCAAAGAATTTTAACTTTTTCTTGTGAAACTCACACTTGTCTGCATTCAAAATCAGGCTTGCATCAGTCAATAAACAACATACTTGGGGGAGAGCTTTAACGTTCTCCTTTTGTGCAGCTCTGAAAATCAATATGTCATAGCTATAATTGAATGCATTCCCAACCGGCTGTATAATGCGTCCAATGATGTTTTGGAAAATTCTGCAGCCGATGACACACCAAAACTGAGTCTCTTATATTGAAACAGACCGACATGTGTAGAAAAGGTTGTAATATACCTGCAATCTTCTTCAAGTTCCACCTGATAACTTTAATTTAAATCAAGGTGAAACAATACCTTTGCACCATTTAATTGTGTTATCATGTCACCAATGTGAGGACCTAGATGCTGTTTACGTTCAATTGCCTTGATTGCTTGGCGCATATCAACGCATATGCGTACAGCTCCTTTAGTGTCCTTTTTGGGCACTACCACTATGGGAGAAACCCATGGCGTCTTTGTCAACAGCTTCTTGTAAATGAAAAGGAACTCGTCTATGTCTCTGAGCAACAGGACGAACATCGTCATTAATATGTAACTTTACTTTCATAGTCTTAAGCTTTCCCAAACCATGAAAGAATGAAGGAAATTGACTTTCTATTTCGTGGTAAACATTCCAATTGTAATTCACAGAAATCAGTCTCATATCAGCAGCTGCACTGAAACTTAGCAGACAGGCACTTGCAGCTGTACCTTGAAGCACATGGATGACTGCTTGCACTTATGTTTTCTTGTGTTTCAGTGCAGCTACAAATGAACCTTACTTTTTGTGGGCATCAATGCAGCCAAAGTGTACACTTAGGGGCATATTCTCAAGGACTTATCGCCGAGTTATCGGCACTTTAGCGCAGCAAAAGTGGCGAAAGAATTATCGCCCCATTCCCAAGCTGGTGCAAACTGACCACATCGCCAGTTTTCCAGCGATAGCTGCAGCAAAAAACATTGCCACGGATGAGAGAGACAACTAACGCTAATGATATGCAGAGTAGGCGTTCCCGTGCAAAAACACACGAAAACACCACTTTGCGACATTCACAACGACCAGCCAGATCTGCGATGCGATCCAAAAACAGGCGATAAGGCGCGTTAACAGCAGGGATTTAACACCTGCCTTTTACTGGTGTTAAGCAGGACGACAAACTGCAGTAGAAAGGGAGCCCAGCCCAGAGCCACATCTGAAGACCAACAGATGCCATGGAGACAATGATCGTGCAGCCTGGAGACCAAAGAGGGCCACAACACCCACCGCAACCACCCCCAGCCCCCCCCCCCCCAGCACCCACCCTGACTACCACAGAGGCAGCGCAGAACAGGACAGCGGACGTTCCCAAAATCCACCAGCCTCAGAGACTCAACGCCAGAGGAAGTCATTGCCCACTACATGCACAAAAGGACAACCATCCTCCGCATCCTGACCCACATTGCTCACAGGCTGACGGTACCAACACGGCGGACAACCACCATCCCTCCGCAGACGAAGCTGCTGGCTGTGCTGCACCTGTTGGCCCCTGGTACCTCCCAAACAACAACTGCCAGAGTCGGAGGAGACTCACGGCCAGCCCTATCATACGTCCTCACCCATGTCATGGATGCATGTCCACAATAGCAACGGCGGGCCCCGGTCACCGCACCACACGACAGTTCCAATTCGTAGTGTTCCTGCGCAACTAACCCCAACGCCAGCCATTGCCAGACGCCACTGTGCCCCAGATCCAAAACTGTAGTAACTGAAATGGGGGTGCGCACGGTCATGAAGTCCAGTAGTCAACAGTAGTGTAAAAACAGTCCTTTATTACAAATACAAAAATAAACAATACGAAAAGCGCAGCCAACGCCCAACGGGGAACTTCATCAGGGCAATGTGTGGATTCAAGTAACTGTATATGCTGCGGGAACTCCCCAATACCATTCCATACTCCGGAAGTCAGTATCCAGAAACCTGTTGGACAAATGGTGACAATGGTAAAGCGTCCATATAGTCACAAACCTAATCTGGTACAGTGTATAGCACTTGGACAAACCGGAATGCTCACAGGAAAGACAAATCCTGCACAAAAAGACCGTAACAGAAGTACGTGTGGTCGTAACCTTCGTAGGAAAGAAAAGGAAGGTTACGGTCACACTAACTTCTGTTACGGTCTCATGATGCAGGAATACTCATACCTGTAAGCATCACGGTTTGCATCAGCTTGATACCCCTGCACCTTCACTCCCCCCACCCAGCCACGAGGGCGCCGCCGTGACCGGTGGTGCCTACGCGATCCTGTGCGCCTGCTGCACACCAGCCCTGGTCCCCAGACCAGTCCGCCAACCAGCGATGAGTGCCCGCCCCTGCGCACCCAGGCCTCAATGCTCACCTGCCGCCACCGGCGTGTCTCCAAGAGGGCCCACCACGTGCCTGTGCAACCTCCTCAGCCGATCGCTGGATTCCGCGCCACAGGCCCCCAGCGCACCCTGCAGCACCGCGCCGCGGAGTCATGTCTGTGCAGCCTGCTGCCCTCGGCGTACACTGCGGTCCAGCTGGGATCACAATTCAAATCGAATCTTGATTGGCAGGACGGCGTATCGAGGCCTACGCATCATCGCAGGCTGCACACCGCTCAGCTCTGGTGCCACTAACTCAGTGCACCGCAAGTCATCGCCACGTGGCGGTAGGCCCGTGCCGGCCTAAGTGCCTCGGATGCCACCAACTCTGTGCACCTCAAGTCATGGGCTCTTTATGATTGAGTCTCGTCGTGCGGACGCCATCATGTCACCTCCGGCAGTGGGGAATGTGATGTGGTAGGGCCCTAGGCCCTCATGCATAAATAATGACCACACGGACACACTCAGCTAGATAGTGGAAATGGCCTCGGGCACGTGCGCCCGGCCGCTTTTATTGGCAGGGTCACATGTCCTGTGACGCATGTGCTGGATGGGTGTGGTGTGGGTGTGAACCAGCCCTCAGGGAGTGGCTGTGGCATGCTGACAACTAGACCTGTGATCAGCAGATCACTACAGGGAAGACCTGGGACATGTAGCGTTGTCCCCCCCCCTGTAAGCGTAAGCGGAGTGGGCTGGCCTGGCGTATGCCAGTCCAGCGTAGGGGTGTGAACGATGACCCCGGCGCTCTGGGCGTGGTTCCGTTCTGGGCTGGACAAGAAGGTGACTAATGCGTGCGTCTCTGATGTGGTGTCGGCGCCACCCGGTCCGCAATCGGTAATGTTGCACCCTGTAACTCAAGTCCCACAACATGTGCAACATGGACGTAAGGGGGAATCACTGACCCGACATTCATCCATACTTCCGTACTTGAATGATCATAGACATGACACATCTGTGTGAATTTGATTGTTTAATGCACATTCAGTGGAGTGTTGTAGCTGGAGCAGTACAGGGCCATGCAAACCCCACTTTACATTGTTGGCTTGTGGAGGGCCAGCCATAGTCCTTCAGGGAATGACAAGTACATCGGAAGAGGAAGAGTTCAGTCCGCAGTCTGATAGCTGTGTCATTGGTGACCAAACAGAATATGGCAGTCCATGTCGAGGTCCAAGGTGAGTGTCGCAGAGTGCATTGGGGGACAGTGGAAGGTGATGATGCAGAGGGCGGAACCAAGCAGAAACAGGCCATATGGCGGAGAAGAATGCTACCGCTTCCTTACTACCAGTAAGGCAGATTCATCCGCATCTTTGTCCTCTGATGTCTCATGTGCCTCACATGTGGGTGGTGGTGTTTTCTCTGCAGCACTGTGTGGCACTGACACATCAGGGGCCGGAGGTGGATTGGCTGCCGCACTGTGTGGCACTGACACATCAGGGGCCGGAGGTGGATTGTCTGCCGCACTGTGAGGCACTGACACATCAGGGGGCGGAGATGTGGATGCAGAGGCAGCAGCAGCATTCATTCATCGGTGCCAGGCCTTGTGGCAGCAATGCCATGAGGAGGGTCTGCAGGGCATGGAAGATCCCAGCTACATCTCGCTGGTGTGCAGCCGTGGAGGCCATTATTTCTGCCTGCATCCGCTCCCTGTTCTCCATGATCCTCCGCATGTGTTCCAACTAACGGCTGACATCACTGGAGCCACTCTGACTAGACAGTTGTTCTTGGCTCAGAGTCAGGACTCCAGCGATGTCAGCCATGGACCGTTGGAGAGCATGGAGCGGACTGTGGGTGTCCGTTAGGGACTGTAAGTGGTCCCTGATGGGACTTAGACACCCACGTATGGCATCTAGTTTGGCTGCCATGAGGTCGAACCCCACCCGCACCTGATCAGCCATCTTCTCCTGGCACCCTAACACACGGCGTTGGAAGGTCATGTGTTGTTCGTGGTGGCCCTGGGAGACAGCCATGGGGGTGGGTGCTTCCTGCTGTGTGGTCTGTGCAGGGGGTGGGGTTTCCTCGATGCAGCTGGGCTGCCCTGCTCCTGGAGGTGGGGTGCCGAAGCTGTCCATGAGCAGTTGGAGGGCGTCGGTGTCGATGGAGGGGAGGTCCTCTTCATCATCAGTGAAGAGGTGTACCGTCTGCTCTGCAGGAGGTGTTGATTCACCCTCTGCAATGTAAAGGGGAGATGCAGTTTAACATTGTTTTCACATATATGTTGACACATTGTACAGGTTTACATACAAACTGCATGACAATGTACATTGTGACTGTTTGGGAGGAGCTGCCTATTTGATGCAGGACAGTGGACATTTCAACAACATCACGGATGTGTGTTTGTACTTGTGCATGGGTTTGTTGTGAGATTATTGATGTGTGGGGAGGGCCCCCTCTGGGCACATAGTCGACGGGGGCCTACTTGCAGTTTCTAGGTGTGCTGCAGTGTGCCAAGGGGATCAGGGACATGCTCCAGAGTAATCGTGGGTGTGCACTGTGCTATGCTTAATTGTGCATGTGTGCCATTGTGCCCATCTCCCCCGTCCCACCAGTCCCTGGTCGTTACTCACCCTCTTGCTGTTGTGTCGGCTCCTGTCGAGCAGTGTCCGGTCCCCCAACTCCTGCCACCGTCTCCACACTGATGACTTTGGAGACCATTTCCTCCATCTCGTCCAGCTCCTCCTGTGGCGCTGGACTCCCACCTCCAGTCTGCATTGCTGCCTTCTGGTTGTTGGTGAGTTTCTGCTTGGTTTTGCGCTTCACATCATTCCAGCGCCTCTTGACTTCTTCCATTGTCCTCCTCAGCACTCCGATTGCATTCACCTTGTCCACGATGGACTGCCATATTCCATTTTTTGTCACCAATGACACATTGGAGGTGACAAACAGTTGTTGATGGTATTTCATCACCTCCGTTATCAGGATCCTGTTTTCCTGCGGACTGAACTGCGCCTTCCTCTTCTTCCTGTCCTTGCCCTTCCCTGACCCCGAGGTCCCGGCCTGGTCCTCCGGAGGGCTTGTGGGGTTCTGCTCGTCCTCTGTTCCTGCTCTGGCTGCCTCCATTGTGCTTCGCAGTTGTTTTGTTTTTGTTTGTGTTTTTTTTTTCTGCTTTTGTAGTGATTTTTCCCGCCTGACGTGTGTGAATTGCAGGCCTGGCGCTGCTTGTCGCAGATTTTTCTATCGCGGTTGGGCCCATCGCAACTTTTTTCACGTTCGGGTTTCCTTTTTTATCGCCGTCGCAGTAGTTGTAGCGCGGACATTTGACGCGTTATCAGGAGACTATCGCATGTTACCGCCATGTTGGGAATACGACGTTGACACAGAGTTATTTTCCCGCGATAGACGGCGATATGAAAACATGCGTTCTTGAGAATATCCCCCTTTGGTTTTTGATGGCATAAGTCGAGGCAAAGGAGATTATTCATTGTATTTCTTTTCAGGCATTATGTTTATCGATGCACCACTGAGGATGATGAAAGGTATCGTGGAATCATTTATTTTCAATGTAATTTGCAGACAGTGTTTGTATGACTTTGTTGCTTTGGCATGTCGACTTTTCTTTGACTGATATTTTTCTTCACATGCAGCCAGCCCGACATGCGCACGTTTCTCTGAGGTAAACATCGAAATTGCACAACCGTCTTCCTCACTTTCACTTGATATTGTGGCAGACAAACTGTTTGATGATGATTTAGATGACAATCGACTTTGTTCAGTGTCAATTTGCCTCAATTGATGTCGCCGCTGGACCTTGTGGGGGTGCGTCAAACGTTGCCTCTGGAATGTTCTGGTGGACTTTTTGTCTTCGTGCCGTGACGCACTTACTTTTTCCTTTGCTTTACAAACTGTCACGAAATGGTTCTCTTTCCCACAGCCTTTACATATCTGTCCAATGCCGGGACATCTACCTTCATGTGGAAATGAAAATCCACATCTAAAACGTAGCTTTTTACGTGTAGCCATCACTTTGTGTCCTTCAGTCTTTTGCTTTGGCTTACTTTTTGTATTGATGACTGATTCACTTTGGGCACCTCCAGCCTCCATGTCAGTGGCGTGCCTTACAACACGCTCCTCAGCTCTCTCAGCCATCAACACTCACAACAGACTAAGGGGTATATTTACAAGCCCCTATCGCCACAGAAAAGTCACTTTTAACGACGTACCTGTGGCGATAGGGGCTTTGCCTTATTTACTAGGCAGCATTAAGCCCCTTAATGTGGCTTAACGCTGCCTTGTAAATATGGCTCCCTTTCACGCTATTCTAAGCGTGAAAGGGCTGGGAAATGGGTGTTCCGGTGGGCGGTCCGCTGCAACACCCATTGATTTTGACGCTGCCCCCTATGTTCAAGGGTGGTGTAAATAGAAGGCAGCGCCAAAATTACGACCAGGGAAAACCTAGTCTTGACATGGCAAAATGAGGAGAAATGCTTTATTTCTCTTAGTTTTTGCTGTTTCTATGTGTGCTGCATTGTGCAGCACACATAGAAACAGTAAAACGCCATCAATGATTGTTTATGTGCAGGAAGGTTGCCTTCCTGCACATAAATAATCATTAAAAAAAATTCGATTTGCAACTTCTATGTGTGCTGCACAATGCAGCACACATAAAAGTTCCAAATCGCCATTTGTGATTGTTTATGTGCAGGAAGGGACACCTTCCTGCACATAAACAATCATTCCCTCAATGCAGGCACCCTTACACTGTGGTGCAAGGGTGCCTGCATTGGCGCTAGGCAGCTTAATTTAGCGCAGCTCTAGGAAAAATGCAGGGATGTGCCGTATCTTTGTAAATACGTCTCATCCCTGTTTTTTTCAGAATGGCAGAGCGTGGGTTTAGCATATTGTGCTTAAAGCCACTGATCCAGCGGTAATTTCACGGTAATTACTCCATGCAAAACATCATTACCTCTTGTTTACCGCTTAAAGGGGATGGACCTTTGCCACGTGTTATCCCCATCAGGAGACTTTGCATAAACATGAAAAATCAAATGCAAATAATATTTAAGGCAATAATGAGAGTTGGGAGTAGTTTTAAAGGGTTTTATTTTCTAATCAAAAGTCAAAGTTCACTGGCTCTTTATTCATTAGTCAAATATCAATCAGGTTACAGAATTGAAAAATAGGAAAAAATAGAATACATACAGAACATATTATAGATTGCATACAAGGCACTCCATAAAGGAAGGGAAAAAACCTATTTCTATGTCAGTCAGAAACTCTTAAAGAGTTTTAAGAAAATATAATTCTAGAGTGAGTTTTGCAAGGCTAATCAATAATTAATAATTGGCAAAAATCTACCATAAAGAGAAATAAAATGCATAGGACAAAATAAGTCTTTGCAAAGCCAGTTAGTCAAAGCATGAAACTTAAAGTTTAAGGGGATATTCTCAAGAACGTGTGATAATTATCGCAAAATTAGCTTAACGCAACTTTGCACATCGCAGTCTATCGCGGGAAAATAACACTGTGTTAACGTTGTATTCTCAACCTGGCGGCACCATGCGATAGTCTCACGACAACGCGCCAAATGACGGCGTCAAAATTAACGCGACGCCGAGAAAACGCGGAACACGAAAAAAGTTGCGATGTGGCCAACCGCGATAAAAAAAGCATCGATAACCAGTGACAGGCCTGCAATTCCCACGCGTCATGCGGAACAATGCACTACAAAAGAATTAAAACTGCGTAGCACCATGGAGGAAGCCGGAGCAAGTACAGAGGACGACCAGAACCCCACAAGCCCCCAGGAGGACCAGCCTGGGACCTCGGGGTCATGGAAGGGCAAGGAGAAGAAGACGAGGAAGACGAGGTTCAGTCCGCAGGAAAACAGGATCATCATCACGGAGGTGATAGAACACCACCAACAACTGTACGTCACCCCCAACGTGTCATTGGCAAATAAAAATGCAATATGGCAGTCCATCCTGGACAAGGTGAATGCAGTCGGAGTGAAGAGGAGGACAATTGGAGAGGTCAAGAGGCGCTGGAATGATGCGAAGCGCAAAACCAAGAAGAAACTCGCTGACAACCATCAGGCAGCAATGCAGACTGGAGGTGGCAGTCCAGCGGAACACCAGGAGCTGGATGAGATGGAGGAAATGGTGGTCACAGCCATCAGTGGGGAGACGGTGGCAGGAGTTGGGGGTCCGGACACTGCTCGACATGACCTGACACAACAGCACCAGGGTGAGTACCGAACAGGGACTGGGGGGACGGGGGGAGAAGGGCACAATGGCACACATGCACAATTAAGTAGAGCCCACTGCACACCCACAATGACTCTGGATCATGTCCCTGATCCCCTAGGCACACTGCAGCACACATACAAACAGCAAGTAGGCCCCCGTCCACTATGGGCACAAAGGGGTCCCTCCCCACACAGCACCAAGCCCACAACCAACCCATGCACACATGTCTAAACCAGCAAAGCTGCGTGTCTGTGAGCCACACTGACAATGCAAGTGACACCGCATGACGAACAGCATGGCTGCAGTCCAATCATCATGACATGGTGCACGCCACGACACTGAGGTGGCTGAGTGTGGAACACATTCATAAAGGAGCAGGTCACACTCTGACACATCCACAAACAACCCCTGACGTCAACAACACATCTGCGGATAAACCATGCCCAAGAGTCCAAAATACGAACTCGAGCTAAAATTAGCCAAGTCTGCAACATCTCAGCACTGTAGAAGCACAGAAGACAAAGGCACACCGCCTCAAAGGGCTAAGGGGCAGCAAAATCACAGCTGCAGGGGCGACTCTCCCACAATGCAGCACACACACATAGCAATAACAGCACATCAACATTGACGACAATGTGGTACAAAGTGCAACACTTTCACTACAGAACAGAGGACACAACTGGTCCCGCTTGTGCGTAGAAACTGGACAATCACATCTGGCATAGCAGGAAACTGTGAGATGATAATGTACGTGTACAACCTCACATCCGTGATGTAGTTCAAATGTCCACTGTCCCGCATCAAATAGTCAGCTCCTCCCAAACAGTCACAATGTACATTGTCATGCAGTCTGTATGTGAACTTGAACAATGGATCAACATACATGTCAACACAATGTTAAAATGCATCTCCCCTTCACAGTGCAGAGGGACAATCAACACCTCCTGCAGAGCAGACCAGACAACTCATCAGTGATGATGAAGAGGACCTCCACACCTTCGACACCGACGCCCTACAACAACTCATGGACAGCTACGGCAACCCACCTCCAGGAGCAGGGCAGCTGCATCGAGGAGACCCCACCCCCTGCACAGACCACACAGCAGGAAGCACCCACCACCACGGCTGGCTCCCAGCACCTCACCGAAGAACACATCGCATTCCAAGGCCATGTGTTAGACTGCCAGAAGGGAGGTGGCTGAAGAGGTGCGGGTGGGGTTCGACCTCATGGCAGCCAAACTAGATGACATACGTGGGTGTCTAAGTCCCATCAGGGACCACTTACACTCCCTAACGGACACCCACAGTACGCTCCATGATGTCCAACAATCCATGCCCGACATCGATGGAGTCATGACTCTGAGAGGAGTACAACTGCCTAGTCAGAGTGGCCTCAGTGATGTCAGCCGAGAGTTGGCACAGATGCTGAGGATAATGGAGAACATGGAGCAGATGCATGCGGAAAGAATGTCTGCCACAGATGCACACCAGCGAAAAGTTGTTGGGATCCTCCATGCCCTGCAGATCCTCATCATCGCATTGCTGCCACCAAGGCAGTCGCTGATGAATGCTGCTGGTCCCTCTACACACACATCTCCGGCCCCTGATGTGTCAGTGGCACACAGTGCTGCAGACCAAACATCAGCACCCACATGTCAGACAGATGACATAGAGGACGAAGATGCGGGTGATTCCACCTTTGCAGTAAGAAGGAGCCAGTAGCATTCTTCTCCGCCACATGCCCTGTTCCAGCTTGGTTCTGCCCTCTGCATTATGCCCTGTAACAACACCTCCCACTGTCCCCCGAAACACTCTGCGACACTCACCATGGACCTCGACATGGACTGCCATATTTTGTTTGCTCACCAATGACACAGCAATCAGATTGCGGACTGTACTCTTCCTCCTCCTATGTACTTGTCAATCCCTGAATGACTCTGGCTGGCCCTCCACTGGGCTACAATGTAATGTGGGGTTTGCATGGCCATGTACTGCTCCGACACTCCACCGAATGTGAATAAATCATTCAAATTCACACAGATGTGTCATGTCCATAATCGATCAAGTATGAAAGTATGGATGAATGTAAGGACATTGATTGCCCAAAAAGGTACACCCTGGGAAATGAAAGCAATGCGCATGTCTGACCGTGACACACATAGAAAGTGAGATGACTGGGAATGTGTGCACTAGCTGTGGCCTCATTGCTCTGAAACAACAATCGGGCAATTTCTCAGCTTTGCCCCACGCAATGTTAGAAATAGGGGTGGGTATGAGATGTCAAAGTCGTTGGCAGGCCTAAAGTAGTGTCCACCATCACATTTGACAACAGAGCATCTCTTCGCATACCTACTCACACACAACTGGGTGGACATAGCCTGTAGTGAGGGATCACATTGATCCACATGGCAAGAATATGGACACCATACTCACATTGCTGAAGACACGTAAGAGCACAGGTCTATCAGCAACTATCCCAACCACTATGTCTGGCACACAGAGGTGGAGATGGCAATAGGGACCCACCCCTAAGTGAAATGCGTCAGTCAGTCCCTCCCTGTGTACGGACAATGCTCATTGAGGCACACGATTTGTCATTCTAATCAACACTCATCACAGTTGAACACTAGTGAAGTTGCATAGACTTTATTGGCATGTGCGTGTCAGTACGGGCAAGACAAGGGCCACAACATGCAGAACAATGCATCAGACAATAACAGGCAGCATTCGGACACGGTACAGTTCCACTTGACAGGCGTTGTGCATGCACCCGGGATGTTCTGCCATTGCGTTGGTGGCTCTCGTAGAACCGGCACTCTTCTGACTTGTGGCAGTTATGTGGATGATATGCCACAGCTCGGAGCAATGAGTCGTATGTGTGTTCAACGTTTGGACGTATGGGTTGTTGTGTACGTAAGTGTCAAGGGCATTCCATGCAAGAGTACCTCGAGCAAGAACTTCTGTGTGTGTGGTGTGGATACGTTGGTCTTTCATTTGCGCTGTGCGTAGTGTGGGAGTCGTCATCATCTGATGTGGTATCTCTCTCAGGGGGTGCCTGCCGCATGCAAGACCAAGGTCGGAGGTGCAGATGTCCTTCCGCCTTCTGTATTGAGACAAAGGAGCTTTCATCCCTAATGTTAGTCTGACTACTGCTTGCATTCTGGAAATGTGATGTAGCTTTCGCGCTGCAATTGAGGTTAGGCCTTAGGCTTATGGTGCACCAATGGCGATACACACACAACAGTTGGCATGCATGAGCCAAGAGCCCGAGCGGCCTTGTGCTCCTTGTACAATCCCTTTGTGCGCGGGCGCCCTCCGGGTGCATGCAACATTGTCGATTGCGGGCCATGTGGCGCAGACACTGCAACAGAGACACACGCATCAGTTGGTTACCTGTCCAGCCCAGAAATGAACCACGCCCAGAGCCCAGGGATAATGATTAACACCCCTACACTGTACTTGTGTACGCCGGCCCAATCCACCCCTCTTACGTATTAAGGGGGGACGACAAAGCTACATGTCCAAGGTCTTACCCACTGCCTGTGGTGACATGGTTGCGTCCGCTGTACACAGCACAAGACTCAATCAGACAGGGTCCATGAGTTGTGGTGCACTGAGTTAGTGGCACCTGAAGAGCTGAGCAGGGTATCAAGCTGATGATGGCATCCAAGACAGGTGTGAGCAACTCTGGTAGTCTGGCTGTAAGATACTTCCGACTCTGGCAGTTGTTGGTTGGAGGTGGTCCTGGCGTTGGTGGCGTGTGCAGCCAGCGGTGATGCGTCGTCCAGGCAGGTCAGGACTCAATTTGATGTGTGAGCCCTGGTGGACCGCAGTTGAGGCTGGAGGCAGCGGTCAGCGCAGGGCCACAGACACATGGTGTTGATGACCCCCAGGCCATCGACTCAGTGGCCATCCAATATTCAATCAGACAGGGTCCCGGACTTGAGCTGCACAGAGTTAGTGGCCCCGGATGCATTGCGGCCGGCACAGGCACACCGCCACGGGATGGTGACTTGCGGTGCACTGAGGTAGGGCCATGAGAGCTGAGCGGGTCCTCGTCGATGTCGAAGGTGAATGTTGCAGAGTGTTCCGGTGGACAGTGGAAGGTGTTCTTCCAGGGCATGATGCAGAGGGCAGAACCAAGCAGAAACAGGCAATATGGAGGAGATGAATGCTACAGACTCATGTTTAACACCAAGTCAGTACCAGCCACATGATGATGGGGACAACCCCCAGGCCATTGACTGAGACGCCACCAAAGTTCAACCAGAGAGTGTCCATGAATTTCGTGGCACAGAGTTAGTGGCACCAGAGCTGTAAGGGGATGCAGTCTGTGATGAGGCCTGTACAATGGTATAAACTCTGCCATAAATAAATCAAGACTCAGTTCCAAATGTGTGACCTACTTGACCGCAGTGTAGGCTGGAGGCAGCGGTCAGCAGGGGCCCACAGCCACGTGTCGTAGGCTTGCGATGCACAGAGTTAGTGGCACCAGAGCAGTTATTGGTACTGTTCGGTCACCTCCATGATGATGATCATTTTTTACTCCAGACTGAATCGGGTCTTCCTCTTACTCCTCTCCTTGCGTACAGTGATATGCACTCGGCCATTGATTAATCAAGACTCAGTTCCAACTGTGTGACCTACTGGACCACAGTGTAGGCCGGAGGCAGCAGTGGAGTACGTCAACGAGAGAGCAGTGCTGGGGGCCTGTGTTGCGGAGGCCGTGCTGGTCTGAGGAGGCTGCCAAGGTCGCGGGCCTCGGGCTTGGAGCATGCACCGGCATGTGGTGGGCCCTCTTTGACACCCGTTGGTGTCGGCAGGTGAGCAGTGAGGGCTGGTTGCGCAGGGACGGCCAAGACGGGTCTGGGGACCAGCCGCCTGGGGTGCAGCAGGCGCACAGGATCGCATGCACCGCCGCTCACGGCGTCAGCCTCGTGGTGGGCTGAGAGGCGCCGCCCTGGCAGACACGTTGGCATTCCGGAAGAGAACCACGCCCGGCGCTACGTGCTTTTTCTTCACACCCCTACGCTGGCCTGGCGTATGCCGGGCCAGCCCACTCCGCTCACGCTTACAGGGGGGACGTAACAAGCTACATTTCCGCGATCTTCCCCACTGCCTAGGGTGACATGGTTGCGTCCACTGTCCTCTACACTCCAGATACCAGCTGTATTTGTCGACACGGACATGTCTGTGGTCTGCATACTGCAGTCTGGCCAGCACATCCGCGCCACACTTGGCATTGTGCACATTCTCATTCATGGGTCACTTGCCTCCTTCGCACATGCCTGGTTCCCACCTCTCACCACATTCTGCTATTGTGTGGCTGACGTGCCATGCTGTTCATGGCTTGTGTACATGGCTGGCCCAGGTTACCACAGTAAGTTGTGCTGTCGTGTCTGGTACGTGGGCATGTTGTTTGGCATGTTGTATGTGGGTTTGTAATGTGTGCATTCCCAGAGTCGTGAGTTGCATGACTGTGGAGTTGAGGTGTGTGGTGTGTTCATTTGGTACTTACCAATGAGCAATGCATTCCCATGGGTGCCATCCTGAAAGCGCTGGTTGATGGTGGACTGTCGGAAGGTGAAGGAATCATGTACACTGCCTGGGTAGTTGGCGACGACATTGGTGAGGAGTCCCAGGTGGTCCACTATTGCCTGCACATTGATGGAATGTGTGTGCTTCCTGTTGCGGCAATTGTGTGCAGTGGTGGCAGGGGGCACGAGGAGTACATGTGTGCAATCGATTGCCACCAACCCGTGCGGGAAGCCAGCTATGGCGTAGAAGCCTTGCTTGGTCTCCAGCTGTTCATGCGCAGTGTGTGGGAAGTAAAGGTGCTGGGGTACCAAGCTGATGATGGCATCCAAGACAGGTGTGAGGAACTTGGATAGGTCTGGCTGTGAGACTCCTCTGACTCTGGCAGTTGTTGATTGGAAGATACCAGAGGCCAACAGGTGCAGCACAGCCAGCAGCTTTGTCTGCAGAGGGATGTTGGTTGTCCGCTGTGTTGGTACTGTCAGCCTGTGGGCAATGATGGTCAGGATGTGGAGGATGGTTGTCCTTTTGAGCCTGCAGTGGGCAATGACATCCTCTGGTGTTGAGTCTGTGGGGCTGGTGCGTTTACTGAAGGTTCGCTATCTTTGTCTGCGCTGCCTCTGTGGTAGTCCGGGCGGTCCGGGGGGGGTGGCAGGCCTGGGTGTGGTGGCGGTGGGTGTTGTGGGCCTCTTGGGGCTCCGAGCTGCATGATCAGTGGCTCCATGGCATCTGTTGTTCTTCAGGTGTGGCTCTGGCCTGGCCTCCCTTTTGTGGTGCAGGTTGTCGTCCGACTTAACACCAGGTAGGAGCAGGTGTTAAATCCCTGCTGCTAATGCGCCTTATCGCCTGTTTTGGGATCTTATCTCCGATCTGGCTGGTCGTAGAGAATATTGCGAAGTGGTGTTTTCGCGGCTTTTTGCATAGGAACGCCTACTCTGCATCTCATTAGCGTTAGCTGCCGGTGTCATCCGTGGCAATGTTTTTTGCGGATGCTATCGCAGGAAAACTGGCGATATCGGCTGTTAACACCTGCTTGTGGATGATGCGATAAATCTATCGCCACTTTGGCTGCGATAAAGTGCCGATAACTCAGCGATAAGTCCTTGAGAATATCCCCCTTAGAATCTAAACCTGTCCAGTTCTATCAGCTGTGCCTCTCTCTCTCGTTCTGCCTGCCTGAGTCCCCAGCAGACGCTGCCCCTCCTTCCTCTTTGGCTTCGCTGGTTCATCTCTATCTCTCTGTGTCAGGAGCAGTCATGGCTCCTCCCTTCTCTCAGGCTCCAAAAAAACTGTATGTTCTGCCTTGCGTCCTGCTAAAAAATAAGCAGAGCCTGCCTACACCTCTCAGCTAGCATCCAATATTTCTATCAAAAATACACGTGACTTGGTCTTTGTAGCTTGTCCAATAGGAGCTTCAGAACACATCGACACCCCATGGGCTGACTGGACACGTAATCAATCAGGCGAGTTCTTGTCCTGCCTGAGTCTTGTGCTAGATGACTTCACATCCTGAAAACAATTACATTTTCTGCAACAAAAAGTATTAATTATGCGGAAACAGAGAATACATATTATAAGAAAAATGTGTGCTCTGCAGTTTTCTTTCTACATGATGAAGTGAATAAAGCTTTGTTTAAACAACTGCATGGAGATAAAAGTATGCGAAGGCCTTTCATGAAGAGACGGAAACAGGGCACGTAAATTATAAGAAAAGTACTTTCATGAAAGCTGGGAGGGAAAGAGCACACATTCCATTCTTATCTTCAAGGCTAAAGGCTTGCAGTTAGCTGAGCCGGCCCAAGCATATTCAGCCTTTCTACACTGTGAAATGGGTGTCAATTCAGCACAAATATATGCTACTTTGAAAGTTCAAAACACATTTCTAAATTAAATGTACATTCTATAGTGAGGTTAAATCTAGAATAATCAAAATTAAACAACCATGATTAATTAATTCAGCATGGTTTTACATGAAAGCACTTTAGACTGAAGCACTTGACCATTCCTCATTCATGTTTTCACTTTGCACCAAAACTCTGCGTGTCATTTTTGAAATGCAGTCTGTCTGAAACTTAAAGCAGAGCAATGCCTAAATCCAGGTGAAATCTGGGCTCCATCACCACGCTCCGCCATTCCCTTGTATATATGCCCCTAAGTTTCTCTCAGCATTCGTTGCCTGAATGAATCTTTACAAGCATCCATCAATACCTCTAAGTCATATAGCTTCCTCATCATTAAATTAATTGAACTTACAGTGTTTTATGAGCGTATCAAGTCTCTCCACAAACTCATCAATGGTTTCACCAACTTTTTGAGCGTTCTTGACTGAAAATGCATCTTTCTTAATTAACGTTTGGTACTGGATGGAACTTGAGATTCAGTGTTTCTTTACTCTGACAATATATCATTTCTTTGTCAGTTCGCTACATTTTCTTTATGACTTTTTTCACACCATCACCAGCAAGATTTTTGAGATACTTGATAATCTTTTTGTTATCAGTCTCTTCAAGTGCGTCAATGAAATCATCAAATGTCTCTATACATGCAGTCCATCTATCATCAATATTTTGCTTTTTGGCAGTATTGAAAGGTGGGGGTGGTTTAAAAAATACAGCTGCGTTGCAGACCAGTGTGGAACTTACTGACACCATGGGTGGATCCCTGTGACTCGTTGTCTGCAACTCATCTGTGAGACTTTGTGACGTGCTGGTCTCTGACACATCTTAAATGAGAGCTGGAAACGTGACTTTCTTCACCGCCATCTGAAAAATTCACTATTCCAAGAATTGCTCTTGGCTCCTTATTTTTCAAAGACCTGTGAAAATGTTCTGAGCCCCACTCTGCAACTTTGTGAACGAACCGCTTTAGATATGGCCCACTCTGTAAGCACAACCCCAAACACTTCTTCTTGAGCAAACTTCCCCGAGTGCTGTATTATGATGAGACTCTTTAGTGTATTCAGTAAGTCATTTATTTCTCTTCTTCTAAAGGCCAATGTGCATTTTCTAACAACTTTGCAGCACTTCTGTGCGCAGTGTTATCTTGCAAGTTATGATTATGAGTGGCTGCTCTTCGAAAATCAGGTTGTATCCCCTTTCAGCGTTAACACTCTGTAAAATGTACAACTTTATCTTGCATGGCAGCACGGTACCTTTATGTATTGCTTGACCAGCAAGTTCTCGATCATCAACATATCGATTCTTTGCAATGCTTCCTTTGTCTTAACTTGCTTTACAGCGGCTGGAGTTGCACTTTGACTTCACGTGCATCAAGCGTTGATACCATTCTTCGACAGCGACACACGTGGCATGCACGAGCAGTTTGCTTGGACCACAGCAAACCTTCTGGGAAAGCAAAGTCATTCTTTGGGTTACTTATCCCCTATCTTGTCACCATTTGTAGCGTCTTCCCAGCCTGGGTACCCACCAATGACTACGCCACATACGGAGCTTAGTATTACATGTCTTTACTCTATTGCGGGTAACCACAAACCCAACATTCTAAAACATGCTTTCATGGCATTGCGCTCTGACACCTACGTCACAGCTCTACGAGTCCATTAGTAGCCAAAAGGGTTCCATCATAAAATATCGCAAGACACTACAAGGAGCAGGGCCCCTTACTATGAGGATGCCCAGCAAAAAAAACAGCTGACTGAGTCTGCAGTGGGAGTATGCCACAAGTGAGGGAGTTCTTTGCTGCTCAGCTGGCCACATTCACCTACAAATAAAAAAACATTGCTAAAATTTGAGGAGCTTCCGACACACTTTACACAACATCTGTGTTGAGAATTCACTGTCCATAGTTAGCCATTCTCTAGTCACATCCAACTTCAGAGGGATAGAGAGTTGTTACCTCTTCACCCCACGGATTGTATACTATTTGCTAAAGAAAGTCAGCCTGAACACAGAACTACTAAAAATGTGTTTATCCGTTAGAACAGTGGTATTTAACCTTTTGATTTCTGTAGACCCCAACTTATTTATTACTGGAATCCGGTGACCCCATTGAATCATTATTGTAATCCAGGGACTCCCTCACTGAGTTATTACTGGAACCTGGGGACCCCATCCTAAGAAATGTATTTGATTTAAACCACAAAACAATACCAAAAATACAGACACATGCAGTCATCAAATATAGAATTAATGAAATATTTCATTTAATTAACAAATTAAAAAAACACACTTTTAATTTTAACTGGAAGGTTGGAGCTTTTGTAAATTCAATTGAGGCCATCCATCATCCAAATTATATTCTGTTTCATACACTAGCTCAATCTGAGGATACCAACTTAACTTTTAACATCCAATTTTAAATTCCTTCACATTTAAAAAATTTCAATTTTACATTTCGCTTCTTTATTTATATACACTCTATTAACCTGTCAATAGTTCTAAGGAGTTTTAGACCCCCTGAGTAGGTGTCATAGACCCCCAGGGGTCCCAGGACCACAGGTTAAGAATCGCTGTGTTTTAGAGTTAAAGATATATGACTGTTTTAATTCACAGTTGGATTCAAACCATCAATCCCAGCTCTCCTTTCAAATTGGCTGAGTCTCTGGTCCAGGTGGTAGCTCAGGGCCCTTGGATGTATACCTACAAATAAAGCATCTCAACGTTGACTGACCAGTTCTGTGATATGATACCCTGAATTGTGTGTCTCTTAGTGGACCATGTTGTGAGTGCCCTCATTATTTAGCACCCAGTCCCCTTGAAGGGCTTTGAGCCAGTTGACCCCCTTATTGGCTGCCCCTCAGTGACTATATCTAGTGTACCAAACCCCAACCCACTGCAACCCTGAAAACCCCATTAACAAGCCTAGAGGCTTTAGGAACTCAACTTGACTGTTACAAACACTTCAACTGTGGACTTGGGTAAGATCCCTATTTTTATAAGGGTGGTGTGCTCTTGGCCTTGCAGGTAATTTTGGTCTAGGAAACTGGCTTCAGGGTCTCCAAGCCAGTGAGTCTCCTAGCCTTGCATCGAGAGCTCCAAAAACATCACAGTGGAGATCAGTTGTGGCTGGTCAATTTCTAAAGTAGTGGGGCTATCAAAAGAAAGGTCATAAAACGGTAGTTAGGACACATACAAACAAACATCATCATCATCATAACTTTATTTCGATCACAAGGATCTTAAAAAGTACATAAACAAAGAACATATTAGGATAGCTAAAAAGATAAAAACTATGGTCAAAAGGAAACAAGTCTTCCATATATACAGATAAAAATGCATTAAAAAAGATTTCATACAATATATTTTGAGCGTTTGATCCATAAAGTTTGCCAATATTTGGCCAAGCCAAACACTATTACTCAACGAGTATCTATGGAAAGAATTCTCAATACATCGAGATAGTGGCCGGGGCCAATTAGCCTACACAAGGGAATTATCCACTTGCCCCTCAAAGACTTGTAATGGGGGCAAAAGAATAGCAGATGGACTAAGGATTCGGGGCTTTCTTTACAAGCTGGACAATTGACATGAAAGGGAATATTAATGCGCCACTTACTGCAAAACTGTTTGATGGGTAGGGTCTTATATCTAAATTTTAGAAATAATTTAGGTGCTAGGGGTGGAACAATTTCATCAATAGTGTTGGAGTGCGACGGTGCTCTGTTATTTGTAGGGGTGCATCATAATCACGGATAGTCCGCACCCGCATATATTCCTTTGTTGTGTTAACATTTGATCATTAGAAGGAATTCAGTAATAACACGTGAAAGTGTAAATGGTAGGAAAAGTGTTGTGCCATGCAAAAAGGCAACGTAGCATTCATGTTATAATATCGTAATCCATAGTATTTGATGTCATTTATCTAACGAATTTGCTCACATCAGATGTAACGCATTTTGATTTAAATGTGCACCATATAAAAGTTGCACATAGATGTCATTAATTATGCTAAACGTGTAGGATTTCATAAGTTGTTTGTAATAAAAATGAATTTGACGTGCTTCTGTAATGCAATGATGTAGAAGTGCCTAAATGAAATGTTCACTTATGTGTGTATTTGAAAGGCGTATGTATTTGTTCTTATGTTGACCGATTTCTGTAGGCCTGAAATGTATTTCCCTGGGTGCTCAGGAGTAGGGCTGCTAATGAAATTCATGTGCGTGTTGAATTTGTTCTGTTCTTACGTTTCTGTTGCAGGTGAAGAAAGTTGTCTTTGTTAGTTAGAATAACGTCTTTTGTTTAAGAGAGTTAGGCTTGGGGAGAATGCGATACAAATGTGCACAGACCGCTGATAATCCGGAGATGGTGTTCTTTCTCATTGAGGGAGGCCTGGGAATCAAGGTCATTGAGCCAGGAGCTGGGAGCACCGACACCGCATGGAAAATCACCTATGAGAAGTGTCCAGCAGGATGAGGTGATCTGTGGGCGTGTTTTGCATTTTGTGTTTTTGTATTAGGGACAGTGCCCCGGGGAGAGAGTCAAAAGAGGAGGTGAGGAGATCGAAGGAGAGAGAAGGAGCATCTTAGAACGAGCTCCGTAGCTTTGGCTACTTGACCCACACAACGTGAGTGTACTTCTTAGGAAGTCTTCACACGCTGACACCTTTTCCTGATCTTGGCTGAGAAATGCTAAGTAGGGATGTCACGATAGTGTTAGTGTAGGGATAGACTAATGCTCTTTATTCATTCACAGATGAAGAAGGATCTTGACATGGGGGCAATAATTGCCTGCGTTCTGCTTCTGGAAATTGTCATTCTGTTTATGATCCATTGCATAAGATTGGTGCGTAGGTTTGGATTTGTATTAGTTCCCATGTATTTCTACAACCTCGTAATGAGGTGTTTATACATCCAGTTATTTTTGGCTTTGTAATAAACCCATTAACTTGGAATTCGGAGTCTTTGATTCTTCAGAGTCATAGTTCTTATAAATTGTGGTCCTGTTTGGATGAGTTATTTCTCCCCTCTACACTTCTCAGCAGGCAACAAAGGTCCATCGGCCATGAGTTCCACTGTAATTTAGTAGCTAGGAACTCAGCTCTTTCAGTTGGTAGCAGAAGGACTGTTGCCTCTGCAGTGAGGGGAGAAGCTAGGAATATTAGGGAAAGTTAGTCGTAGAGCCCAAAAAGCCCAGAAGATGAAAGCTCAGAGGATTGAAGGCGGAGGACGACGGACTTTGGCGGAGACCGACGGAGAGTGACGGTGCGGCAGGGATGGCAGTTCACGGTGAAGTGAGTATGAATAGGAAGGTGCGTTTTAGATTTCGTGATGAATTGATTGTGTGATGTCTTGCGGAGTTGGGATGAGAGTCGAGTGAATGTGGTTTCTGGCCAAACGTGCGTGGTCCATGTGATACGATTGGTTTTGTTTTGATGTCAGGCTCGACGAGTAGCCTAAGATCCCGGGATAGATTTGTGGTGTAGAAAACACCAGAGCTGTAATTTTCTGACCAGTGATTGTGGGAGTCGTGAGGCGTCATTGACAAACCCACTGGGAGATAGGGAACGTGTGTGAGAGAGTTTGAGAGAGTCGTGTGGGAAGCTAGTGCACAAGGGCAGACCATAGCGATTCGAGTGGCTGACGCAGGTCGTGGGTCACTGTGTGTGTGAATGATTTGGAGCGATTGGATCCTATCGATTAGTTATATGACTGTCCGGCCGTTGGTGGGCAGATGGTCTGAGGTGACTGTCCGGTCATTTTGCAGACAGACAGTTGGTTATGTGACTGTCCGGTCGTATGGTGGACAGACAGTTACTTGTTTCTATGAATGAGGTGCGTGAATGCGTAGGGAAGAGTTGTAAAGGAGGGTGAACGGCTGAGTTGAGTGAGGAGGAAGCGTGACGTTGGAGTGTGCCATGCTGCGATAGGTCGGTTGGTGTGAAGCCGCGCTGGGATTGGTGGATTGTCATCAGGAAGTAAGAACGAAAATATCTTGTGGGGGAAAGGAGTTGGTTTAAACATGCGATGCTTTAGAGTGTTACGTGATCTTTGTAGGGGAGATCGAGGAGTAGTAACTCGAGTGGGCGAAGAGGCACCACCCGAGGACACACCAGCACATTTTATGGCCACGAATGTAGGACTCCATACCATAGTCTGACTTCAAAATTGGCATAAAGTTATTGAGAAGGAGGGAGATTTGGCTTTTCCACG
This sequence comes from Calotriton arnoldi, assembly GCA_963921515.1. Classification (NCBI taxonomy): domain Eukaryota; kingdom Metazoa; phylum Chordata; class Amphibia; order Caudata; family Salamandridae; genus Calotriton; species Calotriton arnoldi. The sequence goes on along the minus strand of CAWUFW010001109.1, from coordinate 2,003,964 downwards.
TTATGAGTCATTTAGATTGGATGTATTGTACCAGTTGAGGGCAGTGGATGGCTTCATTGCGACCTCCACCTAAACCAACACAGTTTGAGGTATTGGATGCATGGATAAGAGCAGCACATGCGAGGAAAAGGGACTGAAGTCAGGAAAGAGTGAAAAAATCGATAAGGGCGTTTCAAGATGCACGATGGGATGCATTGGCGAAAAGATGGAGAGTAGAGACCATTGAGGGGGAAAGGCTATTCCCGATGTTAGTGAAAGTAGGAGATGCCCAGAAGAGGAAGGAAGAAGAAGATGATAGTGATACAGATGACATCTTGTTGGATAGGTTGCTAGCAGAGCTTCCACCTCATTATAATCCGATGTCGGAAGGGGGAAGACAAGCGCTTACGGAAGGGACAGGAGAATCGCAGATGAGTTCTAGCGCAAGAGTAGTGGGAAAGATATCAACAGGAACGGAGGGGATGGGAATACAGCAACCGAGAGATACAGAGACGAGTGGAGCTAATGCAGTTACTCGATTACCGGATGCCCTTACGGTGCCGGTCACCATTGGTCCTATAGTGTCAGTGTACGATCCAGGTCAAGCAGGAAACTGTAGTCAAACACAGTTACCAGCAGCAGGAGAAAGTGCAAGTTCTGGAGGAAATGGTACAGTGAGTGGAATTGGTCCTCTTTTGCGACCTTTAGTAGCTAGTATTCCAGTGCCAGCTACTGCAGACTCTTCTAGAGGGCATACTGAGTCTAGAGCGGTAAGATCAGTATTGTTATCAGACTCCCGTTCTGACTTGAGGGTGTGGGAACCCCCAGTTAGAGGCCCCATGGGGAGAATAGCAGGAGGAGGAATGGATCAAGGAATGTCGGGGAGTCAAAGTGTCTCGCCGTCCATAGTCGAAGGGAGTCACCGAGGAAACCAAAGCAGTGAAAGTGGAGAGCAAAGCAGTACATAAAGTCAGGGAACTATTAAAGCTGCTATGAGGGCCAAAGTGCTAGATGTGGTGAGGTTGAAGGCAGAAGCGGATTAAATTATAAGTGGAAATTTGCCTTTGCAAAGGATGGAACTTTATGAACAAGATGAGTTGTTGTTTGTGGCAAAGGATGTGACCCGTAAGGCAAGGAAAGCCCATGAGAAACTGACAGAATTGGCACGAAGATACGATGTAGATTTGTCCGAAACGAAGATGTTGCAGGGAAGTCATAGGCTAAATCATAATGATCAGGAATTGGAGGAGAAAAGAGTCATAGGGTTGAAAACACACATTCGAGAATTGATTATAGGAATACGTGCATTCAGCATGCTTGACAAGTGGGAAGAGAGGTGGTCCAAGTAGAAGAGTGTTAAGAAGGGTATAGGCGATACGCTGCCTCCGGGTGGAGGAACAGCAGGAATAGAGGCTTACCCATTGCGAGAGGTACCGAGTGGAGGGTATGTGCATGTGCCTTTGAGCAGAGGTGATTTGGCGGCATTCACTAATGATTTTCCTCGGCTGAGGGAAAAACCTGTTGAGTGGTACAAGCAAGTCTATCGCTTTGTCAAAATTTCAAAGGTTTTGTGGATTGATTTGAACACATTGTTAGACATTGTAGTGCCAAGTGATTTGTGATTCGCTTGTAAATTCGCTGTTGAATGGCCAACGTCAGAACCAGAGTGAGATCCTATTACACATGTTCCTTCACCTGTGGTTATGAAAAAATTTGAGCAGGTAATCACATGGTTGCAGTCAAACATTTCGCCATAAGATATTGATTGGGTTAAGATAGATTGAACTACCTAAGAGCCCAAAGAATCAGTGCATGCTTATTATGAGAGGCTCTTGCAAGCCTTTAAGCAATACAGTGGATTAGACACCTTAGATTCCAAAGATATGGGGCAGTTCGTCTCCAAATTTGTTTTAGGGCTAAGACCAGAGATTAGCTTCATGGTCCAACAGCATCTGATCTGTTGGCAGAACAAGTCCGTGGATGAGATTCTACGGTATGCCAGGTACTGTAGTGATGAAGTAGACTCAAAGCATAAGAAGCTCAAGGATAAGTTGATGATGGTCCAAATGAGAAATGCAGAAATGATAGATCAGGCACAGCCGAGCGGAGGAACGCTGGAACGAAGGCAGGGGAACGGCCAAAGAGGGGCCCAAAACCCGTCGGGTCAGGGGAGAGGGAAACCTGTAGACCCAAAGACAGAGGTGGATGTTGGTACTCTGAAGAAGACTACTGCATGTCATTAGTGTCACAAAATCGGGCACTGGAAGCGCGAGTGCAGGTTAAATCTCGCTAATCAGGTCCAAGATGAGGAGATAGTGCAGGTGCCTGAGGCGGTAAATGCTATAGTAAGACCCAGGTCTGTACAAGGGGGAAGTTTGGGACCACAAGTGCAAGTTCCCCAACCAACGAGAATTCCACAAGCAAGCAGAGCGTACCAGCAGATGCCACTCATCGAGACTTTTGATGAGTTCGCTTCAGACCTGTTACAATGACTGTGCCTGAGGGGGGAGGAAGACTGTACCCTTGGAGCAGGCTTGGAGGTAGACCAGAGAGGACCATATGTAGAAGCAGATGTTGACGGTCATCCTATCACCTTTTTGATTGATACTCGTGCTACCCGTTCTACTGTAAGATCCGCAGTAGTTCCAAACCTACCCCTCTCGGGACAATCGATCCAAGTTGTAGGAATTGCAGACAAGAGAATGACCAATCCATTGACAGATGAGATACCTGTGAGAATAGGAACATTTCACAATCTACACCAATTTGTGGTGTGCGTTTCGAGTCCAGTCTGTTTGTTGGGTCGTGATCTCTTGTGTAAATTTAAGTGCACCATCTATTGCACGCCCAAAGGAGTGGAGTTGCAGACTCATGAAGATGACATTGCATTCAAATTGGCGAACCAGAATCTCTGCATAGAGATGTTCCCTATGTTGACAGTCGAGGACTTACCACTTGATTTGAGGGACTCTGTCACTTTGAAAGTATGGGATTTCACAGGGGAAGAGATAGGATTGATCAAAGGGGTTGAGCCAGTTAAGATTCAGGTTAAGCCAAACGCTGAATTCCCAAGAACACCTCAGTACAACCTGATGCCGGAAACGGTGGCAGGAATTAAGCCTGCAATTGAGTCCATGATTGAGCAAGGAATTTTGAAGGAAATAATGGGGAGCCCATGTAATTCCCCTATAATGGGACTGCAGAAGCCGAGTGGGAAGTTTAGAATCGTGCAGGATCTGCGACAGGTCAACACGATTGTAGTTCCATGTTGTCCTGTGGTACCGAATCCATCAGTGATCCTATTTCAGATACCATCTGAAGCTGAGTGGTTCACAGTGATTGACCTGTGCCAAGCATTTTTCTCGATACCTTTGCATGAGGAAAGCCAATTTTTATTCGCTTTCCGTCTGGAAGATCGTGTGTTAACATGGTGTCGTATCCCACAAGGGTATACAGAGAGTCCATCGATTTTCAATCAGATTTTGAAGAAGAATCTTGAGACTCTCGTACTGCCACAGAATTCAGTTCTTGTACAGTATATTGATGACCTCTTGATCGTGTCTGAAACAGAAGATGCTTGCAGGATTGATACAGTTGCATTGTTAAATCATTTGGCAGAGAATGGACACAAGGTGTCTCCAAGCAAGCTGCAATACTGTTTGACTGAGGTTCAGTACTTGGGTCACCGAATTGAAAAGGGCAAGAGGAAGGTGTCACCAGACCGTGTTGAGGCGATCATGAATATGACTTAGCCTACAACGCAAAAGGAAGTCAGGATGTTCTTGGGAATGGTTGGGTACTGCCGTCAGTGGATACCCAACTTTTCATTGAAGGCGAAGCCCTTGCAGAGGTTGACACACAAGGATATAAGTGATCCGGTACCATGGGATAATGACTGTCTGATCGCCTTCTTGGAGCTGAGAGAGAGCCTTTGTCATGCTCTGGCTTTGGGAATGCCTGATTATAATAAGTCTTTCTCACTATTTTGCTGTGAGAGAGAGGGTTGCGCACTGTCAGTACTAACACAGACTCATGGAGGTGTCCGTAGACCAGTTGCCTATTTCTCAGCTACCTTAGACCCGGTAGCTTCAGCGTTGCCGGGATGTCTTAAATCTGTTGTGGCAACAGGTGTCAGCATTGAAAGGTGTGAAAGCATAGTGATGGGTCACCCTCTCACAGTTTATGTTCCACATTCAGTTGAGCTCCTGATGACGAGAACCAAGATGCAGCATCTGACAAATAACAGACTCACACGCTATGAGCAGGTCATACTTGCCTCAGAGAATGTGACTCTGAAAAGATGTTCTGTATTGAATCCTGCTACTTTGATGCCTTTGCAAAATGTTGATGATGAAGATTGTGAGGACCATGACTGTCTTGTTGTGACTGAACTTTGCACCAAACCGAGACCTGACATTGTCGATGAACCCCTACCCCAATCTGATGAGATCTTCTTTGTAGACGGTTCATGCCTAAGAGACAATGTGGGCCATCTAAGAGCAGCGTTTGCTGTGTATACCATTTCTGGAGTTGTGGAGGCTGCTTGTTTACAGGGAGTATACTCTGCACAAGTGGCTGAAATCATTGCTTTGACACGTGCCTGCTTGGTTGCTGAGCAAATCCGAGTCACCATCTACATTGATAGCCAGTACAGTTTCGGTGTGGTTCATGACTTCGGACTGCTATGGTCGCAGAGGGGATTTTTAACGTCATCAGGATCTCCGATCAGAAACGGGGAATATGTGAGGCAGTTGTTGGAAGCTTTGCAACGTCCAAAAGAAATTGCAGTGGTCAAATGTGCCGCCCACGGGAAGGGGGAGAACGTTGTCATGCTTGGGAATAGGTATGCAGATGAAGTTGCGCATTTCTGTGCTGAACAAGGGTGCATTTTCACAGGAGAATATACTGGAGAGAGCCCAGAAGGAACCGAGCTCAGCATGATGTTAGCCATGGCAGACACTTGGGACGAGCTCAAGCATCTGCAGGGAGAAGTATCAGGACAGGAAGTAGCTGGTTGGATCAAGGCAGGCTGTGAGAAAAGAGATGATGGTATCTGGGTTTCCGCTGATGGTCGAGCGGTGTTACCGGATGATTTACTGAGCCCTATGGCAAGGCAGATTCATGGAGCAGTTGACATTGGAAGGGATGCCATGGTGCGAGTGTTCAGGCAGACGTGGTTCAAACCACGGTTTTGTGCGTTTGCTGAAGCAGTGTGTCACAGATGTGTTACGTGTCAACAAATGAATGCTGGGAAAAAGACTGTGGTTGCATTGAGTCACATTGGGATGTCAGGGGGACCCTTTAATAGGATCCAGCTTGACTTCATTGAAGTGCCTAGGTGCAATGGACTGAGGTACATCTTGGTTGTGGTGTGTGTCTTCTCACGGTGGGTGGAAGCATATCCGACAAGGAGGTGTGATAGTCTCACAGTAGCAAAATTATTGCTTAGGGAGCTTATACCGCGTTTTGAATTTCCAACCTCATTGGAGTCGGATAGAGGAACTCACTTCCATAGTGAGGTCATGAGGATGCTTTGTGCCACCTTGCAAGTTGATCAAAGACTGCATTGTAGCTACAGGCCCGAGGCATCAGGAATTGTGGAGCAAATCAATGGAACTCTCAAGATGCGAATGGCAAAAGTGCGTTCATCCACGTCTTTGAAATGGCCTGACGCATTGCCCTTGGTGTTGATGAGTAGCCGTAGCATTCCCAACAGGAGAACATGTCTCTCACCTCACGAGATCTTGATGGGGAGGGCAATGCGCTGGCCAGCAGTGCTGTCTACAGCTTTGATAAACATCACAGACGATTTGATACTTGATTATTGCAAAGGACTGGCTGACGTAGTCCGTTCTGTGTCTCACCAGGTTGAAGCTGCGACTTTCCCGACCTCGAAGGACCTGTGCCATGATCTGTGTCCGGGTGACTGGATGCTTGTTTGCAAGCATGTGAGGAAGAGTTGCCTTGACGTCTGCTGGAAGGGTCCATATCAAGTGATCCTAGTGACAAATACAGCTGTGAAGTGCGGGGGCTTGCTGAACTGGATACATGCCTCCCACACCTGCAGAGTTTCAGGACCCTTGGAAGAAACAGCTCCTCTCCAAGAAGAAAACCCAGCTGTGGTTGTGAGGCCACAGGAGGGGACAAGCCAAGCTGTGAGGGTTACTGACGAAGCTGGTTGCTCACCAGAGCAAGCTGAGGGAGGTCACGCTACACAAGGCCCAGGTATTGACTCTGAGGGAGACGGTAACGTTACGAGAGATATAGAGTCAGACTCAGCTGAAAGAACTGTTGACCAAGGTGGTCGGGGCAGAGAAGAAGGGCAGAGCTCGCAGAGGAATCATGGCTTGAGAGACAAAGGAGGTTAAACCTGAGATTGGCACCTGAAAGAGATCTTGCTCCTGTGTCTGAAACGTCTGAATCGGAGCTAAGTGATGCAGAACAAGCACAGGGGAGTCTGAGAAGGTCGAGAAGGGCGAGGGTGCCTTGTCAGAGATACGCCGCCCCAGAGTGGACTTATCTGGCTACTGATGCTGGGAGCAGTGAGGACTGGGAGGCTGAGGTCTTCACGGGTGGTCAGCAGGACCCCTGAACTGAAAATTGATAACCAGCTGATCTTTCCTGGGTTGGAAATAGAGGGGGTGTTTACGGTGACAGTACCAAGACCTCTGATTTTGAGCAAAGTGTGAGTTTTGATTCTACAAGACTTGTCTTTTCCAACTTTTGGATACCAGCCACCAGCTCAGGAAATTGCAGCTGTTCATCTTGAGATTTTGCAACGCGTCATAGTTGAAATTGGCTCTGAGCTCATAAGAGACTGTTGATTGAACTGTGAATTGAAAATATGTTGCTTTAAAAGAAGATAACCTAGGCCCGAGTGGAAGAAGAATAAATTTAGGGATCTTTCCGTAGAAGAAGAAAGAGGGCTTAGGAAGTCTTTTGAACTGTGTAAATAAAGAAAAGAACGAACTGTGAATTGATTCCCAGAACTTCAACGAACTGCATTTGAACTGGTTAACAGCAATCAGAGGCAGAGAGAGAGAGACTTTGTGCTAATCCTCTTGCTGTGTCAAACCGACAATTGAAAATGGAGTCTGGAAATTCGAATCGTAGTGTGTGATAGGTACACTCATAGTAGGAGTGATAATAGTAATAGTTATTATTGTCTTTGTAAAAATTTCACATGATGCAGAAGTTGAAAGGGTGGAAGTGAAAGGGACAGCCACACCTGTTACTTCTAGCACAAAAGAGGGTATCGTAGGAGCTGAAAAGGCTATGCTAGATCAGACTAGTCGTATGCTACACGTAGATTTGTCTAAAGGTGATTACACGCATAACGCTTACGCCAAGCTGCTTTATGAGTATGTAAACACAATGGATGTGAGAGATTGCTATGTGTGCATGCAGTTGCCTGCGTATGTGGAGGAAGGTATTCATTATCACCATCTTCCTTTGACATATGGTATTACATGTAGCTTGTTGCTTAGTATATTTTACGGTAAGGGTCATTATGAATACTACTTTTACAATTATGATTTGGTGCTTTCAGAGGTTCCAGCCTATAAGTACCTAAATAAGTATGATTATTATAAGCAGGAAGATAGGGTGGGAAAGTATTTCATACCTACCGTCACCTTAGATACAGCTTATGCACATCGTCACAATTTGACATGTATGTTAACTGATATAGAAAAGAAATTTGTAGATCAAGTAGAGGATAGGCATAGGCAGTTGTCAGTCAAATCTAATAGTAGAGAAGGGAAAATTGCTTGGACCAAGGAGAAACTAGCGCACAAGGCGAGAGGGAGCTCTGGTCCAATAGCTTTGGATTTGGAACAGAGAGGGAAGCTTTGCATTAAACAGGTACAGACATATTATGATAATGTTTATGTGGGACAAAGTGTGTGTGATCACGTCTTCACGATCAAAGCAACGGCAAAGAAGTTCTTGCAGGAGACGGTGCAAGTGGTGCCAAATGTGTATTTTGTGTGTGGGAAAAATGCTTATGAGCAATTGCCATTGAATTGGTATGGTACATGTTATGTGGCTGTGGTGTTTCCCAAGATTTATCACGTTGAGAACTTAGGGCCCTTTGAAGGTGGAGTGCATCATAGAGAGAAGCAAGGTACAAGTGCAGGTGAAATAGTTGGAGATGTATTTGGAGCAATGATACCAAGTCTGGGAGTAGTTCTGAATGACATAAAGATTAGAAGGTTGTCAACGATTGTGGATAAGTTATCAGCGAATACAGCTTAGTCTTTGTTGCTTGTAGATGGAGAAATGGTGTCGATAAGAGCTATGGTGATGCAGAACCGCCTTGCTTTAGATATCTTGCTAGCAAAAGAGGGCAGAGTCTGTAAAATGTTGAGCGTTCAATAGTGCTGTACTTATATACCCGATAACAGCAAGGATCTGAAGAAGTATACAAGTAACATCACTGAGATACATCATGAGGTGCATGATTTGGCCACAGAGGGTGTTTTGGACAAGATTGGAAAAGGTTTTAGAAACGTAGAAAGTTGGTTCGCAAACCTTGGAAAGGGAATACTCGGTTACATCTTGAAGCCCATCATCATAGTTGTGGTTTGTGTAGTCATCTTGTTGGGATTTGTGAAAGCCTACAAATGGCACATGGCAGGTCAGGCTGAGAGATCTCTTAGGGAGCGCGTAAGGAGAATGGAGAGACTGCAGGACAGTCACTACGAGAATCTCAAAAGCCTAGAGTGACAGGGAAGACTGACTACAACTTCTGTTTAGGTCGGTTCTTTCTCCAGGTAGTTGTGATTTGGCTTGAAGACCCTTATCATCAGAGGGGGGGGGCTGATGGAGCGCGACGGTGCTCTGTTATTTGTAGGGGTGTATCATAATCACGGATAGTCCGCACCCGCATTTATTCCTTTGTTGTGTTAACATTTGATCATTAGAAGGTGTTCAGTAATAACACGTGAAAGTGTAAATGGTAGGAAAAGTGTTGTGCCATGCAAGGAGGCAACGTAGCATTCATGTTATAATATCGTAATCCATAGTATTTGGTGTCATTTATCTAATGAATTTGCTCACATGAGATTTAACACATTTTGATTTAAATGTGCGCCATATAAAAGTTGCACGTAGATGTCATTAATTGTGCTTAACGTGTAGGATTTCATAAGTTGTTTGTAATAAAAATGAATTTGACGTGCTTTTGTAATGCAATGATGTAGAAGGGCCTAAAGGAAATGTTCACTTATGTTTGTATTCGCTCTTATGTTGACCGATTTCTGTAGTCCTGAAATGTATTTCCCTGGGTGCTCAGGAGTAGGGCTGCTAATGAAATTCATGTGCGTGTTGAATTTGTTCTGTTCTCACGTTTCTGTTGCAGGTGGAGAAAGGTGTCTTTGTTAGTTAAAATAACGTCTATTGTTTAGGAGAGTTAGGCTTGGGAAGGATGCGATACAAATATGCATGGACCTCTGATAATCGGGAGACGGTGTTCTTTCTCATTGAGGGAGGCCTGGGAATCAAGGTCATCGAGCCAGGAGCTGGGAGCACCGACACCGCATGGAAAATCACCTATGAGAAGTGTCCAGCAGGATGAGGTGATCTGTGGGCGTGTTTTGCATTTTGTGTTTTTGTATTAGGGACAGTGCCCCGGGAAGAGATTCAAGAGAGGAGGTGAGGAGATCGAAGGAGAGAGAAGGAGTATCTTAGAACAAGCTCTGTAGCTTTGGCTACTTGACCCACACAACGTGAGTGTACTTCTTAGGAAGTCTTCACGCGCTGACACCTTTTCCTGATCTTGCCTGGGAAATGCTAAGTCGGGATGTCACGATAGTGTTAGTGTAGGGATAGACTAATGCTCTTTATTCATTCACAGATGAAGAAGGATATTGACGTGGGGGCAATAATTGCCTGCATTCTGCTTCTGGAAATTATAAAACGATTTTATAGGGTGGTAAGACAGTCTGTGTTCCCGCTACCTCATAGTTCAGCCCCATATAATACGCCCCCTAAGGCTTTGATATTATAGATTTCTAATGCTGCGGCCACTTTCCTGGACACCGTGCTTTTGTTAGCGGTCTGATGGATTAATGATAACTGTGCTTTCTCAATGTGGGGTGCCAAACATATGTTTGGTATTAAACGAATGCCCAGGTAGTCAAAGACAGAAACTTGCTCTAGAGTACTGTTCCCTACATACATACGTCTAATAGGTGGCTATGCAATCCCTTTGTAAAAGATCATATATTTTTTTTAGCCTCATTTAATTCCAGGCCCTGCTCAGTACAGAAGAGTATAGAATTATTTAGTAGCTGTTGGGGGCTTTGTGGGGTCTTTGATATTAGTAGGGTATCGTCAGCAAAGAGAAGTGCTGGCACTCTTCTCTCCCCAACTTTAGGAGCATCGCACCCATCCCTGTCGATGAATCCTTCTACCTCATTAATGAAGAGTGAGAATAGGGTAGGCGCTAAGACAAACCCCTGTATCACTCCCCGATTTATCGAGAATAGCTTGGTTAGTCGGTTATCCTACCCCCACCTAACTTGGGCTTTATTTTCTGAGTGCAGGCGAATTAAGATATCAAGCAAATTTCGTGGAAGACCCATCTCTGCCAGCACCCTCCATAATTTGGCTCGAGGGACCAAATCAAAGGAGGTGCGCAGGTCGACAAAGGCGACATATAACTTCCCACCTTTAATGGCAACCTCTCTCCAATAAATGCATAGAAAACGGAATACCTGATCCAGAGTACTAATATTAACACGAAAACCCGCCTGAAGGTCAGTCAGGATATTAGACTCTGAAATCCAATCCTGGATCCGAACCAGTACACACAAACACTCACACACGCTCACATAAACACACACACTGGTGCACCCTTGAAGACAGGCACATACACAACATAAGCATATTTTCATTTATACATACAACGTGGAAACTTACCTGGTGTAGTCCTCAGTGCACAGTTTTCTCTGCCCGTCGACTCCCAACATTCAGACTGAACAAACAAGGTGCCAGAGCGAGGCTCACACCCTTATGCCCAATCAAAAGCTCAGATAGGACGGAAGGTTGTCCTTTTTCCTTTATCATGGCTTCTGATGGGGCATAAGGGCGCATGACTGACAGGCCCCAATTCCCCATTATCTGACATGCTGCACTGCTTGCCACTAGTGCAGCATGTTAGATATGTATTGCATCTGTGAAAGGACGGGCTGTAACAGCCCACGCCTGACACACGCAATACAGCCTCGGGGAGCCCTCTTCTGGTGCAGGGTGATATTGCAGCTTTTACATGTAAGCAAATGATCAGTGAGATCGTTTCGTTACATATAAAAGCTGTAATATTTTAAGCAATAAGTTGCAGGTGCGACATGATTGTGATGGGGTCGCTGCCCTTTTTGCCCCTATGGAGAAGCCACCCCTGGTGGAGATCCTGACTTATCATATCGGTGGTGGCCTATGTGAGCCTCCATGTTGGGTCTGTGTGAGTGAAATGCTATGTTAGGGTTCTAAAGTGTGTCTGGGTATTGCTGCTTAGTTGCTGAGAGAGGCTAAAGTTCTTTCTGTACCTGTAGGTGCTTTTGATTTGAAATGAACAATTATATTTTGCAGGAAAAGACAACAGTGTATGAGCCTTCGTTGTTTCACTAGCAACGGGGTGAGTATGCACCTCACCTCTGCTGGGCAACCACTTGGAATGGAAATGTAGAAATAGACTACATTGGGTGCTTATCAAAACAGATTACAAGTAAAGAAACAAGTAGCTTTCTGGCTGGACATTTTTCACGTTCCCAGAAGAAAGAAGAATTGGTCACGGTTTTCAGTGATTTATATGCTAATCAACCGTGTATCTCAGATGGTTTACAAGGAGGCAATTGACACATAAGTACTACGGCGAGGGAGGGATCGTGCTCCTTTCAGAGATGTGTTTTCAGTTTGTTTTTGAATTACAGAATGGTAGGGGCATTTCAGATGTAGGTGCGAATCCTGTTTCACATTTCAAGTGTGTGGGATAGAGACGGCTTGCTTTATTGCACTGACTCCGCCATTACCGGCCTAGCAATAACTGGTCTAGCAACGAATCTTACATTTGTGGAAACTCACAATGAAAGATTTACAGACAAGTTTATGTTGAAATGTAAAATAAGTAAGATGAAAGCAAGTCTGGTTCGAAAGCAAAGTGAATCAGAGCTGCATGGTCTTTAAAATGTCGAAAAAGGAAGTGAAGATATTCTGGAGTTGTAGAGGTATCAAAATGCACTGTACAAAAGAGAAGCACACTTTTAAAAAAAGACCAAGAACTACGCCAATGTTAATCACAAAGGGGCATATTAGCAAGACCGGCGATAAAATTATCGCCGTTTTAGCGGCAGGAAACTGCCGCTAAAACGGTGATAAAGGGCTTACTAATATGCGTTATAGAATTCCAATAGAAGCCCAGGTTAGATGTGCAGGACATCTAACCTGGGCTTCTATTGGAATTCCATAACGCATATTAGCAAGCCCATTATCGCCGTTTTAGCGGCAGTTTCCTGCCGCTAAAACGGCGATAATTTTATCGCCGGTCTTGCTAATATGCCCCAAAGACTCTATGAAGAAAGACTTAAAAGAAAGCATAAGTAAAAGTGTGCATGTGAACAGCAGTTGTCTTTTCATAAAGACTGTCCAGGAGCAAAAGCACTGTGTCCCAGATGTGGCATAAGAGGACAAAAAGATGTATGAACAAAGAGGAGTGAGGTGTGTGTTAGAAAAAGTGAAAAATATGGACAACGAGAATCGGTATTGATGGTCAAAAGGGAGTAAATGCAACAAAGCACCTCGTAATCGAAATTCACTAAGTGGAGGATGTGATTTATGTGACGTGTATACGTTGACATCATGTGAAATATTTGCTCGCACTTTTAGGAGAAGGAAAAGTAATGCTGGGCATAATTTGCCTGAGGGCAGGAGGTTATGCGAATTAGGCCATTAATACAAATGGTTAATTTATGGCTCTGCTTGAGTTTGGAGGTGGGAAGATCCGAGCAAGGGTGTGTGACCGAGAAAGGCTGCATCTTACTAGGATGGCCACACTTAGGCAGGGATGGGATTTGTTCAAAATCCCGATCAGGAAGGCCCTGTATGGAGTTTAACATTATTTGCTGATACATTGTTTTGGTCTCAGTACTGGCGTTGACCACACTAATACTATTGAAGCATCTGTCCCATGGTCTTTTTAAGGTAATGAAACGTGGCGTATACATCTTCTACGCATGTTCTTTGACAGAGAAAGAAACACTATATTACATTATGGGGCGGAGGGCTTGGGTAGTTTCTCACTACAGGCCCCTCCAAGCCATGGTATCAGAGGTGGATGTCGTGCCTGCCAGTAATATGCAGAAATAGATCTTTGCGGCATTTTCTTCCTCAGGCCCCATGAATGATCAAAAAACAGTGTTTCGGCCAAATGGCAATTACAAGTCATTGCTCCTATTTTGCATGAGATTGTCCAAAGCAGAAGCTGCAAAGTGGTCATGGAGAACCTACCTCAGTACCAGAGAGGACATTCAGATAGAAGATCAGAGGTGAGCAGAGCGGTGAACATCGCCTGTCTCAGAGACTTTGGAAGTCGCCTTGTACCTCATGTGTACAGAGGCCATGGGCTGACGTTCACCCTCAACATTTCTCCTGTACATTTTGACGATGCTGGAGAATACACCTGCAGCTTCGAGAAGGCTGGCATTGGGATTTCATTTCGGCTTGTAACAGTGAAAGGTACAATCAAAATTCTAAAAGCATGGTTGCCAATTCTACTTATATACTACTGGCACTTGTTAATTAGCTATAGCAAAAATATGTATGAAATGTATGTTGTAGTTCTGGAGGACAAATAATGTTTTTTCAGCGAGGTTAAATTAGATTTTTTATAGGTTGCAATGATGACAAGACTTGGCAAAGTCAATAAGTCTCACCTTCTGACTTTCCTAATGCAGACCTATTGGGTTTGCTAATGCTTTTTTGCTGATGTTGTTCTACACCAGCAGAAACAAAACAAAAGATAATTTCTGATGCTGAACACTATCGCAAAAACACTATGATGTATTCAACAATCTTCATTGGTTACTGTGGAGAGAGCTCAAACTGTTCCCATGAGATAAAGTATTTTGGTGCCCTTTCTGCAAGAGTATTGATTTGCCTGTGTGATTCTTCCTGAAAAGGGGCATTGGATTAGGGTAAGGCTTTGGGGAGGGTGGCTTGGCAGGGTCATTACTTCCAATCACTCCATCCCCTTTAGTAGGGACTTTGTCCTCCGCTTTTTTGTGTTGTGTCAGATTGCACAGTACCTTTGTTTCTGTGCAGTCATTTGGTAGTGCAAGCAGATCCTCTGTTTGTTGATGTTCGCCGGGGCAGCACCACTAGAAATTATGTGGACTCCACAGCCCAGGGAGTGCAGAGGGTAGTGAATCTGCCTCAGCCCAACCCTCTGTTGTTGGAGCGGCATCTCCGGTGCAGGTGCAGTGAAGTGGGTAAGCAAAATCAGCACTAGCATCGGGCGCAGAGGCTGCACTGCAGTTACTATTGTTGCAGCTTGGTGGATTCTGGAGCTTGGTTTCTTTCTTGTACCCAATCATACAACCCACCACCAAAGTAAGCTACTGGCCCGCACTTAGGGCCTCATTATGATGTCGGGCGGAAAGCCTCCGCCCGTCAGTCAGAATCTCCTAGACCGCATCGGAACCCTACCGACCGACTCGGTCGGTTTACAATCCGCCCAACCGATTACGATGTTAGCGGTCGGAAAAGAAACCGCGCGTTTATTCCGAATCTGTTCTGACTCGCTCTTGGAGTATTCGTGTCGGTCGGAAACGCCGGGTCCACCTCTATGGACAGCGTTTCCGACTGACTGATTACGATGCCGATTTCCATCAGCCTTTCAGAGTCGGCCTGTCCGACATAAAAAGGCTGTCAGAAAGTGACTTTGGGGCCCCTAGCAGGGCCCCCTTTATCCTGAGGCCTCCGGTTGGGGGTTCAGGGGGTACTTAAGGGACCCCCCTGTAAAGCCCTGCACTGTGTGGCTGGCACAATGGGGTGCCCGCGACAGGGTGCAGGGTTTTCCACACACACCCCATTTCCCCAGAGGAGCCTGTGTTGTCGGGCGGAACACAGGCTCCCATAGGGAACAATGGGACTCCGACCGAACAATGTTCGGTCACATCGTAATCGGTCTGGCGGAGACGCCGATCGTGAGTCGGCATCGTAATGAGGCCCTAAGTTGTAATAGTGAGAGTATGTAGGTCCGGGTGCAGGCCCCTCTGAAGATACGCCTTTCCTCCAGTACTCTGCTGTTTTTTCCTTCATGAGGTCTGCAGACAGAGGTCTGTTTCTTGTAGCAGCTCAAGATTTCTTGGTGCTCGTCTTTCACAATGGGACTTGGACAAACTTGAGTTCCTCAATTCCCTCTGTTCACTAGGGACAGGCAGTTCTGCTCATACTGTGGGGACACCATGGGATTGTTGGGCCTCACCCATGTGGGGACCTTTCTTGGTCTCATCACTGCTGGTGAGAGTGATGTTGCCTCTCCATCAGTTCGCCTTTGACCAGGGTGAAACTAAGAAAACTAAAAAACACTGGTGACAATCAAGAGACCTAGAATGTAAGCATTTAAAACTGATATTTGTCTGTCTCCAGAGATCATTGAAACTGTGTACCAAGAACATGAAGCAGCTAGGGAGTACAGATATATGTCTTGCTCATGCACACAATTGTAGACTGTTTTTTGGAGTTTTATATAGTGCAAACCCGACTCGAAGGTATTGGAGTGCTTTACATGAGCACCAGTTAAATTACTCAATGGCACATTCATTTTTTGTTTTTATGTACAGGGAGATGAAGTGATTTACCCGGAATCATAGGCTGTTGAGCCGACACCGAGACTCTAACCTGGACCCCCAGTTTCACAGTCGCCAGCTCTGGCCGTTACAACACATCCCATCATTTCCTTCACAATGGAGATTGAATAGCTGAAAGAGATTGGCTGATATTACTAAGCCATTTTCTTGTTTCTTCTTCTAAATCAACAAATATAAAAAAGCAAGCACTGGCAAAGGAAATAGAGCTTTTTTTCTTAAGACCTATCAGCTTTGGTAACACTTTTTTTAATGCTGTTTAGCATCAGCAAAAAACTAAATACTAAACAGCACTGACAACATTTTTTAAAAAGCACATTGAGGCATGCCCTTCTATATGTCATGCCACCATGGTTGCCCCAGCTTGACCATGCCAGTGCGGTCATCTGGCACCACACAAACATGTGCATAATGTGTGTGTGGCTACCATTTTAGTTTTTTTTCGTTTACCATTCTAAGATGTCAGACACCCTTTTTGGAGCATTAAAAACATAGAAAGTGCGCAAAACACATTTAAAAAATTTTTTTTTGTTGTTTTTAGAATGGAGTGGCCCAACAGTAAATTGCATTTGCCAGGCTCTTCAAAATGAAAAAGCTCGTAACCTAAAATATAAAAAAGTCACACAGGAAGGGATGGGAGCTAAAACAGAAAATTATATAGGAAAGGAATTTTGAGGGGCAAACAGCACACGAGGGAGAATACAAGAAAACACACGCACTCCCATCGAGTACTGAAATAAAAAGAAAAAAAAGTCGTTCCTGAATATAAGCAATGAAATGATTCAAGTCATCCAATCAAAAGGATGGTCAAGAAACTAAGCTCCGAGGGAGGGACATATCTCACAAAACTACTTAAAGAAAAAGCAAACCAATAGGGAGAGCTTTCGAAATGAGGGGATCATTTTTAATATACATATTTGATAAAAGGCCAATTCTTCCTTCGATTATCATGTAAAATCTCAGTTTTAGAACCAAAGTTTAAGTTGCATGTCACTCAGAACTCCTCAGTGAAATGCATCCCCGTAATCGACTGTTACCCAGCTATAATTCTATATGCGATAGGGCATAGGTATCTGTGAAGCTCCACAGTATGTATTTTCAATGTGATGACTGTAAAGCTAACTCTGAGTGTGTTTCCTTTCACAGTACCTAAAAAATGAGGAGGAGAGAGAGAATTCTTCCCTGGTCCCACGGATCAGCATCATCATCAGTCTGCTTTCCATAACCCTTGTTATTTCTGTGGTGGTAATGATGATGCTACAAACGAAAAAGGCCAGGTAAGGGCTATGCAAAGTTTTGCGGCGCCATTGCTATGATCTGTATTGGCAATGTTCTCTGCAGATGTGGGCCTTTTGATGCATTGTTCCTCACAACCCTCTATTCTCTCAAACTGTCCTTCCTCTATTTCTTTGGTTTTGACAGTTTGCATCAGACTATAAACATTTCCCAGGACACTAATATGTTTTGCGTGGGGACAACGTGAAAGGCAGACTGGGCCAGCACCACCATTTATTTGCTCTACACAATGCACATTTTGAATCTTTGTGCCACTTTTTGCTTTTAGCGATGCAGATTTCCAACCTCTGGTGCTTTTCTGAAACTACCCTTTGCTTGTGATAGTATGCAAAATGACTTCCTTTCTCCTAACCTCGTGTGTGCTATTTTTTGCTTTTGGCCATATTCCGAGGGAGCTTAAAATCTCTAGATTTTTATACAATGTCACTATTTTTCAAATTTCAACAAAGCTAAAAAACAAGTGAGACCTTTGGACTTTTTCCAGCACTATTTTGTATCCGCTGAGGCCAGATTTGTGCTATCTCGTAATTTCTCCAAATGTAGGACAAGTTTGCAGTCCTTGCATGTTTTCCAGCACCACCACTGTGTTCTTCCTTTGACTGTGTGCTGGGTGGAATTGTGACCAATAGTTTTTTTCACAATATGCAAAACAGATCTGCTATATTTAAGTCTAGCCTTAGAGACCTTGACAGACTATTGTTTTTCCACAATAATCATAAATAATACACATACATAAAGGGGCTTCTGGTCAGAGGGCTTCATTTATTGGTTAGATAAATTGTCATTCCCATTTTTCCCCTCCCCCGCCCACCACAGCAGGGTGCCATGGGTCAGCCCACTTTACCTATAGGTTCCCTTTACTTTGAGAGACTGCACAAAGTATGTGCACATTGTTCACATCCAACTAAAAGTAGTTCTGTTCTATTTTGTGACAACCGTAGATCAAAGTGTGTTTCATTTCAGTTAATTATACTAACTTCAAATAGCGGCTATTTATTTTGCCTACCCTTAGGTGTCCAACTAGAAAGTGATCTATTTTCTGTCTTTTTTGCAATTTGCTGTTATAAACTGTTACATTGTTTAAGCGTTGTGATATTGTAGCTACGTGCAGTTTGAGTCAGTGTCTTCTTCACAAATACTAATAATAAAATACATGACACAATTGAAAGGTTATTATTTAAAAAAAACTCCCTGGCAACACAGTCACATTAATGAATATTTTTTAATTCGAAATGTATTATTCAAAACATATGGCTGTCGCATGTATGTGCCTGCATGTTTTATTTCTATTTGTAGCATATACTTGCAATAAAATAAATAAATACATAAATAATCATTGAACTGGCATGCCAAGACCAGACCTGTTGGCTTTGCTAATGCTTGTTTTACTTATGATCATGTTGAAGGCAGGCTCGTAGTGACTGGGTCTTCTTCACTTTTTTTTGAAGGATAGCGGAGTTGTGAAGCTGTGATTTGTTTCTGAAATCGTCGGGACGCTGAACAATGCTAAAACCCAAGGTTTCTCTAATGAGGGCTGCTCTAATGAACCCTAATGAAGATTGCTCGTCGTTCATCATTGTACACAGGCCCCGGTCCATGATGTGCCCCTTGCTAACGCCACTGACGCACTGCTGAGGAGTTGGCCTGAGCAAGGGCTACCACTGCCGCATTCTGATCAGCTTCTTCCTTGACGTGACAATCCATCACAGCTTTGCGCGACCCGGTAATCAGCTACGTGCAGTGCGACGTCTCCGCAGATAATTGCTGCGTTGTCGCACGCGCCATCCTACTCCGGCAATCACATTGCTCCTGCGGTTTACGATAATGTCAGACAAACGTGAAGCATACGTGCTGGGGGGATGCTAAATCAAGCTAGTCTGTGATGGCCTAAATTCATTATGAACTAAACTGAAGAATGTGAAAACTTAACTGTTTGTGGCTAGTGGCAAAATAGCGAAATTCAAGAAGCTAAGGAGTGTATCACTGGACATCGGCTGAGCCCCTGCATACTTTATTAGAACATTTATGGTTCACTGACGTTCTATAAGCAACTATTGGAGTAAAATGCGAAGCCTTTTGAGCCCAATGGGTGTTGCGCGCCTGGCATACACAGTTTTTGCCGTTTGGATGACAATCTTCTGTGAAGTAGTTGATACTCCACATATGGACTCTGTGGCAGACACCCAAAATAAATAAATATATCATTGTGGGAATAGTCTGACAGAAATTATTTGTTTACTTTTCCACTATTAGTTAGAGATGCCGAATGCTTGATTTTAAATTGATGTTGAATAATTGTTTTTAAACTTACGAACAACATTTCTGTTTCTTATTATAAAACAATAAATATACTTGCCCCTTTCTTTTGATCCGACCCAGTTTGTATGGGTTTTTTAATCCTCTCCATCCGTGCACCTACTCAGTGGAGCCGAGTAGGTGCGCAGGTGGGGAGGGACTCTTGACAAAGGTTTGACTACAGGGCCACCTCATTAACTCCCGCCCGAGGATTAAGAAACCCATACAAACTGGGTCAGATCAAAAGAAAGGGACAAGTATATTTACTGCCTATGCACGCACATGCTTGCATGCTTTTCATCAACAGAACAGCGCAAATAGCTGAAAAACTAGGGAGGTGAGTTGTATCACCCTGATCAAAGCCCCGGACCTGTTAAGGCCTTTTAGAGTAGGGCTGAAACATGTTGGGCATTAAAGGGACATAGGACCATTGTATCCTTATTACCCCTTGCTATTTAGTTTTAACATCCCGACCACTCCGCGAATAAAGGGATACCTTGGAGCGATCCAGGGATTTTTAATCTATAGTTACGCCCCTAGCACTTTTTCTTTTATGAGCTCCCTGGAAGATGGTTGAGCCCACCCTGACCTTTAGGAGGCAGGGTGAACCTGATGATAAAGCATGACACTACTAGAGTGTGTGAGGGTTATTTAAAGAAAAGGAATTATTTCCTTTCCTGCACCAAGTGACGCAGAGTCTAGTTAGGGTGAACAATCCCCATCACACCACTTTGCTGTGAAATTAAGTGGGATACCTGTGAGTTTTTGTGTATATAGTTTGGGAGGATGTATCCCCCTTCTCTCCTTCCTGAAAGGCGAAAGGACCTCTACACACTCCAGGACTGGGTAGTGGTTTCCCACCCCTCCCAGTTCCTAGTTTGTAATACTCTCCAAACCTAACCACCAATGAAATGAACCAGTTTTGGTGAGCTATGCAAACATAACTCCTCCGATTCAGTACTCATCACCTCACATCGCCACAGATTACTAATTAGAAATATTTTGAATAAGAAGAAAATAATGCTTAATTTAGCTGTGTTTAAATTAGCATGACTAGATCCCCGGCAGCTTGCAGTGGCATCATTTCACATTTGCACAAAGAAAGTGCACTTTTATTATTTAATGTGGACAAGTATTCTCCATGTGCATGTGTTTCTCTGTGTGATTTTCCATTTGTGGTATTGTATTAATAAATTGTATTAATGTGCCTTCCTCACAATGAAGCCATGCTCAGGATGTGCCTGTCTTTGTAACATTCATGGTTCATTGCTCAAGTCTTTTCTAGGGACCATTCATTTGCAGAACTCGCTATTGTATTTCTATACTATATAAATGTCTATTATAGCCTTCATTTCCTATGCACACCTCTTTATTAATATGCAGCAAATTAGGTGTTTAATAGATGTATTTTATTTGATGTATATTTGAGAAGTGATTGGTTTATTTGACTGCATCTTTGTTAATCCAGCCCTATTTTGTCCTGTCAAACTGAGTGTGTGGCTTTTCTGTCTAAAATCCTATTAAAGATGATGTTTTTTTTGTAGAGGCCCAAAGGCTTTTTGCACTTCCCTAGAGAGCAGATTCTATGTCAGTCTGTCATCTTATTTGTACTCTGAGACTTTCTCTGCCTTTTGAACTGAGCAGACTCCTCTGCATTAGTCTGTCGATTGAGTTATACTTAGACTTTCTAGGGTTTTCTATTGAGGCAGACTCTGTCAGTCCTCTTGCTGAACTACACTTTAGTTCTGGCTGATACTTCCCTTAGAGATTGACCTTATGTTAATCTTCATGCATATCTTGATGTTGATTCATATTGATTGACTGTTTAATTGCTGATTCCTCGTGATTTAAATTGCAATGTTTTGCCTTATGTAATGATTATAATTTTGAATAACTGTTTATGGTTTTGACTGGAATTCTTGTCATGTGGAGGCTTCATTTATGGGCATTTGACTTAGGGACTGATTTAGATCTTGGCAGATGGGATACTCCATCACAAACGTGAAGGATACCTCGTCTGCCATATTACAAGTGCCATAGAATATAATGTACTTGTAAAATGGCAGACAGGATATCCATTTGTGACGGAGTATCCCATCCGCCACGATCTAAATAAAACCCATAGTCTTATGAAGAGTCACACAGAACAGATCGTACGCCTTGACCATCTTAATTGTTTTAATTAGAGTATCAACAACTTCACTGGTGATGTAGGGAAGATATGACAAGAAATCCAGAAGAGAACACAACAACATAAATCAGAACTTTAGAGTACATTTGTTACAACCTTTAAGTAAAACATTTTATAGAGAAACAGCACACAGAAGAAGATTTAGGATGGATAATTTTGTATTTCTTTACACCAAACCCAGAGGTGGCAGCATAGAAAAAATATTCTTCAAAATGGAAGCATTATTGTTTCTGAAATTCAAAACAGTGGTCAGGCCCCATGCTCAACCTTCCATGCGCACAGCTGCCGGCTGTGCGCAGCAAGGCTTCGATGTAGGGCTAGCTTTGGGCATGCCCAGCCCCTCAACTTACTTAATGGCCAATGTTGAAACACAGCAGGGATTGGATCCATGCCACTTGGCCAACCCCTGTGGCACTGCTACAGACATGCATTTATGTGGCCACTCCTTGAGTGCTCTGGGCATAAGCCAGCCCCAGTGCCACTGAGCCAGACTGTAGAAGTGCACGGTGTGCTCTAGGTAGCGGTCCTAGATGAAGGCTAGGTCTGGTACTAGGCTCTATGACACAAAACCAGCTGTACATGACCTTTGGCTATGCATGGTGACTCAGGTGTGCACGGCTTTTGGGCAAGCGCTGGAGGAACTGGGTACAGGCCAAGGCCCTGAGCTAGCCCCAGGCTCAATAGCACCTGCTCTGCAAGTCTTTGCAATCCATAATTAGACTGTGAATTTCTTATCTTTTTTTACTGGATTTGTTGTCTAAAAAAAGGATATTAACATTTTCAAAACACTTGTGGATCTACCTATGAGCTTGCATACTCGTGGACCTGCAATTGTTTTTGTGAATCCCACGAGAAACACATGGGCTTCTTTTGACTTATGCGATCAGAATCGGACTTCTTTTAGCACCCTCTCAGGGTTCAGGAAATGCTACCAAAACCCATACATACCTCCTCTGACATTTTATTGCAGAAAGGCCTCCTGTCCCTGGCACCCTGTAATGACCTCTGCAACAAAAATTTTAAGCTTCGGCCAGTCAATTACATTGCCTGAATTCTTGTCCCTGGATGCTCTGATGATCTGTGGATTACTCACTTAACTAAGAGAAAAAAGTGTCTGATTAAACCTACAAAGCCTGCCAAGCACCTTTATGTAACATAGATTATGAATAACATCTCAGACCCACTGGTAGCCCTGAGAGAGAAGTGGGAGGCAGATGTTGGGATCATTGAAGAAGATGATTGGTTAGAAGTCATGCAGAGTCCCAAAGAGGTAGCTATAAGGGTTCGGTTCCAGTTGATACAACTCTGAATTATACATAGATCCTATACAACCAGATCGAGACTCTGCTGAATGGGCAGATGTGACACAAATACTTGTATGAGAGGGATGTGGGGAGGAGGGCACCTTTTTTCATACACTATGGAGCTGTTCAAAGCTACAAAGTTATTGGTGTGCGATCACAAAGGTGATGTCAAAGGTACTGGGGCAAGCAGTTCCGTTGGAAGCCCGATGGCATGTATTGTGTGTTACAGGAGATACCACATGGTCGAAATATAGTAAACTGTGGCTACTGATAGCAGATGTAATAGCCAAAAGGAACATAGCCAGGACCTGGAGGAAAGAGCAACCCCCTACAGTGATGGATTGGGAGAAAGACCTGGACTGGTGCTGTGCAGCCGAGAGGGTAATTTACCGAAGTCGGGAATGTCCCGGGAAATGGGACAAAGTCTGGGGAAATGGGTGGAGTACAGAGGGCCGTAATCCCAAAGTATTGATCGAACAGTTGTAAGGAACTGGGAACAGACATTGTAAGACATTACTCTACGGACGATGGGACTAACACCTGAACAAGAGGAGGACTAGGTAAAGCCCATTGAGAAATAAGAGATCAATACGCTGTAAAAATGTATAAGAGATGAAGGAGACCTATGTTTATGATGTTCTGCTATGCATCAGTACACTTAATAAAAAGAATTTTTAAAAAAACATTTTTGATAACTTTAGAAGCTGCATATATTTTTCAGGAGAACAGAGGAGCTGAACCTGCTCATTGACGAGAGACGCCACCTGATTAGTCCGTGGATGAAGGAGCCCGACACAATGTCTGCAATATGTATTGATGTCTTTTATATTAGTGCGTGTTCCTAGGTAGGGAAGCGTTGTCTTTTTCCCTTTATTCCCTTTGCTAGACCTTTGACGGTTGCAGTTACTGCTGCTGCCGTTTCCCTATTGCCCTGTTACTGCCATCTAATTTTGACAGATTGCCACTGCAACTGTATGCTGTTTTATTTTGGATTTACTAAGACTCGGCTGACTTTCATGAACTACTCTTTATGGGAAGTTCTGTTGCTTTAGTTTGGCTTTTTGCTTCGCTGATTTCACTCTTTTCCTTTTGAATCTGAACTCTTCATGGGTTCCATGAATCTAAACTCTGATCCCGATCTTTGCTACAATGAATTAGTCCTTTATGGAACGCGCTTAAATGCATTACTTGATGTTTGAATGTAACCATTCTTTTTGATGAGATTTCTGTATACCTATTTGATTTATGGACTAATTGAAATAAAAAAGACCAAATAACTTTACTAATCTCTTAATGAGAATAAAGGTTTTAAAACATATCTAAACTGTCATCATTGACTATTACTGTAAGTTAAGCTTATGATACCTGATTTGCTCTTTCACTCATAATATGATATTCAAAGATCCATCACCGGAGGCAAGAATGTTCTGGTGTAGAAATGGGGCCTAACTCTAGAGGTGATGGCAAATTGGTAATTAAACCGCATTACACTAGTGAAGAGAGAAAAAGATTACATTTTGGGGCCTAGCCTGCGCTATTAGTTTTCTGGTAGCAAAGTATGGTTTAATATCATGAGCAAAGAGCTATAAATAATTACCCAAATTAGAATTTAAAAAAACGAATCATCATATCCAATGCCTGGAGTTTGAGGAGCTGACAAGGTGTGCTTTTCGAAGGCGGTTGCTGATTTGGACGTAGAGTGTGTTAATATATAGTCCAGTCGGGAGTATCCCTGATGTCGTGCTGAGAAGTATGTGTGGTGTCTGGACAAGGGGTTGTGGGTATGCAAGAGATCCACCCGTCCCAGTGCCTCAACAAACATCTTTAGGGCATCTACTCCCACTTCCCCATTTGAACTTGATATATGTCTATACTGGGATCCATCTCTGCGTTCAGGTCTCTGCCCAGCGCCAACACCCCATATGGAAGTTTTAGAAGCAGTGAGCGTCTCAGCTTGTCAGAGTGCATTTTGGGCAGTATATACACCGAGCACAGAATAATGACCCGGACCTCCCACACCCCGTTGAGGGCTACATATCTACCCAGCGAATCCTGCCAAGTCCTTTGGGGCACGAAGGGCAGCGTTATTTTAACTATTATTCCCATGCCCCTGGACCCGCAGGTGAACCCCGCATGGGCCAGTAATTTGTAACCAATCTGTCTAGTGCTTTACAGGTGTTGCCCTTCAGGTGTGTTTCTTGTATCAGGACTACGTCTGGTTCGTGCCGTCGGATATATTGCATCACCATTGTTCGTTTAGTTTTATTACCTAGGCCGTTTACATTCCAGGTCATAATCGTTAAATCTCGTCCGGTGGGGGTGAGTGTAGTGGGTGGTACTCGGTGCTGTATGTCAGAGGTCTGCGAGGACATCATTACCTTCTAGTGGAGTCCTAATTTGAACGTCTGTTACTGCCTCCCTTGTCTATGGAGGCACATTGCTAGCCCCCTCCGTTGCCCCACCCCAGCACCCAATGTGTGTAATGTCTAAGCATCTGGTACACTGAACAATAAACATACAAACTTCAAACCTCAACCTATAGAACGCCCCCCTCCCTGCTACCCTGCACGGTGGGCACATAACAACCCACCTCCACAATTTGTAGAGCGCCTGTCACCCCTTAACTAAACCGTCAAACGTCGGGCGGACTTAAGCCATGCATTTGCCGGTCGGGCCCCGTCCCTTCTCCCCCTGTCAGGACTGCTGCACTCATTCTGTATCGTAGAGGCATACTATCACCTAGTGTTACATAAGTTCTGATGCCTTAGAAAAAGTGATAGGTACAAAGTATAATCTTATCTGCATTTCTAGCGAGCCTGTAAGGTCCATCGTTCAGATGTTCAGGTCTCGTTCCAAGGCCTCGGCTCTTTAAGAGGTCCATCTCGGCCCAACTTGCTTGGCATTGTCCTGCCATCTGTCTCAGTTTCAGTCCTCTGGATGGGATTGAGTGTCTACTTGCTGCAAGGACCCTTGAGTGATATCTTCTGTCTCCTCCGTCTCTCGATTTGTCGTGTTGCCGGAGCCTCTGTATGTGCGTTGTGGCTTTCCCGCTGCCCGCCATCTGTCGAGCCACTCCCATGATTCTTCTGGGGTGGAGAACCTTCATACCTTGCCTTCTGCTGTTACTCGGAGTGTGACTGGGAAAAGCATGAAGTACTTTGACTTTTGCCCGTACTTTTACTTTGAGGAAGGTCCTCCGCACCAGTTGTACTTTTGTAGTGAAATCTGGAATAAAGGTTATGGTTGCATTGTCCACTTTAAGCGGTGGGGCGCTCCGGGTAGTCTGTAGGATCACGTCCCGGTCTCGGTAGTTAAAAACACAGGCAATAATAGGGCGCGGTGGAGCCCCTGGTCTTAGTCTAGTGCCCGGGATTCTATGTGCCCTCTCCACTGAGAAGTATTTGGATAATTCCCTGGGTTGGAGCAATTTCAGTATGAGATCTTCCATGTATAGGTCTACGGCAGGCCCCTCAGCCCTCTCCAGAACTCCGATAATACGGACATTATTGTGGCGAGAGCGGCCTTCCTGCTCTTCAAGTTTTGCCTCTAGTGCTTTCGTCGTGGCAGTAAGGTCTTGTAACCACTTTTGAAGTGTTTCGTGTCCACCACTAGAGTGTTTGTAACATTTTCTACTTCCTTTACCCTAGACCCCAGGTTCAGTAGGTCTGCTCTTATCAATGAAACGTCCGTGGTCACTGTGTCAATTTTCTCTGCTAGATCCGCCCTCACTCCCTGCAATGCAGTCATAATGTCCTGCACGGTTGATCCCGCCGCCACCATGGTGGAGTGCAAGCTAGTGCCCGGATCTGTCCTAGAGATATCTCCAGCAGTTGGGTCTCTAGGCAGTGTAAACATATCCAATTTTGTTTGCTGGGCACCCCAAGGCCCTTTCCCGCCCGTCATGGCTCTAGGGCCTTTTTTCGTTGCTGCCTAGATGTTCCCTCTCTGTTGTTGTATGGGGGAGGGCAGAGGGGGAGGGACCCAGCAGTACTCATCACCGCCTGCCAGGCAAGTTCTTAGTACCTGGCGGCCTGTCGGTATTCCTGTTGTGGGTTCCCAGTCACCCACCCCGAGTTGCTCCAGTTCCCTGCCTCTCGATTGTTTCAGGCCTCTCGCACCACAGTCTGGGCCGTACCAGCCCTAGTCAGTCAGTTAAACTGCCTGGCACGTGTAGAATCGGAGGTGGGGGGGCCTGAAATCTCCTTTTGCACTCACTACTGTATACAGTTGAGCCCTGCCCGCCACTGTGGTGTGGTCTCGCTCTGCATTCGTGGTTTCCTTCCCGCCCCAGGGAGCGCGCCTGCCTATCCCTGCAATGTAGCTTTAATCCATCTCCTTCTTGCCACCAGCACAGAAACCTCTGTGTGCCACCTCGTTGTCTCTCGCTGTCGTGGGACTGTTACTCTCTGTCGGGTCTCTCCACCGCAGTCTGTTTCCCGAGTCTTGGGCTGTCCAGCCCGTGTGCATCGGTCCCACCGCTCTCGTTACTCCGGTTCCTGTGTAGGTTCGCTTGCAGAAGTTTCCAGTGCTGTTTATTAGGCCGCCAGACCCAGCATGCCTGGCACAGTTTCAGTCTAGAGGGCCTCCAGCCATCTCTCGGCTCATTCACAGTCGGCCCAGCATCCCAGCGTCTGATGCTACTCTCCAGCCTCCGCAACTGAGTCTGCGTCTCACAGGCCCACCTTCTCTGGGTCCGTAGCGCTGCCGCGTCGGGTCGAGACTGGCCTCTTTCAAAGTCGCTAGATCCCGAGTTCCTAGGTTCACCTGTCCGCTACGCACAGCTTATTTATAGCGGATTATGTCCGGATTTTAGGGGGTTATTTGGATGGGTCTGGCAGAGCTTCTTTAGGTTGCGGCCATCTTGCTTCGCTGCTAGCCATGCCTCCTAAGTTATCACAAATTTAGCTATAAACATTCTTGCGTAGTTAGATTATGGAAACAAAAGCCTTAGTCTCCATAGGCACTTGAGCACAGGCCGGCCATCTACATAACATTTTGTTTCACTACAAGAACAAAGAACTGTACTAACTAAGAGACAAAATCATTGTTCGGTAATGCATTCCATTTAATACGAACAAGAATTATTGTCTTATAATTCAGAACTGCTTTATTTAAGCATTTATGTGAAAACATGAGAAACTAGGAAGATTTTAAAATTTAAGAATAAAATGTTGCTTATAAAGTAATACATTTTTTAAACCTCAACATTCTGCAGTTATGACGAACATTTCTAAGCATGTCATTTCAAGGTCAGGCTTCTAATTCATATTGTGCACATTTCACCAATATTAGGTTTGCTTTTAGTTAAAGAAACTTGCTTCTTACCTTTTCAAAGTCCTATACGAATAACTATGACTGCAAACCAGCACATTTCGAAAGCGTGACATTTGAACATTGAATTTTACATTTAGCATTACATATTCAGCTACTAAGTTAACTAATTTTCATGCTAATTAGTGGACTCTATTACTGCAAATGTTGGAAACTGCAGAGGCTAAAACTGCATTAGAGGAATGTGTGCAGTTCCTTTATGCAGGATTGATATCCAAAATGATGCGAGTGTTCAGGTTCGGGTTTGCCTATAGGGCAATTGGGCAATGCCCGATGGGCTGGTTTGACAGATCAGCGTGTGAACTGATTTTTTAGCAGTCTGTGGGCCTGTCTAATGCCCAGAGGGACTGGTTTTTACAGTTGATGCCCTGAAATTACCACAAACATTGCCTGCAGCGAACATAAGTGCATGCAGTCTCCCATATCTTGAAAAATACTCATAAAGCTTGTCTTTACAAGTTCAAAACTGGCCTGATTTGCAAAAGTGTGCCTGTTAGACCTGGCACCATTGGCGTGGGTCTCCCTTCCATCTTTCGCTTTTTGTCTCCTCTGTGTTTGCTGGTGTTAGATGCTCTGGTCGCTGTGCCACTGCCATTCAGTGCTACAGCGCGAATGCTCCCTATTGTACATTGACTGGATGAATTGGTATTCCCATAATTGGCTCATTTGATTTACCTGTTAGTCCCTAGTATAGTGACCTGTGCGTGCCCAGGGCTGGTAGACCGAATGCTGCTGGTGGGCCTGCAGCGCTGATTGCGCCACCCACATAAGCAGCGAGTAAAGTGTGTCTCAGACCTGCCATCGCAGAGTCTGTGCGCAGTCCAGAACTGCCATTCTTTGACTGTAAAGTGAACCCACTTCCCAGTCCCTCAACCTTCCCTTGGCATCATGTAAGTCATCCCTATGGCAGGGTGCGTTGTATGTGAAAGGTAGGACCTGCCTTGGTCTGTGTGGCATGTCCTGATAGTGAATTACACTCCATTTCGTTTTTCACTATTGCAAGGCTATCTGTTCCCTTAGGCCAGAATGGGCAGTTTTGATTATTACATCCTATAATCCTAGCTGACCCAAGGAACATGTTTGGGAAGTCGAATTTAGTATGCCTGAGCTCAGAATATTCAAATACATCTTTTAGTGAGGATTATTTTTATATTCTGTGTTTGAAAATACCACTTCTAGAAAGTAGGTATTTTCTTGCCTAAGTCGTCCAGTGTGCTCTGCTGTTATGTGTATTGGATGTCTGGTCTTAGAGGGTCAGGGCAGGCTGAGCCCGACCTGGGTTGAATAGCGAGATCTGCAGCTGGAGTATGGGGAGGGGTGACCCTTTGATCTGAGCAGGGCTGGGCCTGGCAAGGTGAATGATGGCTCCAGCCCCCACTGTGCGTCTGATGGCAGACCCCCTCTTCCTCAAAGGCAGAATGCAGCCTCGTAAATAAAGTGCTCCAGGATCACACCGAACTGGTTCTGGCTGGGTTCAGTGACTTGCGACTTTTGAGAACAAAGACCTGTAGGGTATAAAGATGCGCTGAAACCCCTACAGGGTGTGTTACTTCTGGATGTCAAGACGAACCTCTGTCCGTGTAACGAGAGGGAAAGGCCTTTGAAACTTTCATCCATCTTGCTGAAGCAACTACCCAAGGGCCTGATTTGAGCTTGCCTCCTGCTGAAGTCTCAGGGACATTAGACTTCCCCCATCAGCCTTCTGAATTCCTATTGAGAGGGGTTCTACTCGCAGGTGAGGCCTCTGTCGAGAATTCCAGAGCCTCTGGATCTACTGCGGGGAACGCGGGCTGAGAATCATCGCTATCGCTATTGTGGGCCGCTGCAGCTGAGGAGCTGTTGCCGCTGAGAGCCCGCATTTGTCTGTGCTACGAGAATCATCGCTATCGCTATTGTGGGCCGCTGCAGCTGAGGAGCTGTTGCCGCTGAGAGCCCGCATTTGTCTGTGCTACGAGAATCATCGCTATCGCTATTGTGGGCCGCCGCAGCTGAGGAGCTGTTGCCGCTGAGAGCCCGCATTTGTCTGTGCTACGAGAATCATCGCTATCGCTATTGTGGGCCGCTGCAGCTGAGGAGCTGTTGCCGCTGAAAGCCCGCATTGGTCTGTGCTACGAGAATCATCGCTATCGCTATTGTGGGCCGCTGCAGCTGAGGAGCTGTTGCCGCTGAGAGCCCGCATTTGTCTGTGCTACGAGAATCATCGCTATCGCTATTGTGGGCCGCTGCAGCTGAGGAGCTGTTGCCGCTGAGAGTCCGCATTTGTCCGTGTTACGAGAATCAGCGCTATCGCTATTGTGGGCCGCGGCAGCTGAGGAGCTGTTGCCGCTGCGAGCCCGCCTTAATCACCATCTCAGGATCAGCATGAGTGCACGCTGTGGACCGCTGCAGCTGGGAGCTGTGGCCGCTCCGAGTCCGCCTGTCATCATCGCGGCTTCCTCCCGAAGCTGGGTGCTGTGCCCCCTTTAAACCTCAGGTACATTGTGCATCACCGGGTCGCGTAGACCCCGGTCTCGAACTAAGTTCGTTTCGCCCGCTTTTGAGTGCTTTTATTGCCTTTAGTGAAACTACATTTACGTGCATTGTGGCTTTTTGATCGTATTCGAGCCTTGTGTTAAGCTTATATAAAGATACTTATTTTTCTATAGCTACTTGTGTGGTGTCCCTTTGTGGTGTCTTCACTGCGTTATTGTGTATGGTCATAAATGCTTCACACACTGCCTCTGAGATAGGCCTGTCTGCTCGTGCTACGTTACCACAGGGTTGAGCAGGGGTTATCAAAGGGTGTAGCCCCCTTACTCTGACTTAGGAAGAAGGGTCCCTTCTTGGACATTGGCGCCAGCCATTGCCAACCCGGGATCCCCATTTCTAACAGTGCCACTTTTGTAGCTATCTGCTTTGCTAATGAGGGCCACTTTTATTTTTGTGCCATAGACTAATTTTTTGTCCTAGTCTGGCCCTGCTCATGAGTCTGTGTTGTAATCACCACATTTGTTTTGTGATCTTTTTCGTACAATGCGGAGCTGAAGGATCAACTACATATTCTGACCTTGCATCCAGGGCCGGACTGGCCGTAGCGGGCCCCGGGCATTTCCCTGGTAGGCCGCCAGGGTGGGGCCGGTTTTGGGCCCCTTCGGGGCCATTTTTGTTACCGGGGGCCGGCAATATCGGCCCCCTGTAACAAAATCGGCCGAAACCGGCCCTAGCAAACAGCTCGGCCACACACCCCCTCCCCCCGGGAGGGGTGGGGGGGTGCGGGGGCGACCAAGCAGTTTGCCAGGGCCGGTTTCAGTTCCCAGGCCGGCCCTGCTTGCATCGACATAAACATTACAAAGTGTCATAAAATGAAATTAGCTTTCTAGTCAGTAAGGGGCATATTACCAAGGATTAGCGATATTTATCGTTAACCGCGCTTAGCGCGTTTTTTGTTAACGCCGCCTATCGCTGGAAATTATCGCTGAGATAACACCCTATTAGTAAGGTTCATCTCCATAGCGATAATATTTCCAGCGATAGCGGCAAAATGCGAGAATATCGCTGGAAAACCAGCGATATTCTCACATTAACGCAATGGTGGATTTAGCCTGACAATCCACCCCCCATGCTACAAACAGGTAAGTCACCCTCAGTAGCAGGTGTAAAAATCTAGCGATAAACGCGCTTAGCGCGATTTATTTTATCGCTTCGCCTGCCTTGCTAATAGGGGGTAGTTGTGTTAGCGACTGTTTTCAGTCGCTTTCAGTAGGGAACGCCTACCTTGCATGTCATTAGCGATAATTATCGCTGACATGCAAGGCGATGTGAAAACCGGCCGCTATCGCTTGAAAGCTGTCGCTAATGCCTGTTAGCGACAGCTTGCTAATAGGGCGATAAAAATATCGCCGCTTTAGCGGTAAAAAGTGCCGCTAAAGCGGCGATAAAGCCCTTGATAATATGCCCCTAAGTTTTTAGTTCAGTTCAGTAACTTTCTAGTTCACTCAGAAACATAAAGCCATTTCTCCCACAAAAAGACTTTAAACATGTGGTACAGGCTCTGGTCCTACCGAGACTGGACTATGGTAGCGCCACGCTCTGTGGCCTTCCCAAATACACGCTGGCTCCCCTAAGGGCTTCACTGAACACAGCGGCCAGACTGGTTACAGATACCAAACGTAGAGAGCACATATCTCCTATTTTAAAATCTCTCAATTGGTTGCCCTTTGAAGCTCGAATTCAGCTAAAGATTGCCGTTTTGGTGCACAAAGCCCTGCATCTCAAAACTCCAAAGTACCTAACTCAAAATCTGGAACTATCTTGCGGTGGTAGAGCCTCAAGAAGTGCTATCACCCTCCTCCTGAAACCTCCCATTTTTCGAAAAAGAGAACTGGTGTCCGAGCCTTCTCTGGAGCAGCCCCTAGGATTTGGAACTCTCTTCCACCGGAAGTACGCACAATCTCTTCAACGATTACTTTCAAACTGGAAGCCAAAAGATTCCTAATGAACACATTTTTACCTTAAATGTAGACAATGATCACGTGCTCGTCCACATTTTGACTGCAACCATTGCTCACTCTTTTGTTGTTATGCTTCCTCACCGCATTTAGAAGCCTGTCTTATCTTTGCATAGCGTATTACTCCCCGTGATTCATTGGTCCGATGTGTGCGAATATTATGTCTGTTTATCCCTACCTATGACCGATACTGGAATTAGGCCCTTCCTCACCGCAGGTCATATATCCTCTCTATCCCTGCTTCATACCTGGTTATTGTACTACTATCCATGTCTCTTTTGTCTGTGAAATACTCGGTTAGGTGGTTAGAATGAAGGCGATAACCTCCGGGTGTGCTTCCATATTTGTTGTCATTATTTGAATGTTGACTTACTTTCCGTCCTTTGTAAAGCGCTCTGATATCCCTCGGGATCTTGTTCGCGCTATATAAAACTTTATAAATAAATAAATAAATAAAATAAGTAACTAAAATTCTTGTGCTCATATCTCCAGATAATGAAGTGAGTAGCAGTGACTCATTTTCTGCCTCAGCCCCTCTGCAGATATACCTGTACTATGTTCCGTCACTCCACTAAGGGAACCTACATCCTCTTCCACCTAAAATTGTCTGCAGGCAAGCTGAAGAAGTGTGAGCAGAGATTTTGATATAAGATGTGCTTCAATGTGTGCTCCACCCACTAACTACACTTCAGCTTTCATAGGGGAGCAGATCAAAGATGTTACCTACTGATCTGCCATCATCAGGGGACCTGCAATGCCCCTGGTCACCGGGTGTCAATTTTTTCAAACACTGAGTGGAGAGCCGGGCATCCAGGCAATAGGTTTATCTTTCTTTAGGCTCTACATGCCATCTGCATCTCAGCACCTATTAGGCAGCAGATCGGGGATGTTACCCAGTGCCCCCTTATGGTACCTAAAATGCCCCAGACACCAGGGATTTAACTTTGTTAACAAAGGAATAGAAAGAGCGTCCCTGATTATGACCTATGAGGAATTGTATGCAGAGATCCTGCATGGCTGTAATTTGTGATACTGGAAAGAATCTCTGCATACAGTTCCTGTAATAATTAGTTGAACCCCTCAGAATGGTGAACAACTGTACAGGACCAGAATTACAACTGCACAGTATTCCATTTTCTATGGCGTTCAATGCATACATTTGCCACTATCTCTGAGAAAGTTGTAAATGTGTGCAGAAGGGCTGATTTAAATCGAGGGGTGGATGGAAGGATAGAAAGTTTGCTGGCAGAGTGAAGAATTACATGTTCCCCGTGTCTCGTCTGAGGGCCAGGCAGCAGCCAGGAAATGGGTTTCCCAAGGTGGTTTTACCACTGGGATTTCTCGGCACCCACACTTTGATTTCCTCACTTGGGAAATCCTGGTGTGGGAACAATTGCTACTCATGATTTCTCACACAGGATTTCTGTTCTGCTAAACTCATAATTGGGGCGCTGGGCATCCTGGCACAATGTGTGGCTCTTGCAGGCTCCTACCCAGCATTTCTGTTTCAGATCTCCTAGGAGAGCATGATGGAGCAGGATTTTCGTAAATAAAACCTGCTAGGATTAAACCTCCTTTAGTGTGAAATCATTAACAAAAGTTGTGAGATTAACAGAGAAAATATTAACATGGGGTATTTGGAAAGAGAATCGAGGAATGTGCAGGAAAATGACAAATGGTTCCTGTAGGCCGCAAAATGGTTTCTGCATGAGAGACAGTAGAGAAATAATGTTAAAGAAGTTTTGGTTTTCATGTGCAATGTGAATGTAATGAGTTGACAAAAAGAGTGTTATACGGGTGACAATATTTACATAGAATAATCGTTGAAAATGTTTTCGTTTATATTAGAATAACATGAAGTCTAAAATGAATAATGAAATGGAGCTTTTAATGTGAACAAATAACTGAATTTGTTTATTTCTCCTAGAGAAACTGCATGCTTTGCAGAGAAGGCCTCAAACCACTGTTAGGATTATTTGCTTTTTAAAATGTAGGCTGCTGCAGAGAAATGTATTTGTCCTTCATTATGATTATTGTGTTCTTCTCTTGTCGACAGCTACGTGGTTGGGGTATGGTGCGGAACTTCCTACTGTCCGGGGAAATGTTTAGTTTTGTGGATAACTGTTCTAGTAAATGTTGCGATTCATTTGAAGATGTGCGCGAGCCTAGGAAGGAAAATGTCGAGATTTCCTCTGCTGAAGGACAAAGATGACCGCATAGCTCTAAACAAAGAACTCTTGAGAGTGAGGTGCGACGGAAGTGGTGTGACTGAGCACCTTATGTTCCTGAACCAATGAAAACCATGAATTGCTTGGACTTTGCTACTAATTTAGGGATAGACTTTAACATTTAGGGTATAATTATTAGTGTTAGAATTTTCTTTGTGCGCTGTGTGCCTTAGGCAGGCGTGACGAGGGTGAGCATCTCCGTGTGAGCTGAGAGCTGATTTCCTAAGCTCTTCTATGGCTGTAGCTGTCTGA
Source organism: Calotriton arnoldi (assembly GCA_963921515.1). Taxonomy (NCBI): domain Eukaryota; kingdom Metazoa; phylum Chordata; class Amphibia; order Caudata; family Salamandridae; genus Calotriton; species Calotriton arnoldi. The sequence goes on along the minus strand of CAWUFW010001109.1, from coordinate 1,968,735 downwards.
TCCTGACTCTTTAACTTTGCTCCTCCTACCTTTGTGAGGATTGCCCCAGCTTTCCCTTCTGGCCAGAGGGTTAGCTCTTCATACTATTAGCACGCTGTGCTATAGTTTCCTTAGGTTCGTATGTTATTCTGTGATAGCATTGATCTTGTTGCAATGCTCTTTTGTCTCTCTTCCTATCCACTCTCTCAGGCTCGTTTATATGAGATGTTATTGTGAATTACTTTCTTGTGTGATGATCTATGATTTGGTATTGTGTCACTGTGACTATTTACATGCTTTCAAGAATTAGATAAAGCTAAGTGTTTAGTAAAACTGAGTCTGTCATTATTAATGATTATGATTAATATGACTTGTACAAATAATGTATAGTTGGTTTGTAGGATATTCCCTTTGTTGTAGGTCCTCATAAAGGGGGTATCATTCCGTCTTAACAGTTGTCAGTCCCTGACAACTCTCAAAAGATTAATCAGAGGACCAGTTATAGGTATGGGCCAAAATTTAGATTTACAAGAGAATAGACAAGTTGATTATTAAATGAGTTACGTGTGGTGGACATGTTTACCCCACGGTTTCCGCTGCATCAAGCACATCAGGAGACTCATCTTTCACCTTGCATTCTAGGGGAATTGGGACCCATCAAGTTGAAGTGGCAATTTATTTTATATAACTGTAGAAACTGCAGGAGCTGCCTACTATGGACTTTTGCTTGCCTTCACCTTTGCCAACCCAGCTATCCTACATTTCGCTGTCAAAATGGTATGTGTACCTTGCTGCAATGAAGTTTACAGACTAAAACTGTGTGAAGATAATTCCGGAAGCATGGTTAACACAAAGATTTGATAAGTCATAGGTCTCCAGCTTTTGACTCCGGGATTGTCTAACACCCAACAAAACTACCCACTCTAGACATTGTGAGAACTAGCAACCCAGGAAAATTTAAGGGAATATGAATTGCATGCTTTGCACAATTTCGTCTTGGCCCGGAATTCTCTGCAAAATGAAATACTGAGGAAAATATCAATTTCCTCATATTTATTTAGCAGTAAACACAGAAATACACTGGTAGTGGCAAATATTGTTCTGTCCTGCATTCACTTCCTCCCTCTGATAAAAACAATACCGCACATGTGTGTGTGTCAGCTACTTTTGCAGGGAACATTTTTTCTGACATTTAGCTAGAGGAATGGCTATAGATTGTGGACCCGACTGCGCTCAGCTGTATGGCATCGTTACCAATCTCATATATTTTTGAAAAATATAGCCAAGGGAAAACTTAAGGATGTGTGACTTGCATGTATTGCACTGGCTCTCCTCACCCATAATACCCTGCAAACATCAAATATTGGTTAAAAGTACTATTTCCTCATAGTTACACAGTGGTAAATGAATATTCTACCAACAGTAAATGACTCCCAAGTCTACCACTTTGATGTCCACCCATCCACATGGATTTGTCAGGGACAATATGGGAATTCAACATAGGTATATATCTTGGGAATGTGAGCTAATTTTGAGGTCTCTGTTATTACCTTAAATTTAGCTAGTTTGTCTTTGGTTCACTGGCACCTAGGAAAGCATGCAAACCCAACACATGATTGAAAACAACATACAAGGAAGAATCTAAGTGGATGTGACTTGCATGGATCACTGACGCTATCCTCATCTGAATGCTCTGGCCCTGAATATATCAAGAATTCCATAAAACACTATACCCCACATTAGAGTCCTTATAAACATCGGAATTCTCCACCAACAGCAAATGTCCTACTATCCTTTATGTCCTTGCTCCCTCTGATATAAATGGTACCTCACACTTGTAAGTGAGGCAAAAACCTTAACCAAGTGAATTCTGTTTTTCCTGGCAATTGATAACACAATTTAGCATGGGGGTGGGGGAAGTGTTTTGCCTCAGACTCCCCAGCTTCCTAGCAACCCTAACAAGGCTTGATATGTATGCAAAGTAGAGCCCCTGGGAAATCCCTCGAAGCAGATTAGCATGGATCATGGCTTTTTTCTTAGCCAGAATGCCCTGCAAACATCAAACCCAGGCTAAAGACACACTGGGGCATATCATCAACGAGGCGATAAAAAATTATCGCTGCTTTTGCGTCCGTTTTCGGACGAAAAGCGGCGATAATTTTATCGACTAATCAGCAAGGTCACGCTATCGCGTGAAACCTTGCATTACCGCCTGTTCTCTGAACGCCCAGCTTTGCATCTCTAATGAGATGCAAAGTGGGCGTTCCTGCCCTGACATAACTGGAGAAATGTTGCTAAGCGACATTTCTCCAATTATCAATGGGCACGCTAACCTGCAGGGCGACAAGCAAAGTAGCGATAACCTCTGTTATCGCTACTTTCCTTACGCCTGCTTCAAGACTGACTTAGCCATGATATCCTATGTAAGGTGGATATCATGGCTAAGTATGCTCTTGCCCTATCATCAAGCTATCGCCAAACTTTGTGAGATTATCGCTGGATTTCCAGCGATAATCTCACATTTGGCAGTTAGCGCTGGAATTTTATCGCTTTTGAGATAAGCGTTGCTAATAGCACGCTATCTCAGCGATAATATTCCACGTTACCCGGCGATAATTATCCTAGCGCTAAGTGCGCTTAGCGATAATTATCGCCGGTCCTTGATGATATGCCCCATTATTTTTTCACATTTATGTGGTGTCGATGACTGAGCTTTGCTGGCAACGACAAAAGTGCCATCAAACTTAACCATACTTTCGATTAACAAACTACATAGTACTCTTTTATCAGAGGAAATGTGGGAATGCAGCATGCTGTAACATTTGCTGCTGGCCACAAAGTCTAGTATTTACCAGCACATAAATGTGAGGCAAATGAGTGTTTGTGGGAGCAAGGCAGCCCCTGCAACAATATGTGGTGAGATGCACGCATGTCACACCCCTGGATCCCCTGTGTGTCTAGTTTTAAAACTTTCCTGAGATTGGTGGGTTACCCAGCTGCTGGCTGATCTATGCACAGACTCCACCATCACCTCTCAGGGCAAATTGAAATAATATTTGCATCTACAAAAGTGACTTGGTATGACAGAGGTTTTGGCCCAACCATTTTCCCAATGATATACCCTCCTATGTGTAGGCTATGACCCTTATAGAGTGAAGTGTAGGAATGGAGGATGTCTTGCCATTTGCTTTATAATTTGAGTTTTCCAAATATTTAAGTTCCTATTTTAAGGAATTCCCACAAGAAAACCTTTTGCAAATACTCCATCACTATGATGTTTTGGATAGTCCGAAATTCTGGGGATACCAATGACGCCTCTTCATAATGTTAATTACCATTAGAAAATCTATAGCTTTCCTTCGTTGCCAAGTTCCATTCATTCCAATTCATGTTTGTAAAGAATAGGAAAGTTAAGTCTCTGCAACCAGACAAGTCTGGGTAACGTAATGTGTTTGTTGTTATTATGTATATTATTGCGTAATCCATATCACCCGAAACAAATGTAGTGACTCCACGATCGCATCTACAAGCTTCAGCTATGAATAAATAGTGATGGGCAAAGACACCACCATCAACTTTAGATTTAACACATAGTAGTGATTCTATTAAATACTGTACACTCGGAGAATGTGTAGATATCATCTTTTTTAATTTAAAGAACCAACCAAACTATTTACATACTGGCTATACTATTAACATTGATCTATTTAGTAGCAAGGAATATATATTTTCATAAGTTCATGGTAAATTAGTTCTTGGCTTTAGTGCATTTCTCTTTTTGTTTAATAAAAAAACCTCATATTTAAGCCTTCTGTGGGCTTTGGTCATTCCATCATGTATTCAGTCCTACCGGAGCTCTTGTTTTTAGCTTCAGAGGAAGCACTTAATCTCACAATTCTGCTAATTTACCACAATTCTTATATAACATTTTTGTACAATTTTTATATAAAAAGTGGTCCCTTGCACATTGATATAAGAGGCAGTCTGACAGCAAATGTGGTAGTGATTATTCTTGAGATATCAAAAAGGATGATCATATGATTATTACTCAAATACCATATCCAAGCTTGCAGTCTTAAATGGCCCAAATGGATTTGGAGAAATTCACATCTTCTTATCAAGGACTGAAATACATTTAGATAGAGTTCGATTTCGATTCTTCTCTAAAGTTTTTAGTAGATCAAGGTTTTTAGTCGATCATCATTGGTGCAAGGTTTTTACTCTAGCATTATTAATACAGATGGCGGTACCTCAACTTTAATAATATTTTTATAACAGAAGACTGACTCGCCTTCAATAGGAATGCAGACTTGCTCTGACAAAAGTACCAGCTAGTTGTTGTGTTTTTGGGGTTCTGTAATACCATAAAGCTGCTGTTTGATTAGGATTTTGTGTTCTTTTTCAGCTTGAACATTTTACTCCTAGTTCCTTTATTACTGATTCAGAAATAGTTTGGCAAGTTCCTGAATATTTATGAATTAATTTCTATTTGTATTTACTCTTTTAGGTTTAATTGAAGTTTACACTTCGAATGATAAAATGCAAACTGTTGCTGATTTTTTCAATTATTTTAACATCCAAGACATAAAAATACCGACCATGTAGGTAATAGACTGGCCACGCGCCAACCCTAGCCTGGGGTCACCTATATCTTAAAGAAAGAAGGAAGATTTAAAATATTTCACATACTATGTCATTCTTCAATGACATCATAATAGCTACTATGTATATCTATATCCTAATATAGTTGTCCAATATTGTTTTACATATTTTCACAAAACACATAGGTCGCCCAATATATGCCTTACAAAATAAGATGTTCTTCGTGTTTTCAAACAAGCGTAAACATATGTGTTGGTAGATTGCTCTAACCCCCAGCCTGTCAATCCTAATTGTACGTTAATAACTTGAATCCACATTTTTTCAACACTGATTTTAAAGCACTGTTGAGACTAGAGTTCCTGCACTTCTAATACCATTTGGGGGCTTAAGTGTCTATAAACATCAATTCGGACAATTGTTCTTTTTGTATATGGGATGGAACAATGCCTCGAGAGAGAATACATGTGAGAAGAGGTTCATGGGGACAGGATTCCAGGATAAACTGGTGTGCAGCCCGACGGGCACCCGCAAAGGGGCTCTTTAGCGGAGATCTTTTGTTGGTGAAGCCGTTGGGTGCATGTGGGTTGGACAGAGGGTTATTGGATACAGGGTTTACATGACCTGGATGAACGAAGCAGCTCTGGGAGTGTCCTACTCAGCCACCGTATTTGCTTTATTTTTTTTTTATCTTTGTGGGAAAGTGCTAGACCTGGCATCCTGGGTGTGGTTTCCCCCCTAATTTTTTGCCTTCAGCCCCCCCTGCTTTTGCTGGCTGTAGGACTCTGCACACTTTACCACTGCTAACCAGTGCTAAAGTGCTTGTGCTCTTTTCTTAAAACATGGTAAATTGGCTTATACCCAATTGGCATATATAATTTACTTGTAAGTACCTTTGCCCAGGGCCTGCATATTAAATGCTACTAGTGAGCCTGGAGCGCTCAACCAATCAAGGATTTCAATCAATCAATCAATCAATCAATCAAGGATATGTAAAGTGCGGCAAATCACCCATGAGGGTCTCAAGGCGCTGGGGTTGCTAGCTGCTTCGTGGTGATCTGTTCATTCGAACAGCCAGGTCTTTTCCTGAACTGCTGGAGCAATGGGGTGGTCCTGAGTTGTAGGGGAAGGTTGTTCCAAGCTTTGGCCACCAGGTGTGAGAAGGAGCATTGTCTGCTGTTGCCTTGGCAGATTTAGGGGGTGTCTGATGCATGCTGGTTCCTTGTTGTGCAGGACTTTGTAAGCGTGGGTCAAAATCTTGAACTGGCATTTCTTCTGGATCGGGAGCCACTGTAGCGTCTTGAGGTGAGGTGTGATGTGGGTTCATCTGAGGAGGTCGAGGATGAGTCTGGCTGCTGAGTTTTGTATAGTCTGTAGTCTCTCCAGGAGTCGTGCAGTGAATCCTATGTAGAGTGTGTTCCTGTAGTCCAGTCTGCTGGTGACAACGACCTGCATGACGGTCCTTCTGGTGTTGAGTGGGAGCCACCTGAAGATCTCGTGGAGCATGCATATGGTGTGGAAGCAGGCAGATGAGACTGTGTTTACCTGTTTCTTCATGGATAGCTTGCTGTCCAAGATGATGATGAGGTTGCAAGAGTGGTCTGTCGGGCTAGGGATGGGCCGAGTTCAGCAGGCCACCATACGTCATTCCATGGCGGGGTGTTGTTGCCAAAGATGAGTACTTTCGTCTTGTTATTGTTGAGCTGGAGACAGTTGTCCTTCATCCATTCGGCGTCTTTCATCTTGCATCTGTGGAAAGTGGCTCTGGTGGTGGAGGGGTCTTCTGACAGTGAGAGGATGAGCTTGGTGTCTTCGGCGTAGAAGATGATGTTAAGTCAGTGTGATCTGATGGTGTTGGCCAGGGGATCATTTACGTGTTGAAGAGGGTGGGGCTGCGGGACGATCCTTGGGGGACACTGCAGATTATCTTATTGGGTTCCGAGGTGAACGGTGTGAGGCGGATACTCTGGGTTCTTCCGGTGAGGTATGAGGCGCTTCATTTGAAGGCATCTCCCTAGATTCCGATGTTATGGAGTCTGTTCATCAAGATGTGATGTGCGTGTTGAAGGAGGCTGCCAGGCCCAGGAGGATGAGGGCTGCTGTTTAGCTACAGTCCACGAGGTCTCTGATATCATCAGTGGCTGCAATCAGGGTTGTCTTGGTGCTGTGGATGGCTCCGAATTCGGACTGAGAGGGGTCAAGGAGGTTGTTGTGTTCCAGGTGTTCAGTGAGTTGCTGGTTGATTGCTTTCAAGATGACCTTTGCTGAAAAAGGGAGCAGGGAGATGGGCAGGTAGTTCTTTGGTTCTGCTGGGTCCGTGGAAGGTATCTTCAGGTGGGGCCTCACTTCAGCATCTTTCCAGCTTTCAGAGAAGGAGGCCGAGGTGATAGAGGTGTTCAGAACTTTCTTGAGCTCGTCGCCAATCGTCTTGCTCCTGAGGTTGAAGATGTGGTGGGCCAGGGGTCTGTGTGAGCTCTCGAGTGCACAGACTTGATGATGGCGATTGTGGCTTGAGTCTTGAGAGGGTTCCAATGGGTGAGCAAGTGTTTGGGGTTTGTGTTGGTGGGTGTGAGCAGGCTGATGCTGTCAGCAGCCAAAGGTTGGGGTTTGAAGTTTTCATTGATGATTGAGATGTTGTTGTGGAAAAAGTCTACTAGGTTGTCACACAGTTCTTGGTAAGGGATGATTTTGATCCTGGCGTATGAGGGGTTGGAGAACTCCTTCACGATGGTGAAGAGCTCCTTGCTGTAGTTTATGCTGGCTTCTATGCGGTCTGCTATGGCTTTCTTCTTTGATCTTTCAGGAGGCGGTGGTACTGGTTTAGTGCTGCCTTGAAGGGTGTGTGTTCTCCTGTCTCCTTGCTGGTGCGCAACTTCCTTTCTAGTTGAAGGGTGTTGCGCTTGGTGGATTTCAGCTCCTCAGTGAACGAGCTTGCTCTTCTGCCAGGTCCTTTGGATTTGGCTGGTATGGCGGGGGTGATTGTGTCGTCGTATTCTGTGATCCACTGGGAGAAGTTCTTCACAGCCTGATCAGGGTTGGATGTTGTGCTTGGGAGGTGGGAGTTGAGACTGTTGTTCCACTGGTCTTCTTATAATTTTTTCTAGTTTCTGCGCGTGGAGCTGGGGGGCGTGGTGCCAGTGTTGGTAGTTCCTAAGATGGTGAAGTGGATGCTGTAGTGGTAGGTCCAGGTGAGCTGTGAGATGTGAGTGCACTTGACTCTGTCGATGGATGTGAAAATGGGGTCAATAGTGCGTCAAGCTATGTGTTTAGGGTCGGCAACAAGTTGCTTGAGGCTGATGTGGCTCATGCTTTCCAGGAGGTTAATTGTGTTAGTGTCGCTGTGCTCGTCGAGCTGGAAGTTAAGATCCCCTAGGAAGATGTAGTGCTCGGAGTAGATGGCGATAGGCATGACGAGGTCAGGAACAGCGTTGCAGAAGATGGGGTGTGGTCCTAGTGGTCTGTAGGCTATGGTGCCTCTGATGGTGGTTTTTCCATCTGTGTGGAGTTGGAAGTTGGCACTGATTGCACCACCCACTTAGGTAGCCCTTGAACATGTCTCAAGCCTCCCACTGCAACCTGTGCGGGCAGTTATTTACTACCATTTCAACCTGGCAAGATAAACCTCTTGCCAGGCCGAAACCTTCCTGTTTAATACATATAAGTCAACCCTTGAGTAGTCACTGGCTAGCTCCCAGGCCAGGGTGCAGTGTATTTAAAAAGCTGGACATGTGATTTTAAATTTTACATAGCCTGGTAATGAAAAACTCAGAAATTTCCTTTTCGCTACCGCAAGGCATACCTCTCCAATGGGATAACTTTGGAGTTACCTTATGATATTTAATATTCTGTAACTTCCAAACGGGAATAGGGAATGAGATCATGTTTGCTGTCTTTGGAGTTGTAATGAAAAATTCCCTCTTATAGTGAAGTCAGAATTTAAATTAGAATTTTGAAAAAGCCACTTTTAGAAAGCTGGCATTTTTCTGCCTTTACCATTTAGTGCCTTAAGCCTGTCTCTGGGTCACATGACTGGGTGTAGCTGACAGTTGTGTTTGTGTATTCCTCCTAGACAGCCAGACACAATAGAGGGCTTAGGTGTGCCTGGACGGGCCATTACCTGCAGGATGGGAAGGTGGATCTGGGCTCAGCCCTCCTTACATTTGAATAGGCTGTGTCCTGCCTTCACACAAAGGGCTGCCTACCCCTATAGTTACAAAGTAAAGTCCCGTTCCCTAGCAAGAAAAGGCTTTTCACATCAATAAATCAGTTCATTCAATATCAGTCCAGGTCTTGTGTGATATGATTCCTCTTTATTTATTTGATATAGCCGAAATGTATCCAAATGTAGCCAACACGTGTTTCGTCCTGGGAGTATCACCCATCGACTTCCTCAGGGCACATATAAAATCTAAAACAAATCCGCCAAGTTCCAGGCAGAGCATATAATCAATCACATATAGCGTGTAGCTCTAGAACGTTTATGTTCCAATTACGAACATTTGGTTATGTATCGGGTTCAGGAGAGTACTCCTATCGTAGTAAACGACCGAGTTCGGTCGTTTACTACGATAGGAGTACTCTCCTGAACCCGATACATAACCAAATGTTCGTAATTAGAACATAAACGTTCTAGAGCTACACGCTATATGTGATTGATTATATGCTCTGCCTGGAACTTGGCGGATTTGTTTTAGATTTTATATGTGCCCTGAGGAAGTCGATGGGTGATACTCCCAGGACGAAACACGTGTTGGCTACATTTGGATACATTTCGGCTATATCAAATAAATAAAGAGGAATCATATCACACAAGACCTGGACTGATATTGAATGAACTGATTTATTGATGTGAAAAGCCTTTTCTTGCTCGGGAACGGGACTTTACTTTGTGATTTGCCCTTTGTGTACCAGCGGTATCAAAGGATTTTGGATTCGTGGGTGGCCGTCTCTCAACTGTTCCCTTGAGCATTTACTTGTATATATGTTATCTGACTACTATAATGGTGTTGCGCGAGCTTTAACCTAGCCATACCCCTATAGTTAGTCTGGAGCCATGGCAGGGGAGACAGGTAACCTGAGCACTTCAAAGGGAAACCTCTAGAAGTTTCTCCCACTTCAAAGCAGGCACCTGGTATAAAAATTGGACCTCAGACTCCAACTCTTCAGTACACTTCTGGACCAGTGGAAACTCTGCCAGGAAGAAGGACTGCTGTGCTGCTGAAAGGCCTGCCACTCTGCTGGACTGCTGCCCTGCTGGTCTACTGCCTTGCTGGACTGCTACATTGCTGCAGTGCTGCTCTGATACCATGCTGCCCTACTACCTGAGTCACAGGGATTTGGACCTGCACCTGAACCCAGGTCTCCCAGATTGACTTCAAGAACTAGTCAGCTGGCCTCCTGTTTAGAGCCACAGGGACATAACAGGCTCTCAACCACCTGAACAAGCACAGAACCAGCTGGAGCAAGTACCTGACCCCCAAGTGGTGCCCCTCAGGTCCTGAACCTTGGTGTGGCCTCAGAGAGGCTAAATTGAAGTTTTGGGCTCTTGGTCAATTGCACTGCCCGCCAATGCAGCGTTCCACCGCAAAGCTCCAGCCCTACCATTCGTGACGATAACAGGATTTTTGCACTACGAAGAGGCCCGTTCAAGATGCCTGGCCTGCTCTTCACGCGATATCGACGCCCATCCGCTACACTTCTGTGCTCCTCGTGGCCCCGTTCACCATGGGTTGAACTCTAAGTGTGGGCTTGAGAAGGTAGTGTTTCAGCGAGTCTAACCTAGTTCCTGTATCTGACCTGCGTTTATCGCTGTTGCCCTGAACTTTTGACTTTCTCCTGTTATCGCATAACCAGATAGTTGTGAGTGGCACTTTGGGCTTTTTGGAGCTATTTTCACTTTTTAAAATTGCAAATCTCTGGTTCTGCTTTTTGGAATTTTGTTGTTTTGATGTTGATTTAATTATGACATTTTGCTCTAGTTTTCTAAAGTGTTGTGGGATGTTTCTGGTGTTGAATGTTTTCACTTTATTACTGTTTGCAGTGCTGCGTAAATGCTCTACACATTGGGCCTGATTCACCAAGGTAAATTGAGACAAAAGTCTAACTTTACGACTTTCAGTATTCACAAACACAATTTTGGAGTAGTAAATGTCCTTTGTGAATACCGAAACTCATAAAGTTAGACTTTCGTCTCTGTTTACCTTTGTGAATCGGGGCCACTGTCTCCAAGTTAAGCCTGACTGCTCTGTGCAAAGCTACCAGAGGGTTGAGCACAGATTAATTTGGGGTTTGCTTGGGCCTCACTGTGAAAAAGATTGTGGTTGCTGCTTGAATAGAGTGTCTCCCTCCTCAACCACTAATCCAGTTTCATACAGTAAGGAAGGGATGGATCTAGAGGGGATGGTTGAAGCTTGAGGGAGTATTGAATTGAAGTTTGGACTATTATTCTGACTTTTTGGGAATTCACACCCAATTTCTTGAATACTCTTTTGGAAGCTATTACAGTCACAATCTCCTTGGAGTTATTCAGAAATTATTTTGTGAATTCCAACCTTCTCCTATACAAAGACACTTTTACTTGCATAAATGTAACTGGTGTACATTAATGCATGAGTAAATACTTTGAAATATGGTGGCAGCAATTAAAAAAAAATCTTCATAGAGAAACAAATTTCCATTGAAGAACCCTATTCTTTGAACCACCACAAAGTTTAGCGATGTCCTTGAAAGCAATAAAGCTCAATTGAATGCAGGGTTAGAGATCTCCGTGCAAATGTGATTAATCCAGGCACGCCATCCTCCACTTTTTTATTAGGACGTTCTATGTGTGACAGGTATGCCCAGACATGGACCTCATTTTCACTTAGACATGGGACTTAAGCAGCACCTAACTACTGAGGCTCAACAAGGCGGAAACCATTCAGGGGTTTTTTATGTTCATGTGTTAAAGGGCACCCGTTCTGGCAGTTTGGACTGGTCAGCACCTATTGGAGTAGGACCAAGTCAAGTTGCATATGATTGATCTCTGTCAGGAGTGGCTTAGTGGGAGAAAACATGTATTAACAGTTGACTAGATTAGTTGAATGATTCCACTCATCACCTTTTTGTCTTTCTAGGGGAGACACCAAAAGTGTAACTGGTATTCATTTTGCAAATCTCATTACTAGTGCCAGACAAGAGGGAACCCAGCCCTCAAACCATAAGGGGGAGCCAGGCAGGGCACTCGAAACTGAAGGGCAAGGTTTAGTGAATATTTACAGGGAGGTAGACTGGCACGAACACAAGTTCAATAGTAATGATCCAGGCCCCTATTAGCCCCCCTCCAGCTACTCCGAGAACTGTACTGCACCCCAGCCCCGAACTTAATTGACAGATCAATATAGCATCCTGGAACATGGCAGGGTTAAGCAGTAAATTGTCCCTTCCCCATTGGAATACATTTATGGAAGGATTTGGCATATGCAGCTTTCAGGAGACCTGGAACCTTGCTCCCTTGTTTAAGCCAGAGTATGCCTGCTATTGCTCCCCAGCAACAACCCGGGGGATAGGCCGACCGGCAGGGGGACTGATAACATGGGTTAGATTGCATTGGGAGGCTCAATCACCCCCCTTGCCACTGGCAGCCCAGACATCTTGGGGATCCCCATCGAGGGCCCATTGAGTTCTATAACATATATGTGAGGAGAACAAAAGGGGGCAGATCTTCCACCACACTCACACAGCTGGAGAAGCTACTGGATAAGAGCTCCCGTCATTCTAGACTAATAATAGCGGGCGACCTTAACATCACATTTGAACCCTTCGACAAAGATGACATAGCTGGTACATGTGAAGATGATCTGAAGTGGGCTGTTCCTCCCCTAGATCTTTCCCCAGTTAAGAAATGGACGCTGCTGGTGCTCCAGGTTAACGCCCTAAATCTAGAGCATGGACTAAGGGCTGTGAATGGGAGAACGCCATCAGATAGTCAGGGTGCGAACATGTTTAACAGAATAAGCAGTCCATCTTGCATCGACTACATTCTTTTAGACCTGAGGCTCTGGAGAAGTGTGGTCGATATGAATGTGGGGTTCACAACTGATAGTGATCACAATCCACTCTGCTTACGCATGAAGCCACTTTGGGGTGGCCATCCCACTGGAAACCATTCCCCGAGCATTTCCATCGAAGTTTTTCCATCTAACGATCGTCGCAGACTGAAATGGCAGAAGGTAGCCTTACACAAAGATAAGATCAAGGGTATACAGCAAGATCTGGTGGCAGGCACACTTGAATTACAGCATCTTGCTCAAAGTGCAGGGGAAAAGATAGAAGTTGACTCGGCGCACTCCCGCCTTTTTGATAGAATAAGCACCTATTTTACTGCAACCAGAAGCATCTCAAGGGCTAGCAAATTAAAAGAGGGGCCAGCTTCCTGGTACACAAGAGACTGCAGAACTGAACGTCAAAACTTAGCCCTGGCTATTAAATCTAAAGACACAGATCAAATTAGAGTCTCTAGAAGGCAGTACAAGGCAACCCTACACCATGCGAAAAGGGTGTGGGACGAGTCCCACTGGCAGCAACTCAAGGAAGCTTGTGCAGACAAAGATTTCAGATCATTCTGGCCCTATTTACCCGGGGCGATGAATTAGGGGTTCAACCTCCCCCTAACTATATCGCAGCTCAAGCCTGGTATGACCACTTAAAAAAACTCTACTCTGAAACTGTCAACCCGCTCTCGATGGAGAAAGCTGTCTGCCCTACTCAGTCCTTGGGAGGCAACTTCTTCACTTTGAGCGAGATTGAGGGCTCCATCGGCCGAATAGTACAGTCTAAAGCCCCAGGGCCAGATGGCATTCCGGGGGATCTCTTCCTTTCTGACATTGACAACTGTGCCCGCTATATTCTTCTCCTCTCTAATGCCATAGCGAGTGGTGCTCCAGTTCCAGGGTCTTGGAAGGGGGCAGAGGTGGTCCCTATTTTTAAAAAATAGGATAGAGGAGAGCCTTGGAATTACAGGCCAATTAGCCTGATAGATGTGCTACAAAAGGTTTTTTGCAGAGCTCTCCTCTTTAAGATACAGACATGGGTGGAAGATAATGCAATTTTATCGCAATACCAAGCCGGCTTCAGGGAAAAGACAGGGACGATCAATCAGGTATTTCGCCTCCTGCTCCTTTACTGGAAAGTTGTAGTGATCGGTCAGGGCAGCCTATATCTACCCTTTATTGATTTAATTCCCAGGCAGAGGCTATGGTATGTGCTCAAAGATATGGGTATCCCGCTACCCATCCTCAATTTGGTTGTCCGTCTGCATGAAGACAACTTTGCCCGGCTAAGATGGGGTTCACAGCGCCAGCTCACAGACCGTATCCCAGTCAATAGGGGAGTACGCCGAGGCTGCTTCCTGGCCCCCAAGCTCTTTTCCCTGTACATGAACGGAGTGGTAAGTTTTTTATCACAGGAACCTGCCAAAGCTCCATCCCTAGGTGGGGAAAAGGTAGTAACCCTTTTATTTGCAGGCGACACCTTGTTGGTGTCTAATACCCCGGTGGGGCTACAGTCACTATCAAACAGATTCAAACTATTTTGTGATACCAGGGGCTTGGTAAGGAACAACTCAAAAACCAAATAAATGGCCTTTAATCCGCACAAGTCATATAAAGGCAAACCAACCTTGGGAACGGCCCCCCTGGATAGAGTCAATACTTTTGATTACCTAGGAGTCAGACTCTCTGAGAGAATTTCCTGGAAGCCCCATCTCACAAAGATGGTATTGAGCCACAAACGCGTCACAGGCGTCCTAAGGAAAGCACACCGCTTCTCCTACAGCAGACCTGTTGCTGCTGCTCTATAGGTTTATGACCTTAAAGCTGTCAGCTCTGCCCTGTATGGGGCAGAGCTATAGGGTTTTGACAACATTGCTGAGCTCAGTAGATCAGAGCACAAATATTTAAGGAACTTAGTAATGTTGCCCCAAAGCACCCCACTTGCCCCCCTATTGTTAGATATGGGACATCGCCCCATAAATGATACATTTAAGCTCCGCCCATTACTGTTCTGGGCCAGAAACCAGAGGACCCCGGAGCTACTGTCTTACGCTGAAGCCCTGACAGAGGTTATTCGCTTGGATACTTGTAACAAGGTGGGATGGATAAGAAATGTAAAAAAGCTTGTGTCCAACGTAGGGCTACGTGAAGCGTGGGAAAAATCAGACTCCCCCTACTCCAAAAAGATACAGTGAAGCGCCACTATTGTGATTGGGTTGCGCAACAAGACTCCATTAGATCTGATCGGGGGAAACTCCCCTTAGAATTTCTAATGCACAAGCAGGCCAGATTCCTGGAACCTTATCTAGACTTAATCCAGGTTCCCCAGGATAGGAAACTTTACATACAACTCAGGTTCAGTACTTTGCCTGTTAACGAGATATCAGCTAAGTGGCATACCAGTGAACCGAGCCTTAGCAACTGCCAGGATGCAAAGCACCCGTGGAGTCCATTGCCCACGTGCTGTTTGCATGTCCAGCCTATGCGCGCACAGTATCCAAATGGTTAAAACCCATTTGTCAGCAAGTGGGCTCACGGAACTACCGGGACGCCTTGCGTATCCTCAGGTCGGACACTAGACCCCTGTTTGTTTGTGCAGTTGCTAAGTTCTTGGGTTGTATGTGGGCAATCAGGAGAAAGGCCCACGAGAGAAGTACTGCAGATCGCAGTGGGTCAGACCCCTGTACCTAACTGGTTACAGGCACTAGGCATTATCCCCACAGAATCAACATCAATTGCTGAGACGATGCACAAGCACTTTACTGTCCATTGCAGCTAGGTTGAACCCATTATGCAATTTTAAAATATAAAGGGCCCGATTCACAGAACTAACTTACGTCAAAAACGTAAAGTTAGTACCTTTAGTATTCACAGAATACACTTACTCATTTTGGTATTCACAGAATACACTTACTCATTTTGGTATTCACAGAATACACTTACTCATACTAACTTTATGTCCGCACTCGGGCCGGAGATTCCGGCCGTTTGTGGAGATTCCGGCCCGGAGGTGGAGATTCCGGCCGTTTGTGGAGATTCCGGCCGTTTGTGGAGATTCCGCCACCGGCCGGAATCTCCACAACTGGCCGGAATCTCCACAAATGGCCGGAATCTCCACAAACGGCCGGAATCTCCGGCCGGAATCTCCACAAACGGCCGGAATCTCCACCTCCGGGCCGGAATCTCCACAAACGGCCGGAATCTCCACCACCGGGCCGGAATCTCCGGCCCGAGTGCGGACATAAAGTTAGTATGAGTAAGTGTATTCTGTGAATACCAAATGAGTAAGTGTATTCTGTGAATACCAAAATGAGTAAGTGTATTCTGTGAATACCAAAAGGTACTAACTTTACGTTTTTGACGTAAGTTAGTTCTGTGAATCAGGCCCAAAGGGTCTATAGGGCGAATATCCCGACATATGATTGCCAGGCATTTTATCCTTGTAATATATTTTAACTATTGTAATATCTTGATTGTTGTTTTTATGAATTTAACTTTTTACTCGAGCAACGCTTTTGCAAGGCGACCTGTTTTTAACTCGATTATGACAGGCAGGTTCTTTTAATATGCAAACGTCGGATTCACCCCATCTCTTGCCAGTTTTAGCGCTGGTTGCGGGTAACTCGAGTGGACATTCTACGAGGGATTGTATTCCGACTAATATTCAAACAGTCTCTATTTTGCAAAGATCTAGTTTCCGCACCAGGAAGAAGCTATATGTATCCTGTGATATGTGCCTTGGGAACTGTATATTTTCATTCTTTTTATTCTTCTAACAATATTGTATGTCTGTTTGTATGTCTGCTTTCATGACACAAGCTGTCGAAATAAAGCATATTGATTGATGGTAAATAGTATACCCAGTCCTGGGTCCTGTACTCACTGTGCTGTGGGACTCCAGCTGCACCTCACTGAGGAGACGCAACAAGGTAGGAACCAGTCTGAGATTGTGTGTGTTCCTCTCTAGAAATAACCTAGACAGTTTGGGCTGGACTGTTGCTACTGGGGCAGGTGCATGCCTGATTTGTGTATGGCTGCTATCTGTCTGGAGTGGGATAGTGAGCAAAAAAGTGATTGACTGGAGTTCAGACATGAGCAATTACCAATAGTTGGATTATTTCATCCATTCCACCCTCTATATTTTTTTGACTTGGTATGTGAAGGGCCTAAGTGTGACAGGTTTGTACAGACGTGGATCCGTTTTCTCTTTGCCTTGGGACTCAAGCTGCACCTCACAGATAGGGCCCAACAACACAAGAAGCAGTCTGGGGTTAACATAACATAATACAATATAAAGTAACAGTGTTTGACACATGTAAATGAATGAATGATTTGAGGTCATTGATTTACGCATCTAGGAGGAGTGATCGTTTTATTTCTGTTACCACTGGAGGATCATGCTTTCATTGCTTTAAAAAAAAAAGAATAAACTAAAGATTAAAAATCTTGTACTTCTCTGAATCAAGATATATAAATAAAAGGTAGTACTATCAATAGACAGAAACAGCCATCTGGGTTAATTTTAAGATTCTTCTAAAAGAGGTGGCTAGACGGGACACTGCTCTTTTGTTCCTTTTTAACATAGAGCAGAGATCTAAAGTTATTCCAGACCAGGTGTGAGTAGCTTATCGAGTCCTAGTTTTAATCACTGTATTGGTACTTGTAATTTTGCACCTTTCTTTAGAATTGCAGACTCAGGGAGCCAAAATGTAAATTAAAAAGAAAACAAGACAGATGGATCGATTGAAAGCCAATACTAGTTTTAAACTTAACAGGAGATTATATAATCTACTATAAGGCTTTGCCTCAAGTGGTAAAGAAAATCTTATGAGTGGATCGTATAATCTCCTGAAACAGACAGTGGAGGAGACAACAAACCTTAAACAACGACAACAAAACTCCGTGAAATATTACACATATTTAGGATATTGAAATTGGAAGCATCTGGACCAACAAGTCACTCATATGCAGAAACCTACTGTTAAATGAAAAAAGAACCCCCCCACCAATACATGTTATTGAGGCCAAGTGCCAGACTGAGTGCTGTGGGGAGCTGGGGTCCCCTGCCTCCGAGCTGGCAGGACCCTACCGCGTGGACCCCGGTTTAAATATAACATTGAGGTGCCCCTCAGGTAGTTTTAATTCACTACTACCCCCCCTCTTTTTTCCCCATAACACCCGCACTCACCATCACTGCTTTTTCTAAAAAGATATCCACCAAAGAGCCCTCTCGCGGGGCCCGTGGGGTATTGCAGTGCCGACCCCACGAGGAGCTAAACCCAGTGATGAAGCATGACACCCTCAGGGGTGTGTGAGGGCACAACTTCCTAAAAAGGAAGAACCCACTTAACCCCTCCTATACTTTTCCAACCTGAGATTTAGCACTATAGGAACAGCTACCCCATAGTACTGGCATAAATACTATACACATTGCCTCTAAGTTTATCCTGACTGCTTTGTGCCAAGTTACCAGAGGGTTAAGCAAAGGTTTATTTGGTGACTTTGCTGATTCGCCCTGACAAGGAATGTGATTCCTACTTGAAGTGAGTTCTCCCCCCCTTCAACAAATACTCCAGTTTCATACATACCCTAGAGGAGGTCTATTTTGAATGGCCAATCAAGATTAAAAATGTATTGTTCTGTGGTGATTTTATCCACAAAATTATTCTTTATTCATGGTTATTGCAAGATTTACCTTATATTTTAATATCCAAACAGTCAACAGTCCAGTATCCAAACAGCCAACACGTGTTTCGCAGTAACCCTCTATATAAAGGTTTCGTTTCTTTTTCATATTTTTTTTTTGATAAACAATTTTATTGGTTTTATGGGCAACAAAGTAAACAGTGCACCACTGTGACATACGAGACGATTAAATACATTCTCAGAATTTTCCCCTTGGGGCCATATAATAGGCAAGATCTATGTTGCCCCTCTAAGCCTTCCAATCGTTGTCTATGGAACCTCAGCCTATCAAGCCCAACCACCTGCCCCATATGCGTTCGTGTTTGGCCGGACAGCCTCTCACCACATATACAGATTTTTCTTGGATGGCGCACCAGTCCACGCCTTTACGCCACTTTGTGATAGATGGAGACGCCGAGTCCTTCCAAGCTGCTGCAATGTCTCTTTTAGCCACCAAGATGGCTGTCTCCAAGAACACTCTGTCAGTACGGGAACCATCCATCCCCTCCATCACCCCCAGGAGAAGGGCAAGAGGACTAAGGGGGACCGCCCAGCCCAGTATGTCGCTTAGTTCAGCCACAATCGACGCCCAGTATTTGGAGATGGTGACGCATGACCAGACCATGTGATAAAAGTCGTCTGGCTCCGCCTCGCAACGCAGGCATTTTGGGGTCGGGAGGAAACCCGCTTTGTGCAGCCGTACAGGAGTAAGATATGCGCAATGGAGATAGTAAATATGAATGAGGTGGAGCCTAGCGGATATAGTTAGCACCCTGGGGGCCATCAATGCATCCCTCCAGTCTTCCTCCTCCAAAGGGCCTATCCAGTGCTCCCAGCGGGTCCTGAGGGAATCTAATCTGGACGGCGTATTTTTTATTTGGGATTGAGAGATTTGGGATATTCCCCCCTTCCCCAGGTTACCCATGAGGAGCTTAGCTTCCAGAGGACTAAATTCTGGGATTGCTGTGTGGTCAGGGATGTGGAGGGCGAGGGCATGTCGCAGTTGGAGGTATTTGTAGAATTGAGTAGAGTGGAGGCAGTATGCTTGCTGCAGCACCTGGAAGGAGGACAACTGCTCACCCCTCCACACATCCCCCAAGTGAGTGATGCCTATCCGGTCCCACTTCTGGAAGCCTGTTAATGTCCCAACCTCTTACAGCCAGGTGCCGTGCCAGAGGGGTGTCTGTAGTGTCATTTTAGCGTCCCATTGGGTGTGTCGCAGCGTTGAGCGCCACGCGAGGAGGGCAGTGCGGGTAACTGCCGGTAGAGTGTGGGGAATTGTAGCCCCATTGAGCATGGCCTGGATCCGAGAAAACCCAAGGTTTTCTAGCTCCAACCGGTAGGCCGGGTCCGACCATCCGCCTTTGAACCAATCGTGGATAACCAGGAGACGGGTGGCGATATAGTACAGGAAGGGGTTTGTCATCCCCATTCCCCCATCGTATGGGGCCCGTTGGCAGTGTGTGAGGGCCAGCCATGATCTCAAGCCACCCCAGAGGAAGGTCATGGTCACCCCATCCAGTCCACGGAACCAACTGCCAGGGAGGTGGAGCGGAAGGTTCTGGAGTACATATAAGAGACTGGGCTTAACCATCATTTTGAAGAGGGCAATCCTACTGAGGGGATTAAGGGGAAGGGATTGCCAATGGCAGAGGTCATCTTTTGTGCGTTTGAGCAATGGGTTGACATTGAGGGACCAGGTCAGCTCCGGGAGATGCGCCACCCAGATACTGAGATATTTGAACGAGAGTCGTCGCAGGGGAATAGTTGTCTGCCAGTCCACACATTCTCTTGAGGCGTAGAGGGGTACCAAAGTGGATTTAGCAGTGTTAAGGAGTAGGCCTGACGCTCTCTCAAAGGATTGGAGGATCTGGAGGCATCTCGGCCTGGATAGGGCCGGGTCAGCCAGAAAGAGCAGGACGTCGTCTGCGTATTGGGCGATCCGGTCTTCATGGAAGCCCTGCCAGCGCCACCCCTGTACCCGCTCATCGGCCCGAATGAGACAAGCCAAAGGCTCTATTGCTAGAGCGAATAAGAGAGGGGAGAGCGGGCACCCCTGTCGGGCCCCCCTTCTGACAGGGAAGGCTTCCGATAGTGCCCCGTATATGAGGACCCTGGCTGATGGGTTAGAGGAAAGAACTCCCACCAGATTCCGATAATGGGGGCCGAAGACCGCTCTCTCTAGTACACTCCCCAGGTAGTGCCAGTCGACCGTATCGAAGGCCTTTTTGAAGTCGAGCAGAACTAGAGCTAAGTACGGAGAGAAGAAATGTCGGTGAGCAAGGGCCACATGGAGGCGCCTCAGACAGTGTCTTGTGCTGCGGTGCGGCATGAAACCACATTGGTCCGGGTGTATGAGAGTGTGGATCACGCGCTTCAGACGGGTGGCAAGAATCGTTGCGTAAATTTTAATCTCAGTGTTAATCAGCGAGATCGGGCGGTAGTTAGAACATGAGGCTGAGGGAGGGTCCGCTTTGGGTATGACCACGACTGTGGCTGTGTCTGTGTCGGTGGGGAAAGGCGCCACTTTCTAAGACTTCCTCAAACAGGGTGTGGAGTTTCCCGATATCAAGATTTCCCGATACGCTGCATAGTATTCCGCGGGGAAACCATCCGGTCCCGGAGTCTTGCAGGTAGCAAGTGATGAGATCACTTCACCAATTTCCTCAATCTTAATGAGCACATCCATGGCCTTGATTTCCCTCTCTGGGAGCTGCGGAAGGGGGATACCCTGTAGAAAGAGGGAGCTGGTGACTGGCGTGTGTGTGTGATCTGCCGAGTAAAGCGCCCCATAGTAGTTCGCAAAGGTCTGCCCAATTTTGGCGGGGGTGCGAAAGACTTGTCCTTGCGTGTCTTGAATTTCCGGAACTATCCAGTTGGCCAGTGGATGAGTAGCAAGCCAATGAAGCAATTTGCCATTCTTATCTCCCCAGCCATAAACCCGGGCCACTGAGGACCTCCATATCAGTTTAGCAGATTTGAGAGATATGGTCTTGATCTCCTCATGTATTAGTTGGAGCTGCCGACGCTCCGCCTCCCCGTCCGGCATGGCCACCGCCATTTCCAGGCGGAGGGCCTTGGCCTCAAGCTGGGAGAGATGGCGGTCTTGAGCCTGCCGTCTGTGTTTGAGGAACCCCTTGGCGTACCCACAGATCGTGGCTTTACCCGCCTCCCACAGCGTACTATGGAGTTGGACAGTGCCCTTGTTAGTGTGAAAGTAGTGTTTCAGTTCCCCCTCGATCCCCTGCTTTTATTCTTGGTCCTGAAGGACCCAGGCATTTAGCCTCCAAATAGGGCGTAAAGCTCCTGTGGAGCCCCCTAACTGTAGGAGGAGTGGGGAGTGGTCTGATACGCTGCGCGCCAGGATTTAGACCTCAGTAACTGTCCGACAGTCCGGGGCAGGAATGAAGATGAGGTCAATGTGGGAGTGGGTATGGTGAGCAGCAGATGTGTGTTTATATTGTAGTGATCTAGGGTGCCAGGTGCGCCAGACATCGCAAAGGCCCAATTTGGAAGCCCAATCTCCAATTCGTTTAGCACCTAGGGCCAGATGTATGACCATTTGCTTTTGCGACTCGCAAATTGCGAAAAATTGCGAGTCGCAATTTGTGAGTTGCAAATGTACAGCAGTGTCAGAGACACTGTTAGCGATTCCCAATGGGGTCGCAAAATGCAAGGCTCATGAATATTAATGAGCCCCTCGCAATTTGCGGCACCATTGGGAATGGCTGGCCCTCCCAGGGATGGTGGCCTGCTGGGCTCAGCAGACCTCCATGTCTGGGACTGCTTTTAAATAAAGCAAGTTTTTTTTTTTTAAATGCAGCCCGTTTTCCCTTAAAGGAAAATGGGATGCATTTAAAAAAACAAAAAAAAAACGTTTTCGTTTCATTTTTTAAGGGCAGGTAGTGGCATGCATTTTCCCATGCATTCCCAAAGGGGAAGGGGTCCCCTGGGGACCCCTTCCCGTTTGCGAATGCATTACCATCTACTTGAAGTAGGTGGTAAATTGCAACAGTTTTGCGACCGCAATTGCGGTCGCAAAACAGTCATACATAGGGCTCAGACTCACTATTAGGAAGGCCCTTGAAACGCCCCTTCCTAATAGCGAGTCGCAAATCCTAATTAGCGAGTCACAAATAAATTGCGACTCGCTAATTAGGGTTTGTACATGGCCCTTAGGTATTTTTGCATGCAAAAACGGGTCGCAAACCCATTTGCGCATGCAAAAATACTTCGTACATCTGGCCCCTAGTCTTCTATGGGAGGATGGTGTACCTGTTGCATCTCTGGCGGGATCTGGGACGGTGTTGATGTCTCCCCCAATCACTGTCAGACCCTGGGGGAGGGAGGATATTGTCTCTACCATGGCTCGGAGACTGGAAGTTTTCCAAGGGTCGTATAACGACATCAAATTGATAGTGGTGTCTCGAGAGTACCTGTGAGGGTGACAAATCGGCCCTGGGGGTTGCGACTTGTGTGTACCGGTGTGAAGGGGAGGGAGCGTCGCAGAAGAATCGCCATTTCTCGAGCCCCTCTAAACAGTGCTTAATTTGTGCCGGTTCTTTCCGGTGCTTAACACCAGCACTTATTTGTCAGGGCCGGGTCTACACTGCCACAGCCACTGCCAACTTGAACTCACATCAAGGACGCCACGGACGTGACTGCACTCACTGCACGTGCATGCCGTCATAATCATAGTAAATATAATTGACTCACTCACTCACTGCTGTCTCCCGAGTCCCCTGTTGAAGAAGAGTGTTGCTGCTCATACTGTATCTGAGAGCCGAGTGCCGACAGCCGATAATAAATCCTCTATAATATCCAGGCGTATTTGCCTTCGGTTCAGTGTTGCCGTGGGCGGGCCACTGATTAGGCTGTATTTGGTCCTGTGGGGGTAGGGGCTGCGGCAGCTTGCGTAACCTTTATTTCAAATTAAATTCCGACCAGTGCTTTAAATGGGCCGGTACTCACCGGTACAGAGTACCGGCACTTTTTCATTTTCTCCCCTTGAGTACCGGCACTTTTCCTAGAACGAAGAGAGTACTGGTACTCATGGGACCTGACTTCAACCCAGGCAGCGCTCCTTTCATCCCTCAACCTTTAACGAGCACTGCAGGGAAGTAATCGGAGCTCTTGTCACCAGGACCCAGCGTGAGCTGCTTTGGAAGTCATCAGAGCGGGGAGGGGGGGTCTGCAGAGTGGTTATCTTATCCATTGTTCTTTCACAATGGGGCTGAGAGGGGGCTGTAAAATCAAATGGGTGGCGATGGGACGCACTGTTCAGGATTGAATATTCCGTGGACAGAACAAAAGAACGTTTGCTAATGCTTTCACCATCGGCACACATCTGAATTGCCTACCACACATGTGAATTGCCTACTTGCCTGCTGCTGCTTTCTGTGTTTTTCTGTTGTTGAAAATGTTAGTTATCACTGACCAGCAGCGTTTAATTTAAAAGTGGGTTTATGGCTGTGGGAGTGATGTCCACTGAGTGTTATCTAACAGCGGCACATTAAGCACACCTGAGGACAGGCGCCAGCTGGCCTGCCGTCTCGGCCTGGACCCCTCCCGGGTACAGGCCTCGCTGGCCTGCCCTGGGTGTATGATCCACCGGAGGGCACCGTTCTTCAGCTCTTATTAAGCAAGTGCTTCACTGGCTACCATTACAACTTGATCTATATTTCCAGAGTCCCTCTTCATTCTAAAACTCTATTGTGTTGTGAAATGTGTTCTTTCTGTAAAGTATAATAATGCCTCATACGAGTAACAGTAACTCCTTCTAGAATGAGTACACTCACGTAGAGGGACGACGAGGCACGGCTTTCGAAATTACGAAACGTGTTTCTTTATATCGGATAAGTGCCAAGTGTTTGTGTACGTGGTTGAGAAAACAAGTAGGTGCTGGAGGAAGGCACTGAACTCTGGCTGCTGTTTCAGAATGAGTCACAGGAATGAACACAGCTCACTCGGAAGAACACACTCTTCGGATACCCTTCAATACTACTAAATTTTTTTAGAAAACAAATGTTCATGAAATGCACGATTTCACTGTTGCACAAATAAAACACACACTCCACAAATAGACACGCACCGTAGGCAAACACAGTAGTGATGCACACAACACAGTAACGGATACATGCACACAAACCATAATGCACAGACACGGATGAGTACATACTGCACAGATGTACATGCACCAAAGATTCATGCCCAAGCACGCACACGCAAACACTTGCGAAAACCACAAGCACGGACACAAAGCACACACATTCCATCGGTAGACACACACACACAACATGCACACATACAATTAAACACATACCAAACGCATACGAACTCACAAAAGAAACTATGGAGCTTCTACTGGTCACCTTACAGTATCTTGCTGCGCCTTTCTTCACAGCATAACATTTGATGACGTCACATTTCCTTTATGGTTATCTTGATAAATAACTACCACGTATAGTGTGTGCTGTACAAGCTGAGCTAAAGACACACAATTGATGGACGGAATGCAGAACAAATCAAAACATTACTGTTTTTGTTGCATAGAGCCTTGTGTTACCTGCAGGTCAAAAGTTAAGATCCTTGTAATATAGCTTAGTGAGCTATGACCCTGCAGCAAGGACCTGCCTGCAAACAAGAAGGCATATATTTAGAACCTCGCTGTTATTTCCTCAATCTTTTCTTATTTTAAGGATGCTAAAAAGGCTACTTTGGGTAGTAATAAACACTTATCAGTAAGTGCCATATATATAGTTATTAGTGAGATAACTAATGGACAGATACATCCGACATTCTAACAATGCATGCAGATTTTGTGCATACAACCTTGGCAAAGTCAAAAAGCAAACCCCGCCCCTTGTCCCACCTTAGCACCTCCCTAAACTCCACACACTGCTCCTTTTGATGAGTACCTGCACTTATTTTTTTCCATTTAAAGCACTGATTCCGACCACGCCCCGGCACCCACGCACTGCTCGACTTACCGCGGCGCCAGTTCCACAAGACCACGTCAAGGTGGGCACTGTTAATTTGAAGAAGCAGCAGGCTGCAGGCCTCTTAATAAAGGCAGTGCCACCAGCATAAAGTAAACCAGGCAGTAAGTAAAATCCAAACCTTCCAACGCTGCTTTTTCTCGAGCGTGGTGACTTGGTATGAATGATTATGACGAACCGAGTATTGGTCCGACCGAGGCCCGAGCAATCATGCGACCGGCGCCAGGCGGGGCTGGGGCACCGTGTGCAGGAGCATAAGGACACATGATGACCCTCATGTCTTGGAGCAGTACTCTCCTCCCCAGAGTCGTAAGGTCATTCCCTCCCAAGTGTATGACCAGAATATGAGGTGGACCGATCCCTCCCCCAAGTCTCTGCTGCAGCTTCCTCATCAGCTCGTTCCAGCACATACCCGGGTAACCTAGCCACGTTATCTCTGAGGCGGAGAAGCCAAGACGCCACTTTCTTATCTCAGCCCACTGTGCCACTCTAACGATCCTTGAATGGCCAATTACCCAGACCTTGGTTCCTGGTAAATAAAGAGATGTTGTGTTTGAAAACCATATTTATTGTAACGTTTATATTCTAATAATCTACAATTGCACAACAAAATCCATCACTGCAACCTCATTTGTCAATCCGGGCCAAAACCGTACACCTTTAATCACCTGACTGTCGGTTGCAACATAGTACCTAAGAGTCCTCTCGCCATATCCTTCAGCTCAAGGCCTTATATATCGTTTGTAGCATTGCGACTCCCAGCGCCCTACCTGCTTAATTCGCTCTGGCGGCATCCCTGATAGGAAGGCTGTGGTTGCCGCCCCAATCCTGCAGGAGTGGCTGCTGAATCTCTTGTCTCCCCCTGTCTGTCCTGACCAATGCTAGCATGCCTGCATGATGTGGTCTACTTGAAACTTTGTAACCGGAGACCCGTTGGACCAAAGCACACTTGTTGGATGACAACTTCCACAACCTGCATGGCTGCCAGCCAAGGCTAAAGGGCGGGAGAATTTTCACATGTTTATTGTTACTCAACTCAGTGGTACTCGATATATCAACCTCAGAAGGATGAAATGCTAAGTGAACCATACCAGGATCTGAACCTGTGACCAGAGGTCGAACCCAAGCCCCTTTCAGTTCTATCGCTCCACATGCCTGTGAACTTGTCCCCCAGGGCAGACTTCAAGCACCTTAACCCATACTTGGGCATACCTGAGCTAGAAACACACATCTAAAAGGCATGCCAACCGGCTAACCACCAAAATTGCAGTCTGAATGTTTGCTGACAACTCCCAAGGAAAATTGCTTAACTGGAGCAACTGGTAACCTGCAGTCAATTGCACCATACTATGACTGCAGAATGTGCTCTCGTAGTTGTCCGTATTAGTGCTCCATCCCCTCCATTCAGTACTATCAAGGCAACCCGCACCCTCTTGGGAATGGCACACTCACGCCCCAGCTGACAGAAAGTGCCTCTTCGTGTGTAGCCCCTAACCTTACGTTTTTTACCAACGGTAAACCAGGATTATGGTGAAACCTACTGCTGAGTGCACGATGTACAATCCCAGGATGCCTATCTTTGCCTATTCTGTTTCTGTCTGCAAAGTTTGACGACCCTGCCAGCCCCAAACCCAGGCGAAATAAAAGGAAGCTATACCGCTACCCCGGTGAGTCGCTGCTGGTGCTAATGATGGTCCAGCAAGCACCGGAAAACTAGATGCTGTACTATAGCAATAGAGGGCCATTCCAGCACTTTATTAAAGTCCATGGCTAACTTACTCACAGTATGGCAGAGACTAGAGAGGCTGTACATTTAATGCCCATTGAGATGATCGATAGACCCAACAGGGAGTGATCCTGTGTACTGAGGTAGCAACCACCACCACCACCACCACTCCCCGCATGAGACTCGGTCCAGGTTTACTTTGCCCTGTGCAGTAGTGTAGCCACCATTCGCCGGCATCTAACCTGTGCAGTGTCCTGTTCTGTGCAGTCCCCCTCATGTGCTGCCACTGGGCACCTCTGCCTGATGTGCGTGACCTAAGACAGTCCCCTTGCATGGCGGTCTGCCAGAGAGACACTACAACAAATGCCACAAAAAGTACCGCTACTTGCCTTCGCTCGATTCTTGCCTGGCATTCCTTCATGCCCAGAATCCCCAGCGATAATGCTTCTACTCGGTCAAAAGACCCTGCCACACATCAAACCCACTGAGACAAGGTGCGGCCCGTTACCCTGCCCCAAACTCTGCGGAAACAACAATTGAGCAGGATCTGACATAAATGAGGAGATCCCCAGTTGCACTTGAAAATTGTGTACTGCCCAACCCGATGTGCCCCTTTGAAAGATACCCCAACCGCTTGGATTTGAGCCTCACCAAGCACGACCTTTTATCCTGGACCTACCTCCAACATGACATGTATTTTAGCGCGCTGTCACCCTAGGGGTCTGCTGGCTCTGACAGAGCAGTGACAAGGTGAAGCCTGCTAACCTGCCCCCAAACTCAGCGGGACACCCACATGTGCGAGCTTGCCACAAACGTCTGTAAAAGCATGCTAACCCCTATCATGTTTTACTTCCCTTTGCTCAAGGGGGGGGACCAGTCCTGTCTGGAGGTGTGTGTATTGGACGACCAGTGTCCTGGAAGTACCTATGATTACGGTACATTTGTCACTACTTCATGGTACCTGGTGTGTTTAATAAAACTAATAACAGGTCTAACAAATACATCAGGCATCCTCCGCTTACTTTAAGGATGTTGGAATGAGGGGATCCCGTGAAATCTGGAAGATATCTCCCTTGGCATGCCATCCCTATAGCACAACATTTACAGCTTTTAGGCATGTCACTTAAATCATCTTGATCATGTGTTTAAAGCTAATTAGTTTGAGTTCTGCTCTTGGCAACATCCCTTCTAACCCACAGGTTGGGTAACCACTCCTGTTTGTTTCTTGTACAAGGGTCCCCAATAACCTGGCACTGTTAGACCAAAAGAAGCTTTTAACAAGCTTCCTATACACAAGTGTATCATGTTGCGCAACTTGGGACACTTACTTCATCACTACGTACGTTCAGGCATGTAAATAATGCCAAAGGTAACCCCACCTTAGTACGTGTTAAATACTTAATAAATAACTGTATAAGGGAACACAGATTTCCAGTGCACCTAGCCATGGGCCTTCTACTGCGTGTGACCCCCGTTGATGCGTGTTAGACTGTTGCTCTGTGTGAGCTGTAACATCTCTGACTTTATTTCATTTAACTGCAACTTGTGCTGGAGATGACGGAATTTGCAGCAGGTCCATGGATATAGGCCATAAGGCGTGTCATTGCATAGTTCCAGTGACCTGGCTGAGAGGAGCTGCCTTACCACTGTTGATGGCACACGTAGTGCGAGGTTCGGACGCCTCCCTCCATTAAAATCCCAGATGAAAGGTGCTCCTAGTGTGAGATGCGATACCAACAAGACTGGCCGCAGCATCTCTCCCACCCAACTGGGTGTTCCAAGTACTGCTGCACCCCACGTAATTGTGCTGGAGGAGGCACCCTACGCCCCCTTTGTTAGTATCCCTGCATAACAGACACGGACTACTAATACACTAAGCAAAGTGATCTAAAGTATTGCCATGCTATCCCACAACAGAAGGCCAGAACCCTCCATATTCTTCCCTCACGCATAGCTTGCAGGATTGCGCACGCACTCCCACTGTTCAGTCACACGACTGTGACACCTACCACACACATTGCCAAGGGCGCTGCTTGAAAATCAAGCGTCCCACAGCAGCATGTTCTACAGGCCATATGTTTGCTGCCGAGCACGAGACTCCCCGCCCGCTCAGTGTCAGACTCAAACAGAGGACCCATCAACGTCGGCCAGTGGCTCCAAGGCAGAATACCCCTAGTGGCCAAAACAAACATTAGCTTGTGTGTATTGGTAGGCCCCGACTCGCAGTACCTTGTTATCCTGCTATCGTTGTAAAGCCCTGCTGCCTTCGGGCCTAGCCCGCGCTATATGAAATTGCAAATAAGGTAAACAATACAGATGCACTCCAGCGCAAGGACAGGGCACGCTGAACACTCATACAAGGGTCACCACTCAGGCAGCCGATGCCCCGCTACACTGGCGCTGGAAGAGCGCATGCTGCATAGTGCAGAGTCAGAAGATGCTAGCCTGCGGTTCCCTGAGGAGGCACTGGACTCATTGGTAGATGGGACGGGAGCAGCTGTTGTCTGTGTACCCCGCCCCATGTACCCACATATCTCCCTGCTAGCTGCGCAAATCATTAGTGGTGGCTAGTGCGCAGGCAAACCCGCCAAACACAGGCTTCGGCCCTACCCCCACCTTACAAAGCACATTGTAACCTTTCAATTGATAAAACCCGACTTCCCCGCAGTGCCACCTTTCATCGCTGTAGCTGTAACTTCCAAGACTCGTCACTTATATTACTTTACAATCTCACCATCCGGGTGCCGCACTGACTCACGCTTTGACTCAGGGTTCGCCCTGCCCGTGAGCCGCTGCCCCGTGCCAGGCACACGGCCCCAGATCCGCTCTGCCAGAAGCCACACCGCAGGCGGCAGAATACCGGGCCAGCAAAGACAATCTAATTCCTTACTGTGCAAACACATTGTCCTTGGTTACTGTACATGTGATCCTAGGTCAGGAGCATGTTGCCGCCATGCGCCACGGTCCGAATCCCAACATGCACGTGGGTAGGAGGAGGGGCCTCGCGGCCCTCCCCTCCCCCCAGCCCGCAACCTTCTGCCTATGCGGGCGGGGCCTAGGTACCGGCCTGTTGTGCTATTCCGACTGTTGTTGCGGTAATCTCTAAAATAGACAGACAGCGCCAACTTGTGGCGGCTGTCACCAGCGCCGGTGTAGACAATTAAGTGACGGAAAGTCATCATTGTACATCACAATGTCAATCCATCTGGGACAGGTAACGCAGTGTGATTCACATGTCTGCACGTGGGGCACTGGTGGGAAAATGTTTCTCGCCAAACTCCCCTCCCTCCCCCCCCTGCGTTGCGGTCTGTGTGATTAATTATATAGCTCACCACAGTTCTATATTGCTGTGGCACTAAGGCGGCCGCCCTCTTATGGGGGGCCCCTGCGGGGGCAGATGTTGGTGGGCTGATATTGATGCCGCTGTGATCACAGGGACAGAGTGCAAAAGCTGCAAAATGTTTGCATCCATGTAAAGTTCCCAGGGAAACCTCAAAACCCCCTAAAGTTTGCAAAATGTTTTGCTTTTACACATTTGAGAGAAACCAGGAGTTTTGTGACAAATTATGTTGTCTCTGTGCTCGTCGTTCAGCATAGGATCATTACGCATAAAACAGACGGTTATTTACAGGCCGGAAGTAATGGCGAACTGATAGCAAATGTCCTTGTTTTCAAAACAACTCTGAGCGTTTACTAACAGTGCATGGAGGACGATGCTGTATTCTTCTTATTTACGACCACCATGTCTTTCATTTAAAGACAAAAAGGCATATTAGGGTGCCCGTTCAACACTATTTAGCCCACAATTAGTCGCTGGGCCTCTGGCGAACGGTTCTGGCCGGGGCGAGGCTCTGCGATCAAAAAATCGAGGCCTCTGCAGCCAGATCCTATAGGGGAGCCATCCACCTCGTTTTACATGAGCCCCAGCTAGTGGTCTTTTCATGTGTATTTCATTTGTGCTGGCGGGGCATGGAGCACCCAATGCTGCGAGAAGTTCCTGGTATGTGGAAGAATGAGGCTCAGTGGCGCTACCTACAAGACAACCTCGCACACACAAATATCAAGCTCCGGTTCAGGCAAACGTTTTATACAAGGCTGGGGATAATCGGAGGGGCACACACACATAAATGAATTAAGCCTGATAGAATGCCCTGACAACCATCATTTTGGTGGCAGTGGAGGAGGGAGCAGCGCGGAGCCCAACCCCCCCTGCAACATCCGGCCCAGGGCTCAAAATTTGCTCCGCCGTGAACTAAACAGCGGAGGGAGTAACGCGACCTCGCTGCCCCCCCAGCATGAATGCCGGCTCACCCAAATGCCACATCCTCTGGCTCCGAGAGCCGCTCTTGAGCACGGCACTATGCCCGAGGCAAAGAGCAGAGGAGGGGAACCTTGCGCCGCCCACTGCCCTCTCCCACCACGCCACTCCCGGCCCACTCGGGCCGGGGCCCCGGTCCAACTCACCCGGAATACAGTCACGGAGGGAGCCACGCGACGCTCGCCCCCCCGCCCCCACCGCGCAGCCACAAGTCCCCGAGGCCGGCAGTAAGGAATGCGCTCGCCCCGGAGCAAGGAGGGGAAATGTGCAGCACTTGGGCAGGGGTCTCTGCTCTCCAATCATCGCCCCACGAATGCTGCTTAGTTGTCCGCACGGGCCGCAACCTATTGAGCTACAGCAAACAGTGGCCGGGTCTTTGGCTCGAGCTGCTGATAGTTCCTCTGATGAATTGGAGCTCTGGTGCGGGCAGCCGCCGGGCCCTGAAACGCCTTTCCAACCCTAACCCAAAGCTCCCCCAGGACCTCGGAAAAACTCGCAGCCCACGTGACTGCATGGGTAGAGCGGTGGGGTTGCGCACATCCCACGCAGCCCCTCCCACAATCCAGACCCTAACACACGGGAGGCCCGTGCCGGCCGGCTGTGCAGCGGGACCGGGACGAGAGCAGCGAGGCGCCCACTGCACGGACCCCGAGCGCCAGAAGGTCCCCACGGAGATGCTGGTCGGGGTATTTACACTCTGGAGGGGGGGGGGGAGAGAGCTACCTCGTCCCCAAAATACATGCTTTCCCCCGCCTCGTTCCTGCCATCTGTCGGGCCGTCGTAACCGGGACGCCACCTCCTTGCCCTACAAACTGTTGGCCGGCTGCTCAGCGACACCGAGGACGTTCTTTGCAAGACGCCCACTGCACGGACCCCGGGCGCAAGGGGGGCTTGAGACGCTAGGACACTGGCCGGTCGCAGTGGTACTGAGTTAACATCGACTGCCATGGGGTCGGCAAAGTGGGCCGTGGGGTTACTCTTCCCGGGACGTTAATCTCCCCGGGACGCCAACCCGGCCCGGCCACCACACACCCAACACCTAACCATCGGAAAGGGTGGGGGGGGGGGTGCGGGGGGATCGATGATCAACCCCCGGGCCAGAGCCTTGTAATTGGCGAGTGTGACAACAACTAACCTCCTTCCCGATGGCAGCAGGATGCTCGAACGGCCTCTCAAAACAGCGAGACGGGCAGCGGTGAAGAGTCCGTCCAGTGGGCGGGGGAAGGCTTTTGTACCCCTGTCCCCCTCCCACGGCCGGAAGTGACGTGGCCAGCAGACCCCTGGTCCCTAGCCCAGGGAGCCTAGTCTGTAGACTTCTGTGCCTTCCTGTGGCACTAAGGCGGCCGCCCTGTTGGAGGGTCCCCTACGTGGCCCCCCCGGGCAGCCTTGGCACTAGTCAGGTCAGGGCCTTGCCCTTAACCCCTGATACAGTTGTAAAGTAAACCAGTAAGTAAAATCCAAACCATCTAACGCTGCGCTCGATAAAAAGCAGCGTTAGATGGTTTGGATTTTACTTACTGGTTTAATTTACAACTGTATCAGGGCAGGGTTAAGGGCAAGGCCCTGACCTGAGTAGTGCTCCTGCACATGGTGCCCCACCCGGCGCCGGTCGCATGATTGCTCGGCCTCGGTTCATCATAATCATACAGTATGTGATTATGATGAACCGAGGCCCGAGCAATCATGCGACCGGCGCCGGGTGGGGCTCCATGTGCAGGAGGAGGAGTACTAGTCAGCAGTAGTCAGGAGGCTGGAAGGGCTGGGCCTTGCCCTTAACCTGATCCTAGAACCATCCCTGAGGACGTCTCACTCAAGCCCCATCATTGGCGTCAGACACTTCCACAGTGTCTCACACATTCCCCATCGATTGCCTCAGATCCTTCCACAGTGTCTCACATTCCACATCCCTGGCCTCAGACACTTCTACATTGTCTCCCTCATCAGCACTTTTGCAGTGCGAACAGAATTCTCTTGGACGAAATGGTGATATTTTCTGTGTTTCTTGTTTTTAAATTGTGTTTTATTGATTCCCAACTGAGAAATTGAAAGTGGAGCAAAAAACAAGATAATAAGCTGCTAATAAAAGGATTATCTGAGCCGAGGAGGCTTGGGGAGATGTGAGTGAAAGGAGCTGCACGTGGAGGGAGATGTGAAGGAAAAGAGCTGCGCATGGAGGGGGATGTGAGGGAAAGGAGCTGCGCGTAGAGGGAGATGCGAGGGAAAGGAGCTGCGCGTAGAGGGAGATGTGAGTGAACAGCACTGCGGATGGAGGTAGATATGAAGGAAAGGGTCTGCGCGTGGAGGGAGATGTGAGGGAAAGGAGCTGCATGTAGGGGGAGATGTGAGGGAAAAGAGCTGCGTGTAGGGGGAGATGAGAAGGAAAGGAGCTGAGCATGGAGAGACATGCGGAGGAAAGGAGCTGCTCGTGGAGGGACATGCGGGGGAAATGAGCTACGTGTGGACGGACATGTGGGGGAAAGGAGCTGCATGTGGGGGAGATGTGTGGGAAAGGAGCTGTGCTTGGGGGGAGATGTGAGGGAAAGGAGCTGCGCATGGGGGGAGATGTGAGGGAAAGGAGCTGTGTGTGGGGAGATGTGAGAGGAAAGACCTGCACGTAGGGGGAGATGTGAGGGAAAGTAGCTGCGCGTGGGGAGAGATGTGAGGGGAAAGGAGCTGCGCGTGGGTGGGAGATGTGAGTGAATGGAGCTGCGTGTGGAGGGAGATGTGAGGGAAAGAGGCTGCGTGTGGAGGGAGATGTGAGGGAAAGGAGCTGGGTGTGGGGGGAGATGTGAGGGAAAGGAGCTGTGCATGGAGAGAGATGCGGGGGAATGAGCTGCGCATGGAGGGAGATGTAATGGAAAGGATCTACGCCTGGAGAGAGGTGTGTGTGTGATGTGAGTACAATAGGCATGGGGTGCTGCAAGAGCTGGAAGAGTGGGGGGCAGTGTGATTCCAGGAAGGGTGAATTTCAGGGACAGTGAAGCACAAAGGGAGATCTGAGAGTGTCCAGTGAGCTCTGCCCGAGCTGTGAGTACAGGCTCAATCCTTTCACTGGGCAGAGTGTCTTATTCCGTGTCAATATCTAAATTGTGCAGATTTTTGCCAGCTTTTAACTCTTTTAAGACCAGTAGGGCTGGGACAGAGTCAGTAACTTGTCCGAGTTGGTATTCACAGACTTAATTCAGACACTTGCATGTTGGTACCTCTCTAGAACGTTTTCAGAGCTGGACCACAGTCTGTTATAGGCAAGTAAGTGTCCCAGCCACAAAGTCAGTCATAGGTATGTGAGTGCCCCAGCCTCACCAGCCTTTGGCATGGCTGGTCTGTGGTCCGGCCCTCTTCATGGCTTCCCATGAAAGATGTGGACAGTGAAGGTGGGCCTGGGTTCCTTCAAGAGGATTAATAAAGGACTCTGATTTCTATCCAAGGATCAGGCCCTTTGTAGTGGTGGGTGTAACTCATGTAATTTGCTGTAGCGTAGTAAATAGAGTGATATTGCACAAGATTACATGGCATTACATGAGGAGGGTAATGCACCCTTATGTCCAAAATGGACTCAAGGTTGCACTTTGTGCTAAGCAAATAGCCCTAAATGCAACAGAACGCAAGCAGCAGCAACTCGCGCTCGCCGTTACTGTGCTCCTGCGGTAGGATTTTTGTGTCAAATTACTCATACTCACGCAAAATATCCACTTTTGATTTACTCTTTTTTTTTAAATTACAGGGCAGGGGAACCTCCTATCAAAACCTTACTCGGAGGAAGGCTTCCTTGCTGAAATTCAGATCGGGTATTACATCTGACTTTCAGCAGTGCCAGTTGAGGATGTGGGTGGAGACAATAGAGGAAGTGGGTGGAGCTAGTGGAGGAAGTGGGTGGAGCTGGGGGAAGTGGGTGTGGCCTCAGACAAACATTTGAGCACCTGGACTTCATATTTTACAAAGTAAGCACTGAGGATACCACAGCAGGGCAAACAGAGTCAGTCCTTTTCCTCGACCATAGACAGGAGCAACAACTGCAGGCCAACCCCACACAGCACACAGCAAAGGGGCTGTACTCCTCCTTACAGCTCTTCAGCTCTTCTTCTTGGTAGGGTCCTCTTATTCCTTGAAGTAATCTAAAGTCCTGGGGTTTTAGGTGTAATACTTATACCTCAAAATGTCTTTGTTTTCTTTGTGGCAAGGGTCTCTGAACCCAGTCCAAACCAGTTCTGCCCTCACTGGTGCAGCATGACCACAGAGGGCGGAGACAGCATTGTGGAAAAGGAGACACAGCCTATTCAGGTGTGAGTACAATTTCTCCCATCACTCTAAATGCAGACCTGGTCTATTCAGCCCTGATCTGAGTCATCAAGTAAGGGCCAGGCACACCTCAACCCACCCAGTAGCTGTCTACAGTGAATGCACATCCCCAGCTCCTGTCACTTTGACAGTCAATCCACAAACAGCCAGAGGCACACAGAATGGTAAAGTAAGAAAATGCCCCCTTTCTAAAAGTGGCATTTTTAAACACAGGATTTAAAAACCACCTTTACCAAAAGTTGCGGTAATAAATTCTGAGTTCAGAGAGTTTAAACTTCATTTTCCTATCTTGTCCCTATTGCAAGTTACTCATGTAAACATGGTACAGTGCAACCCCAATGATAAGCCTATGGGACAGATAGCCTTTTAACAGTGAAAATTGAATTACACAGTATTTCACTATCAGGACATGTCACACGCACTAGTACATGTCCTACCTTTCACAGACACTGCACCCAGCCCATGGGTGTACCTTGGGCCTACCTTAGGGGTGCCTTACATGTAAGGAAAGGGAAGGTTTGGGCCTGGCAAGTGGGTGCACTTGCCTTGACAAATGGCAGTTCACAGCTGTGCGCGCAGACACTACAGTGGTAGGTCTGAGATACATTTACAGGGCTACTCATGTGGGTGGCACAACCAATGCTGCAAGCCCACTAGTAGCATTTGATTTACAGGCCCTGGCACACACCGTGCACTTTACGAGGGACTTACCAGTAAATCAAATATGCCAATCATGGATAACCAATCATTGTCACAATTTATACAGAGAGCATATGCACTTTAGCACTGGTCAGCAGTGGTAAAGTGCCCAGAATCCTACAGCCAACGAAAACAGGGTCAGAAAAATCAGAGGCAAAAGGCAAAAAGTTTGGGGATAAACCTGTCAAAAGGGACAGGTCTAACATATATGATCGTGGCAATGAGAGCCTTCGTTGCTAGTTATCTCTGGAAGGCCCATAATGTGCTTCTAATGTACTGAGTATTGAGACATGAAAGAAATGATGGGAAAGATACTATGTTCCATTTCTTTGAATGAGAAACTTATTTTTTAAATTAGCTTGTACATGTATATCTAGCGAGAGGCTATATGGTCGTGGAAATGAGAGCCCTCGTTGCTAGCTATCTAGGCGAAGGCCCATAAAGTGTGATTGGCACAGTGGAGGTGGAAGGGAGAGGGGCGCAATAGAGATGGAGGGGAGGCAGATGTACCTCCCAGAGAGACCCCCTGAAATGTATTCTGTAGATGCCCGAACTCACTCCCTAAGCGTGTTATGAAGATTCAGATGTAATCTCAATCTCGGTAGGAATGGCAGTTTGGTACATTGCACAGTTTATCATGGTGTATTCCTACATAGGTGACTGTAGAGAGAATAACAAGCCCCAGACCCTGTAGTGTTGGTGACCAGGAGGTACTTCAGGGATGTTTCGGATTTACCAGGTCGACGTCAGCTAAGAGAGGATGATTGTGTTCCTGGTAGAATGGACATACGCTACCTGGAATAACAATTTATTATCTCGAGCATTCGATCCAGGGTATTTCATCATTCAGGCCCATTGTGTGGGTTTTAAGATGGAAAACACAATGTTGTTCTCTATTGAACAGTGACTCAGTGTTCCAGCTGTCGCTTGCTTCAAGTATAGTCCACCTGATGTTATCAGCTGTGTGGTTCATTTCAACAAAATGGGCCGCCATTTTAGTAGTGGCTCTCCTGCAGTGGATGTTGCTGTGATGTTCAGTCACCCTTGTCTTAATCATGCTTGTGGTCAACCCGACGTAGCGTAGTGAGCAGGGGTAGGTAATAAGGTAGATGCAGTTCTTAGTATTGCAGTTGGTATGTCTCCTTTGTTGCCATGGATGGTTCTCGCCCAGGTTAATCTGTTTGGTAGTCCGCGTGAAGGCACATGCTGGGCAATCTCCACATGGATAGTGACCTGTGACAGGCGGTTCCCCAAAGTGTCTGTTGTGTCTCTTTATGTGAGGTTTGGCGACATGTGTGCACCAGGAAATCCTTCAGATTCTTTGTGCGTTTGTATGAGAATAGAGGATCTGGAATAACTAAGGACCCTGGGCCTCATTTATGAGGCCCCTTGCGCCGCACGAACGTCACTTTTTTTGACATTCCGTGGCGCAGGAGCCTGCTCCATATTTACGTGGCAGCACTAAGCCACTTTTTTTGGCTTAATGCTGCCTCGTAAATATGACTCCCTTTAACGCAGTTTTCTGTGTTGAAGGACCATGCAATGGGTGTTGCTGGGGGCATTCCCATCAACATCCATGGCTTTTTGACACTGCCCCAGATTTATGAGAAATCGTAAATCTGAGGCAGCGCCAAAAACATACGCCTCCCCAGGGGAGGTGTAAGGGAGGCACAAAGAGGAGAAATATCTTTATTTCTCCTCGTTTTCCTTTTTCTATGGGTGCTGCATTCCTGCCCTTTTCTTTTGCCATAGGGTAGCGCAGCCGGAAGGCCTGCAGCACTGCCCTACGGTAAAACCTCATAAAGGAGGCCCCCTGTTTTCAGGATGGACCAGTTTCTTTTGATGATTTTCTGGATTTGATTAGATGATGGGGTGAATGTATTTACGCAGGTGAGACTGTGGGCAGGTCCCTTCACTTTTGTCTCTAACAAAGACAGGTTCCTCGCCCTCTTGTATGCTCTCTAATATTTATTCAGCACTCAAACAGTACTAAAGAGCTAACAGCACAACACAAGAAAAATCTGTAGCCAATTTAGAAAAATAGAGTACATTCTAATAAATAAAATTACACCAAAACAACAAAAATCCAACAACCAGAGTCGTCCCGGTGGAAGGTTTACCTTCTGACTTGGAATTTTTTATGGAGAAAAAGAAGTCATTGACGAGTCGTCGTGGGACAAGATAATTCTGAAACGGGGCTCGATAATGGTGTTCTGAAGCGCGGAGTCCCAGTGCGGTTGTTGATGAAGGTGGGAGAGCTGGAGAAGTCCATTCCCAGGAAGGCCTAGACATTGATCGGATGCTGCTTGGCATTGGTCCAGATAAAGCCCTCTACATTCTGACTTTGAAACTTTTCTTGAAGTCAGATCTCCTTCAGCGAGGTAAACCAGCAAACTGAGGCAGAATGGCGATTCTACTGCTGCAGCTTTGACAGCGATCCGCGTCTCCACCGGTTCTCCAGTAAGAAAGATGGCAAAACATTTCTTAGTTGCACTTCTTGCAGTGTAAGGGACAGGAGGAGTACTCTCTAACACCAGCTGAGGGTCCAGGACCTAGGGGGCACTGTTTGGGGCTTACGACTCAGGTTGGGTATAACTAGCATATTTTGCTGTAGCATAATTACACTAAATTGCAGCAAAATTACGTGAGATTGCATGGAATTATGCAAGGAGAGTAACCCTGCATTTACTGTTATTTTCTTAGCATAAAATGCACCCTCGCATTCAAAATGAACCAGAGGATGCATTTGGTGCTAAGAAAATAGCACGCGAAAGAGCAGCAGCCGCTCGCGCTATGTTGCTGTTCTCCTATGCATGCATTTTTGCCCCTGATTACCCCAAATGACATGAACAGGCGTAATCACATAATTTGTTTGGTAATTTTGCATTGCAAGAGTAATGCAAACTTACCAAAATTACTCCAATTACTCTGACATAATTTGAATTTCACGCACACCTAGTTAGGACTCATTCCAATAGAGGCCAGCAGCAGGGTCCAGGGCAGGTCTAGTTGTTACTGGTTAGCTGGGCAGTTGCAGAGAAAGGGCCTCTAGAAGCTTCTGGGGTCCCTGTAGCTCAAACAGAAGGTAAGTAAACTGACCCTTGGAGTCACTTCTGGGGTCCTGGTTTCAATGCAAAGGAGGACCAGTCTTCCTTCAGGTTCTTCAGACAGAAGGGCAGTCCTTTTTCTGATTCATCACAAGTCCAGAGCTGTTGTGAGGATAGGTCTGTGAGTTCCACATTTATGTCCAGTGCTAGCCTATGGGTGTAGGACAAACCTTTGTCCATCCCCTAAACCAGTTTTGGTCAGTCCCTCTACTCTCCCACTGGGTTTGGTGCCACCTGACTACAGAGACAAAGACAATGTATGCCTAGGTGTGAGCTTCATCTGCCAGTGGTAAGGTAGGCATTATTTGATGCTCAGGAAGGGGCTGGGCACAGCCCCTCCAGATTATCCTGTCAAGGATGGAGCTGCCCATCCCACTCAGAGGGCCCTTTATCCACTGTTTGGGAGTAGTGTACATCTTACCGCAGGGGAGCCATCACTTGAGATCTACTGTACTCATGTCGTGTAGTTCCTATAAACCTATATAGAATCCGTGCTTTTAGACAACATATACTGTAGTATTGGAGTCAGACTGATTCTAGACACCCCAACCGAATATGTTAGCCTGTATACCAGCTACCTCACAGTGCCACTAGAAACCCCTCTCACCAAGGAGAGAATAGTTCTTGGCAACTATCGAACAGGACAACTCTGTCCCATCAGGGATCATGGAAACAGTGTACTTTTCGCTCAGTCACTCGTGCTCACTTTGTCTCAGAGAGATACACAGAATAAATGGTAGGGACGTTTCTCAATAAGTATTTATTGAACCAGTGTCATTCTAGTGTAAAATAGGTGTGCTAAAACAACCATTAGACAGTAACAGATATAAATGAGTATAAGCACTAACAGAGTAAAAGGGTGGTAGATTCCTACCATCATGCTAAAACAATGAATACAGGCAAGTATATAAAATACATGACAGTAGAATGCGTACTCCTACGATGCGTCTCTAACTAGATGTACCTGAATGTACCTAGCATGTATGTGGGTGTAAAGCCAAGAATCCTCTAGGATAAAGTCAACCCCATTACCTGAAGTGAGAGACTGTGGGACCCCGTCTTGGTCTTGAGGTGGACACCCCGCAAGGGATGTCAGACCACTGCAAGCTGGAGTGTCTGCATGCAGGAGCCTCAGCGTCTCGCATCAGTGTGTCGGCATGGTAGTCCTTTTCTCCTCTGACTATCTCAGCAAGAGATGATGGATATATGCCCAAAGTGGTACCCCCTGGGTATATACCTTGCTGTGTCATGTCGGACTGGGATGATGGAAGGAATGACCCTTGTACATAGTTATTATGCAGGAGATGATAGGCCTGCTGTCCTGCTGTGATTCCAAGAATCCTCATGCATAATGAATGAGGCTTAAGCTTTTCGGAGCAAACCCCATGTCATCTCTGGACATTACTGTAACTAGGTAAAAGGTCAGTACTAAGAACCGTTATGCAGTGTAATGGTAGGGGAGAATATAGGTGAAAGGTTAGGTGACTACCTGAGCCTATATCGGGGTACCTATATGGAACATAACACCCACTCCTCATGCGACTGGACGACATACTAAAAATTCTACGTACTGCAGAACATGGTACGAAACTATTAATAAGTCAATTAAAAATAATACTTAAAAAAGTAACATTTCTAAAAAATGCTAAAAAAAAAGGGAAAAATAGTGCATGCAATAGAAGTCTGTGCTAAATAAGTTTGTATATATAGGCCAAACAATGAGAGTCTGAAAGCCAAGCAGTTTAGAAAAAATGTTTTGTTTAAAATTCCAAATTTAGTTGTTTTTGAAAAAGGCCGAATTTTCCCAGCACACGATGAGCCAAATGTTTATATGTCCTGGCTGGGAGATGCAAAATCACTGTTGCCTGCAATTGCAAACGATGG
This sequence comes from Calotriton arnoldi, assembly GCA_963921515.1. Classification (NCBI taxonomy): domain Eukaryota; kingdom Metazoa; phylum Chordata; class Amphibia; order Caudata; family Salamandridae; genus Calotriton; species Calotriton arnoldi. Next base: position 1,927,411 of record CAWUFW010001109.1, on the reverse strand, counting down.
TCCCTGCAACACCTCGCAGATCAGGTCAATCGAGCACAGATGTTCCTCCGTATTTACCACAGCCATTGCTGGGGATGTACCAGTGTCATCGGAGGCCTGAGTATTTGTTGAGGAGCCGGTATCCTTCCCACCAGGAGCTGAAGCATCCCGTGGTGGCTCTAAGAATGCAGACATCAACATTGGGATACGCTGAGGACACTGCAGAACATGGGCCGTTACGGGTCCAGTAAAGCATCAACGTCCGGTGGCGCAATTGTTGTAAGTGTTAGGCAGAGATCCAACACGCATTCTTGTCCGCAGAACAGGCATCGGAGGACAGGCAGAATACAGTCGATCCAGACTGGTCTAAATGACAAGAACCAAGACTCGCTCAGTTCTCGAAGACGAGGTGCGCCCAGATGGATTGCCAGGGGATCACGGTATCGGCGCTCCAACAGCGTGCGTTCCATCTCCTTGGTGACTGGGACGTCCATTGCGTAGCAGAAAAAGGACATTCAGGATACCTGTTATTAGAAACAGGATCAGCGGAAACCCTCCAAAAATGCTTCCGAATACGGAGTGTATAAAGTTGGGAATAACTCCGAGGATTGTCTGAAAAGTGCTTAACAGTCCAGAACCTATGGTCTTAAATAGGTGGACAATACCCGTTGTATCAGACATGTTAAAGATACCTTGTACCATTTCTGTGAAATGGAAAGGACAGTTTGTTCGTATCAGCGCCTGTATCTTAGCCGAGGACCTTGCAACCTGGCGATCATAAGTTTCTCGGGCGGAGGTTAAGGGCACGGTTTGCTGTAAAAGCATAGCTTTCATTCGTCTCAGAGTATCAAACCGTATAAAGAAAACATTCAACAAAGGCCATAACGGCGCCTCCCTGACTGTACAGGTCGGTGGAAACAATACTTGCATACAGCAAGTAACACTGGAGTTTACAGTGACAAGATATTCGATGCCCAGGAGCATCCCACAACAACCTTGATCATTCAGCATCAAGTAACTCCCATTTGAAAGTAACCCAAACACCGGATTAATCACGGCAGCTGGGGAAACTTTCAAGTGGCAGGATAAGTTAGCAACTGAACCATTACAGGCCCCATGAAGCATGACATCCTGGCATATGAGAGATCCACTTAAGGAATTCTCGCAGTTGGTACCAGTAAGAAACACTTCCGTGTCCCCAATCCTGCATCGAAATCTGTACACAATTCCCAAGATTCCTTGATGAATTCCCTACCCATCGCTTCATATCTGCCTGCCTGTTGATGTTCTAGGCAATATTGAAACTGGAAAATAGTGACCGGTAATGTTATGTGGCCATGAATTAACCATTCTGTGGACGGTGACTCTGCCACACTAAAAGGTAACTTGTCAAGTTTTTCAATACGCAGCATTGTATATTTTGCTCCTCTTTGTGCCATCGTAATCTGTTTTTCAGTTAGATTGTACGCTGAAAATAGAGACGTACTGTTAATAAATCGCCAAGGCACATAACCAGCGCGCAATGATTGCAGCGTCCAGCTTAATAACATAATAGAAGGTTGTCTGTGTTGTAGTTTGGACAAGTCCTGTTCTAGTATATCAATAGCAGAAGATACAATGTTGCCCAGTGAATAAATCCTGGATGTCAATGTAGTCATACCATTGTAAACTACAGCTAACGCCTTTTCTAGGTTAATTCTATCTATCTCACAGAGTCTCTCAGCGGCTTCTTGTTGAGAGATTTTCCAGAGTTCATTATAGACAGCGAAATAGAAACGTTTCTGACGTGGCTTTCGAGGACCTAGTAAAAAATCCCTTAGCTCCACCTCATCTGAACCTCACCCTGGACAGTGTCGAGGTTTTTAGCCAATCGAGGCACAACTTCCCAACACTGTATGATGTCACTACCCCCGGGTGTTCTCTTTGTACATATCGTGGGTCTGGCCTATGGATACTAAACCCTTCTGTTGTACCCCTGAATCTTGATTGACATCTGTTTGTGTCTGTGGGCCAAACTAACCATCCCTTCCAATTGGGGTCTGATGTATTGTACTGCATGATGTCATTTATAGTATCCCCTCCACGTGATGTAAAATTGATGTGTGAAGGTGTGGGAAATTGTGGTGTGTTCAAATCCTTGCTCTTGGCTAGTCCAAGACAGGAAGTCTGTTGCACAGTTTCATTCAGAAATATTATTTGTTGTGGAATGAGGCACGCTCTAAATAGTGCTTCTATTCCCTGAACTTGCCATTCCTTAGAACCCCAGACTGATTTTGTTTCTATTGTGTCCTTCCATAAGTCGAAACCCTGGTCAGACAGTTGGGCAATAAAAGATGCTGAATAAATCTGTTTGGTGTTAGTCAGCATATTTTTCTGTGCAGGTGTAGGTGCAACTTTATAGTAAAATGAGGTCGGGTCAGAAGTGTTAAACCCTGAAAAATATGAAACTTTCTGTGCAAAAGGTTTCGAACTAGCTTTCAGCGGTGTTGGGAAATGTTCCCATTGGTGGTATGTGAAAACATTACGAGGGATACTCGATTTGTGTAAAAAGTGATGACCATAATGATGGTAACAGTACATACTATCAAAGTCAGATGTGTCTTCTAAAATTTCATTGTTTGAAAATGCAGCGAAGTTTTTCAAATCAGACAATATATTATTTACGGTTTCAAAGTCCCAATCATCAGAAAATGTACTGGAGGTAATGATATCATTGAGAGATATTTTAAATAAATGTGGTATTTTTAAAAGTTCAGTAGGGCCAAATACATCATAATCAACCTTGTCTCAAACTACACACCATCAGGATTTGGAACAGCTGTAATGTTCATGGAAAACAAGTCTCTTTGTTCACGATGAGATGATGTATGAGGTTTCAAGACCAAGTTCACATTGGATACTGCAGAGCATTCTGGGAGATAATTTCCATTCACAAGTAAGCAAAAAACAGTGACTAGGCCAATCCAGAACAGAAAAAACAATATTCCAGATATTATCCAGAGCTGGAGCCAAGGTGATACTAAGTAAGTCTTTTGCAGAAAAGTGTAGAATTCACGAATTTGTTGCTTACGGGAAACTGGAGCTGGCGTTGTCTCAGGTTCACTGGGATCAAGAGAGAAGGTATCAAAATCGATGAAGTAGCCAGATGCAGTTCGATCAATCTTTGGTAACTCGGCAGGTTATGTTGAACTGGCAGGTGTCTCCTGTCGAGGCATATTGATGTAGATATCGCTGGTAGGCCGAATTGATATTTGTCTTTCATTTGTAGTTTGAAGTTCTGTTTCCAGAGGAACGAGTTCCATTTCATTGTTGGAAATTCCATCACTTCTAATTGATGTTTCTTCAAATGTTATGAGTCTTTCTGTCTGAACTTCCTGTATGGTAGCGAGAGGAGTGAGTCGGCTATCCAGGAGCCCACGAGGCCTACTATTCAGTATCAGCCACATAGTGTGGTTTGATCAGATCAATGGAGACAAATCTCTTTTCTTTTTTGCCGGCAAGAGGCGGAAGAAGTACTGTTCCTTCGACAGCCAGGACAGGTACAGGCTTTCTGTAGGATGACCCAAATTCTTTCTTGTCCTCGATCTTTTCTGTGACCAGTTCCCCGACTTTTGCGACCCAGATAGGTCTTGCCAGTAACAGATTTGACTTCCCCAATGGCGGTCCGTTTTACTTGCACGTTGCTTAGTAGTACTCTGGATTTGTTCAGATCCTGTAAAACAGCCAAACGTTTATTGATGTCAAATGTTTTTTCATCTGCCACTGTGCCTTCACAATCAAGATCAGGTACCCACATTCTCGTCCCAAATAGGACTTCATAAGGAGTGACACCCCCTAGAGAACTTCTTGGCATGTTATTGAGGGCACGCTGTACCCCATATAGGTGATTGACCCAACTACCACCCAAGCCTAATACTCTTGCTGTTAAAGACTGCTTTAAGTCCCGGTTTTTCCTCTCCACAACCGAATTTCCCTCGGGATGGTATGGAGAGGAGTACCGCAATGCTACACCCAAACCTTCCATGGCTTCCTTGTAAGCCCTAGAGCTAAACGCGGGGCCACGGTCAGAATATAATGTGCCAACTGCGTATGTCCCTATGAAGACTCACAAATCTTGTATAACAGTTCGAGTGTCAGCCGAGCGCTGAAGCCATACCCATAGGAATCTTGAGCATGAATCCACTGCCACCAAGATATAGCTGTAAGCCCCATCTCAATGTAGGGGGCCGCAGTGGTCCAGATAGACACACGCTGGTGGTCTGTCTGATATTAGTAAAGGTGTCTGTGCTGGACGTGTTACGGTGGAACCCTTCGTCTGCTGACAGAAGTCACATTTTAAGACACTATTTCTAGACCCTCGTGTGCAGCTAGTATTAAACCTAATTTGCGATCCATGTTTGGTATTACTCTATCCCCCACTCCAGGAATCTGAGCATACGGAATGTTGTTTGCATCTCACTTGTAGGAGTATTTGAGTGGAAAACCTTTTGGAAAAGCTGTGCTGTTTTTGCGTGAAGCAATGACAGCTACCATTATCTGTCCATCTATTCTGGTTTTTGAACGAGTGATTGCAGCTATGGCAGCAGTTCGTACTGCCCCCTTTGCGGCTTTATCAGCCAATGAATTCCCTTCAACGTGAACGCCATCACGTTGATGACTCAGCGTGTGTATCATGTGAGCTCTTGGTAGTTCGTTTTTCAACTCAGCTACCTGTTCCCATAGCATTTTATGCTTAATTGTTCCACCTTTTGAGTCCCTAAACCCATTTTGACCCCAGAAGTGAAGATATTCGTTGTATGACTGGACACAGTAAAAATAATCGCACACTATAAGTGTGGGGAATTCCCGATCCGTATTTATTAGTGCCAGTAATAGGGCTTTTAGTTCTGCCAGCTGAGCCGTGCAATCTCCTAAAGACTGTGTCTTCGTATCGCTGGGATGGAACTTGCCATCCCGCATACAACCTTTTACAATCTCACAAGCGGCGCTGTATTGCTGTTTACTCCCTATGGCTGACTGAGCAGATCCGTCAGTGTAAATAATGTATTCATACTGATCTAGAGGCATTATTTGGGAGAGGATATTCTTGTTCATATTGAAGGAATGCTTGTGTTTTTAACCTTGGGTCATATCTGTATTCTACATCAGTTGCAGTGAGAGAATTAGCCCATTGTATCCATCTTGGATGTAAGTCTTTAGCATTAGGAAAGCTTGCCTTTGTAGCAGCCTCTAAAGCTGGTACCAGAGTTTCCCCTGAGCCAGTGCTCTTTCTCTTACTACAGTGGTCTGTACTGCTGTCAGTATTTTTTCTGTAGAAGCAAAGCGCATTTCAGCGTTTGTGTACAAATGTGATTTGTATGCAATCGGTACTGTTTCTCCTTCATTGAAGGTTAGGTAAGTATACCCAGATTGACCCGCTATAACGCGGATCACTAGATTGCGTACGTTTACGCGTGTCTGTAAGTGTTTTGAAGCTATCATGTCAGCTTGTAGGGAACGAAGGATATCTGTGTGTTCCTGTGTCCAATGCCTAACTGAGAAATCAGGTCTTATTAGGTCGTAGAAAGGCTTTACTCTTTCTGCGAAATCCAAAATGTATGTTCTGCCAAAATTTAAAAATCCCAATATGGATTGTAAGTTCTTCAAAGATTTAGGAGGTTGGAGCAGCATGCACTTTTCTAAAAAGTTAGCTGCCAGGCCTTTTCCTTCACTTGATAACTCGTATCCTAAAAATAGGATATTGAGGTGGGCTATTTTCGATTTTTTAAAGTTGAATTTTGAAGTCCTCAGAGGCAAACCCCAAATTTATGGTGCTCACCCTGGTCAAGTGATCCTGTAAATCATCATCCGTCAGATAAATATCATCTACATAGGACAATGCCTCTTCATCCAAATTCTGAAGTAATTCTGTTACCCTAGCGCTGAACAACTCGGGGCTATTCTTATACCCTTGGGGGAGTCAACAAAATTGACGCTGGGAACCTAGCGCAGAAAATGCTGTTAGATACCTGTTTTCAGGCGCTATATTTTAGCAGAAGAATCCATTTGAGATATCTAGTGTTGTTTTGAAATGTTATTCAATAATGCGGCACTGTTGCATTCTGTTCTGCAAATGTCTTTGTGAATGTGTTCAGATGCCTGTAGTCTAAAACTAGACGGTATGAATTGTCGGGTTTCATTGCAGGAAACAGAGGATTATTCATTGCAGAGGTGCAAGGTTCTATTACACCCTGGTATTCAAGTTGATCTAAGATCTCCCTGACCTGTTTTTTCGCTTCTTGTTTTATTGGGTATTGTCTCTGTGGAGTTGGGCTAGTTTTTTTACTGGGATTACATGGTGTGGTGACTCAGCATCCCACCCAACATGGTTGTGATAAAGTGCTGGAGCAAGGGCTACCGCCCACTCCTGTCCGTAAGTATGTCTTTTAAGTAAATTGGAACGTGGTCGGAAAAAGATGGTAAAATTACAGTTTCTCCCTTCGGGCAATCCATAACAATTTCAGGTGGCCAATATTTTTCAGCTAAAAGGATGTCGTAGCCATAAGTCAAGTTCTCCCAAAAGAGACCTTTAACTTTTTTGGGTTTGTCCCCCTCCATTTGGAGTGTTATCTCATGTAACCTATGTGGGACACTTACCCTCGTATCAGGTGTTTCCACCGTCATGTGCTCATTCAACTCCGCTGTCACCAGAAATTCCATCAGGTTCTAGCGAGCTATTGTTACTTCTGCTGCGCTGTCTAGCATCGTCAGAGCCCATTCCCCGTTCAGAAGTTGAGTCCTCAGAATGAATTCTGGGCATGTCTAACTTTGAGACCTGCTACTTTATTCTTTTTAAATTGAGGTTTAGAATGTGGCTTGCCTTCTTTTTTGGAAGGATAGCTTGAAGCGCGTGGCGTGTCACTGGACTTCGTACGCTCTTCTTGTCTGTGTTCTGACCGTCCTTCTCTCTCAGAGTTTCTTGGTGAACCCTGAAAGGAACGAGAGGAACGTGTATCAGTATCCTGATACCTGTCAGGTTTTTTTATGTTATCCCTATTTCTAAGGTTGTATTTTCTTTCGGAGGGCTCCTGTTGAGGACACCCACTCCTAGATAGAGATCTACTTTCTCAAATGTTCTTGTTTTTGTTGTTATTATCCCATTTCTTCTTGGAAGAATCAGGTGCTTGCTTGGCGTTATCCTTTTCAGGACCACCCATGAGTTGAGGTTTTGTTGCTCTAGCCCCCAAACTATCTCTACCTAATTCAGCATAGGTGTCTGTGATAATTTTAGGCAATTCACGTTCCTGTTGCAAAGGAGTGAAATCCCTCAGGCGTTGGCGTATTGCCACTGCTGCTGCCTCCCCTTTTATATTTGCTAATATTATAGCTGATACCTGGGCAAAATTACCTAGTAATTTCATCCATAAGTTCAGAGCAGGTTCTGCTCCATACTCAGTCTGTATCTGTCTTAATACGTCTGGTATTACTGCTAATGACGGGATACCATGTGTTCTTTTATATATGGCAGCGAAGACTGCACCCCAAGTGGTACAATCCTCTATCTGGGGAGCTATCCCCATTGGCAAGCAGATTGTTAGCATTCTGTGTTTTTCTTGAGGGCTGGTGTGTGGAAATACTGCCTCTAGCTGTGTTATTTTTTGAGCTATCCAGAATGGCATTTGCTCACGTTTAGTGGGCATTTTACCCATAACTGCATATAGCGTTTGTGGTGTAATTTTAGTTGTAGAACCCTGAATTTGTACTGCTTGAGTAGCTCTTGTTGGCTGAAGTGTGAGTGTTCTCATCACGAACTGTGTCAGGTTTCTGTAAAGTTTTATTATTTCTATATAAAGTCGACGTAGGTCTGCTACTGGCATTGTGTCAATCTCTGGATGCGGTGTGTAAACCGCAAGGACTGGCCAAGTGGCTCCATCTCTTCCGAGTGGACCTAGTCTTGCTTTGTCTTTTGTATGGGAAAGGGCGCCTTTAAACCAGTTTATGTGCTCCTGGTAGGTGAGCGGAATTTCAATGTCCTCATACGGACAGTATTCATCTGGTGTTTCATCTTCAGTGTAAGAATGAAATGTATTTGATTGTGCATCTGCTTGTGGGAATTTAACCCATGAATAGAATACCTCTGTTCTACATGATTCGTGAGCCCACCCCTAGCTGTGACTCTGTAGTCTGGTAGCTTTTGAGTAAGGGCATACCTAACATTTTCTGAAATGTTTATTTCCCCTTATTCTTCCCTTACTAAAATGCGTTGTGCTGGCACAGCGTCATATTCTGTCATTGTTGAAAATGTAAAAAAATTCTCAAGGAAGAGTTTCAAGGAAACTGAGATAAGGTTTTATGCACAATAGGAACTGTTTGTCCTTCAAGCTTGATAAACCTACAGCCAATAAATAGGAATTTAGCCTACTCAGCTGTGACGGATAGTTCCTTTACCACTCCAGACGTCTCTGGGCAAATGTGAGTAGGGGTCTCTGAGAAAAGCACGACTGAACTACTCAGATTTGACTGTTAAATAAGTACCAAACCAACATTGGCGGCGCCATGTCGTGTAGTTCCTAAAAACCTATATAGAATCTGCGCTTTTAGACAGCATATACTGAAGGATTAGAGTCAGACTGATTCTAGACATCCTACCGAATATGTTAGCCTGTATACCAGCTAGCTCACAGTGCCACTAGAAACCCCTCTTTCCAAGGAGAGAATAGTTCTTAGCAACTATCGAACAGGACAACCCTGTCCCATCAGGGATCGTGGAAACAGTGTACTTTTCGCTCAGTCACTCGTGCTCACTTTGTCTCAGAGAGATACACAGAATAAACGGTGGGGACGTTTCTCAATAAGTATTTATTGAACCAGCGTCATTCTAGTGTAAAATAGGTGTGCTGAAACAACCATTAGACTGTAACAGATATAAATGAGTATAAGCACTAACAGAGTAAAAGGATGGTTGATTCCTACCATCGTGCTAAAACAATGAATACAGGCAAGTATATAAAATACATGACAGTAGAATGCGTACTCCTATGATGCGTTCCTAACTAGATGTATCTGAATGTACCTAGCATGTATGTGGGTGTAAAGTCAAGAATCCCTCTAGGATAAAGTCAACCCCATTACCTGAAGTGAGAGACTGTGGGACCCCGTCTTGGTCTCGAGGTTGACACCCCGCAAGGGATGTCAGACCACTGCGAGCTGCAGTGTCTGCGTGCAGGAGCCTCAGCTTCTCACGTCAGTGTGTCGGCAGGGAAGTCCTTTTCTCCTCTGACTATCTCAGCAAGAGATGAAGTATATATGCCTAAAGTGGTACCTCCTGGCGATATACCTTGCTGTGTCATGTCGGACTGGGATGATGGAAGGAATGACCCTTGTACATAGTTATTATGCAGGAGATGGTAGTCCTGCTGTCCTGCTGTGATTCCAAAAATCCTCATGCATAATGAATGAGGCTTAAGCTTTTCGGAGAAAACCCCATGTCATCTCTGGACTTTACCGTAACTAGGTAAAAGGTCAGTACTAAGAATCGATATGCAGTGTAATGGTAGGGTAGACTATAAGTGAAAGGTTAAATGACTACTTGAGCCTATATCGGGGTACCTATATGGAACATAACACTTAAATCAAAATTGTCATGTGGAGCACTAATAATACACTTATCTGCAGTTGTGGCATACCCTGGGGAGAAGGGAACACTGTAATCAAAGGGATCCTAGAAGAGGCAAAGAAAGTAAACCCATCTAGAGCAATACCACCTCCAATGTGGCATCACAATTTGGTTCTTACTGGATTGATGAAACCACATTTTACATTTAAAGGGAGGTGACAGCAATCACCTCCCTTTACAGCATGAACAAGATTCAAGCATAAACTATTCAGGGATAATATTTACATGTACATAAGGGTGCAGTGATGCTTCTCACTGCAGGTAACGCTGTGCCTGGCTCCAGACAGGAGTACACATAACATGAGCACCCTTAAGAGTAAGATCTCTGCATCTGTCTCCCATTACCCTTTCTGAATCAACAATAAAGGACAGGCAAAGGCCTGGCCTAGAAATGTTCTCACCTTGAACAACAAAAACCACAGTCTCACCTTTCTGCCCCACCATCTACCAAATAACAGAGCTAAGGAAAAAATAATCAGCACCCCTTTGCTAACAAGGCTCATGATATTGTAAAGGTAGCCCTGACTACACCCTCCTCAGTTCATAGTCTGGGTCTCAACCCTTCAGCCAAGGAATGAAGGCAATACACTTCCATCTTTTGCCCTCCACCTCCCCACAATCAGATACATTCAAAACGTATCCCACTTCATTTTTGTAATTAATACTGTGTGCCAAACCTTTCAGCATGAACATCCTAAAACATATGCTCCAGAATTTGAATTTGGAGAATTTCCATTTCAATGCTTGCACATTATTTACTGTGCATACTCTCTCACGTTGCTATGATAATGTGCTTACTGCTTCCTTTGAGTGCAGCCTAAACCTCTTGGTATTTCCCTATAAAGGCTTCCAGCCATTACGTTATACTTCCATCCCTTGAGCTGATTAGCTATTTTTGCTAAAGTGGTGGTGTAGCTGTAGCCTTTCAGGAGATAGACTGTATGCCTAATTTTAGTTCTTATCAAAACTACTTACCATAGCACTATCTCACATGCAAATAATGTTTCTTGCTAAAGTTTTTCACCCTAAGATTATATGCATCTCAAAAAAGCCCGTATTCCTGTGAAAATTGACCTTGACTTAAAACTTCTAATTGTTGCCTCTCCTTTTTTCTTTCAAATGAACCTCCTCTTACTTTCCATCCTCAGCCTGCCCTCCTTTCTCTGAGCACAACTTACCCTCAGTCACATGCATATCTGCTTTAATACCTGTTATTGAATGTCTGCATATTGCCACACCTCATTCCAAAGGTCACAACCTCTCCTTTAAAAGTCAAACTCGTATCATCCAAACCATACCTAATCTTCAGTAACTCCTTTATTAATACTGCCAACCTTTTCATGGATTCACATCCCCCTCCCATTAAAGATCACACCGAACTCCTATTAATTTAATCTAAGACATAGAAACGTGAGTAAATGCATAAAATGGTTTCCTACAGAGTACAATAACTTCTAAAATACCCACTAAACCTCTGTTTTGGAGCAGCTTGCTTCCCGAAGTAAAGCGCTTCAACCGCTCATAGGAGTAGCAATCAGTATAAAAACGCAGCAATATTACAATACAATATTATCTCTTTGGATTGCATGGTTTGCATTGATGGCTTCTAATGTCCAGATCCCATTAAAAACGCTAGGTGGCAGTAGCGTGTTTTTCAGCTATAAATGGTGCATTTTGCCAGCATCCTTTGACGGTGTTAATTAGTACTGGCAAGTTATGAGCAAGTAACACTTTTAAAAGTAGCTATTTATTGACATACTACAAAGTTTTAACCTACAATTTATTAAAAATTGAAATTCAGCAAGTAACTTGTTATTTGTATGCTGAAAAAGTAACCACATTGAACTATCTGGTTTTAGTTGATGAATTTGAAAAAAGTCATGAGAAAATTAACGAAATGCATCGCAATCTATGACATTGGTTGAACTGCATGTTAAGAAGTTGTCGAATGGAAATAAATAGCCATTTTTGAAAAAATAATGTTAAATACCTTCTAGAAAATAAGAACCATTCGAAAGCGTGAGCAAAATGCTACATTCATTTTGTGCTGGGAATCCCCGCAGGTCTACCTAGTACACGGTATGAGGTCCGACCCAATGTGAATCAAGGTTATGCCTGCCATTTTCTTTGCTGGAATTTAACATTTGGTGGGTATGACGGGCTTTTGGGGGCCAGAAAGACAGGTGAAAGGGCAACTTCTCTTAACTCGCAGCTCTCGTGCTAGATGTCTTTTTGGTAATATAGATGGGGTCTATCTATAACACACACGGGCATATTCTCAAGGAGTCATCACCGATTTATCGGCACTTTAGCGCCGCAAAAGTGGCGATAGACTTATCGCCCTATTCTCAAGCTGGTGCAAACTGCCGATATCGCCAGTTTCCCAGCGATATCCTCTGCAAAAAACATCGCCATGGATGAGAGCGACAACTAACACTAATGTTATGCAGAGTAGGCGTTCCTGTGCAAGAACACACGAAAACACCACTTCGCAATATTCTCAACGACCAGCCAGATCCGCGATGCGACCCAAAAACAGGCGATAAGGCGCGTTAGCAGCAGGGATTTAACACCTGCCTTTTACTGGTGTAAAGATGGACGACAACCTGCAGCATGAAAGGGAGCCCAGCCCAGAGCCACATCTGAAGACCAACACATGTCATGGAGCTACTGACCATGCAGCTTGGAGACCCAAGAGGGCCAAAACAGCCACCGCCACCAGCCCCAGGACCCCCCCCCCCCGACTACCACCGAGGCAGCGCAGAACAAGACAGCTGACCTTCCCAAAACGGCATGGTCCCTAAGCCACACAATTGCAGAATGTGGGGAGAGGTGAGAACCAAGTATGTGTGAAGGAGGCAAGTCACCCATGAATAAGAATGTACACAATGCCAAGTGTGGCGGTGATGTGCTGGACAGACTACAGTATGCAGAGCACAGACATGTCCATGTGGACACATACTGCTGGTGTTTGTAGTGTTGTGGACAGTGGACGCAACCATGTTACCTCAGGCAGTGGGGAAGACCCCGGTCATGTATCCGTGTTGTCCCCCCCTGTAAGCGTAAGCGGAGTGGGCTGGGCCGGCGTACGCCAGGCCAGCTTACGAGTGCGAATAAATAGGCCGGGGCTCTGGGCGTGGTTCACTTCCCGGATGGCCAACGCGTCTGCCAGGGAGGCGCCCCTCACCCTGCCACGAGTCTGCCGCCATTACCACCAGCCTCCTCAGCCGATCGCTGGCGTCCGCGACACAGGCCCCCAGCGCACCCAGTGGCACAGCACCGCAGAGTTATGTGTGTGCTGACTACTGTCTGCGGCCTACACTGCGGTCAGCAGGGCGCTCAAATCAAATCCAATCCTGACCTGCGAGGACATGCCATCATCTCTGGCTGCACACCCGCTGAGCGCTTCAGGTGCCACCAACTCAGTGCACCACAAGTCATCGCCACGTGGCTGTGGGCCCTTTCTGACCGCTGCCTCCGGCCTACACTGCAGTCAGCAGGGCTCACAATTCAAATTGAGTCTTGATTTATTAATGGCGCAGTCCAGTAGGCAACAGACATTGCTCCCAGTGCGGCCCGCCCGGACGACGCATCATCGCAGGCTGCACACCCGCTGAGTGCTTCAGGTGCCACCAACTCAGTGCACCACAAGTTATCGCCACCTGGCTGTGGGCCCTTTCTGACCGCTGCCTCCGGCCTACACTGCAGTCAGCAGGGCTCACAATTCAAATTGAGTCTTGATTTATTAATGGCGCAGTCCAGTAGGCAACAGACATTGCTATCAGTGCGGCCCGCCCGGACGATGCATCATCGCAGGCTGTGCACCCGCTGAGCGCTTCAGGTGCCACCAACTCAGTGCACCACAACACATGTAACCTTTATGATTGAGTTTTGTGCTGTGGACAGCTGACGCGACAATGTCGCCTCAGGCAGTGGGGAAGACCTGGGACGATGATGATGAAGATGAGGCAGGTGTACCACACCCCAATGCAGCTGCAGCTGGAATATCCCGAAGGGACACAATGATTAACAATCACTTCACATGAGCACGCTCATCTCTGGTGCCCCTACCTCAGTGCACCACAAGTCATGGACCATTTATGTTTGAATCTTTTGTGTGTGATTCCAGATCTGGTGCCCCTACCTCAGTGCACTGTAAGTCATGGACCCTTTATGATTGAATCTTTTGTGTGTGATTCTAGATCTGGTGCCCCTATCTCAGTGCACTGCAAGTCATGGACCCTTTATGATTGAATCTGTGTGTGTAATACGAAGATCACTGTTCTAGTTGTTGCCAGCACCAACCACTCCCTGAGTGCTGGCTTACACTCACTCCATACCCATCCAGCACAGACGTCACTGGACATGTGACCCTGGCAATAAAAAGTGGCCGGGCGCACGTGCCCGTAGCCAGTTCCACTATCTATCTAAGTGTGTCCTTGTGGTCATCATGTATGCATGATAGGCCAGGGCCCTACCACCTTACCTTGTGCTGTGGACTGCGGACGCAACCATGTCACCTCAGGCAGTGTCTAAGACCTTGGACACGTAGCTCTGTCGTCGTCTCCTGTAAGCGTAAGTGGAGTGGGCTGGGCCGGCGTACGCCAGGCCAGGGTAGGGGTGTGAAGGATTTGCCAGGGGTTCTGGGCGTGGTTCGGTTCTGGCCTGGACAAGGAAGTAACTAATGCGTTTGTCTCTGTTGTAGTGTCGGCGCCGCCCTGCCCCCAATCGACAATGTTGCAATGTAGCATGCACCCTGAGGGCGGGCTCGCACGAACGGAGAAATGAAGGAGCGCAAGACCGCTCGGGGTCTTGGCTCATACATGCCAAGTGTTGTGTGTATCTGTAATGCCGCAGCAAGAGCCAAATGCCTAGACCTACTTGCAGCGCGAGTTCAGCCACACATGGACTCTACATCGGTGTCCGCCCTATCCTTAGGCATGACAATGGTGTGCCGTAGGAGTGCAAGTGATGCAACCGCGCTGCGACGCACAAGTAAATAGGCTCGGGGGAGGGAGGAGCAGCTGTGAGGCAACGTAACACACAGTGATGCCGCACATTTGCCACATGCAAGACATGTCAAACATGAATACCAAAGTCGCACACATCCCACCCTACCCCCAACAAGCCACTTCACATTTCCTGAATGCAAGCAGATGAGAGACTAACATAAGGGATGAAAGCTCCTTTGTCTGAACTATCAGGCGGAAGCACATCTGCACCTCCGACCTTGGAATTGCATGTGCCCGGCACCCCCTGACAGATACTATAGCAGCTGATGTTGACTCCCACACTACGCACAGCCCGAAGAAAGACCAACGTATACACATCCCACACACAGAAGTCCTTGCTCGAAGTTATCTTGCATGGAATGGCCTTCACACTTACTCCCACACCATCCCAGGCGTACAACCGTTGCACACTAAAACAACTCATTGATCCGAGCTGTGGCATTTCATCCACAGAACTGGCGCAGGTCAGAACAGTGCCGCTTCAACCAGAGCCACTAACGCAATGGCAGAACATCCCGGACACACATGCACAACCCCTGTCACGTGGAACTGTACCGTGCCCGTATGCTGCGTTTGCTGGGAGTACTGCCAAAGGCAGTGCTGCGGATCAGTTACCGGCTAAGCTTCCGCCTTGCCAACGTCACCTGCTTTCAGCCTGTGTTGCATTGTCGATCGTGCATATTCGAGTGGTCCATGGATGTCTGCCTATCCAACAGGACGGTAGCTGAACTGGATTTTGACATGTGTGTGCGCCCCCTGTTGGCCCACGACCAGGAGTGTCACCGTGATACACGTTTATGGGATGCCTTGATACTTGGCATACATGTTGGTAGCTGGACCTGGGAGATTGCACAACTCCTCGTGTGCAGTGACCACATTGAACCGCTCCCCTATTGGGCTGTAGTGCTAATTGGTGAAAGGGGGTGGATGCAGCACATCTGTCCGGACCTGCTAATGGATGGCCTCGCCGTCCTGTTTGATGAAGTCGACAACGAGCTCATGTTGGAAATGATAGCCTACGAAGCTGCAATCGCTTTTATGGACGAGTAACTACGTACCTGCAGCCACAACAGATTGGAACCCATTGCACATGACCCAACACCTTGTTGCATCTTGGAGATCTGATCACATATCCCACGACAACAGTGGACATGGCTGCTTTCGCCTGGACTCCGAATACATGAGCGGAAAACAACGCCGAACAACACACACCTGTGAAAGGTGAGGCACTCCCCCGGAGTGGTCAGCGGCGCTTGGCAACGTTCCTCATTCTGACATACTGCTGCATTGGTCTGCATGTTGTGGCACTAATCTTGCCCGTACTGACACACATATGCTAATAAAGTCTACGCACCTTCACTTGTATTCAACTGTGATGAGTGTTGGTTTGAATGACAATGTATGTCTCACTGCCTATCTTGGTCACGGCCATACATGCGCACTGATAGCATTACCCAGGGAGTACCTTTTTGTGGAATCACTGTCCCTACATTCATCCATACTTTCATACTTGATTGAGCATAGCCATGACACATATGTGTGAATTAGAATGTTTTATTCACATTCAGTGGAGTGTTGAAGCTGGACCAGTACAGGGCCATGCAAACCCCACTTTGCAATGTTGCCCCGTGGAGGGTCAGCCGGAGTCCTTTAGGGATTGACAAGTTCGTCGGGAGTGGAAGACTTCAGTCCATGGTGTGCTTGCTGTGTCATTGGTAACCAAACCAAATATGGCAGTCCATGTCGAGGTCCAAGGTGAGTGTCGCTGAGTGTATAGGGGGACAGTGGAAGGTGTTATTCCAGGGCATGATGCAGAGGGCAGAACCAAGCTGAAACAGGCCATATGGCGGAGATGAATGCTACCACTTCATTCTTACCACAAAGCCTGATTCATCATCATCTCCGTCCTCTGATGTGTCCGGTGCCTCACATGTGGGTGGTGGTGTTTTGTCTGCATCACTGTGTGGCAGTGACACATCAGGGGCCGGAGGTGGAATGTCTGCTGCAGTGTGTGGCACTGACACTTCAGGGGGCGGAGATGTGGATGGAGTAGTAGCAGCAGCATTCATCCGTGCCAGGCCTTGTGGTGGCAATGCCATGACGAGGATCTGCAGGGCATGGAGGATCACAGCTACATCTGACTGGTGTGCAGCCGTGGCAAACATTCTTTCCGCCTGCATCCGCTCCAAGCTCTCCATCATTCTCCTTATGTGTCCTAACTCCCGGCTGACATCGCTGGAGCCACTCTGACTAGACAGTTGTTCTTGGCTCAGAGTCATGACTCCAGCGATGTCAGCCATGGATTGTTGGAGAGCATGGAGCAGACAGTGGGTGTCCGTTAGGGACTGTAAGTCGTCCCTGATGGGACTTAGACACCCACGCATGGTATCTAGTTTGGCTGACATGAGTTCGGACCCCACCCGCAGCTGGTCAGCCATCTTCTCCTGGCACCCGTACACACGGCGTTGGAATGCCATGTGTTGGTCGTGGGGGTCCTGGGAGACAGCCGTGGTGGTCGGTGCTTCCTGCTGTGTGGTCTGTGCAGGGGGTAGGGTCTCATCGATGCAGCTGGGCTGCCCGGCTGCTGGAGGTGGGGTGCCGGAGCTGTCCATGAGCTGTTGGAGGGCGTCGGTGTAGATGTTGGTGTGGTCCTCTTCATCATCAGTGCTGTGTTGTTGGGTCTGCTCTGCAGGAGGTGTCGATTCTCCCTCTGCAATGTGAAGGGGAGATGCAGATTGACATTGTGTTCACATGTATGTTCATGCATTGTACAAGTTTACATACAGACTGCATGACAATGTACATTGTGACTGTATGTGAGGAGATGCCAATTTGATGCGGGACAGTTGACATTTCTGCACCATCAGGGATGTGAGGGTGTACTTGTACATTACCATCTCACAGTTTCCTGCTATGCCACATGCGAATGGCCATTTTCTACACACAAGCGGCAGCAGTTGTGTCCTCTGTTCTGTTGTGTGAATGTTGCAGTTTGTACCACATTGTTGTCAATGTTGAGGAGCTCTGATTCTTATGTGTGTGTGCTGCATTGTGGGTGAGTTGCCCCTTCAGCTCTTTCAGGTGGTGTGCCTTTCACTTCTGTGCTTATACAGTGCTGAGATGTTGCGGACTTGGGTAAATTGGTCTCTTGTTCGGAGTTGTGACTCTTGGGCATGGTTTGTCTGCAGATGTGCTATACTTAATTGTGCATGTGTGCCACTGTGCCCATCTCCCCCGTCCCCCCAGTCCCTGGTCGTTACTCACCCTGTTGCTGTTGGGTCAGGTCATGTTGTGCAGTGTCCGGTCCCCCAAATCCTGCCGCTGTCTCCCCAATGATGGTCCCAGGCTGGTCCTCCGTGGGGCTTGTGGGGTTCTGGTTGTCCTCTGTACTTGCTCCGGCTACCTCCATGGTGCTTTGCGTTTGTTTGTGTCTTGGTTGTGTTTGTCTTTGCCGCTTTTATAGTGGTTTTTCCCGCCTGACTTGCACACCTGGCGCTGCTTATCGCGGATTGTTTTATCGCAGTTGGGCACATCGCAACTATATTTCACGTTCGGGTTTAGATTTTTATCGTCGTCCAGGTAATTTTATCGCGGACATTTGACGCGTTGTCGGGAGACTATCGCATGTTACCGCCGTGTTGGGAATACGACGTTAACACAGAGTTATTTTCCCGCAATAGACGGCGATGTGAAAAATTGCGTTGACATATTTTGCCGAAGATTATCGCACGTTCTTGAGAATATCCCCCACAGAGTGGTAAAAGAAAAGTATGTTATAGGATATGCTGAACTTTAGTGGACTGAATAAAAGCAACAAAAAAGAGAGAATCGCCTATTTATAGAGAGTACTGGCCGAGAATACACAGTAACAAGAGCGCATAGGCCGGTCTCATGCAATGAAAGCTTTGCAAGGGCTTGGGGAAGCACGGCATACGTCATGCCCTTCACACTCGAGGGGGCGTCATTACATGGGTACATAGATCAATGGGCGTGGCCCTCCAGGTGGCTGTTAACCCTGATCGGAGAAGAGTGCCATAGGGCATGGACACAGGAGCAGCGGGTTCGGGAGGAAAGAAATCCCCTCAAATTTTAGAGTGTGAGGACTTAGGGGGCAATTCTAACCCAGATTTTAAAGTGGGAACTGAACATTATTCATACAGAAACCCAAGATGAACCTCCAAGGTTGCTACTCGACGAGGGTGAGAGAAGTCACACAAAAGACTGTAGGATACGACCTCTGTCAACTAATCCATTACACATCCTATCCCCTAGAAATCCATAGCCCAACAACGGGGTACGAGATTGTTCATGGTACGCCTCCACAGCAACACGAACAAAACACTTATTAGTGACCCTCACCCACTCTAGTATTGGCAAGACTCATCATTGGGTGGCGCTCTGGTCCCTAAAAACAAGGATGAGCTTTTAAGATTGTGGGTGGGTGGGGGCGGGGAGACAGACCCAAGTGCTCCTTGGAACATGGCTGAGCTCATCCTGACTTTAGGGATCAGGTTGTGAACTGATGATGAAGCATGCCACCATTAGAATGGGTCACTAATAGAAACAGCCAGGATTGTGTTTTTTTTGTGGCGCCGTCAGGGCGTACTTGTGCTGGTGGCCAGTTTCCACATTTGTTTTTTTTGTTTCATCTGGTTTGCCTTTAGGATGGTTTGCAGTCATCTAAGTCATTTAAGAGCCATCAAGCAAGGGGCAAGGCTTGCACGCATCATGCCACTGTGGTCTTGGATCATGAGGATGACCCGAGAGCCACCTGTGTAACTGAAGCAGGTAAGATCCGAGGATTGACTCAATCTAGACATGGGACTGAGGTAGATGTTGAAGAGGAGCAGGGAAATTGTTGAGCCCCCTGGTACACCTGAGTCCAAGGGACAGAGGTCAGACATTTGGGCAGTAGGAGATGAGTGATAATGATTTGCCAGGAATAGGCAGTCTAATACAAGGCTCTGCCTTGAATAATGACACTATGGAGTCTGGTCCATAGTGCTGGTTGATGGACAGTATGAATACAGAAGAGAGGTGTAGAGGAATCAGTGCAGGTGCCACATTTGAATTAGCCTATGTTTGAGCTTATTCATTGTAGACCCCAACAAAGATTATTTCCCTCTGCTGGGGTAGAATCCAGCCTGTCCATGTGCGTCCTATTGATCGATAAATACCGAAAATCGGACCTTTTTTTCAGAAGAGGTTTAATGCAGGAACATTAAATTCATGTGACATGGTAACAGTAGTAAGTGAGGTATTTGTCATTGTTCATGTGGCTTCAGTGATGGGTTTATTGTTTGAGATTTTCTAGATGATTGCCACAGTATGGATCATCTGTGGTCCATATTAACAGTTTAGTTGACTGTATAAGTTATTGGGTAGTATTTATGAGCTCAGGACAGTGCTGAGTTCCTTACCTTTTTATCAGGAGTGGAGAGACCAAAACATCACAAAATATTTCCAAGTGGTTTGTAGAGAAAGTTGTTGGACTCTTAAGTTAAAAAAATATTCAGAAATACCCCTTTGTAGGTCATGATGCAAAAAGAGGCAGGAAGAGCAGTATGTCTTTTTCAATTGGCTCTATAAATGTGTTGTTGATGTGTATATCCATTTCATTTCCCCAGGTCTAGCTTTATACTCAAATGCATTCAAATACCCTGTTTGTGGTTTTGAGGGATGCAGCTCCTCGGTGAACCATTTGGCTTGCTGGGTGAGTCAGGTGTTGACGTTTTCCCATCCTGCCGAAAGACAGCTTTTAGCTGTCTGTTGTCAAAAGACCTATTGTGTACAATACCAATACAAAGTGACCCTAAGGTCAGCCCATTGCTTAGAACTGGCTGATTCTTTTGTCAGTCTCATTAGCTTGCTTCTTATTCAATGGCTTTCTTTCCTCTTCTTGTGTTTTACCCACTGGAACATAACTTCTCCAAGGGAGAATGGATAACTTGGGTGACTTGTATTCTTCCACAGCTAATGTTCAGAGAGCTGCTATTTTCTTTTTCTTTCCGCATTTCATGTCAGTGCATGTGTTTTCTTGCTCTCTCCTCCATATGCTTTTTCCCCCAACTCTCTGTGTTGCTACCTCTCTCCCTGCTTATGTGTTGCTTCCCCCACCTTTTATCGTGCTTGGTGAGAGCTCTAGGTTGTTCCCTGTGCTTCACCAATCATAGTTGTGTTGTTGGCCACCACTTACCTTGACGGCATTCAGTTGCTCATCTGCGCTAGGCTCTCCTCTTTTGCTCCCCTGTTGCATTTCTAAATTTCTAGGTTTCACTTTTAAAAAGCTACAATTTGCAAGAGGGTCACTGTTTTCTCTGTAAAGCACTTTCATGCACCTTTTATATTTATTTTTTTCCTACCATTCCAAGATGGGCAACCACCATCTTAGAAATGTACATAAAATGGGTGCTGCATCATGACCTAAGTGCGCGTATGCATAGTGACTCATGCATGCGCATATGGAATGACGTGATGCCTATTTCGGCTGTTTTTTTTTTCCAATGTAGCAGCAAGAATTTGTTTTTCTTTTTTGCCAAAGTTGTTCAGCATTGGCAATAAGCATTATCAAACCCATAATATTGGCTAATGCCTTTCAAAGTTGAGATCTAGTCGCTTTGCCAATGCTTGTTTTACATGGGGTAATCGTGTCAAAAGCTTTTGACACTCAATTATTGAATTCGTGAAGTGATGGTGCCAGGACAGTTGGATTACTTGTTGTATTGTCCAAGAAGGCTGGTGGCAGACCTGATCCTTCTCAATGCTGGTGTCTGGTACACGTATGTACAGAGACCATGGGGCATATTTATGGGCCCGTTTGTGTCGCTCTTGCACCACGCAACGTGGTGCAAGAGCAATGCAAATGTAAAATGAGATTTATGAAGCCAGGCAAAGCCACCTTGCTTGGACCTGTGTGGCTTCATAAATCTCAAATAATGTAACACATCGCAAATCGCTGTGCTGCACTACTCTGCGCCAGGGAGGCATTTCATGTGTGTTTTGCGTGCGTGTTCCCACACAACATTCATGGATTGTGATGCGTTCCCAGATTTACAAGAACAGGTAAACCTGGGAATGTGCCACAAAGATACGCCTCCCCAGGAAAAGCGTCATGAGGAGAAATATCTTTATTTCTCCTTGTTTTTTCCTCTTCCTATGTGAGCTGCATTCTGCAGCACACATAGAAGGAAGAAAAGGCCTCTCAGGATTGTTTTGTGCAGGAGGGTGCCCCTTCCTGCACAAAAACAATCCTGCCTACAACACAGGCACCCTTGCATCATGGTGCAAAGGCGCCTATGTTGGCGCTAGGCTGTCAAAATGGCACCAGCGGAAGGGAAAAGAACAGGAATGAGTCATATTGGATAAATACGGTGCATTCCTTCCCTTTCCCTGTGATACACGCCAGCGCAATAAGGTACTTGCTGCAGTGCCATGCGCCACAAAACTCATAAATATGCCCCATGTATTCAAAACCTTTGGCGCAGACCCTGACTACTCCAGATTGCCATACTGCCTGCTTGCACAGCTAAGACCTGCATAACGGGGATAGTCATAGAATCCTCAAAACTAAATTGTTAAAACTCCAGTTTCGTTTTGATGCCTGTGTCTGACAGGAGAGACTGAGTTCAATTTGGCCCAAAATGACACAGGTAGGATATCCTCACTGTTGCTTAAATGTACATCGAAGAATAGATTCCATACTTATTCATTAGTGTTCTGAAAGCTCCAAAGGACAATTGATCAAGAGCGGCTGGTGTTACAGAAAAGAGGCGGGCGGGTGGGGGGATTGAAAGGGAGACGAGGGGATCAATGTAAAAAAAAAAAAAAAACGTACCTGCTGCTCTCCATTGTGTCGCGCTCAACTTCTCCTCTCTTCTTCCGTCTGAAAGCACAGGCTCCCAGCCTGCCCTGCGGCCAATCCTAAAGCTGCTCTCGCATGAGAGCAGCTTCAGGATTGGCCTGAGTGCCCTCAATTTGCGCTCCAGGACAGATTGTGAGTCTGTGCCTGTTCTCTTGGAGAGAACTTTCACTGCGCATGATGGTTTGGCCGGCCTGAAAGGGCCGCCAAACCGTCATGTGCAGTGAAGGGAGTGCACATACCACTCCCCTCAGTCCCTGTCGTCACTGTGGCCCCGCCCCCAAGAATCGAGAAAGGAAAATAAAATGATAATAGAACGGGTTTTAAACCCATTTTATTATTCATGATTTGGAGGGTGCTGTCAGGGTGGGCGACGCTCCTCCGCCATAGCAGAGGAGCCGCCCCTGCAATTGATAGGACTGATTTTCCACATAGACAATGGCTTGTGAGCTCCATATGCAGCACCAGATCATGAAAAATCCCTAGCTTGAGAGGAAGAAGTGAGTAAACAGTGAAGTACTTAGAACTGACAGGCGCCCTGTATAAATACTTCTACTTGAGTGCACCCTTGGACTGCTGCCCCTACTTACCCCATGCCACCCTACACTGACCTGAGGCCTAATACTGTGGAGTGTCTCCTTGTCTGCCCACCTGCATATTCGGTCCTGGTAACTGCGCCTGGCTGGAGTAAGTTGTTGAAACAGTTAGCTATCAGAGAGAAAAATATCACCAGAGAAATCCCTGATATCAATTCCTTGATGAACAATTCTATTGTGGTCTTTAGTTTTCGGTGACAGAGAGCAAGCAGTCTTATAATTTATTCTTTTTTTTATGCCAACTTCAGCCCCTTGTTGCAGCACACATTTCACTTCTAATGAATTCCATCAGACACAGTAGGACTGATTGGAGCCACAGTGAAACGCTTAGCATAATCCTCTCCAACCCTCTTTGCATTCTTATCAAGCTGATTTAGTATTTTGCTATTCCAACCAAAATAAAATACATTTATCCCTGTTAATTCTTCCCTCTGTCGCATCCGACGATATTAAATCATCGTAAGTACAAGTATACTGCCTCGCTCAGTCAGAACAACTTCGGGGCACACGAGCAGACAGATCATATCTCACCAGAGTGTAGATCTGCTGCGATTTATGGAACGTATTAAGTTTGAAAAGCAAACTTTCTCTTTCATGGCTGGCAGGCCAAGGCCAGTTTTATTAGGATGGTGTTTCGAATGCTGGGCTGGTTTTATATCCACCGGGATCAGCCTTCTGCTTGCACAACAGAGAGCAGCAAAGTAGGGTTCAGACAGAGACAGGACAAAAAACAATGGGCGACATTTACCAGACCGACCTCACCACTGAGCAAAGGTCTGCAGCAACCAGTCCCTCCAACAGTCAAAAATAGCACAGTTCTATTTTTTGAGTTATAGGCCAATCCAATGATGTCATCACTCACCCTTGTGCAAGTAGCAGTTTAGCGTGAAGCTAAGGGGTGGGTTGAGGCGCAGAGGTGAGCAAGCAGTGTCTTAGAAGTTAAGTATTCGGGGAACACCCGTGAATACTACGGGGCATATTAGCAAGGGCCTTATCGCCGCTTTAGCGGCACTTTTTGCCACTAAAGCGGCGATATTTCTATCGCCCTATTAGCAAGCTGTCACTAACAGCTGTTAGCGACAGCTTTATGGCGAAAGCGACCGTTTTGGTGCCGCTTTGCATGTCAGCGATATATATCGCTAATGACATGCAAAGTAGGCGTTCCCAACTAAAAGCGACTGAAAACAGTCGCAAACACAACTTCCCCCTATTAGCAATGCCCGCAAAGCGATAAAAAAACTTGCGCTAACCGCGATTATCGCTAGAATCTAACACCTGCTAAAAACCTGACTTAACCATTCTAGTCAATGGGAGGTGGATTGTAAGGTTAAGTCCTCACCTGCCTATTAGCAAGCTTTTCATTCGCGCGTTGAATTTATCGCTCGATTTCTCGCGCTATTGCTGGGTTTCGCCGCTATCGCTGGATTTTTTATCACCTTGGAGATAAGCGTTGATAATAACGCGTTATCTCCGCGATGAAATCCAGCGATAGCCGGCGATAAAAAAAACAGCGCTAAGCGCGCTTTGCGATAATTATCGCAATTCCTTGGTAATATCCCCCACGTTTTTTTATTTGTTGGCATTTCCTAACAATACAGGTTAAACAAGACAAAACAAAAAAGAACTGAAAGCTACAGCACGGCATACCCGTAGCAACTGTGCAGAGTAAATAAAGGTGTGATCTGAGTCTTGCTCGCATCTGAAGGTGGAACAACTCAGCACTCTGCTCGCACCTGACCCGTGGGGCTGTCAGGGGCGTAGCTTGGCCAGTAAGATTGTGGGGTGTGAGCTTCAGATTTTCCGACAATCAGGCTGGCATACAATGTTAAAATACATTACACGACAAGCAGGGCGCATGGGAGATGCCTATGGGTCTGGAAAGGAAGAGGAATGCGTATTGGTAGGAGTACTAAGAGAGAAACCACAATATTTTGTAAAATAACCAATATTTTTGAGGACTTTCAAAACAGAGGGTGTGTGTGCGTTTTTGTCACTGTATATGTAAAAATTCCTGCTGAAAACTGACTGACATCTCACAATACCCGACTGAAAGCACCTGTACCCAACTACTTATCAGAAAACACATTTATTAGGGGGAGGGAACCCCCCCCCCCCCCTGAAGCTACACCCCTGGAGGCTGTACAAACACTCTCACCTCCTCATTCCCTTCGCCTTCGGCGGTGCGATTCACAGTAATTCCCCTAGCGCCACTCATCAACCCTAGGACCACGTACCTACTCCCCATGAGGTGCATGAAATCCGCCTCTGCTTCACCGCAGCGCACACAGTGTCTCTTAACTTATGCACAAACAGCTGTTGAGGGGTGTGGTACATTGCCTGGTGCCATGTTCTATGGAAAATGTCTCTGACAGGAGGCCTCCCATTCATATGTTAGATGTTGGCGACGCATATAAGAGTTGCACCAAGTTGATGAAATGTCAGGGGATACCCATACACTGCAGGACAGCGAAGAGGAACGGGCATTCCAAGGAGTCAAAGGCTTTTGACACGCCCAAGAAGATGCCACTTCCTCCTGTGCAGAGTCACGCTGGTCCATGAGGGTAAATAAAGTTCTCAAGTTTTACACTGTGGATCTACCTGGAAGGAACCCCACTTGGTCAGGGAGGCCCAGGTTGGATATTAAAAGGGCCGGTATATTAGTGAGAACT
The DNA here is from genome assembly GCA_963921515.1 of Calotriton arnoldi. Classification (NCBI taxonomy): domain Eukaryota; kingdom Metazoa; phylum Chordata; class Amphibia; order Caudata; family Salamandridae; genus Calotriton; species Calotriton arnoldi. The sequence continues at coordinate 1,901,642 of CAWUFW010001109.1, read as the reverse complement.
TTTGCTAAGATTTTAGCATAGGTATTTATTAATGATAAGGGCTGGTAAGAAACAGGATTTTCAGGTGACTTTTCTGGCATGGTGGGGGTAATGGTATAAATTCTCTTAGTGTAGGGGGATGAGTCCCCAGCTCTAGGGCATCTGAGTACATTTGGATTAGTCGGGTGGCGAGGAGTGACAAATACTTTTCAATAAAATTCCTCAGTGAAACCACCCCCCTTGGGTGCCTTACATGTGGGTAGTCCTGCTATTGCCTCTTGTACCTCCTCTAGAATGAGGGGCTCCTCTAGAAAGCACCGGGAGGGTCCCTCGATCCAGGCTAGGGCCACCGGGTCAAGATAGTACGTGTAGTTATCACTATGTAGAGAGACTTGTGAGGTGTACAAGCTGGTACAGTAACCGACTCGGTCTGTAAGCATATCACACACATCGTCAATCATGGTACCGTTATCCTTCTGAATTTGTGCAATGTCCTGGATGTGCCTCTCAGGTCTGGAGAGTATGGCTCAATCAATCAATCAGGCTTTATAAAGCACGGCAAATCACCTGTGAGGGTCTCAAGGCACTGGAGTTGCTAGCTGCTTCCTGTTGCTATGTTCATTCGAACAGCCAGGTCTTGAGTCCTTTCCTGAATTCCTGGAGTGATGAGGCAGTCCTGAGGTTCAGGGGAAGGTCATTCCAGGCATTGGCCGCCAGTTGATAGAAGTAGCGCCCTTTGCTGTGGGCTCGGCGGATCCGGGGGGTGTCTGCAAAGAAGAAGGAGGCGGATCGCAGGTGTCTGGCTGGCTGGTGGAAGGTCATTAGTTTGTTGATGTAAGCTGGTCCCTAGTTGTGCAGGGATTTGTATGCGTGGGCCAGCATCTTGAACTGGCATCTCTTCTGGTTAGGGAGCCAGTGTAGCTTCTTGAGGTGTGGAGTGATGTGAGTCTGTCTAGTAATGTCGAGGATGAGTCTTGCCACTGAGTTTGATATTGTCTGTAGTCTCTTTAGGAGGCGTGCAGTGATTCCTATGTAGTGAGTGTTCCCGTAGTCCAGCCTGCTGGTGACAAGGGCCTGAGTGACGGTCCTTCTGGTGTTGATTGGGAGTTACCTGAAAATCTTACGGAACATAAATAGGGTGTGGAAGCAGGCTGATGAAACTGCTTTTACTTGTTTCTGCATAGATAATTTGCTGTCCAAGATAATGCCGAGGTTGTGGGTTAGCCTGTCGGGCGGGAGAAGGGCCGAGTTCAGCAGGCTTCCAAGCGTCGTTCAATGTCGAGGTGTTGTTCCCAAAGATTAGGACTTCCGTCTTGTCCATGTTGAGCTTGAAACAGTTGTCCTTCATCCAGTCGGTGATGTTCGTCATACATCTGTGAAAGTTGGCTCTGGTGGTGGAGGGGTCTTCTGACAGCAAGAGGACGAGCTGGGTGTCGTCGGCATAGGACAGGATGTCGAGTCCGTGCGATCTGACAGTGATGGCCAGGGGAGTCATGTATGTGTTGAAGAGGGTGGGGCTGAGGGACGATCCTAAAGGGATGCTGCAGATGATCTTCTTGGGTTCCGAGGTGAACAGAGGGAGACTGATTGTCTGTGTTCTTCTGGTGAGGTATGAGGCGATCCATTTGAGGTCTTCTCCTTGGAATCTGATTTGGGGGAGTCTGTTGATCAAGATGCGTTGGGAAGCTGTGTCGAAGACGGCTGACACGTCAAGGAGGATGAGGGCTGCTGTTTCGGCACTGCGATCAGGGCTGTCTTGGTGCTGTGGTTGGCTCAGAATCCAGATTGAGAAGTGTCCAGGAGGTTGTAGTGTTCTAGGTGTTCCGTGAGTTGCTGGTTGATTGCCATTTTGAGAACCTTTGCCAGAAAGGGGAGTAGGGAGATGGGCCGGTAGTTCTGTCTACGTTTCTGCCCGGCCATTCTGCCTCGCCATAAACACTAGTGCATGCATATTTGTATGAGTGTTTGACCTCTAGCTCTGCCACTTCTATGAATTCAGTTTGTTTCTGCTGGATCTCCACCAGGGGTTTTGAATGCCGCAGAATGTGTGTCTCCTGTAGGAGGGCTATATCTATCCTGTGGCTGTCAAGTTAAGCCAGGACCTGCCGCGTTTTGTGAGGATTGTTAAGGCCCCATAAGTTCTATGTCAACAGTTGGAGAGAGAGAGAGGCCCCAGGTGGGTCACTCATAAGGAACCAGGAGCAAGAGGAGGCTTAGCGGTGGTGTGAGCACCACTGGTGTGTGTGCATGCTTGGAAGCACAAGTTGTGTGCTGTAATTTATGACTTCTTCTATACTGCGCAAATTATATATGTCTACCTGCAAAAATGACAGCCGTAGTGCATCCCCATCCCCCCACACCAACCACCCCAACATGCCAGTGGATTTACTCCTAACATAACAAATAAACAGTAACATATCATGACAAACAAAAAATTGTCAAATACATAAGAGTGCTTCAGATCCAGATGTGAGTTTCTCCCTGTGGGGGCGCAGAGTACCAGCCTTTTAACACTTCTTCCTCAGGATGTGGGGGCTCTTGCTGGGTGTAATATAGTGAATAGCGCTATCGGGTGCCATCTTTTGAACAATATGAGGGATACTTCCAGCTACCTGACATTATCCATCTGAGGTACTGGAGATTCGGATTGCAAATTCTGCTTGTGTTACAAGTTACCTCTGGTGGTGGGGGCAATATTTTCCATGGGGTCCAATGCAAACGCAGGGTGGGTCACTCTACATTGCTCAAGCCCTCTCCTGTGGGCGATGCCTCACAGCACGCAGTGGCTTACAACTGTTTAACAAGTTTTTTAACACAGGCTTCAGTTTTCTGAGTGAAGGTGAAGACATGAGTGTTGTCTTTGTGCACAATCTTACATCACATCAGGTAAAGCATGGCATATTGCACTCCCACCTGATGGAGTTTACGCTTGATCGGCAGGTACTCCCAGCAAGCCCCCTGGACCACCAGTGTGATGTCAGGAAATATTGAGAGTGTGGAGCCTCTATACTGTAGCATTAGCCTTTCTTGAGACAGGCAGAGAGCAGTGTCTCTGTACCAAAAATTGAAGAATCGTACAACAAAAGGTCAGGGAGCCTCCCAAGACGGAGGCCTGGGACCCATCGATTGGTGCACTCGTTCTAACGCAAATGCACTTTATTGTTTGTGTAGGGCAGTGGTGTGTTTGTCCATGTGTGTAGGTAAGGTGCCAATTTTAGAGTCTATCGAGGTGAGTTTTTTTTTATATGTATTAAGACCATCTTCATGTCGGCCTCATCTACGTACGGTGAGTGCACTTGCGGCATGGATAACCTCTCATTAGAGTGCGCTCTGCTTTCCTTCTTCGCCTCGAAATGTAGTTTCGCCTGCCTCACCTCAGCCTTCCCCATGACTGGCAGTGACAGGTCACCTAGAAAATAGCCACACAAAGGCCTCAAGATCGGGGACCGAGGCTGCTGCTCTAGATGGTGATGGTGATGCTGCAGCCAGTGTAGGCCATGCCGGTCAGTCAGTGTCTCTATGGTGCCTCGTGCAGCACTCACACATGCCTCCCTGGGGTCTCCAGTAGTCATTCGCTCTGTGTAGTGAGTCCAGACCTACCCCAGCTGCAACCTCATCGGCGTAGGGCCACACCATCCAGAGGCCCCCAGTGCTTGATGATCACACCAGGAGCGTGCAGCAGGCCCAGACTCCTGTGTGGCAGCCACTATCAATGGTCCAGCACCCTGCCGCGGTGCACCCCGCCAAAGATATTTCTAAGAGGAGGACCCCATCCCCCAAGCTATCGCTGGCATGCCAGGGGGAGCATGAGCAGGCACTCGCCAGTATCCAGTGCTCTACTCAGTTTTGGCAGTCCTCCTCCATGGTCTTCTCCCAGCCGTTGTCGGGGTCTAAGTGGCAGGGGTGCACCCGCAGCTGTCTGCCAGTGTCAGTGCGGCCTACCCAAACCTTGCTTCTCCCTACGGGTGTGCAGTCACAATGGTGGTCCGGCACCAACCAGTAAGCCTTCAGGCTGTGTAGAAGATCAGGATGGGACCCTACATCCCGGGCCTATCTCCTGCACCAAGCAGGCCCCCGCACCCGATGCACGCAGCAGCCTTCCTCAGGGTCGGCTCTTCTATGGAGGGGTCTGGCCGCAAAGCATAGACTAACGCTCCAGCCTCCAGACCTCATCGCTCACCTCTTCCCCACCAGGGCCTCTGCTCTGGATTTTGCTGCAGCATGCCGGGATCAGCTCCGCGGCGACTGGGCAGCCATTTTAGGGCCGCCGTCGACAGCCAGCGCTGCTCTGGATCTGAGTTAGCATCTTCCCAGCCCCCAGGGGCGCATGAGTCATTGTGTTTGACACAATTCAGGGTAGGGGACTTCTGAGGGGGACTGGATGGCCATATAGAGAAGCACTATCACCCGGATTATCTCGGATTCTGCTGCCGACATAAGGAGCCATCTTGGAGCCAGTCACTCTGGCACCCCCACCCTTGAATACAACTTTCTACATTTTCAGTCATCCAGCTGTTAGTCACATAAGTGTAATTTCTCAGAAATTACATGTATCTTTATTTCGAATTACACAGTTTTCGTTTTTGCAGGTTGTATGCACTTGTTTTCATGTGGTGCTAGGATTTCATGCATAGCTGTGTAGCACTACTTTAGTTGACCTGACTTTGCATGGAATCCTAGGGGTTTCTGCGCTCTTCCCAACCCCTTATGCTCACTTTGCATGAATAATCCGGTGTTTGGCGCTACATGATGAAAGGCATCAACATTCAAGAAAAAAAAATTTGGGGCGCAAAAGTTGTTTGATGCAGCAGTTTGCACACCTTTGTGTTGTATAGCCCTGCATTGAGTATCGCGAGTGTCTGCACACAATTTTAATACACTTAAGCTATGTAGTTTTTGCGAGACTGCGGAAATGTATTGGAATCACTGCGTAGAATTATTTATAGCCGTGAACATAAGGTATCTCTGTCCCTTGATACTATCCTCAAGCAATGGGGAGACAGAAAGCCTCTGTTGATTAATGAGGCTGCCACAACTGACAAAGGAATGTCTCATTTTAGGAGCAGCACTTATTTTTTTTTTTTAAATTATTCATTTCAACTACTGCTTTTCAGCAGGGGATGCGCCTAACCTGGCGTGTTTTTATACATTGTTTTTCAAGAGACGAGCAGGGCGATTCCTGGTAACAATGAAGAATTTGGAAAATGTCTAAAAGGTCTAACCTGGCTGGAGATAGCTTGTAAGTGTAGCTGTGAGGAGAGGCCGTCCTATGGCAAGACCTCTTATTTTGCATATTTGTATTAAATATTCATAGTTTTGTGAATAGTTTCTTTGCAAGTAAATAATAGCATGCACTATTACTCAGTTTAAGGATTCTCATTGTATCAATCCCGCGAGGATGAAAGGCTGAGGTCACTTTTATGTGATTCTCTCCCTTAGCCCTGAGTTAACATCTACAGGAAACATCCACATCCCTTTTGAGAGTGCTCAACACAGTGAACTTTCGTAATTGTGACTTTCTTATATGGCGATAAGTGAAATCAGTTACTGTCTTGTTAGATCTGCTCCCCAAGGCAACAGAAAGAGCATGTCCTGCCGTCTGCTGACAAGAGTTCTCTTCTTTTTCTTACAGAGAGGTAGCCAAGCATTTTCAAAATCTTCCAACTGTGTTTGATCCCATCCAGCCCAAATCAAGTGACTCTTCAGGGGTGATTGGCGCCTACGCCTCACCAGTCTGTGATATCCCTGAAGGTGCCCTGGAGGGCAAAGAACGAGGTTCTCCTAGAAAAGAATTAGAATGGGATCTTACGCTTTTACCCTTAGGCCTACTTTATCTAAGGGCATCACAAGGGCTTGCTCTTTGCACCACATGAGTAGCTTGTGCAAAACGAAAGTAAATAACGCCTTTATCATTGTGAGTGGCCCGGAAAATGTGCCATGTTTTCCCCTATTCCAGAGTGACATACAAATACCTGGGGTATCAGTAACGGGGCTGGGGAAAACCAGACCCTTTATAGGTTGGACCCTGAAAGTCCACTAAAAAATGAGGAATTATCAAAGAAGTTGGTAATTCCTGGTCCAGTTACTCTGTAAATTAATGATTTTCCCCCAGACTTTCACATGGAGATTTCACCTGTTTCCACCATCTGGACTCTCCATGTGAAAGTAAATGACTTATAATTCCAATGGGATCGGTAGCTGCTGTGACCGGCCCCATCGGAAGCAGGAGGCCACTCATAACGAGGCCCCAAGTGTCTGCTCAGGTGCCTTCCGTTTGCTACGACAAGAACGTCCATTACATTTGGATCAGCAAGGTCACCCAGCTGTGAATAGGCCAGCTGCGGAATGAAGAACAGCAGCTCTTTATTTTATATTTTAAAAGATCGGTAACTAATGTAAGTCTCTTTAACCAAGACTTCACTTTTTCTAGGACTAGTGTATAGATGATGACTATCACTTTCTGGTAACAGGGTGAAAGTTATCCTCTGACCTCAAATGATTCTATCATGGTGAATCTCCTAATGTGAATGAACGTTAAGGTCCTTTAGCACTGTTCCCTGGCATCTTAAAAGTCAGCGCAAATAGACATGTTAAATTGGAGGAAATCTAAAAAAAAAAAAAAAAACACTCACAAAATTAACCCATACATTTTGATGAGTCGCCCCAGAAATAGATTCCCACCCACAAGACTGATTACCATCTGCTGCCGGCTTAAGTTTGGGGAGGCCAAGAAGCTTTTAAAAAGTGAAAGATCCTTAACTCAGTTCACAGCGGCTCACTTGCACAGAACACCATCTCCATGTCACACTCTTTTGTGGAAGTGCTGGGTAATTTTGACCCCTCAAATGCTTTGAAGCTCTGTTGGGTCATCTCAACTGAGCCTCTTCTCTTGTCCGATAAGCTTGCATGACCTTTCACCCACACCTGAGGCAATCATTCCTCAGGAAGTCAAACAGTACACTGAAGAAGTCACTCACTAGTTCACAAGAGAACTTACAGTCAATCGACAATCACGGCCAATTCTCTCTCGGTCCAACCAAGTGGACCTCGAATGGACTCAACGTTCATAGCCAATCGACGGATGTTTTCATGTTTTATGAGACAAACCATTCCTCCACACAGGGTCCACCTCTTCAGTAATTCTCCTCTACAGGGAGCGTCGTGCTCTTCCCAAAGGTAAGCCCCTGCTGGCAGTACAAGTCCCTTCCGCCCCCACGGTGACCCTCCGAGCTCCAGGCCCCCACAGAAACAATTGTCTTGGCAATACCGTTCTGTCACACAAAATAGATTACGTAAATTACTAGGCCTTCGGCTCAGTGAGTTGCATGCATTTCTCATTACCCTGCTTTCGGTCTCCCAGTTCTTTCATTTTTCTCTCCAAACCTTTCATTTGTTTCCCAATTTCTGTATATTTGTGAGTCATTCCATTTGACTTCTCGCTCATTTTTTCCACTTTGTTGATTTACCCTCAGTTATTCCTCCCCTTCTCTTTCCAATGTCTTTTACCCAATCCGGATTTTTAGGTCGAGCATTCGAGACCTCTTGTATATACTTTAGTATATACTTATTATATATTTATATGTGTATGTACTATGTGGGCTCTGGAGATCAGCCCTAGGACTTGTCTGCTTCCGCTTAGGGACTTTTTTTTTTCTGTTCAACTGCCTCTATTTAACTGTCTTGAGAGAAAACGACCAGAAGAGGTCAGTAAAATATCAGAATTGCTTTCTGCTGAGAGACTTTCTTTTTTAAATTTTTCTGGCAACTGCCTCTATTTAACTTTCTTGATAGAAAACGACCAGCAGAGGTCAGTAAAATACCAGAATCACTTTAGCATTCTCTAGATTCCAGTCCATAGAAATTGTCTTCCACGAGCACCCGTAGACAATAATATTTTTTTCAAATCTTGTATTTTCAGTGATATGACCACCGAAGGCCCTGATTTTATATTAAAAACAGAGCTTTGGACTATATCATTTTCCGCTGAAAGGCAATATTTCTCTTCATGTGTTCCCATACCTGGCGTGTCACACAGTTTGGTGCTTACTTTCCCTCCATGTTAAAGAACAGTAGATGTTTCAGCACCCAGGCTAATGTGCTGCATAGCTAAATACATATAAGGTACCAAAGGCGATACCGATTGCATTGCATATGCTTGTTTTAATTTTTCCATTCCAAATTTTCTCCATCTTTATTTTTCTCTCCATTCCCCAATATGGAAAGATTAATTTGTATAAATAATTTTCACCTCAACTGTAAATATCTTCTTAGTGTATTATTTCTCATGTTATTCTATCTTCTTTACGTAATAGGATTAGTGCTGTGTCTACTGACAGTTTATGTGCTGGTAAGCACAGTTTGTGTCTGGCTTAGTGATGATTTAACAACACTGACTTACGCCACTTCCAATTGTCGCAGAAAACAAAAGAAAAGGGGCTCTTGGGGATGCGAAAGAAATAACTTTTACTTCTGATGGCTTCTTATAGAGCTGCACAGACATTGCAGCTGTCATGTGAAGTGTGGATGCAGTATCCGTGTCATACCATGGCCTCGTGCTATGGTTCGGTATGGCCTCGTGGTATGGTTCGGTTATGTTAAAAAAAAACATTCTATGTTCTCTCAGCGGCCATTTTTAAATCTGGCCCACATTCAGTTTAACATTTAGACTTTTCCTGCCCCTTGATCTCACTCTTGCACAGTCCTGATTTCTCTCCTTGTAACGTTTTTTCAGTCTTCCTCTTCCTCCGTCTTTCCATTGTGTGTTTTTCCCTCTCTTGCTTTCCTTAATGTCTGATGTGGAAAAAAAAAGTGCTGGTCCCTAAAAATGAGTGCGGTCGCCCCCACCGGCAGCCACCTCCTCAGTGATGAATGCTTGAATGTCTATGGTTCTTGGGTGCATTAAAATTTAGTGTCCTATTTCCTAGGTTCAGCTTTGTTTGACCTATGTGCAGATGGGTGTCTCTCCAACCACACCCTCTGCCACACTAACAACCTAGCCAGTAACATCACAGGTAACAATGGAACTGACATCATCATCATTGTGAGAAGTTGGCCTGGTATATGCTGTCCACTAATTATAGTGGGCACCTTGCACCAGTCCAAACAACCCCTTATTGGAGATAGGTTAAAGACAACCTTTATTGAAAGCTATCCTAGTGGTAGCTATGGAGAGCAGCCTTCAGGCTAAGTCTTGAAGGAATGTAAAGCAGCTTGTTTTACCAGTCTATAATCTCTTGAGTGACCAAATGAAAGAGGACCACACCAGGTATATATTCAAAATATATGTATTTATTGCTAAACACACCCCTCTAGTCTCTTTATGAGGCTAGAGTTCGAAATACATAAGTTATAAGTTAGTTATCAACAGTAATAGCACAAATACACGTTTGAGCCCTAGGGGCGTACCAAACCATATACCAATAAAGTGGTATAAGAACCACGACTGAGCTAGACACAAGGCCTAGAGCCTGTAGAAGTGCTTGGACTACAAGGAACCACCCAAGGTAGTGACACAGGGGACCCACGGGGGACGCGTGCAGTGTGATAACACAGCCGCGAATCGCCGTTGACTTCTATGGGGAAAGTCGCGGTTGGAATTTTAAAGAAAAGGGACACTTAGAGGAGGACTTGGAGCAAACCCCTTTAGAACTAGGTCGTTCTAGAGTCTATACCCACGGGAGCACCGGAGTACTCGAGTTACCTCACCCAGGGAAGCCGGGTGCATAGGTGTCTTTCGGGGTCGGGTTTCGTCGTCGTTTACTATGGCGATCTGCTGCAAAGTGCTGCTGGCGACCAAGTCGAAAGTGTTCGGGTGGATCCAAAGGTGGATCGGAGATCTGAAGAATCTGAAAGCAGAGGGGACAGAGTCTGGGTCACTAGCCAGTGACCAGGAAGGCGATGAGCGGATGCCCACCGATGTCGGGTGCTTCAGGTAGGTTGACAGTCATCTTGACTCTTCAGCCACGAGGTCCAGGAGGCGTCGACGACAACCAGGAGCTGGATTCAAGCTGCTCCACGACGTCTGTCGATTGCTGAGGTGTCGGCGACCGGATTGGACCCAACAAGCCTTGGCAACGGCAAGTCTCATGGAAATAGAAGAAGGACAGTGGTGCAGACCAGCAAGGTCTGAGGGACTCACCCAGCGAGGGTAAGTCAGGACACGCCTGGAGCAACCAGAAAAGCCCAAGCAGAAGAAGATTGGCCTTCGGGAGGGCCTACTAGCCAACGGACTAGCGACCGCAAAGGAGCCTCGAGTGGACGCACTTGGAGCTGGCTCACGGGACACTCGTGGAGTGGAGGCCAGTGATCTTCGGTGCAGTCGGTGCTGGAGGCAGGGGCTACTCGGAGCCCAAAGCACAACTTCGTGGGAACCCAGGAAGAGGATGCACTTGCAAATGTGCTTGGTGTCCAGGGGTCACGGTTCCACGTTACCCACGATAGCTACGGGCCTCAGCTTTGCTGGGGACTCAGGGCAGCCTCGGGGAAGTCTGGAAATCCACCTCTGGTGATGCAAAGACTTCGGCGTCCGGCGGGAGCTTCAGCGATGCAGACCAGACAATTGCTTCTTTGGTGCCTGCCAAGCAGGGGAGTCACTCCTTGACCCCAAGGGAGATTCTTCACTCCTCTAATCTTAAAGTAGAGCATCGAAGGTCCAGGATTCTGTGTCAGAGTTTCGTCCAGGTAAATCTAAAGTCCTAAGGACTGGGGTCCCATACTTATACCAAGTTAGGGGGTTGGACATACTCTAGGGACCCACCTATGGGAGGGTCAGGGAAGAGGGGTGGTTACACCCCTTTCCCTTTGTCCAGTTTCGCGCCAGAGCAGGGGCTGGAAGCCCCTGAGCCGGTTTGAACTGGGGTATGCACAGGGACACCAAATGTGCCCCCAGTGCAGGACTTCAAAGCACCAGAGAGTGCTCCCGCCCAGCCCCAATACACACTATCCTGTCTGGGGAGGTGGTTACACCTCCCTGGGACAGGAAACCTATTGTCCAGGCCTCCCCTGCCGGAGTTTCGGTCAGCAGCAGGAGGCCAGACTCGTGTCTGTGGCAGCAGCATCCATTTTGTGATGCCAGGGCTTGGAAAGAAGTTACCGGGCAGGCCGGTGTGTACATGTCTCTCCCTCTAGAAGGGTGGAATGCTACCCCCGCCACCAGAACTGGCGGGGGGTAGTATTCCAAGATGTTTGACACCAAACACGACATGTTTCTGTGCAGCCATCCCAAAGTTAGCATTTAACGCGAGGTTATAATGCGCTTAAGAGTATATGGTCAGGCTGCACTACAAACAGCATCAGAGAAGGGTCTCCGAACGCTGCAGAGGGGCCCTGCTCATGCAGGGGCACCCTCTCACATAGGAACCACGCACTCTGCCTTCAGGATTGATAAGGCCTGCCATAGGAGTGACTTATAGGTTTATATGTGTGTATGTATGTAGTGATATAGGTAACCTATATCACAGTAAGAGGTGCATGCACCACCTTACCCAGGCTGCAGTAGCAGACCTGTGGTGTCCTTTTGGCTGGCCTTCCAGGGGTGGCACAATACATACTGCAGCCCCTGGTAGGCCTCTGAGGTACCTATGCCCTGGGTACATAGTATACCATATACTAGGGACTTACAAGGGCACTCCAGATTCCAATCAGAGATGTGCCTAAGGCACATGGAAACCATTTTAGAGAGGAAGCAGCTAGGCTGGGGTTCTGATTAGCAGGGCCCCAGCCAGACTAAAGTCGAAAAACAGTGAAGCATCAACAAACAAAAAGTGGGGGTACCCATGTGAAGCAGATCCTACTCTCCTACACAACCCCCCCCAAACGTAGGGACATTAAACTAACCTTGCCCAGTTAAGTCTTCATGTTCTAAGTGGAAGTACCTAGAGAGTCCATCTGCATTGGCATGGTTACTCCCAGGTCTATGTTCCACTCTGAAGTCCATCCCCTGTAGGGAAATGGACCACCTAAGCAGTTTGGGGTTTTCACCCTTCATTTGTTTTAGCCATAAGAGGGGCTTATGGTCTGTTTGAACAAGGAAGTGAGTACCAAACAAGTATGGCCTCAACTTCTTCAGAGCCCAGACCACAGCAAAGGCCTCCCTCTCAATGGCTGACCAACGTTTCTCTCTAGGGGTCAGCCTTCTGCTAATAAAAGCTACTGGCTGATCCTGACCTTCATCATTCAATTGTGACAGTACAGCCCCTACCCCCAATTCAGATGCATCTGTTTGGACAATGAACTTCTTGGAGTAATCAGGACTCTGTAGAATGGGAGCAGTGCACATGGCCTGCTTTAGGTCATCAAATGCTTTTTGACAGCTAACTGTCCACTGAACCTTTTTGGGCATTTTCTTGGAAGTTAAGTCATTCAGGGGTGTCACTATTGATCCATACCCCTTGACAAATCTCCTATAGTACCCAGTCAGGCCTAAAAAGGCTCTCACCTGAGTCTGGGTAGTTGGAGCAGTCCAGTCCATGATGGTCTGGATCTTGCTCTGTAAGGGTTGAACCTGGCCTCCACCCACAAGGTGGCCCAGGTACACAACCTGACTCTGCCCTATCTGGCACTTGGTGGCCTTGATAGTCAGGCCTGCTTTCTGCAGGGCCTGTAAAACATTTCTGAGGTGGACCAGGTGATCCTCCCAGGTGGAGCTAAAGACAGCAATATCATCTAGATATGCTGCACTATAGGCTTCCAGACCTGTAAGGACTGTATTCACCAACCTCTGAAAAGTGGCAGGTGCATTCTACAGACCAAAGGGCATCACCACAAACTGATAATGCCCACTAGGGGTTGAGAATGCTGTCTTTGGCTTTGCATCATCAGCTAGTCTGATCTGCCAGTAGCCAGCTGTCAGGTCAAATGTGCTTAGATACTTGGCTGAGGCCAAAGTGTCTATTAGCTCATCTGCCCTAGGTATTGGATGGGCATCAGTCCTAGTGACTGCATTGAGACCCCTGTAGTCCACACAAAACCTCATCTCTCTTTTCCCACCATTGGTGTGAGGTTTTGGCACAAGGACCACTGGACTAGCCCAAGGGCTATCTGAGGGTTCAATAACTCCCAAATCCAACATCTTCTGGACTTCTGTCCTGATACAGTCCCTGACATGGTCAGGTTGCCTATAAATCTTATTTTTAATAGGCAGACTGTCCCCAGTGTCCACTTCATGAGTGCACCAGGTGGTCTGACTTGGAGTCAGAGAGAACATATGTCTGTACTGATTGAGCACTTGTCTACAATCAGCTTGCTGCTGAGCAGTGAGGCTGCCTGCCAAGGCTACACCATCTACTGACCCATCATCAGGGTTCTGTGAGAGCAGGTCAGGGAGTGGGTCACACTCTTCCTCCTGTCCCTCATCAGTAGCCATGAGCAAGTCCATGTCTGCCCTGTCCACATATGGTTTCAATCTGTTGACATGGAGAACCCTGTGGGGACTCCTGGGTGTTCCTAGGTCTACTAAGTAGTAACCTCACCCTTCTGCTCAACAATGGTATGGGGTCCACTCCATTTGTCTTGGAGAGCTGCTGGGGCCACTGGCTCCAACACCCACACCTTCTGTCCTGGCTGGTAAACAGTCAGTACAGCCTTTTGGTCATGCCAGGCTTTTTGAAGTTCCTGGCTAGCCTCAAGGTTTTTAGTTGCCTTTTTCATGTACTCAGCCATCCTGGAGCGGAGACCAAGTACATAGTCCACTATGTCTTGCTTTGGGGGCTTGAGAGGTAACTCCCATCCTTCCTTCACCAAGCACAATGGACCCCTGACAGGGTGACCAAACAAAAGTTCAAAAGGGCTGTAGCCAACCCCTTTTGAGGCACCTCCCTGTATGCAAATAAAAGGCAGGGCAAGAGTATGTCCCATCTTCGCCTAATCTTTTCTGGGAGCCCTTTAATCATGCCCTTCAAGGTTTTGTTGAATCTCTCAACTAAACCATTGCATTGTGGGTGATAGGGTGTGGTGAACTTGTAAGTCACTCCACACTCCTTCCACATTGCTTTTAAGTATCCAGACATAAAGTTAGCACCCCTGTCTGATACAACCTCCTTAGGGAAGCCCACTATTGAGAAAATTCCCAGGAGGGCCCTTGCCACTACAGGTGCTGTAGTGGTCCTAAGGGGAATAGCTTCTGGGTACCTGGTGGCATGATCCACTACCACCAGGATAAACCTGTGCCCAGATGCTGTTTGGGGATCCATGGGACCAACAATGTCAATCCCCACCCTTTCAAAGGGAACCCCCACCACAGGTAGTGGTATCAGGGGGGCCTTTGTAGTGCCACCTGCCTTGCCACTGGCCTGGCAGGTTACACAGGAGCGACAAAACTCCTTGGTGTCTTCAGACATGTGGGGCCAGTGAAAGTGAGGGACAATTCTGTCCCAAGTCTTGTTCTGGCCCAGGTGACCTGCTAAGGGAATGTCATGGGCTAGGGTCAATAGGAAGCCCCTGAACTTCAGAGGTATAACCAACCTCCTGGTGGCACCAGGCTTGGGGTCTCTACACTCTGAGTACAAGAGTCCATCATCCCAATACACGGTATGGGGACCACTAGCTTTCCCAGCAGCCTCAGCAGCAGCTTGCTGTCTGAGGGGTTCAAGAGAGGGGCAGCTCTGCTGCTCCTGGCTCAGATCTGCCCTGGAAGGGCCCCCTGTCCCCAAGAACTCAACCTGGTCAGGTTCAAGCTCCTCTGGGACAGTTCCTTCCTCAGGACTGAGATCATCCCACTCAAGAGATTGATCTTCCTTCTGAGCCAAGGGGGAAGGCACTGCCTTTACCCTACTACTCCTCTTCTTGGAGGGTACTTTGTCCATTATTCCAGGATCCAAGGCCTGTTCAGTGTTAGACATTTTGGCTTGTGACCTGGTCACAGCAAACACATCTGCAGGGATGCCCAGCATTTCTGCATGGGTCCTGAGCTCCACTTCTGCCCAAGCTGAAGTTTCTAAATCATTGCCAAGCAAGCATTTGACTGGTAGGTCTGCACTTACCACAACCTTCTTAAGGCCAGTTACCCCTCCCCAGGAGAAGTTAACAACTGCCAGAGTATGGTCTGTTCTGACATTGCTAGCATTGGTCACTTGGTACATTTCTCCAAGTATAATCTGCCCAGGATTCACAAGGTCTTGTGTCACCATGGTGACACTTGCCCCTGTGTCCCTAAATGCCAAAGCCTCTTTTCCATTGATTAAGGGCTGTTGCCTGTACTTGCCCAGATTACTGGGACTCACAGAGGAGGTCACATCCATGCCTCCATCACAGACTAGTACAGCCTGAGTGAGTTCTCTGACTAGGTCAGAGATCATCTCTCTTACCCAGGGTCAACCCTACTAAACCCTTGGCTTGTGTAGTCCCACCACCAACTGTAACTGCACTAGGGGGAGCAGGTGCCTTAGGGGCATTGGTGGGGGCTGGAGTAGAGTCTTTGGACTTGGTGCAATCACTGGTCCAGTGGGTCTTTTGCTTACAGACCTTGCACCATGGTTTCTTTTGGCCTTTCCCTTTGTTAGACTGTGAATCCCCACCTGAAGAAGATTTTTGGGGGCCTTGTGAAGACTTCTGGTCTTTACCCTTCTCCCCACCCTTGTCAGAGTTCTTAGAATCTTGCTTCTTTGGGTCACCACCTTGGTTCTGTACCTTCTGCCTCACCCTGGTTCTGACCCATTTGTCTGCCTTCTTTCCCAATTCTTGGGGAGAGGTCAGATCAGAGTCCACCAGGTACTGATGCAACAGCTGATTTTGACAGTTATTAAGAATCTGCTCCCTCATGATAAGATTGTACAATCCTGTGAAGTCACACACCTTACTGCACATCAACCAACCTTCCAGAGCCTTAGCAGAACAATCCACATAGTCTACCCAATCTTGAGTCTGTGCTTTCTGGGTATCTCTGAACTTTAACCTGTATTGTTCGGTTGTTAGGCCAAACCCATCAATCAGAGCACTCTTCAAGACTTTGTAATTGTCAGCATCCTCTTCTCTTACAGTGAGGAGCTTGTCTCTATCTTTGTCTGCAAAGGAGAGCCACAAGATTGCTGCCCACTGCTCCTGAGGGACCCTCTGTACTTTACAGGCCTTCTCCAGTGCAGTTATCCATTTGTGGATGTCATCCCCACTCTGGTAGGGAGGGACAATCTTGCTCAGGTTTCTATGGTCATAAGACCTTTCCCTATCTCTGGGGAAATTGCTGCCACCATGGGACTCTAGTCCCATCTTTTTTCTCTCTTTGTAGAGATCTAGGGACTCCCTGTCTATAGCCAACTGCTGTTTTCTGAGCTCAAGCTGGGCTTGCTCATACAGAATCAGTCTCTTTCTCCTGTCATGAGAGGATTCTCTCCTATGAGAAGAGACAGAGGTCCCTATTGAGGTGTCAGAGTGGTTAGACTCCTGAGAAGGAGATCTAGGCCTTCTGGGCACACTCACAATTCTTCCTGGGGGGACAAAGGGGAGGTCATTTTGATCCTCCTCCTCCTCCACAGGAGGAATTGGGTTTTCCAGGTCAAGGTCATTTTCACCTTCCTGGCAAGTTTCAGAGGGGGGGGCTTGGGTTTCTTCACCCCTGACCCCTTCCTCATTTTCTGCCCCACCCTCTCTGCCTACCCCTTCAGACTCTAGGGGCCTGCTGAGATCATCAGCCAGTAACACCTCCCTGAGGTGTTGGGTGCTGGCACTTTTGCCTGCTTTCAACTTCCTAGTATTGCATAATGCTCTCAATTCCAAGAATGGGAGATTATCATACTTGGAGGGAAGAAGCCCACTGGCTTCTGGCAAGGACTCACTGGGTCCTGGCTTTGAAGACATTACTAGTGAGGTGTGGTGTATGCACTACCTACTCTAGTGTGGCCTACTAAACTCTCTTGAGTTGTAGAAAGGGTGTGCTATCCCTTAACACACAACTCTAAGTTCAGTAGAACTTACTGTATACTAAGCTTGATTTATATGTACCTAAGGTACCCTTAGTGGTTTTCAGTTGATCAATTCAATTGAGATTATCTGGTAAAACAATAGCAAGCTGGAATCCCACACGCTGCACACCAATGTGAGAAGTTGGCCTGGTATATGCTGTCCACTAATTATAGTGGGCACCTTGCACCAGTCCAAACAACCCCTTATTGGAGATAGGTTAAAGACAACCTTTATTGAAAGCTATCCTAGTGGTAGCTATGGAGAGCAGCCTTCAGGCTAAGTCTTGAAGGAATGTAAAGCAGCTTGTTTTACCAGTCTATAATCTCTTGAGTGACCAAATGAAAGAGGACCACACCAGGTATAAATTCAAAATATATGTATTTATTGCTAAACACACCCCTCTAGTCTCTTTATGAGGCTAGAGTTCGAAGTACATAAGTTATAAGTTAGTTATCAACAGTAATAGCACAAATACACGTTTGAGCCCTAGGGGGCGTACCAAACCATATACCAATAAAGTGGTATAAGAACCACGACTGAGCTAGACACAAGGCCTAGAGCCTGTAGAAGTGCTTGGACCACAAGGAACCACCCAAGGTAGTGACACAGGGGACCCATGGGGGACGTGTGCAGTGTGATAACACAGCCGCGAATCGGCGTTGACTTCTATGGGGAAAGTCGCGGTTGGAATTTTAAAGAAAAGGGACACTTAGAGGAGGACTTAGAGCAAACCCCTTTAGAACTAGGTCGTTCTAGAGTCTATACCCACGGGAGCACCGGAGACCTCGATTTACCTCACCCAGGGAAGCCCGGTGCATAGGTGTCTTTCGGGTTCGGGTTTCGTCGTCGTTTACTATGGCGATCTGCTGCAAAGTGCTGCTGTCGACCAAGTCGAAAGTGTTCGGGTGGATCCAAAGGTGGATCGGAGATCTGAAGAACCTGAAAGCAGAGGGGACAGAGTCTGGGTCACTAGCCAGTGACCAGGAAGGCGATGAGCGGATGCCCACCGATGTCGGGTGCTTCAGGTAGGTTGACGGTTGTCTTGACTCTTCAGCCACGAGGTCCAAGAGGTGTCGACGACAACCAGGAGCTGGATTCGAGCTGCGCCACGACGTCTGTCGATTGCTGAGGTGTCGGCGACCGGATTGGACCCAACAAGCATTGGCAACGGCAAGTCTCGTGGAAATAGAAGAAGGACGGTGGTGCAGACCAGCAAGGTCTGAGGGACTCACCCAGCAAAGGTAAGTCAGGGCACGCCTGGAGCAACCAGGGAAGCCCAAGCAGAAGAAGATTGGCCTTCAGGAGGGCCTACTAGCCAACGGACTAGTGACTGCAAAGGAGCCTCGAGTGGACGCACTTGGAGCTGGCTCACGGGACACTCGTGGAGTGGAGGCCAGTGATCTTCGGTGCAGTCGGTGCTGGAGGCAGGGGCTACTCGGAGCCCAAAGCACAACTTCGTGGGAGCCCAGGAAGAGGATGCACTTGCAAATGTGCTCGGTGTCCAGGGGTCACGGTTCCACATTACCCACGACAGCTACAGGCCTCAGCTTTGCTGGGGACTCAGGGCAGCCTCGGGGAAGTCTGGAAATCTACCTCTGGTGATGCAAAGACTTCGGCGTCCGGCGGGAGCTTCAGCGATGCAGACCAGACAATTGCTTCTTTGGTGCCTGCCAAGCAGGGGAGTCACTCCTTGACCCCAAGGGAGATTCTTCAGTCCTCTAATCTTAAAGTAGAGCGTCGAAGGTCCAGGATTCTGTGTCAGAGTTTCGTCCAGGTAAATCTAAAGTCGTAAGGACTGGGGTCCCATACTTATACCAAGTTAGGGGGTTGGACATACTCTGGGGACCCACCTATGGGAGGGTCAGGGAAGAGGGGTGGTTACACCCCTTTCCCTTTGTCCAGTTTCACGCCAGAGCAGGGGCTGGAAGCCCCTGAGCCGGTTTGAACTGGGGTATGCACAGGGACACCAAATGTGCCCCCAGTGCAGGACTTCAAAGCACCAGAGAGTGCTCCCGCCCAGCCCCAATACACACTATCCTGTCTGGGGAGGTGGTTACACCTCCCTGGGACAGGAAACCTATTGTCCAGGCCTCCCCTGCCGGAGTTTCGGTCAGCAGCAGGAGGCCAGACTCGTGTCTGTGGCAGCGGCATCCATTTTGTGATGCCAGGGCTTGGAAAGAAGTTACCGGGCAGGCCGGTGTGTACATGTCTCTCCCTCTAGAAGGGTGGAATGCTACCCCCGCCGCCAGAACTGGCGGGGGTAGTATTCCAAGATGTTTGACACCAAACACGACATGTTTCCGTGCAGCCATCCCAAAGTTAGCATTTAACGCAAGGTTATAATGCGCTTAAGAGTATATGGTCAGGCTGCACTACAAACAGCATCAGAGAAGGGTCTCCGAATGCTGCAGAGGGGCCCTGCTCATGCAGGGGCACCCTCTCACATACGAACCACGCACTCTGCCTTCAGGATTGATAAGGCCTGCCATAGGAGTGACTTATAGGTTTATATGTGTGTATGCATGTAGTGATATAGGTAACCTATATCACAGTAAGGGATGCATGCACCACCTTACCCAGGCTGCAGTAGCAGACCTGTGGTGTCCTTTTGGCTGGTCTTCCAGGGGTGGCACAATACATGCTGCAGCCCCTGGTAGGCCTCTGAGGTACCTATGCCCTGGGTACATAGTATACCATATACTAGGGACTTACAAGGGCACTCCAGATTCCAATCAGAGATGTGCCTAAGGCACATGGAAACCATTTTAGAGAGGAAGCAGCTAGGCAGGGGTTCTGATTAGCAGGGCCCCAGCCAGACTAAAGTCGAAAAACAGTGAAGCATTAGCAAAAAGTGGGGGTACCCATGTGAAGCAGATCCTACTCTCCTACACAACCCCCCCCAAACGTAGGGACATTAAACTAACCTTGCCCAGTTAAGTCTTCATGTTCTAAGTGGAAGTACCTAGAGAGTCCATCTGCATTGGCATGGTTACTCCCAGGTCTATGTTCCACTCTGAAGTCCATCCCCTGTAGGGAAATGGACCACCTAAGCAGTTTGGGGTTTTCACCCTTCATTTGTTTTAGCCATAAGAGGGGCTTATGGTCTGTTTGAACAAGGAAGTGAGTACCAAACAAGTATGGCCTCAACTTCTTCAGAGCCCAGACCACAGCAAAGGCCTCCCTCTCAATGGCTGACCAACGTTTCTCTCTAGGGGTCAGCCTTCTGCTAATAAAAGCTACTGGCTGATCCTGACCTTCATCATTCAATTGTGACAGTACAGCCCCTACCCCCAATTCAGATGCATCTGTTTGGACAATGAACTTCTTGGAGTAATCAGGACTCTGTAGAATGGGAGCAGTGCACATGGCCTGCTTTAGGTCATCAAATGCCTTTTGACAGCTAACTGTCCACTGAACCTTTTTGGGCATTTTCTTGGAAGTTAAGTCATTCAGGGGTGTCACTATTGATCCATACCCCTTGACAAATCTCCTATAGTACCCAGTCAGGCCTAAAAAGGCTTTCACCTGAGTCTGGGTAGTTGGAGCAGTCCAGTCCATGATGGTCTGGATCTTGCTCTGTAAGGGTTGAACCTGGCCTCCACCCACAAGGTGGCCCAGGTACACAACCTGACTCTGCCCTATCTGGCACTTGGTGGCCTTGATAGTCAGGCCTGCTTTCTGCAGGGCCTGTAAAACATTTCTGAGGTGGAGCAGGTGATCCTCCCAGGTGGAGCTAAAGACAGCAATATCATCTAGATATGCTGCACTATAGGCTTCCAGACCTGTAAGGACTGTATTCACCAACCTCTGAAAAGTGGCAGGTGCATTTTTCAGACCAAAGGGCATCACCACAAACTGATAATGCCCACTAGGGGTTGAGAATGCTGTCTTTGGCTTTGCATCATCAGCTAGTCTGATCTGCCAGTAGCCAGCTGTCAGGTCAAATGTGCTTAGATACTTGGCTGAGGCCAAAGTGTCTATTAGCTCATCTGCCCTAGGTATTGGATGGGCATCAGTCCTAGTGACTGCATTGAGACCCCTGTAGTCCACACAAAACCTCATCTCTCTTTTCCCACCATTGGTGTGAGGTTTTGGCACAAGGACCACTGGACTAGCCCAAGGGCTATCTGAGGGTTCAATAACTCCCAAATCCAACATCTTCTGGACTTCTGTCCTGATACAGTCCCTGACATGGTCAGGTTGCCTATAAATCTTATTTTTAATAGGCAGACTGTCCCCAGTGTCCACTTCATGAGTGCACCAGGTGGTCTGACTTGGAGTCAGAGAGAACATATGTCTGTACTGATTGAGCACTTGTCTACAATCAGCTTGCTGCTGAGCAGTGAGGCTGCCTGCCAAGGCTACACCATCTACTGACCCATCATCAGGGTTCTGTGAGAGCAGGTCAGGGAGTGGGTCACTCTCTTCCTCCTGTCCCTCATCAGTAGCCATGAGCAAGCCCATGTCTGTCCTGTCCACATATGGTTTCAGTCTGTAGACATGGAGAACTCTGTGGAGACTCCTGGGTGTTCCTAGGTCTACTAAGTAGGTAACCTCACCCTTCTGCTCAACAATGGTATGGGGTCCACTCCATTTGTCTTGGAGAGCTGCTGGGGCCACTGGCTCCAACACCCACACCTTCTGTCCTTGCTTGTAAACAGTCAGTACAGCCTTTTGGTCATGCCAGGCTTTTTGAAGTTCCTGGCTAGCTTCAAGGTTTTTAGTTGCCTTTTTCATGTACTCAGCCATCCTGGAGCGGAGACCAAGTACATAGTCCACTATGTCTTGCTTTGGGGGCTTGAGAGGTAACTCCCATCCTTCCTTCACCAAGCACAATGGACCCCTGACAGGGTGACCAAACAAAAGTTCAAAAGGGCTGTAGCCAACCCCTTTTGAGGCACCTCCCTGTATGCAAATAAAAGGCAGGGCAAGAGTATGTCCCATCTTCGCCTAAGCTTTTCTGGGAGCCCTTTAATCATGCCCTTCAAGGTTTTGTTGAATCTCTCAACTAAACCATTGCATTGTGGGTGATAGGGTGTGGTGAACTTGTAAGTCACTCCACACCCCTTCCACATTGCTTTAAGTATCCAGACATAAAGTTAGCACCCCTGTCTGATACAACCTCCTTAGGGAAGCCCACTCTTGAGAAAATTCCCAGGAGGGCCCTTGCCACTACAGGTGCTGTAGTGGTCCTAAGGGGAATAGCTTCTGGGTACCTGGTGGCATGATCCACTACCACCAGGATAAACCTGTGCCCAGATGCTGTTTGGGGATCAATGGGACCAACAATGTCAATCCCCACCCTTTCAAAGGGAACCCCCACCACAGGTAGTGGTATCAGGGGGGCCTTTGTAGTGCCACCTGCCTTGCCACTGGCCTGGCAGGTTACACAGGAGCGACAAAACTCCTTGGTGTCTTCAGACATGTGGGGCCAGTGAAAGTGAGGGACAATTCTGTCCCAAGTCTTGTTCTGGCCCAGGTGACCTGCTAAGGGAATGTCATGGGCTAGGGTCAATAGGAAGCCCCTGAACTTCAGAGGTATAACCAACCTCCTGGTGGCACCAGGCTTGGGGTCTCTACACTCTGAGTACAAGAGTCCATCATCCCAATACACGGTATGGGGACCACTAGCTTTCCCAGCAGCCTCAGCAGCAGCTTGCTGTCTGAGGGGTTCAAGAGAGGGGCAGCTCTGCTGCTCCTGGCTCAGATCTGCCCTGGAAGGGCCCCCTGTCCCCAAGAACTCAACCTGGTCAGGTTCAAGCTCCTCTGGGACAGTTCCTTCCTCAGGACTGAGATCATCCCCCTCAAGAGACTGATCTTCCTTCTGAGCCAAGGGGGAAGGCACTGCCTTTACCCTACTACTCCTCTTCTTGGAGGGCACTTGGTCCATTATTCCAGGATCCAAGGCCTGTTCAGTGTTAGACATTTTGGCTTGTGACCTGGTCACAGAAAACACATCTGCAGGGATGCCCAGCATTTCTGCATGGGTCCTGAGCTCCACTTCTGCCCAAGCTGAAGTTTCTAAATCATTGCCAAGCAAGCATTCGACTGGTAGGTCTGCACTTACCACAACCTTCTTAAGGCCAGTTACCCCTCCCCAGGAGAAGTTAACAACTGCCAGAGTATGGTCTGTTCTGACATTGCTAGCATTGGTCACTTGGTACATTTCTCCAAGTATAATCTGCCCAGGATTCACAAGGTCTTGTGTCACCATGGTGACACTTGCCCCTGTGTCCCTAAATGCCAAAGCCTCTTTTCCATTGATTAAGGGCGGTTGCCTGTACTTGCCCAGATTACTGGGACTCACAGAGGAGGTCACATCCATGCCTCCATCACAGACTAGTACAGCCTGAGTGAGTTCTCTGACTAGGTCAGAGCTCATCTCTTTACCCAGGGTCAACCCTACTAAACCCTTGGCTTGTGTAGTCCCACCACCAACTGTAACTGCACTAGGGGGAGCAGGTGCCTTAGGGGCATTGGTGGGGGCTGGAGTAGAGTCTTTGGACTTGGTGCAATCACTGGTTCAGTGGGTCTTTTGCTTACAGACCTTGCACCATGGTTTCTTTTGGCCTTTCCCTTTGTTAGACTGTGAATCCCCACCTGAAGAAGATTGTTGGTGGCCTTGTGAAGACTTCTGGTCTTTACCCTTCTCCCCACCCTTGTCAGAGTTCTTAGAATCTTGCTTCTTTGGGTCACCACCTTGGTTCTGTACCTTCTGCCTCACCCTGGTTCTGACCCATTTGTCTGCCTTCTTTCCCAATTCTTGGGGAGAGGTCAGATCAGAGTCCACCAGGTACTGATGCAACAGCTGATTTTGACAGTTATTAAGAATCTGCTCCCTCATGATAAGATTGTACAATCCTGTGAAGTCACACACCTTACTGCCCATCAACCAACCTTCCAGAGCCTTAGCAGAACAATCCACATAGTCTACCCAGTCTTGAGTCTGTGCTTTCTGGGTATCTCTGAACTTTAACCTGTATTGTTCAGTTGTTAGGCCAAACCCATCAATCAGAGCACTCTTCAAGACTTTGTAATTGTCAGCATCCTCTTCTCTTACAGTGAGGAGCTTGTCTCTACCTTTGTTTGCAAAGGAGAGCCACAAGATTGCTGCCCACTGCTCCTGAGGGACCCTCTGTACTTTACAGGCCCTCTCCAGTGCAGTTATCCATTTGTGGATGTCATCCCCACTCTGGTAGGGAGGGACAATCTTGCTCAGGTTTCTATGGTCATAAGACCTTTCCCTATCTCTGGGGAAATTGCTGCCACCATGGGACTCTAGTCCCATCTTTTTCTCTCTTTGTAGAGATCTAGGGACTCCCTGTCTATAGCCAACTGCTGTTTTCTGAGCTCAAGCTGGGCTTGCTCATACAGAATCAGTCTCTTTCTCCTGTCATGAGAGGATTCTCTCCTATGAGAAGAGACAGAGGTCCCTATTGAGGTGTCAGAGTGGTTAGACTCCTGAGAAGGAGATCTAGGCCTTCTGGGCACACTCACAATTCTTCCTGGGGGACAAAGGGGAGGTCATTTTGATCCTCCTCCTCCTCCACAGGAGGAATTGGGTTTTCCAGGTCAAGGTCATTTTCACCTTCCTGGCCAGTTTCAGAGGGGGGGGGCTGGGTTTCTTCACCCCTGACCCCTTCCTCATTTTCTGCCCCACCCTCTCTGCCTACCCCTTCAGACCCTAGGGGCCTGCTGAGATCATCAGCCAGTAACACCTCCCTGAGGTGTTGGGTGCTGGCACTTTTGCCTGCCTTCAACTTCCTAGTATTGCATAATGCTCTCAATTCCAAGAATGGGAGATTATCATACTTGGAGGGAAGAAGCCCACTGGCTTCTGGCAAGGACTCACTGGGTCCTGGCTTTGAAGACATTACTAGTGAGGTGTGGTGTATGCACTACCTACTCTAGTGTGGCCTACTAAACTCTCTTGAGTTGTAGAAAGGGTGTGCTATCCCTTAACACACAACTCTAAGTTCAGTAGAACTTACTGTATACTAAGCTTGATTTATATGTACCTAAGGTACCCTTAGTGGTTTTCAGTTGATCAATTCAATTGAGATTATCTGGTAAAACAATAGCAAGCTGGAATCCCACACGCTGCACACCAATGTGAGAAGTTGGCCTGGTATATGCTGTCCACTAATTATAGTGGGCACCTTGCACCAGTCCAAACAACCCCTTATTGGAGATAGGTTAAAGACAACCTTTATTGAAAGCTATCCTAGTGGTAGCTATGGAGAGCAGCCTTCAGGCTAAGTCTTGAAGGAATGTAAAGCAGCTTGTTTACCAGTCTATAATCTCTTGAGTGACCAAATGAAAGAGGACCACACCAGGTATATATTCAAAATATATGTATTTATTGCTAAACACACCCCTCTAGTCTCTTTATGAGGCTAGAGTTCGAAGTACATAAGTTATAAGTTAGTTATCAACAGTAATAGCACAAATACACGTTTGAGCCCTAGGGGCGTACTCAAACCATATAACAATAAAGTGGTATAAGAACCACGACTGAGCTAGACACAAGGCCTAGAGCCTGTAGAAGTGCTTGGACCACAAGGAACCACCCAAGGTAGTGACACAGGGGACCCACGGGGGACGCGTGCAGTGTGATAACACAGCCGCGAATCGCCGTTGACTTCTATGGGGAAAGTCGCGGTTGGAATTTTAAAGAAAAGGGACACTTAGAGGAGGACTTGGAGCAAACCCCTTTAGAACTAGGTCGTTCTAGAGTCTATACCCACGGGAGCACCGGAGTACTCGAGTTACCTCACCCAGGGAAGCCGGGTGCATAGGTGTCTTTCGGGGTCGGGTTTCGTCGTCGTTTACTATGGCGATCTGCTGCAAAGTGCTGCTGGCGACCAACTCGAAAGTGTTCGGGTGGATCCAAAGGTGGATCGGAGATCTGAAGAACCTGAAAGCAGAGGGGACAGAGTCTGGGTCACTAGCCAGTGACCAGGAAGGCGATGAGCGGATGCCCACCGATGTCGGGTGCTTCAGGTAGGTTGATGGTCGTCTTGACTCTTCAGCCACGAGGTCCAGGAGGCGTCGACGACAACCAGGAGCTGGATTCGAGCTGTCCCATGACGTCTGTCGATTGCTGAGGTGTCGGCGACCGGATTGGACCCAACAAACCTTGGCAACGGCAAGTCTCGTGGAAATAGAAGAAGGACGGTGGTGCAGACCAGCAAGGTCTGAGGGACTCACCCAGCGAGGGTAAGTCAGGACACGCCTGGAGCAACCAGGGAAGCCTAAGCAGAAGAACATTGGCCTTCGGGAGGGCCTACTAGCCAACGGACTAGCGACCGCAAAGGAGCCTCAAGTGGACGCACTTGGAGCTGGCTCACGGGACACTCGTGGAGTGGAGGCCAGTGATCTTCGGTGCAGTCGGTGCTGGAGGCGGGGGCTACTCGGAGCCCAAAGCACAACTTCGTGGGAGCCCAGGAAGAGGATGCACTTGCAAATGTGCTCGGTGTCCAGGGGTCACGGTTCCACATTACCCACGACATCTACGGGCCTCAGCTTTGCTGGGGACTCAGGGCAGCCTCGGGGAAGTCTGGAAATCCACCTCTGGTGATGCAAAGACTTTGGTGTCCGGCGGGAGCTTCAGCGATGCAGACCGGACAATTGCTTCTTTGGTGCCTGCCAAGCAGGGGAGTCACTCCTTGACCCCAAGGGAGATTCTTCAGTCCTCTAATCTTAAAGTAGAGCGTTGAAGGTCCAGGATTCTGTGTCAGAGTTTCGTCCAGGTAAATCTAAAGTCCTAAGGACTGGGGTCCCATACTTATACCAAGTTAGGGGGTTGGACATACTCTGGGGACCCACCTATGGGAGGGTCAGGGAAGAGGGGTGGTTACACCCCTTTCCCTTTGTCCAGTTTCGCGCCAGTGCAGGGGCTGGAAGCCCCTGAGCCGGTTTGAACTGGGGTATGCACAGGGACACCAAATGTGCCCCCAGTGCAGGACTTCAAAGCACCAGAGAGTGCTCCCGCCCAGCCCCAATACACACTATCCTGTCTGGGGAGGTGGTTACACCTCCCTGGGACAGGCAACCTATTGTTCAGGCCTCCCCTGCCGGAGTTTCGGTCAGCAGCAGGAGGCCAGACTCGTGTCTGTGGCAGCGGCATCCATTTTGTGATGCCAGGGCTTGGAAAGAAGTTACCGGGCAGGCCGGTGTGTACATGTCTCTCCCTCTAGAAGGGTGGAATGCTACCCCGGCCGCCAGAACTGGCGGGGGGGTAGTATTCCAAGATGTTTGACACCAAACACGACATGTTTCCATGCAGCCATCCCAAAGTTAGCATTTAACGCGAGGTTATAATGCGCTTAAGAGTATATGGTCAGGCTGCACTACAAACAGCATCAGAGAAGGGTCTCCGAACGCTGCAGAGGGGCCCTGCTCATGCAGGGGCACCCTCTCACATAGGAACCACACACTCTGCCTTCAGGATTGATAAGGCCTGCCATAGGAGTGACTTATAGGTTTATATGTGTGTATGTATGTAGTGATATAGGTAACCTATATCACAGTAAGGGGTGCATGCACCACCTTACCCAGGCTGCAGTAGCAGACCTGTGGTGTCCTTTTGGCTGGCCTTCCAGGGGTGGCACAATACATGCTGCAGCCCCTGGTAGGCCTCTGAGGTACCTATGCCCTGGGTACATAGTATACCATATACTAGGGACTTACAAGGGCACTCCAGATTCCAATCAGAGATGTGCCTAAGGCACATGGAAACCATTTTAGAGAGGAAGCAGCTAGGCTGGGGTTCTGATTAGCAGGGCCCCAGCCAGACTAAAGTCGAAAAACAGTGAAGCATCAGCAAAAAGTGGGGGTACCCATGTGAAGCAGATCCTACTCTCCTACAATCATCATTTGTACTGACAGCACATATACCTTCTTCAGTGACATCATCAGCGCTTCATACTGGACATAGGGCACATAGGAGATGGGCTCTGGCATTCCCCTTAAAAGTATTTCTCCTCGTTCAATCAATTAATCAGGGAATTGTAAGCGCGCTACTCACCCGTGAGGGTCTCAAGGCACTGAAGGGAGGGGTGGTCTGCAGAACTGTTTAGCCGAAGAGCCAGGTCTTGAGGGTCTTCCTGAAGGTGTTCAAGGACGGGGCACGTCTGATGTCTTCCGGGCGCTCGTTCCAGGTTTTTGGCCGTGATGTGAGAGAAGGATCTTCCGCCTGCTCTGGCTCTGTGGATGCGCGGGGTTACGGCTAGCGCGAGGTTGGAAGATCGGAGGTTTCTTTTGGGGACGTGGAAGTTGATTCTGTCGCTGAGGTATTTGGGTCCGGTGTTGTGTAGGCATTTGTAGGCGTGGGTGAGGATTTTGAATGTGACTCTTTTCTCCACGGGGAGCCAGAGGAGTCTTCGTAGGTGCTGGCTGATGCGTTCGTGCCGGGGGATGCCGAGGACGAGTCTGGCGGCGGTGTTCTGTAACGTCTGGAGTTTGCGGAGTAGGGACTTGTTTATGCCGGTGTAGAGTGCATTTCCATAGTCCAGTTTGCTGGTGATGAGTGCGTGGGTGACCGTTTTCCTTGTCTCGGGGGGGGGGGGATCCATTTGTTGTGCCTCCTTACACCTCTCCTGGGGAGGCGTAGGAATCTGATGCGTTCCCAGGTTTACAAAATGGTGTAAATCTAGGAATGGGCAGAATACATGGGTGCATGGGTGTTGCGTGGGAACACCCATGGCACACCCCTTTCATGCAAAGTGATGAATGAAAGGGGGCCATATTTACAAGGCCATGAAAACCCACGCAGGGTGGCTTTGCGTGGCCTTGAAAATATGGGCCAGCACACTGCACTGCTGGTGCATCAAAAAAAGTGACAAGGGGCTTGTAAATAATACCCTTAATGTTAGATGTATCGGATTGTTGCTTGACGTGAGTCCTCAAGAGGTCCTTTATTGCTTTAACCACTCTCCTTTCCTCTCTTATTAGGTGTGCCAATATGCCTCAAAAATACTCACTGCTGTCAAAACAAAGTCAGTTCTAGAAATTGTTCCATGTTCTCAGGGATGAATTTTACCATGTTGTCCCTGTGTGCAAGAACCTCCGTACATCACCCACTCCTCACTCTGCTGCTGTAGCCTCTATAGCCGTTCTGCTCTAAGTGAATTATTGCTTTGAAGTTGGATCTGTCAGTATGTACGTCCCAAACCTGATTAAAGGCTGCAAGACCAGGTGGTCACCCACATCTGGAGATGTTAACTGTTTCATTGGCGAATAAAAAAAAACCTGGATTCTTCATTTGGTTAAATATTAGAACCAGTGCATGCTTTGCCCTAAGTGATTGGTAGTGTATCCAACATATACCAACCATTTTGAACTTTGTACTCTCCCTCTAGAAGAATTTTAAGATCTTAGCAAACGGAATCACTACCCTCGTTGTTTCATTCGAAAGATATAAGAGCGCCTTTCCTTCCTTCATCTACCTCAATTTCTAGTTAGGAGTTCACAATGTTAACTGCTCAAAGACCTTCTTTCTTACACTGGTCCATTGAGACTGTAGATATTGTAACAGAGCTTCCTAATTGGACAACATTGTATTTCAGTGGTCACAATCACATCTTCATCTTACCCATCAGCCGCTTTGTTGCGCATATTAATGAGACTCCACTCAAACAAGTATCTTCTTCAACTAGCTCCCACCCTTCCTCATACTTCCTTTCCATGCTCCCCAAACTTTTTATGACTTTCAGGCACCTTTGCCCCATCTAGCCTCCAAGTGTTTTATAGGTATATGCATCCTACAAAATTAGCCCAGTCCAGGTCATTATGAAGGTGCCTCTCTTCCCACTGACTACCAACACAACTGTTCAGCACTGCTAGATATAACCCTTGAGCTACTATTTATTTTCTCATAAACATCATGACTTCAAGTTACTTGTGCTTCTTTTTAAATCTAATAGAGGACCCTCTTATTCTCTCAACTTTCTCTCCTCTAGTTGACCTGCCCATCCTCTCCACCTACTCTCTGTCAATACTCTATTTCTCCTTTACTGTCACGTTGTGTCTCTCCTGTTTCCAGGTGAATTTTAGGGACACTGAGCTGAACTTCCCATGTATGCTCTACTTCTATGATTGCCAACTCTCTCCTCTGTTCTGTTTAATTCCATGGATAAGTCAGTGCAGAAGTGTTTTCATGGTTCTGCTACAAACTTGTCTCTTCTCGTGCTTTCCACAATATACGTTTTCCCAAACCGCATATTTCATGAATCTGACAAAGAACAGCCCCAGAGCTTAGCTCATCTTTCATCGCTGCCCTAAGGCCCACTGCAATCTGTTAGTCTTGCACTCTTCATACTTTCCAAGATTATGGCCAGATTTACTAAGGCTTTGTGGTAGTACCAGGATAAACAAAGCAGGGCAAAGTGGCCCATGATCATAGTGCCAATATCGGCAACACTCCCCATCCCCTCTACAGCAATATCCTGGAGAAATAAACAGACAAGACACCTTCTTTGTGGAGAAAATTGCTGCAGGTTTATTTGCATAACAAATATGCCAACATGGTGGGTTATCTTATGGGTGATCCCAGGGCAGGCAGCCCCTCGCCGCCTGCCCACCTGATGACCCAAATTACACCGTGGCCATAGCCAATCGGTGTTTGCCAGGTTTGGGGGAGGGGATAACCCCTCCCACCGGTGGACCGCCAGTCCACCCCATTACTCACGCCCCCAGAAAGGGGGCGGAGCGTCCAGGCAACCCCCGGTTGCTCAGGTCCACAACCGCCCGTAGGACTAACGGGGCGCCGTCGCTCCTCCAGGGTCCAACGCGAGGACCTCCCTGGGGATATTTGGCCTTTGCACTCTTGTTGTGCTCATGCAGAGGGTACCCCTCTGTACCTTACAGCCTCTGGATCACCCTGTAACTCCGCCACAGCTCTGGGTGTGGCCACCGTCACAACCAGGGCCCCCCACCAAGATAGGCATCTTTACCAACACCCTGCTGACCCTCTGGACAAGTGCACCCCAAACTCTAAAAACTCCCTGTGGATTTTTGCATGCAGCAGGCCAATCCTGATCACCCAAACCCCCTTTGTTCAGTGACTCTGTGCCTGGCACCGTTAACTCTCTTGCGAGATGTTCCCGCGGCAACCCCTGACCGGTCCCTCGCCACACTAACAGTGGCGTTATCTCTGGCCATCATAACACACATGCCCACAATTGCTCGCTTAACTTACACCAGGGGGGTTTCATTTCTGGCAGCCGTGCCCTCCTTTCCAGGAAAGTCAAGTCATTGCCTCCCAGGTGTATGGCCAAAATTGTTGGGAGGGGAGACACCCCTCCTAGTCTGTGTCGCAGCCTCTACAGCAAGCTGTTCCAGCGCATGCCTGGGACCCCCATTCCAGGACGCCCGGAAGGCCCTCCCCCTGACCGTTGGTCCTGGCAACTTGAAGAAATGCTAGGTTGCATAACTCCCTTAGTTGAGCACAGCACACCATTCTATACAACTAATCCAGGTTGCACATATTTGCCTAATAACACTGCACCCCAACAACCCTCAGGTGCCTCACAGTGGTGCCTATGGTATATTCACCATTTGCCTGTACATAAACCACTTAACCTGTCATCCCGCCTCTCCCCTGGGTGGCTGATTGACGGATGTACCTTTTAACACATTGGGATTCACCTCGTCCCACCTGCATGATGCGCTCCACTGACAAGCCTGCCCAGAACGCTGGGCTTGCTGCCCCTGCAAAACAGTGCTTGCCAAGCTGCCTGCCAGGACCCGCATAGCCTGACATTTAATCATGACTTCCATACCCGTTCAACCCCAAAATGGTAAGGGGCATGCTGTCAGCATGAACCGAGAGTACCCCTCTCCCGAAGGGCCAGGTAAGAGGCGACCAGACCCACTGGGCCATACATCTATCTCCCAGCTGGGTGTAACAGAATACCCTTCAGCCAAGCCTGGTCGGAATGTGCCCTTCTCCCTACCCCTTGTAAGGGAGCACCACACCCGCCCGTCTTCGTAGGCCAAAATTGGGACATTAGTACCATTGTTGGCTGACCGCTCCTAAGGATATTTTGCTTGACTGAGGCAACCTGGATCATGCCACTGTGGATCGGAGGACCTGGAGTAAACCTATGGTCAGTGTACCTGTACCCTCTTAACTATAAAAGCAAAATGTGCTCTGATAGTAGTCCGTCTTTGTGATCCTAACCCTCTATTCCAACACTATTAGGGTACCAGCACCCTTTTGGGAAAGGCAAACTCACGCCCCAGCTGACAGGATAGAGCCTATTCGTACTCAGTCTAAAAGACCCGACCGACACCTCAAACCCTGACAAGATGAGGCCTGCTAGCCTTCCCCCACTCTGTGGAAACAACAACCTGTGCAATATTCGGGAAAGCTGCCATCCTGAAAACCCTCCCCGGCACCCGGGGGGTCATGCAGTCGCTCCTTGGCCTGAAACTAACCGCGTTCACATATGAATGAAGTCAAAGGACCCATCCCTCAGCGCATGGTTGCAACCTGCCCCTTGCATCACCCTACTCAGATAGAACGACTGCAGGGTGCATGCCGAGCAAGTCGTCCCCATTTGCTGGCCCAGGTCCCCACTCTCACGTGAGTAGCCCATGGCCAGACTCCTGCTGCCGCATACCAGAATGCAGGCCTGCGTGTGGGAAAGCTACTGGAGTGGGGCAAACAAACAAGCGGTTTGCCTGCCCTTTCTAAATATGTGAATGCTCAAAGTCCAATAACGTGCAGCCTCTGCTCTTTGTGCTGTAGCCCTCCCAGCGCCAGTGGCATTTTTCTAAGTACCGGGTCGTTGAACCTGTGGGCATGCTGGAGCTGAAGAGGGAGGTGCCAGGCTGAGAGAAACCACACGGGGGGACCGTGACCGGAAGGAGAACCCTGGCCCCCGCAGTGTACGCTGTCGTCGCTGAGCCAGCAGAAACCGGGAATAAGAGGTCCTGCTCAGCTGACAGAGTCCCATCCCAGTCTAACTACAGCTAGAAGCAGGACGATATGTAGCCGACCGGCGCACCCACCCTGGTATGTATTACCCAGCATCCAGATTGGAAGTAATGCTGGGATGCCGGAGAGGAAACAACATGTGGCTTAGCTACACTTTGACCGCAAGCGTCCTATCCCCAGTGTACACCGCACAAAAGGGCACCTTGCACTACATGTGGACCGGGCATCCACTGTGTAAAGCTTACCCCTGTGTTGTCCATGTGAGCTATGTTAGTTCATCCCGTCCACAAGCATTGATGTAGCCCTGGTTGTGTCAACCCCAACCTGTAATTGCATGCCACACACCCGAAGGTAACTTGGCTCTGGATGACAGGTGTCTGTTACTGAACTGGGTGATATAAGCCCCCTCATTGGTACACATGCCTGACTGACGCTGCAGGGCCCTTCCCTCCCTGCACATCTCCCCAGGCAGCACAACTCAGTTCAGCTCCCGGATAACGCAGACAGATATCATGCCAGATATATAGAGACACAAATGATCAGTTCACTCCCTAATCGCCATAATAACGAGCTCACCTGACAGCTTAAATATTTAGCTTCCGGAACACTGATTTCCCCCTTATAACCGCACCAAGTCCAGCCCCCTCTTACAAAGAGGACCCCGACACCACGGAAGGGTAACCTCATCTTATGGTGCAGTACCTAGGGGATGTCATGGAGGTGTGAGAAATGGGCGTGCAGGTGTATTGCAGGTATCTGGAGGATGTATGTAATATTGCAGTTATAGCGGCATGCCATGCTTTCCAAAAACTAGCATTAGCTTCACGTGCTGAATACAGCAGGGAGCTCTGCCCCAGTGACTGCCCACGTCGTTCGAGACCTGTGCAGGAAAGGACCAGCCCAGATATCTTTGACCTACCTGCGGCCCAGCTGTGCCCCTTAGATAAATGGACCGAAAGTGTTAACATATGAGGAACTCAGCAATGCTGCTGGTCAAGTATTGCTATGTTATTCCACAAACGGAAGCAAGAACCATCTAATGACTACCACATGGTTTACTTGCAAATCCCCTCCAAGGATAGCGAGGGGTGGAGGGCGGGAAAAACACCAGATACCACAATGTTAGACGGCATGATTAGCATGCACCTATTCAAATGGGCCACCTGCAGGTTTAGAATTATTCTGTCGTGCCACCCTGTGGCCTAATGATTCAGACCCGAACAGTTTCTCTGTCTTGGTCATTGGGTTCAAACATTATGCTGAATGTTTCGCAATTCGTGCCGCATGGTTCACCCTCCTCTGTCATTGCATCCATATATATAAAACCACCCATAACCTTGCACCTACAGCAAGCCAGGGCCCTTGCGGTCGTTGCAAGTTGCATGGCTTAAAGCGTATCCTATTACCTCACTGAAGGGCAAACCCTTGGTCCAACCTCACACAAACCCCAACCCACACGAACGAGTTCATACGCGTGCCAAACGGGAGTGAATACTGTGTACCCGAGCTTGGTCTGCTGACAATGGGTCCATCTATTTCATATGAGTTTGCCAGCCTACAATGCAAAACATTACCCTTGCCCCCATATGCACTGTCTTCACCAAGGCTGAAATATACCAGGGTGGCGTGTAAATAAACCTTGCGGAAGGCTAGAGAAACGTCTGCCCTATTGTTAGCCCAGAAAACTAGATATCCTGGTCTTTGTGAGGCATTACCAGTACAGAACTGTTATGCACAGTAAGGCGAATACCGACCGTGCTGCAATCTGCCCAAATGAGTTTATAAAGGTTTCAGAATTAGAGCCCCATTGCAGCACGAAGGTTGCTGCTGGGCAAATTTTGTGGCTTTGCCTATGGGTCAAAATTTGATCTACCCTGGGTATATTCTCGCACAGCAGGTGGAGGGTATTCAAGAACTGGCTGGTTTAACAACTCTACTAGCTAAACTTAGTAACGTTTAACACTCCCCTCAATGCCTTTCCAGAGAGGAGACATACACATAGCATGCTAGTATCTTATGCTTGAGTTAATTTGCAACTTGTAAATATGTAACTAACCATGGGTATATGTGTTAAACATTGTGCTTACTATCATCCATATGTGCATTAGAGATTTTGTGCTTGTCTCTTAGATGTAACCCCTGTACTCTGAAGTCTCTGTAACGTAACTGATCCTTTTTGAAAAGCGCACTGACACCTTCGGGTAAAGTTCGCACCCTATAAATTCGCATTACATAACCAATGCCTAAATGTCACCCCCTTGACAAACCATGCAAT
Organism: Calotriton arnoldi; assembly: GCA_963921515.1. Lineage (NCBI taxonomy): Eukaryota > Metazoa > Chordata > Amphibia > Caudata > Salamandridae > Calotriton > Calotriton arnoldi. The sequence continues at coordinate 1,866,552 of CAWUFW010001109.1, read as the reverse complement.
AAGTGGTGACCATAGCCAGTGGTTGGGCCACGCCCAACCAGGCAAAAAGAGCCAGCCGTCCAGGAAAGAAGCCACGGCCACCACAGGACCCCGCACTCACCGCTAACTCCATGACCGACACGACGCAACATCCCACCACGAAGGCGGCATCTCAGCCCCTACATGCAGCCCTCTTTAAAATATGTTACTGCTCCTGGGCTGATCTGCCCTGTTCTGTTACGGGCGGGATAGGGGCCATCGCGCCCAGCCGCGCAACCTGAATAGTGGGTGAGAGAAAGCTGCAGAAAGCGCATTACTAGAAAAGGACTGTCCTCTGTCCCGGCGCACGAGCCGGGCGAGGCCTGTTTGGGTCACCAAAAGGCAGGATGTGGTTAGCACAGAGCAGGCACCTGGACCGTGCCCTGACCCTGCAGCCACCTGACCCTGAGAACAAAATTGCAAGCTTGGCCAGTGACAACTGCTGCACGGCATAGCATTTCAAAGGCTGAATGAAGGAATATAATTGTGCAGTACCGTGACTCAGTCCCACTCTAGTCACAATAACCAACTTGCTTCCGTCATAAGAAAATCTGCTTGCACTCGTGCTGAGAGAGACTTTCCTATTTCACTCAGACGTTCCCCTGGGGATGATGCGTGCCCTATGAATACAATGAAAACAAATACATCTGAGCACTCACTCCTTGAGCACAGCCCACCACAAATAAAGCGGCCCTGCTCTGGGCACACCAGCAGTCTCTCCAGGCAAGTGCACCGCCTGCAACGCCAGGCACACACGGCCCCCCAAACAAGCACACGCACCATAACCCATAAGGGCTCCCTGGATGGAAAACAGGTCCGCACAGAGATTGGTTATAAACAGCCAATTACCTGCATCCAAATTGCCTCCCCAGCTGAGAGCCGATCCTCCCAGTCTCTCCAATGTGAACGATATCTTAGAAATAGCCAACTCCCCCAAAAGGACACGGGGATTAGAAGTCATATGCCCAGAATCCCAGGATGTGGAGGCCGAGGCTCGGTCCTGGTTCCCCAGCTCCAAGGTCGGTAGTCTTGGCAGTAAGGCCGTATTATCTCGCTCATTGATCAGCTTTCTTAAGAACTCAGATATTGCATCATACCGTAATATGTTGCATATCCTCTATAAATAATAGAATTTAAAAGATAATTCTTTAATATATAAACATACTGCCCCCGAGGATGAAGCCCCGCCCACACTTTCACTGTAGGCTTACTGGCCCCCTTAATCAAGTGATACCGACAACAGGCTACAAAAGTTCCGACCTGGAGCTGTACAAGGCGACCCATACGTAGAAACGCCCAATATTGCGCAAAATTAGAATCATTGACACGTCCCACATGTCAATGTTCGTTCTCCTCCCTTGCTCTGTGAAACAAGACAGAGGCGAGGCAATCCTGGAGCCCCCCCGCCCTGTCGTTCAAAGCGATCAAAGAAAAAACACCCGTGCCTAGCAAAGCCACCGGATGGCATGAAATCATGCAGTTCACAAGCCAGGTGCACAGCACCGGCCCCCTATCAATCACCGATGCAGTCCCATGGCACACACCGCTACACCACTGCGTGTCACGCACGCGACAAGCTGCGCAGCTGGAAGATTTAACGTTATTAAACAGTGCGTCCTGCCCATGATCAAGGGGGGCGGCAGACACCCCGCTCGGTATTTGGCTCACCCCCCCCCCCAGTTGGCCACTCAAGCTGCATTTTAGCAGGGGGCCGCGAGCCACCCGCACAATTGCCCCCCCCTCCTGAAGCCGCACTGTCCCCATGCCAACCGGAAGTAGGCCGGAGATCTAAACCGAGGGGAACAAACACTAACCCCCACCATCAGGAGCTCAGGGGGCAGACAGGCAAGTTGTATATGGGTCAACTGGGGCCTCCCAGGCTCTAAACTGTGACCCATAGCACCGGGTCAGTTCAGTCTCCCTGCCCACCATGGCGTGCGACTAACTCCGGGCTTCGTACAAGACCCTTGGAAATTGTAACCGCTCCCCGAGCTAAGTCCCACAATTAATCTCCCCCACACGCCCAAACGTAATCGGGCAGCAGGGTCTGCCCCCACTGCCCTAATGTTCCCCTTCCGGACCCGTAAGGAACCAGAAAGTTTAGCATAGGGTCCGTGCTCTGCTGTGCCCTCGCAGACAAGGAACCCCCTTGGTCCCACAAGGCAGCACACGCCACAAAAAACCCGACACCACAGCACACGAGGCCTCGGGTCATCCACCACGCCGCACGACTGTCCCCCCACACAGCACCATACTGAAGGAAGACTTGAGGGAGGGGGCTGACAATACCCCTGCACTCACCGCGACAAAGCTCACAACAGCGGGGGGGGACCGACGCCAGACCAGGGACATGACATCGGCACACCCAAACGGCGGCAGGGCAGTGGGCAAAAGAGGACGTCCAGTGGGCGGGAGAGGTATTTGTACCTCGCCCCCCGCCCACTCCTGCCCGGAAGTGACGCGGGCACGCAGACCCCTAGTGGGCCGCAAACACTGGGCGGCTGCCTTGTGTGCCCTCATATGGCACTAAGGGGGGCCGCCCTCTTAGGAGGGTCCCCTTCGTGGACCCCGGGCAGCCTGCATTACTATCCACTGCAAATGGTGTTTGCACTGTTTATCTCACTTGCGCAACACAGCGCAGCAATTGTCGATTCTGTGCAGTGTTGCACGAAAACTAGTAAACCTGGGCCTACGGGTCCTAAGTTTGTTGATAATGTGCCTGGCATTCGGTGCTGGGCTCTCGTCCTCTTGAGACACACCTCTGATGCTACTGCTGCATTCTACATCATCCTTCTTGTTTTACAGCAGAGCCACCTGAGCAGCCAGCTAGTGCTGTATTCTTGTAGGTGTCTCCTCAGTAAGGTGCGTGTCTTCCTCACTCATTCTTATCCATTCAACTTTTAGTGCACTACCTGCCTGCCCTCAGTGAGCATACCTCCCTGATGATGTGTTCAATGGCACAAGGCGCTTTCTGCAGTTGCCTCCTCATTGAATGTCTCCTGCCCCTCCTTCCTTCTGACATTTCCAGGTGAGTGCTTCACATTGGGCAATAATCTTCAAACGGTTTAATGCCAGGCCCCACCCATGTAAAATAATTTCATTGGTGCTCCCCAAAAGACAAATATATTTTCTCACAATTATTCTATCAAAGTTAAAAACTGAAAACAAGTTAGAGGATTTTATGGAACTCAGGGGTACACTCAAATAGGTATAGACAAAGCTGATTTGCAGCAGTGCCTTTCGGGGTCTCACACTAGATTTATGCAAAGTAAAGCATAGCAAGCAAGCCAAACATTGTAAGTGAGATAGGGTGAAGGAGTGTAGTAAAAGAATTGTCCAACAGTAATGTTCTGTCTTACTTTTGTCGTTAAAAAAAAGTCCCCTATATGATATCACAACAATATTGTAAGCAAGTGAACCAAAAACGTCTAAAAGACTTTGGAGGGCATCAAAGACATTTTGAAAAAAATGGTTGTTCCATCTTGCCTTTTACCCAGCTGGCACCTAGTTCTATGTCATAAGCAACACCGCCAGCCAGTCCTGGCTTTTCAGCCAAAAGCATTTCCTATGTTAGAATGGTGATCCCATCCTTGCACAGTTAGATACAGAACTACAAGTCTCAAAATGCAATACACTATTGGCAAAAACACTAGGGCAGGCTGAAGAAGGTTCCCAAAACTTGAGACCACCTGATAGCTCTGAACATAATTAACAATTTTATTATTTCAGCTACGTTCACGTCCCCCTTTTAAAGGTGCAGTTAAATACATGATTGCCAACATGCTATTGGCAAACCATGTTAGCATAAAAATGTCCTCAGATTAAGCCGGAAAGGATGAAACATTGAGGGTTATTCGACGGACCCTCTTTAAAACCTACTCTGAGCCAGAACATGACTGACAAAAAAATAGAGGTGACTCGTTACATAATGGCTCTCCTCCGCCATTTTCCTTTAGTAAATCACACTGCTGTTTTTCAGCAGATGTGTGTCCCCAGGGGCACAGGGCCAGGTTGTCCGACATTTGCTTAGAGCATCTTAGGAGATAACGGACAGGTCTTTCAAGTTAAAACAATTGAACGTTTTTCTTATCAGAATTCATGTACAATTAATGTTCTGGGCAAGTCATTCTCTCCTGACTCAACCCCAGGCACGGCCTTCCTGCTTTGCTGTTGGATATAGAGCTAAACTGTGAAGTTTGGAGCCCAAGTGCCCAGTTGCTATAGTGCAGTGTTCCTGTCGGTGAAAAGGGGGAAAAGATTTACATTTTGTTCTGAAACCCTGCCATGGATAAAGGAACCTGAATTTAAATATAAATGTGTACAGATAATTGCGAATGGAACATAGAACAACTCGTCAAGTGCCACTGAGAATAGTGTGATCCTATTATATATCTCGTCTTGTCATCCTGCTATGGGGTATCTATTTTGAAACACCTAGCTACTGTTCATAATTTTGATAACATCCATTTCCATTTGCTATATCTGTGCCCTCTTCTATTCTCATCTTGCTATGGGTACCACTTAGATTAATCTTGTTGCTCTGGTAAATATAAGTGAGGGAGGGATGGCTATTATTTACATGTTTCTGTCTCTTTTGCTTTATACTCAGTCACTGTGCTCCATCGTCCCACAGAGGCCCACAGGCTGTTTTATGGAATGGTCAGTAGTGCCTGGAAGGAGGTAGTTAAATGACTCCCTTTTGCCAGACGTCGCCTTCCTCACGGAAACCTGGACAAACTCCTCCTCCGCCCCCGACATCGCCCCCGCCATACCCAACGGATACAAGATCCAGAGGAAGGACTGCCCCAACCACCCGAGAGGAGGACTCGCCATCGCACACAAGGAAAACCCTCTTACTCACCACTTCCAGCATGAACCACTCCTCATCCACCATGAAACACCTCCATTTCCAGATCCAGACCAACCCCAGAACGACCCTACGTGGCACTCTCGCCTACAGACCTCCCAGACCACAAACCACGTTCGCCACAACCATCACTGACCTCATCGTGCCCCATGCCATTGCCTCCATGGACTACATACTGCTCGGAGACCTGAACTTCCTCATCGACAACCTCAGCGACCCCAACTCCACCGCCCTCCTGGACAACCTAGCCAACATCGGACTGAAACAGATCGTCCCCACCCCGACCCACAAGGCAGGACACACCCTCAACCCCATCTTCGCAGGAGGGAACAACATCCACTTCAGCCACACCATGCAACCCCTCTGGACGGACCACCACTGCATATACTTTTCCTTCGATAAAACCACCGCTCACAAACCTACACCACGCCCTCTGCGAAGGAATTGGAGCAAGGTCACCGAGGAGCACCTCAACTCCAGCCTCAACCACGATCCCCCTGCCACCACGACCAACGTCAACTCTGCAGCCAACAAACTACACAGATGGATCACCAACTGCACAGACAAGCTCGCCCCCCTCCGTAACTCTGACAGACAGCGCCCCATGAAAGCCACCTGGTTTACCACTGACCTCCAAGAATCCAGACGCACCTGCAGACGTCTCGAGAAAGTATGGAGAAACAGCAAAACCCCGGAAGCTCGGACCATCTACAAGAACCCCATGACAGAATACCACCAACACATCAGATCCACCATAAGGACCTTCATCCAGGACAAATTCCTCGCCAACTCCAGCAACTCGAAGTAACTTGTCAGCATCATACAGGAATTCACCAAACCCCCCAGCGAAGCCTCAGACGTCACACCTGTCCAGGACCTCTGCAACAAACTCGGCTCCTACTTAGCGCCAGGATGCCCGTAGGGTTACAGCGCGCTTTATAAATGTTGATACATACAATGTCGATACATACATACTTCCACCTCAAGATCAAGTCCCTCTAAGTCAACTTCAACGAACAGACACCGGACACCGAAACCACACCTACCTCCAGCAATGCCAGCCAGCCTACCATCTCCGCCTGGACCCCGGTCACCACCGAAGACACCGCCACGACCATGAAGAGCATCCACTTAGGAGCCCTCACAGACCCCTGTCCACTGCATATCTTCCACAGATCCGCCGCTGCCATAGCACCCGAGCTACGATGCACCATCAACACCACCTTTGAATCCGGCACATTCCCCGACGATTGGAAACGTGCAGAAGTCAAGCCCCTCCTCAAGAAGCCCTCCACTGACCCAACGGATCTAAAAAACTACAGACCCATCTCTCTCCTCCCCTTCACGGCAAAAGTCACAGAGAAGATCATCAACATCCAGCTCACAAACTTTATCGAAGCCAACCCCATCCTTGACTCTTCCCAATCCAGATTCCGCAGCAACCACAGCACCGAGACCGCCCTCCTCACCGGCACAGACGACATCCGCACTCTCCTCGACCAAGGCCACATGGCAGCCCTCATCTTACTAGACCTCTCTGCGGCCTTCAACACCATCTCCCACCGCACTCTCACCGCCAGACTCCACGACACTGACATAAAGGGAACTGCCCTCGACTGGATCCGTTCTTTCCTCACCAGCCGAACCCAAAGAATCAGACTCCCGCCTTTCCTCTCCGAACCCACAGAGATCAACTGCGGAGTACCCCATGGATCATCGCTCAGCCCCACGCTCTTCAACATCTACATGGCCCCCATCGCCGCCATCGTCAGACAGCATGGACTCAGCATAGTATCCTACGCCGATGACACCCAGCTCATCCTCTCCCTCATGAAGCAACCCAACACCACCAGACTCAGCTTCCAGGAAGGAATGAAAGACGTCGCATCCTGCAGCAGCTGTCTGAAGCTCTACTCAGAGAAGACAGAAGTCCACATCCTCGGACCCACCCCCTCAACATGGGACAACACATTATGGCCCACCGCCCTCGCCAACCCCCCACTCCCACGGACCACGCCCAGAACTTCGGCATCATACTCGACTCCTCCCTCACCATGACCCAACAGATCAACGCCGTCTCCTCCACATGCTTCAACACCCTCCGTATCCTCTGCAAGACCTTCAAGTGGATCCCCCCCAATCCAGAAAGACCTTCACACACGCACTCATAACAAGCAGACTGGACTATGGAAACGCCCTCTACACTGGAATCAACAAATCCCTGCTCCGAAAACTCCAGACCATCCAGAACACCGCTGCCAGACTCATCCTCGGCATCCCACGACATGAACACATCACCCTGCACCTACGAGACCTCCACTGGCTCCCCGTTGAGAAGAGAGTAACCTTCAAGCTACTCACCCATGCCTACAAATCCTTCCACAACACCGGACCCCAATACCTCAATGAAAGAGTCTCCTTCCACGTACCCAAGAGAAACCTCTGCTCCACCGACCTCGCCCTCGCTGAAGCCCCACGCATACGCAGAGCCAGAGCGGGTGGAAGAGCCTACTCCTACATCGCGGCAAAGACCTCGAACTAACTCCCGCTCAACATCAGACGTTCCCCCACTCTGCACACCTTCGGGAAGAGCCTCAAGACCTGGCTCTTTGGCTGAATCGGAGCTGCACGACCCTCCCTCCCCCACCCCAGCGCCTTGAGACCCTCACGGGTGAGTAGCGTGCTTCACAAATCCCTGATTGATTGATTGAATGAGAATCAATACAAAAAAGAAACACTTGGAACGGACTGTGCACCTACGTTCTAAAGCACCGGAAGCCCTCACCTCAAACTCCTTATCTGGTCTCTCCAAGGTCGTACATCCTCATCAAATGAAATACGTGATCTGCTCCCACTGAAGTGAAATTTTGTACAACCCTCTGTCTGAGAATCACATTGGTGCAAGACATACCATGGATCTGATGTAACTGATGGAGTGGAGACTAGGCCCTATGAATCAGATACTTCTGACCTCAAGACGTATGGTTAAGCCTCCCTTCTGCAACGACATGTTACAAAATACAGACCGACCGAATCTGAGGTGCCACACTGGAGACTTGTGCAAATCCTCAAATGTCATGATTTCTTTATGATTCCCCAGTTGCACAGTCTACAGAGCTAGCCATTGGCCCCTGTCTCGCCCCATGTCAACTACACGTTTGTTTGAATCATTCCATCGTTCTGTTACTTGATGTTTTTTCTTAAGTTACGTTTTTCTAGTCCCTGCGCACTCCCAGAATCACCGGACAACTTGACTGGTAGTACCTTTAACCATACTGACATTGGAAAAAAGGTGTGAACATGCCCCAGCTCTGCCATCCTTTCGGGGACACCAGTCCGACTTGTGACTGACTTTTCCCAATCCTACCAGTATTTCAATAGCTAAACATCATGCACGACTGACTGCCACATCCAGGCAGTATTTCACAGTCAGCAGTTGCTGATTAAACAATAGTTTCCACTACTGATCTCTCTGGAGATAGCAAGGGGACGGTGAGGTTACAGAGGGGACATGCGTGATGCATGAGGCATCTCTGCTTCACTCTATTCTCTGAGTGCCTGTCCCACCTCACACCTGGAAGTGTGTCCTAGTCCGAGGGAGACCAGCTTGGGGGACTTCGAGTCCATGATGCTGACGCAGAAGGTATTGGGCGCAATAAGAGTGGCATCATATGAAGGGGCGCAGCAAAGGTGTGGGAGGGGCAGAGGCATTGCTGACGTTGATTATTTTTGCACTGGGATGCTTTCCTATGTATTCATCCCCTTTTGCTCCAGCCCTTTTTCTTCTTTCCCAACATGCCACCCCGTCCCTGTCCACTCCACATAATTCCACTCCATGCTACACAATGCCACTCCACATAATTCAACCCCACTGCATGCCACACAATTACATTCCACATAATTCAACCCCACATAATTCAACACAATGCCACAGTTCAACAACACACAAATCCATTCCATACAACACATTTCAACATCTCACAATTTCACACTACACAATTGAACTCCATAGAATTTTACTCCACATCATTCCACTCCATGCCACATAATTGCAATCCAACAAATTCGACCTCACGTTTCCACTTCGCTCCATGCCACATAATTCCACTTCACATAATACCACTCCAAACAACATAATTCCACTCCACTCCAATTCACATAATTACACTCCAAGGAACACAATTAAACTCCAGATAATTCCACTACACATTATTCCACTCCATGCCACATAATTCCACTGCACATATATCTACTCAGCTCGAAAAACACATAATTACACTCCACAAAATTAAACTTCACACCATGCCACAAAATTACACTCCACAAAATTCCACTCTGCGCCATGCCCCATATTTACCCTACACATATTTCTACTCCACACCACATACATCCACTCCATAACCCATTATTCCACTGCGCTCCATGAAGAGGTGTGGCGCAGTGGCCAGGGCAGCAAACTCCGGAACCCGGGGTCTCACGGTTCGATCCCTGGCGCCGGCGGCAGATCAGCCCAGCACCATGTGACTCTAGGCAATAGCTCGCTTAATCTTCCCGACGGCCCTCAGCGCCTTTACGCCCTCGGGTACTTGTTCCCGCTTTACAAATACTGGACATTTACATAATTCAAATCCACAAAATTCTGCTCCGCACATGCCACATAATTCCTATCTACATAAATCCAGTCCATAACACGTAGTCATACTCCACAAAACTCAACTCTGCTCCAAGCCACATAATTACACACAACATAATTCTACTCAACACCACACAATTCCATGCCACACAATTCAAATCCACACAACACAATTCCACTCCGAATAATTCCACTCAACCCACACACAAATCTATGCTGCACAATTCCATGCCACATACTTCCACACAGCACCACATAATTCCACTACACAACATTTATTTCCACCCCACACTACACAATTCCACCCTGCAAAACATAATTCAAACACACAGCACATAATTCCAATCCATGCCACTCCACATCACAGTGCCACTCCAGATAATTCCACTCCATGCCACATAATTACTGTCAACATAATTTCACTCCATACCAGACAACCTAATTAATCTTCACATAATTCCATTCTGCTTCATGCAACATAATGACACTCCACATAATACCACTGAATTCCACAATTTCATGCCACACAATTCTACACATCACATAATTCCACTCCACACCAAATAATTCCACTCCACAGGAACAAAAGGAAATGCCAGAGGCAACAATCTCAAAGACTTGACCCATTGGCTTTACCAATGCTTGTTTAGGTCTAGTTAGAAAGAAATGTAGGTGCTACACACGTTTATATATTACCATAACGAGAAAGTAGCAAAATGTCAGCCTCCCCGCAATTTATTGTTGTATGTATATTAATTTACTGTTTAAGCAACATTTGTTAGCTATTTATTGGTAGTAACTCAGTCATAATGTATGGTGTTGTTCCGTATTCACTGGCATGTCATTCGCACTGTACAAAAGTGGTGTGAGCCCTCGTAATGAGGTACATTCTTCTTTTTTTTTTAAATATACGTTCTGCACCTTCTATTTATTATGCATTGTGGCAGGGCCTTCAGTGCAACATGGCAAATTTAGAAACCTATGCAAGGGAGGGGGCATGGAATGCTGTGGTGCAACCCTGCACAGGTGTGACCTTGAGGTCGGTATATGCCAAGCTCCAGAGCTTCTGAAGAGGTGGGATCATGGCACTCCTTTCCAATCTCACCTCAAGTCACGTAGAGGCCATTCATGGAAATATATGTAAAAATACAGGCGGAAACCTTTGCCTCTGCCTGAATGTATTTTACGTTTATTTTCTATTCATCAACATTCTCAATAGTATGCCTAACAGCGTTGCCAGGCACTGGTTTAAAGGGGTAGTAGTGAGAAGGACATATGGTTTTTCCACCAGGCTCCTATTCCTGCTGTTCTGAGTACTGCATAGCAGAGAAGTCCACAGAGTGGGGGTATGAGCCCCTTTGGAAATTCAAGTTTTTTCTCCACAGGTAAAATATTTTTCTTGTGGAGAAAGCCCTTCCTGTACACCCCCACCCGATTCGGGGGTGATCTGTTTCCCTTCCTACCCTAAAAGGGAAGTTACTCCGGCCCTATGGAATGGAGACAGAGAAGAGTTGGGAATGGCCATGCATGTATGTTTGTGCGCAGGCCCAAACTTTTTGCCTTGGAATCTTCTCTTCCAACCTCGTGAGTTGGATTGAATCTTTTGTGAATTCTTGGCAGGCATAAAAAGGTAATGATGCATTCTGTGTACACCTCCATTGCTCTCTGCTCTGCTCAGTTAGTGTGTGATGGCATGGAATGTTGGTGTGTGACTGGAGGTTGGTTGGCACTTAGAGTGGGCCAAGCAGAGAGGATGCTGCTCCTGGTGGGGTACTTTACTATGTAACCTGTAACCTCTTCATTAAACCTTCAACTTGTTAATCTACTTGAACTGGCTACCTGACTCCTGCTTACCAAGAGGGTGCCTTTTAATTCCAACACGTTCGTTAACTTAGGTTTGCTACCAAATTCACCTTTCTGAATAGGCCCCATAGTGTTCCATTACAAAAGATCATGTTTGGCCCTTGCTATGCTCAGTGAGTTGAAGGTGTTTACTGCGCTTCAAGATTCGTGTGCCACTAAGACTGGATGAAAATACATGTGTGTGTCTTCAGGGAGAAACAATACTGCAAAATAAAAACATGAGTTTTTCTGTGGCACTATGTGCCATGTATATTTGCCGATGATGGTGCCTGGGTCATATTATGAATGGGGTGACAGTGGGTCAAGGCTTTGGAACGAGGAAGTCTGACATTTCCAAGATGCAGGTTTGTGCTTGTCGGTGTGTGGGGCCCCATTGACTTTTGCCTTTAGTCAGTGCTCCAAATATTTTAATTCTAACAAGTATTACGTTTTCTTTACTCCTCGTTCTAGGATTTTTCCCTGCAGAGGAATGGGAGACGTTGTGTAGGAAAATATTTGTGAAATATTGAACCATCTAGTAGGGTATTGCATGGATTCTTTTAGGTCAACAGATAAAAATCAAACATTTACGAAACCAATATTTTGTCACTTGTATAATGCATGCAGGTAAATATTCACAACTTTCAGACAGTCAAGTACACATAAGATGTATTCATTGTCATAAAACACATACAGGTGACATCCACACATACTCACATGCTCACACACAAATTGGTACATACACCCATGCACAATCAGGGGCCCAAGAATGCACAGAGCGCATACCTTCAAGCATGCATGCGCACGCGTACTGATAAACATACAGACACCTATGTACACACAAAACAACACATATCCATGTTTACATCCAGAGGCAGAATATAACATTTAAAGGCATTCGTGCACAAAGAAATAAATGTGCATAAAGGCACTAGTGCACATACAAACACTTAGGCACTCATTTATATATAAGCAAATCATGAAGGGACACCTATTAAGACAACACACATGTGCACACATACAGACAAATACAATTGCACCTTACATGCATACTTGCACAAATACAAGTGGGTAGATGATGTGTGAGTGGATAAACGATGATTGTGTGAGTGCATAAGAGGATTTCACAATGAGCGTAATAGTGTAGGTTGACAACTGCATGCTTTCAAGTATGTATCAGGAAGAATGGGTTGAAGAATTTGTGTAATGCAGGAGATAAGTATTTGGTAGTGGGTGGATAGTCAGATTGGTAGATAAATGCATAGGTATTGGTGCATGGATAGCCAATTTATATATCCAGCAACACACTCACTAAACTTACTTATTCAACAGTATGCCCACTCTTTCATCACTTTTTCATCCATCTATCAATGCACGAACTCATCCATCTATCCGTTCTCTCATCCACTCATCTATTCATCCGTTCATGACCCCTGTCTCTGACCCATTCATCCAGACTCTCAATCATCCATTGATTTGTTCTCGCACTCATACACTTGCCCATCCATACTCACTAACTCTTTAAAGATGAAGCACTTTTACTCTTAAAATAATTAACCTGTTGACTTTGTCGATATATATTTCAGGTTTTGTTAGCTGGCCACGACTTGTGACTCATTCTGACTCTGTAACTACCAGGCATATTAGGCCAGCCCAGAAGTTACCCTGTTTACATGGGTCCCCCTCTACAAGACATACACACCTTTCTACCTGACCTTTCAGAAGAACCCCACATCAGGGCATTAAGTGGGATAAATAAAGTGGGTGGCCGCTACAATGGGAATGGCATATAATTAAGATTGGCTTAACAACATAAACTACATTTCTGTGATTCCCCAAAGATGTGCACCTGGACAGGAATTTTGGTTCCTGTCTGTGCTTTCTATTATTGCATCCAGATATATAACATAACAGCTTATAAATACTTAAAACTAGCCCGGGCTATTGGCTTTGCCAATGGCTGTTAGCTGTTTAAGATAAATAAGTAACCACAATGATTTTGTTGTAAATAATTATTTTTTAGACTGTTTCAATGCTGACATTGTGAGACTGTGAATTAAATATTCCTGAGGCCTGTGTAAGAGGGGGGGGAGGGAGTCTTTAAAGCCCCAACCACTCCTGCTATGTTACACATGTATTATGCCCTTTTTCTTTCCACATCTTATCCATCTGCATATGTTACACCTTTTCTCTTTCCTTTTCAGCACCCTCTTTTCACTCTCTCCTGAATGCGCTTCCTCACATCTCCTTCACTTTACCATCCCAAAACACTCAACGCACCCATTCATCTGTAAGCCAATATTTTGACAACTATGTACCTCGTTCATACACATTTACACAGAATCATCATTTCAACTGGACTATGTGACCCTTGCTCTGTGCACTCTGTAGAGAGGCCAAGGATTGGATGAGCATGCATTCTGCACACCTTGTTGAACCACTGACAGGCACTGTGAGAAACTAACACTGACTTCAGCCTCAACTCCAGAGCTCTCAGTCATGGCTTGTTATAAACACCTGGAGGTGACTCTGTTCAGAGTATGTACTGCACAGTATTAATATTCTGCACGAAAAAAATAAAGAAACACAGCATTCTTGAAAAAGCTAACACTCCTAGGTAACACAAGATTAAATAAAACACGTGAAATATGAACAGGAACTAAATTGCTGACATGGGATACCTCAATGTTTTTAGGTCCATTGTTCAAATATCGATCAGAGCTTTTGGCACTAAAGTTAAGGACATGAGTATAGGGCCTGATACTACCCGTTTTAATGTCCGTTTTTAAATATAACTGGTCAGGGACCCGGAGGGACCTAGCCCACTTAAATCCCTGTCCCGCTTGCCTCTTCCTGTGGCACTATCAATGCAATGCCCCCCTCCTCCTAGCGCTGTGCTCTGGTGAATAACCTTGCTGCTATAGTTCTAGTTTTCCCCAGCAGTGAAATTGAAAGGAGACAAAGTTTAATTATCCAGAGAACTGCATTTTATTACAGCTTAGAAGTCAGGCATTGGTTAGAATTCATATATAGTTAAAATGAAGATAAGCGCCATGTCCGGAATTTGGGTGACATGTCTGTCTCTGCAGCACGGAGTGAAAGTAAGAGTGCCATGGCGGCAGCGTAATTGACTGTAAAACACGAAGATGCATTTCAAGATCGTTCTGGCTAGTCTCCTAGCAACCGAGGATAATAGACAAGCTGCACAAGGAAATCAACTTGTCCCGGCACATCTTTTTCAAATAGCAGTTTTGTTCCAAATTTATCACAGAGCACAGAACGGAAAGACACGTGGCTTTGAGAGGCTGCATGGGACGCCTCCACCAGCCTGTGTAGGCATGGGCGTAGGAGACACTAAAATTCTGGGGGGGACAGGGACAACCTTGTGGACTTTCCAGTGACCCTATACAAATCAACGCCCTTTAAAAAAATACAATCACATAGTTTTGAAGTGAAATATTGAGAAAAGCAGGCATGTAGTCACACTTGGCATGTATGATTTATTGTTATTTACATTCACATAGTAATTAGACCAAATGTTAAAAAAACATGTATATAAATCTTGCATCGTCATGAACCAAGCAAACAAAGGTCGCTGGCTTCGGGTGGGGGCATCGTGTTTGCAAGTGCATTATGTTTTGAAAAGTACCTGCTGCTGCATTCCTGGTCTCCAGCAATTTTCAGGCAACAATAAAAATGTGAAGATAACTTCGGTGATTAATGTTCTTTAGTGAGAGAGGTCGGAGATTTGTCTAGTGGAAGTTTTGACTCATGGTAAGGTAGCCACACTGGGTTAATATGCCTGCTGCAAAGAATGTGTACTGATCCAGCGCTAACAATAAAAATAATTCTCCTATTATGCTTTGGTCATCCAGGTGCAATTATTTCTCTAACACACACACTATATCCATATGACGGTGGGGCCCATAACACTGCATATACATTCATTACTCTGTTTGTTCCCTGGATTTCCTCCGTCATGAACCTAGGAGAAAAACGATTCGCTGGAAGGAGACGGGATACCTCTTTATAATGACATAATAATTCTCATCTGTTTTTAAGGTATTCCGCTCATTGGTCGATGGACCAACTAGTAGGAATCAGTTGATGGTGATTAAGACCAGCTCAATCACAATGAACTCTTTTACCATTTCATTATTAATCATTAAGCTAAAGAAAATCACTGAGTCATTTGTTTTAAGACTAATAAAGTTTATATAAAGTTTTGTAAGCAGGAAATTGAGATTAAGCTTATTATTCAGATCATTGCATTTATCATCAATATAAGAATAGTTTGAAATTGCAAGGCACTTTTATTAGACGGAAAAATGAGGTTATCATAATAAGAACTCTATAGATCAATCTATCTATCTCTCTGAGGTAAGACTAATAATTCTAATAAAATCTATCAATAAAAGTTCTCCTAAAGCAGCATCTTTATACTCAACTGGAAAAGGAAAAATAACAGCAGCAGCATCAGCTCGTCAGCCTCAGCAACTGCAACTTCTCCCATCTACAGCATCTAACTTCTCCAGCATCTCCCGCAGCATCCCGCAGCATTCCCCAACCGCCAACTCCGCTCCGCCGACCTCTCCCTCGCCACCTTCCCTCGCATTCGAAGAACTACCACCGGCGGCAGATCCTTCTCCCACCTCGCCGCCAAGACCTGGAACACCCTTCCACTAAGCCTACGACAGACCCAAGACCTGTTGACCTTCAGGAGGCTACTCAAGACCTGGTTGTTCGACCAGTAGCAGCACCCCCCCCCTTTTTCTTTTTTCCCTAGCGCCTTGAGACCATCACGGGTAAGTAGTGCGCTTTACAAATTCTGTGATTGATTGATTGATTCCTCGCAGCATTCTAACCCCTCCCACCAAGAGTAGGTCTTCTTATACCCTAATTCTAGCTTACAGCATAAAATGTTTCTTCTTACATGGTGCGATTCATTCTCATTGGTCAAAACTCAGGTCCATATACATTTTAATCAAACTTCCTGGTCTTAACCAGTTCCGTGTGGAATGTCCATGCAAGCATCGTTTCCCACAGTTCATGCACTTGCTCATCCGTTTCGATCAGTCCAAATTGTATCTTTTTCTGTTACATTTTGTATAATACAGTTCCGTCTATTGATTCAGGCAGGCTTCTCACGCTTCTTGCTGATCATCTTGGCACACATCTGCTCAGAAGGGTCACAACAGCCTTGACCATACTTTCATCTTAGCCGCTCGGCATCAGCACGTGATCATCCCTTTTCCACAGCCTCTCTCCTCTATCACATGGTCTCATCCGCTCATGCACACTCTAGTAACTCGCGGCCATTTTATATTGCTGCTCGGCAGGCCTAAGCGCACTATTTTCAAAGATAAACAAAATGTTATTAAAACAAAGAAATATAAACCCTTTCGTTTCCCTCCCGTCTTTCTACGTACCCCAATTAGTTATTACCTAGCAGAAGCAACATAAAAAGCTGTCCCTTACTTACCATCGCTTTATTTTGCAACCACACGTTTTATTTAAAAGCACAAATCATGCATTTATTATTTAATTAGTACCCAAATATTATGTTATGTTAGACACGTAAACAAATTATAAGTCAATTAATTTGCACACAGAATTGCGTGTTACCATTAACCCTTAACATACATTGTTGGTTATTTACTTAAACGAACATGTTTATTAATATTGTACGAAAATATTAGGAGGTTAAAAATTTTTACATTTACCCTGCTCCATCAGTACCACGCAGATCACAAAATGCATATAATGTAAATAGGTCAGTGAGCTACTGCTTTTGTCTGAGAGATTCTTTTGTTACTTGCAGTTTATAAGTTAAAATCCTAACATTGAACAGTGAGCTATTAACCATCAGCAAAGAGCTGCATGAAAACTGCAAGGTATAGATTAGAGCGTTATGATTTTTCCCCAGTCTTTCATTATCCTAATGTTGGAAAATGGGTTCATTAGGATATAAATCAATTCTGATTATTAAAGAGAACCCCCCAACCATGGTGTTATGTTTTAAATTCTGAGTTTGTGCTTCTCTAGTGTTGCAAAGCCATCCTGTGCCCTGGGCAACCCCCCCCAACCTTTTGCTGACTGGTACTGGTGGTACCTGACTCTGACTGACCCTGGGCTCTGTCTAGCCAGGCCCAGGGCCAGTGCTATGCTGAAAGAGACACTTAAAAATACAGTGAAAACACCTACATACACTAGGGTGCACTATGGGTTGGGGTACCCCTCTATGATTGGCATGACCTCTCCTATAAGGCCCTAGTACATAATAGGGCAGGGGGATTAGAACTACCTTTAAGTCCCTAATATATAATAGGGCATGGCAGTTTAAAGGCCAGCAGCCTTTCTGCACTTGCACTGCTGAAGCCTGAGGTCAGTTTAAAAGCAGCCCTGCAAATTGTGCCCAAACTCGTCTTTTGTGTTGGGGGCACTTACAAATTGATAAACTACAATGTTGGGGCATATTAGATATCCCCAGGGTTTCCCCTAGGTGTCCCAGGGGTGGGGGGGTCAGGTATCTATAAGTAGGACCCTTATAAAATGAGTTTTATATTCCCTGGGTTTAGTGAAATTGCACATTTCACTGCCCACACTGTAGCAAAGTTCTTCCCAAAATCGACTTTTGTGCTAGGAGCACTGTGAAGTGAGGATCTGCAATATTTGGATATATTCAGAACCCCTATAGTCTTTCCTAGGTGTTCCACGGGTAGGGGGTCCTGTAGGTATAAGCAGGGTCCTTATATAGGGCCTGGTATTGGAGAAATTGGCCAGTTCATTTTTCCATTGCAGATACCCAGCCCATAGGTTAACATTGCAAGAGGTTATTAATTAATAACTGGAGAAAGGAAAGCCATAAAACTAGGATTAAAGGACTCAGAAGAATGTCAATGATAAATGCAACAATATGGTATTGTTGAATTTATTCTAAAATGTACAGACAAGAAGTTATAAGACTTTCTTGTCTGTAAGCCACAATTCAGCCCTGTAGTGCTCTGCCTTGATTGGTCAGAGGTAAGTGGATTAGCCTGGCTGTTTGAAGAGGTGATAAATGACCCCTGGGGTTAGGAAGCCTTTCTGGGAGGAGAGGTTGCCGGGCATAGGAATGCCAGATCCAGGGGGAGAGGTAGTAAATAATGCTCTTCAAGGGAAGGAGGAGACAAGCTGGAGAAATCACTTTCATTTACACCTCTCCCCCCCTGCCCCACAGCTGGATGGGGGATTAAGGAGGAATTCTCAGATGTAAGGGGAGTGGACCTATGTAGATGAAGCCATCCTGTAGGCTGGTTTAGTTAGTTCTGCTCCCTCTGCTGGAAAATCAGCCATGATGAATTTTGGAGAAATTGTGCTTTCTGGGAGAAAATGATACCACACTTTAGAGGATGTGGTCATACCCTGGGGCATTGCCCTGCACCTCATTGGACAGGAGTGACCTCCTTCTTGACCCAGAGAATTGGAATAAGTATCTGAGAGGGACAGAGCCTCTCAGATGCTGCTGCTTGAAACTTGAGAGAAGAAGGGTCCATGCTGAGGATCTTGATTTGCGCCAACCAGGCCCTGGACTCTGAAGATTGCGCCTGTTGCACAATCTGGAATTACAGCCCTGTGGACTACCTTGCTTCAAAAGGACTAAAGAGTGGACGCCCTGC
This sequence comes from Calotriton arnoldi, assembly GCA_963921515.1. Taxonomy (NCBI): domain Eukaryota; kingdom Metazoa; phylum Chordata; class Amphibia; order Caudata; family Salamandridae; genus Calotriton; species Calotriton arnoldi. The sequence continues at coordinate 1,847,534 of CAWUFW010001109.1, read as the reverse complement.
ACACTTAAGGTTAACAGAGCTCACCTGGACCACCACCACCAAGAATCCCCAGCCTGAAGAAGTACCAGTGAATTTGTAAGGGTTTTATCCAAGTAGATTGTGGGAACTGAAGTCCCTGTCAAGGACCATCTTGGAGATTCCAGACCCTTGGAGTAAGTTTTGGACACTTTCAGACCCTTTGGGGAACTTCAGGAAGAAGTTCCAGAGGTTTGGAGAAGTTTGGAGCAACTTTGGAAAAATGCTCCATAAGTGGACCGACTCGACCTGGCCAGCCAAGCCGGCAACCCTCAACCATGAGTTTGCCTGCCGTCCAGGTCCCTCCCGCTGAAAAGCTCAAGGGGTCCGACTTCCAGAGTTTGACCGGGCATAGGCGGAAAGCCACGCCGGCGAACCGTCACCGAATCCGGCCTGGTGAAGAGCATCGAGGGACCCCATGAGAAAAAGCTCTGTAAAAGTTTCTAATTCCGAATGTAGAAAAGGTGACCGGGAACAACCATGAGAGCCAAGCCACCCACCATCAACTGTGTGCTGGCCTGGATCCCTGGCTCGTCCCGTTGGAAAGCTCCGGAGGTTGGACTTCCATAAGTTTGACCGGGAGCTCGTCGCAAGGCAAGCCGGCGAACCCTCACCGAATCAAGACTGGCTGAGAGCTTCGAGGGACCCTGGGAAGAAAAGCTCCAGAAAAGTTTCTAAGTCAGAAGGTAAGAACTTTGACCGAGACCTACCGCAAGTAGTAGCCACGCAGGGTTTCATCGCGGTCGGCCTGAAACTTTGACTTTGAGCAGGTCTAGCGTGACCAGATGTACCAATAGGCGCTATAGGTTTCTATGTGCTATATAGTGCTAAATCTTTAAAAAGTCATATCCCCAGTTCCCTACATTGGATTTTTTTAATTTTAAAGATAAAAATATTTCCTATTTTTATAAATTGGTGTTGGATTTTTATTGTGTGTTGTGTCTTAATTATTTACTGAATTGGTGTTTTTAAATGCTTTACATACCTGTCTTTGAAGTTAAGTCGGCCTGCTCACAGCCAAGCTACCAAGGGTTGAGCCTAGGAATAATTTTCTAAGACCGGTACTGAGCCATATATTGAGGTAGTGGCCTTATTGCCGGGGACAGATATACATTTGCCCCTACTAATAACCCACTTTCCAACATCCAGACCAAGCACTCTTAAACTATACTGTCTACAAGTATGGATGACATGTGACTCCTACACCTTGTAGTTTTATGTAACATTTCCTATACACAGCTTTACACACTATGATTGATTACCTCTGTGTAGTGTGTGTGATGTAAAGTGCTGGCACCCTGCACTGGTATGAGTGGCGTTATATAACTAATTAAATGCATCTGAGAGAGTGGTTATGGAGACTGAGGGGCACTGTTAAAGGGTGGTAGTGAGGGAATCTGTGGCGGAGCTGGGTTGTTGAATACCAAAGCTGTCTATTTGATTTCAGCTCCTGGCTCTTTCAGCCACCAACATAATCTCCATTCACATATCTCACTCTTGAAGCTTCTTTCTCATCTTTGCTTTCTCCCTTTTCTCTGTTTTCCATATTTCCCTTCCTCCTTTTACCAGCACCCCTTGATGCCTTTCTCTCTCTTGTTCAGGTTTACAGTCTGATGGTTTAAAAAATGTACTGGTCTCTAAAAAAGAATGCAGTTGGGCCTCTCCTGCAGACACCAGCTTAAATTAAGCATCATTAGCTTGCAGCCCACAAAGAAAATGCCAGAGTGGCTAGTCTGACCCTTTCTGCATTTTATCTCCTGCCTAAAGAGCATATACACAATTTTCTCTCCTTTCTGCAAGACACAAGGACCCCAGCCTTCTCCCTTCCCCATGACGTAGCACAGAAACATTACATATGACCAAAAATAAGGGCCACATGGTCAAACTCATCTCAGAGTCCCTGCCCCCTTTCTACCCAAAACAGTCTCCCAAGTTAACTGTTCTTACTCAGCACAACTGACTCTGGCGTTAATCTGAGCCCATTTTAATTTATCTTTTCCAGTCCTTGTTACTTCTGCTGAAGTACTTACATTACTGTTTCCATCAGAGTGAATGCTGCTTCAGAGCATCACCAGCTACCAGTCTCTTTTATGTAAATGTCGGAGGGTTCCACTACCAAAGAATGCTTGCCAACTGCACTGTGTACATCTTCTGCTATTTCTCATTCATGCCTCTTCCCACGGTATGTACGAATGCAGGGCCTCCACAGGCAGGACTTGTTGCTTGAACCCCGTGCCATCATATTTGCATTCAGCCGTGGCCCGTGCAGGTAAGAGCAGTGGGGCCGGGTTGGGGGGAGGGGGGGGGGGGAATTCGACAGACGACCACGAGGGAAAGTTAATAAATATTTCATTTTTCCTTGTCGCCGTCTGTTGAAATCCCCACTCCCACCCGGCCTCCACCGCCCCACTGCTCTAACCTGTACGGGTAGCGGCTGTTCGCATCAACTGTATTTGTAAAGTGTACATGTAGTTGAAAGGCAACGGAGTGCTTTACATGGTCAAAGGCAGAAATCCAACCAGAAAGTGAATCTGGATGGGAGATCCTGGGTTCTGCAATGGGAGGTGGACTCTTTACTGTGTTGTGATGTAATGTTCTTTAAAGACATGCATCTTCAGCTCCTTCCTAACTTGAAGCATACTTGGGGTGGTCCTAATGGATACAGGGATGTAATTACAGATCCTGAGTGTGTGGATGGGGTAGGCCTGTTTCCTCATTGTTTTATTGGTTCTTGAACGTCTGTGTCCCCCTGAATGAGGGTTTCTGAATATGTCCCTGACTGGCCCGTTGATAATTTTGCATTGTTTGTTGATGTGACCTGCATGACTGCACCTAATACTGCAGATGAGGCATCACCAGTGATGTGTACAGAACTTACAACTGTCTGCTGAGTTTGCACCACAATATCCAATCCAGAAGTATCTATACTGGCCCCATGTTGTTGACAAGTGAATTCCACAGATTACATTCTTTGAGAGCCATCATCCCTCTGTCATCCTAGACCCAGATTCATACCTAGAGCTGTTATGCTCCTGGCTGTCAATTGGCCACATGTCAAATGTAGGCCCTTCAGGACATTCTGGATTTTTGTCCCACTGTACTTTGCATGCCTGGATTTCAAAGTCCATGCCTATAGTAGAAAATGTAAAACTACAAGTACCCATTTGCAAAAGGCTGCTGGCTAAAGAGCCATGACTGGCTGATGACCTCATCTGTGATTCTTGTCCACTTGGAGCTTTAAAATTTAAAGTTACTCTTCTGAAAATCTAATTTATACAGTATTCAAAAGCATAGTTTCTTAATGAAGGCCCAATTGAGTGTCCCTAATTCAAGAAGACCCACAGCTGTCACAGACAAACACAAAGAGACAGCACAGAGGGCATGTGGTGCTAAAGCACTTGCCACACGTTTTATTGAGTATTTAAAGAAGATGCCCTAGCAGGCCTGGAAATTCTAAAGGTGGACGGGGCGCCAACTGGCGCAAGGGGTCATAAGGGCTACTCACATTTCGATTGTTGGTGCAATACTGTGAGTAAATCTTTTGCACTTTTTGTGAATCACAATTACAACAGGCCTAAGTGGGAAAATTAAGCTTTAAATTGGTAACTTTGTCAGGCCATTAATGGTACAGACTCGATAATGGGGCAACTTGCTTTTTGGTGTGCCTGCAAAAAGGGCCCTCATATTTTTATCCGGGTTCAGAGTGGTACTGCCTGAATAAGTGTGGCTTATCTTTAATGTTACCAGAGGTCTCCATAATATCATCAGAGACACAGTGGTCAAGTCATGGGCTTTCCCTTTTCCTGACATTGCTCTCAGTGTATTAAATCACTTGGTTAAGCTGATGTAATGCAAGACTATCTATCCCAGAATGCATTATTGTGTTTAAGGAAAGTCGGGGACTGCAAAATAGAGTTTTTCCTGATACAGTGTCATCTAGTACCTTTACTAGGCTTCTTAGTGAAGTGGGAAGGCACAGGGAAAGTGCCCTATGCAGTCTGTGATTCCTAATTTCAAGCCCCAGCTCCCACCTGAGCCAACTGTGATCTGCGACTGCCGCGCTTAACCCCACAGTCAGGCTCCCATAATACTTCAGTTCGAAAGGCCTCGACATTCAAAACACAATAGGCAGGAAGCAGTGGTCAAAGGGGAGAAAAAAAAAGTAGGAGAACTGTGGGCGGAGAATCAGAGGGCGAGAATAACCTGAGATTTGGGTCTGTGGGCGGAGTCAGAGGTGTGGCCAGAAAGAGCAAAACTTCCCTATTTTTAGTATTTGTTTGGCATTTCACTGACCAGTTAATTCAACCAATAGATACACATGTTTATTTAAGGTTTAATATGAGTTATTGACATTAAAATACATTCACAAAGAGGGATATGTTTTCAATCACAGAATGAGCCTAATATGCTTAAAAGTGGAATCACAAGCCATTTGTCTCCGAGCCATGCAGTTTCTGTCATCAGCACTTCTACTCCCTTATTCCACAAGTGCAGTTCAAACATAAATTGTAAAATATCCTAGTTTGAAAATGTTTTCCACTTAATTATGGCTATATCATATTTGCCACATAATACATCATCTGCTGCATAATCTAACAATTTCACCCAAATCAATTTTGTAGCTCAAACGGATCAAAAAATACTAAAAGAAATGTGACTTATGTTGCTGCCAAGTGTAGGGCCCTTTGCAAAAGTTGACTGGTCACCTTTTGCACTGCTGTATTTGCATGTTACACAGGTACTAATGAGGCAAAAGCTTTGCAGAGGCTGTTAGTATGTATAAATATGTCAAAATAATAAAGTATCATCAAATGTACCGCATTAAGCTGCAGCCTTTTTTTTGCTGCATAATTTAGTCAACACTGCGACATAATTGTGGCCTCCATTGCTGCATAACTCCAGTGGCCTGAAAGCAGGCTGCACATGTTAAAAGTATTTGTGCATGAAGCAGAGACCATGAAGTTTGCGAACCTAGGGGCTGATTAAGAAGGCAGACGGACTTCAGTCCATCCGCCATCGTATCGGGGAATGGGACCGCCCGCCTACAAGGTGGCGACTCCACAATAGGCATTACAATGTGACCGCCACTACGGCTTTCGCAATGCTTATCTTTTACATTGCGGCAGGTGATGCTGGCTGCATCACCCGCCGCAATGTAAACAAGCATTTGCAATGCAATAGGTCTCGCATTTGCTAGAGTTGGAGCTATTGGCATTGTAAATGACAATGCCTTTTATTCATTTGTTTTGAAAACCTGCAAGCGGTGCATAAACATGCACTTTGTACGTATAGTCCTTGCTTACAAGAAGCAAGGCTGTCAGTAAAAGAGACTGCCAGCTTTGCTTCTCATAAGCAAGAGCTAGAAGTACAAAGTGCTTGTTTACGCACAGCTTGCAGGTTTTCAAACGCATAAATAAAAGGCATTGTCATTTACAATGCCAACAGCTCAAACTCTCGCAAATGCGAGACCTATTGCATTGCAAATGCTTTTTCTGTTTTTCCCCAAAATCCAGGAATCCAGCAGTGAGAAGACGAATAACGGCATCCACTACCGCCTGCAGCTCAGTGGTCGAAGTGGGGGAAAAAAAGTATGGGAACTGTGGGTGGAGAAACAGAGGGCAGGAATAACCCAAGGATTGGATCAGTGGGAGGAGCCAGAGGTGTGGCCAGAATGCGCAAACATCCCAATTTTTAGTATTTGTTTGGCATTTTACTGCCCAGTTTAATGAACCAATGGATACACATGATTATTTAAGGTTATAATGAGTTATTGACATTAAAATACATTCATAAAGTGGGATATGCTTCTAATCACAGAATGTTCCAAATACGATAAAATGTGGAATCACAAGCCATTTGTCTCCGAGCCATGGAGTTTTGTCATCTGCACTTCTCCCTTTTTCCACAACAGCAGTTCAAACATGAATGGCAAAATATCCTAGTTTGCAAATGTTTTCTATATAATTATGGCTCTGCCATATTTGCCTCATAATGCAAGATCTGCTGCATGATCTGACCATTTAAACTAAAATTGTTTATAGCTCAAAAGTTAATAAAAAATTTGACTTGTGTTGCTGCGGAGTGGATGGCTTATTGCAAAGGTTAACTGATCACCTTTCTCACTGCTGCATTTGTATGTTACACTGGTCCTAATAAGGCAAAATATTTCCAGAGACTGTTAGCATGTGTACACATGTCAAAATAATACAATATCAGAAAATATACTGCATTACGCTGCAGCCTTTTTTTTAATGCATAATTTAGTCAACACTGCAGCATAATTTTGTCCTCCTTTGCTGCATAATTAATTCCAGTGGCCCCACAGCAGGCAGCACATGTTGAAAGTGCTTGTGAATGAAGCAGAGAGACTGTGAAGTTTGCGAACTTAGTTTGGTGTGCGTGCAAATCCTGCATTGCCAATCCCTGGTGAGTTGCACTACTACTTCTGAAACAAGGACAATGGAGGTACGTATGGGTGAGGCAGACTGGCCTCAAGGGCAGGGCCGGCCTTAGCACTGGTGGTGTCCTGTGCATTAATGTTTGTTAGTGCCCCCCAATGACCACCTCTGCCATGGATTCCCTCACTACCACCCTTTAACAGTGCCCCTCAAGTCTCCATAACCACACTTTCTCTCAGATGCATTTAATTTGATTTGCAGCACAACTCATACCATTGTAGGGTGTCAGAGCACTTTACATCACACACATTACACAGAGACAATCAATATGTGTGTAAATCACTGTATAGAAAATGTTACATAAGACTAAGGACTACAAGGTGTAGGAGTCACATGACAACCATACTAGTAGGCCATATAGTTTAATAGTGCTTGGTCTGGAGAAACACAAACTCAGAATTTAAAACGTAATACCATGGTTGGGGGTTCTCTTTAATAATCAGAATTCATTTCTGTCCAAAAGAACACTTTTTGCAACATTAGGATAATCAAAGACTGGGGGAAAAAACATAACGCTCTAATTTATACCTTGCAGTTTGTATGCAGCTCTTAGATGACAGTTAATAGCTCACTGTTCTATGTTAGGATTTTAACTTATAAACTGCAAGTAACAAAAGGATCTCTTCGACAAAAGCAGTAGCCCATTAACCTATTTACATTATGTGCACTTTGTGATCTGCATGGTACATGTTCTTTGCAGCAGACACATTAACCCTCTGAGCTAACTTTCCACTAGACAAAATTCCGATCTCTCTCTAGGAAGAGTCATCATGACATTTTTATTGTTGCCGAGCATTGCTGGAGGCCAGGAAGGAGGCAGCAAGCGCTTTTAAAACCATAATATACTTGCAAACATAATGCCTCCACCCAAAGTCAGCACCCGGTGCGGTCACACCGGTTGCGCAGCCCTAGAGTTGGCCCTTCTCAAGGGTCCTGTGACCTCAGTGACAGAGTCACTGTTGTTCTAGGGTGTGCTGCTTCATAGGCCTGCCCGCAAGACTGGAGGTGAACTTCAGTATGGATTGTGGTGGACAAGCCTTGAAGGTTAACCTTCACTTTTCATGCTAGGGTCCACCTGCTGGTGCTAAGACACCAGGGCTTCTAAGGTCTTGCAAAGCCTTCTAAGGTCTAGCATGGGATTATGCTCTCTCAGGAAAGTGGTCTGGTGGACTGGTTATTAAGTATGAACCTGGTTCCCCAGTTCCAAATTCAGCAGCTCTGGCCATAGTGCCACATCCTTTCCCCCACTGAACACCATACTGGCCCCCCCTGACAAAAACTCACACTGCCTTCAACTACAACCCAATTGTTGCCGGCTATAAACACCTGGATGCGGCTCAATTCAAATTACGCACTAGACAAGAGCAATATGCAGCCTACAAAAAAAAAAGTAACAACATCCTGGAGAAAGCAAAAACTCATAGGGCCTGATTCACAGAACTAACTTACGTCAAAAACGTAAAGTTAGTACTTTTTGGTATTCACAGAATACACTTGCTCATTTTGGTATTCACAGAATGAACTTACTCATTTCGGTATTCACAGAAGTTAGTAGTCCTAACTTTAGGACTCCTAAATGCCTTCTGTGAATACCGAAAGTCTTAAAGTTAGGATTTTTCTCAGTTTAGGAGTAGTAAAGTTAGGAGTTAAATACCCCGAGCTTCCGGTAGATGTGGGAGGCGTAGGAAGGGGCGCGTGACCGCCCTTAACTCAACCACCCTCTCAAGTATATATTAGGCCTTTACCACCCTGGCTGACACTTGATACACACAGGCCCCCGTGCCCAGCCCTACGGTTGGCCGCAGTCACTGCAAACAACATCGAATGCTGCAAGGAAGATTTGGAAAATAGTTTCATCAATTTTATTTTAATGGCAAAGTTGCAGACCCCGCCGATCCTTTTAATTCTAAACTTGGAGGAAGCTGTGAGGTGCGAGTGCATGGTGTTTCTTTAATGCTTTCCTTTTGGCTTTTAATTAAACGGCGCCTCTGTTACATTTCGTCTACTGGCACGGGGCGGGGTTGGTGCGGCACCCTTTAAAACAAGTGGTGCGCGCACACGCGCCACAGCGATAACATGTGGTTTCAATTATCGCGCCCGTGTCTGGGCACGATAATTGAAACCACATGGCCTATTGCTGTCTATTACGCGCACCAAGCGCGTAATAGACACCAATAGGCCATGGGCGGAGCAATGTGCCCGCCTTTGGCCAATTGCGTGCAGGCTTTCATAAAAAGACGCACGAAAACGCCAATGGGGTAGCACAAAAGGAATCGCACACGCACGAGCGTGTGCGATTCCTAGGTCAGTGCTGAATCCCCGTTTTTTCATCTACTAAATGTCTCACGCTGCGCGAGCACTTCTGCGCAGTGCAACGCTAGGCGCGAGACCAAAAAAGGGACATGTTACATATATCACTGCACTACGTGGCAGGCACCATGCGGTGCCAGCCACATAATGCAGTGATATGTAGGGGGCACCATAGGTGCCCCCCCAGGTTCCATGTCTTGGGCCCGGGGGGAAAGGGGCCCGCTACGGGCCCCCAATGTCCCTTTCTGCCAGCTTTTCCATGGTGGGTGAACCGCCATGGAAAGGCTGGCGGGTAAGGTACATCGTAATCCCTACTAAGGTGCCTGGTAGGCACCATCAGCATTGCAGGAATTACGAGCCCCTCCACCGCACCGGTGGGCTCAAGGAGCCCGTCGGGTGCGTGGTGGTTGGTCTTTCTGACTACCAGGGAACCGCCTGCCATTGTAATATGGCGGGCGGTGATGCAGTCCCGATGGCGGTGGGACCGCCACCGATGGGGTGACGGTGGCGGTCCCACCGCCGTTATAATCACCCCCTAAGTTTGGTGTGCATGCAAATCCTACATTGCCAATCCCTGGTAAGTTGCACTACTACTGCTGAAAAAGGCCAATGGAGGTACCAATGGGTGAGGTGAACTGGCCTCAAGGGTCTTGTGACCTCAGTGACAGAGTCACTGTCGCTCTAGGGTGTGCTTCTTCGTATGCCTGCCCGCAAGGCTGGAGGTGAACTGCAATATGGATTGTGGTGGACAGGCCTTCAAGGTTAACTCACACTTGCCACCGTTAGGGTCCACCTGCTGGTGCTAAGACACCAGGGCTTCTAAGGTCTATCGGGGCCTTCTGAGGTGTAGCATCGGAATATGCTCTGTCAGGAGAGTGGTCTGGTGGACTGGTCATGAAGGCTGAACATGGTTCTTCAGTTCCAAATTTGGCAGCTGTGGCCAGAGTGCCTCATCCTCTCCCACACTGATCGCCATACTGCCCCTCTGAGAGAAACTCGCACTGCCTTCAGCTACAACCCAATTGTGCTGCGACTCAATTCAAATTATGCACTAGACAAGAGTAAAATGCTGCCTGAAAAAAAAGTAATAACATCCTGGAAAAAGCAAACACTCATAGGGAAGGCAAGGATAAGTAAAGCATGTGAAATGTAAGCAGGAACAACATGGCTACCTTAACTGTTTTAAACTCATTATTCAAAAATCAGTAAGTGATTTTGCCCGAAAAGTTCAGGACATGACTACAGGACCAGGAAGGGACCCATTTCAATGTCCATTACTTATATCCTTACAAAATGTAAGCAGTTTGGTTTAAAAAAGACCACATCCCTGAACACAGAGCAGCGGTATACATTTTATAAGCTAAAATAATTAAAACAGTTGAAAACGATCATATTAAATGTTTTCCACTCCCCCCATCAACCAGGTACTGCAGTCCCTTTAGGAATGGTGCACTTCCCCACCCTGGGAAAACAATGTTGTTCAAAGAAATATAAAAAGAAATTAGCGCTTAACTGGCAAACTCTGTAAAGTGGCGCTAATGTGTGTGGGTGTAAATAACAACAATCTGGCCTGTCTGCTGACCACTCTGTATAGCTTTATTTAGTTATTTAATTATTTTTCGTATTTTGATACTTTTTTCTCTCCGTTCCGAGGTTGTACTTTGGAATAGAATACGGTCAGAAAATGAGGACATTTCCAGCCAAAGTGTTTCGTTCTTTTTTGGATCCATTTCACAGGGAAACAAATAAAGAAAAGGAGAGGCAAGAGAGAGTACGTGAAAGCTGTCTCTTTAAATCAGCAAGTGAGGAGGAGTGAGACAGAGACAGAAAGAGATGGAGGAATAAAGAGAGAGAGAGAGGGGAGGAGGGCAGCTGCCAGAGGCAGAGCAGGAGAAGTGGACACTGTTCTTGCCTTCTATGTGCAGGAAGAAAAAGAGACAGAGGGGCAGATTTACAAGCCCCTTGCGCCACATTTGCGCCGCCGTTGTGTCACTTTTGTGACGCAGCGGCGGCGTAAAGCTAACGCCATGCTGCAACGGATTTACAACGTGACGCATCTAGAGAGATGCGTCACGTTGTAAAGCTCTGCACCACATGAAACCTGCGTCAGATTTCATGTGGGCGTTCCAGCGCAGGGTGGGCGTTCCGGCACAGGAATGCCTCGGAAAAGTGCCTGAGTGAAATCTACAAGATTTCACTCAGTCACTTTTCCGACGCCGCTGTGTCAAAACCTTGCGCCTGCTTGAAGCAGGCGTAAGGCGTGACGCACCATGTTTCAGATAGGCTGGGTTGGCACAATGTTGGAGTTGCGTCGCGCCCGCGACACGACTTCAGCACTGCGCCAACCTTACGCCGGCAGATGCGACACGCATCTGCCAATCCTTGCGCCATGGCGCGCCGCATTGTAAATGCGGCGCATCCGTGGTGGCGCAAGGATAGCATTGCGTGTCGCACGTTTCCTGGCGCATCCCTGCTGATTTGCAGGGATGTGCCAGGACTCGTAAATCTGCCCCACAGTTTTTTTCCTTCTCTGCCCGTCCCAGAATGGCTGAGCCTTACTACAGCATAACAAAGGGAAGAGGGCGGGTGGCCTCTTGGACTGCAGGCAGGTCACAGGTCAAGTGCAGGGCCATTAGGTAGCGCTTTCGCACGCTAATGGCTCTGCGAAAAACAGAAGGGAGAGGGGAAATTCTTTTGTCCCCTCGTCCCCCCCACCCTCGTCCCCCGTGCCCCCCACTCCAAAATCTGGGGGGATATATCCCCGCGTCCCCCACACTTCCTATGCCCATGTGTGCAGGGGGCAACTGTTACCCTGTGTCTAACAGTGCCCACCTCTAGCTTCGAGGGTGAAACTATGAGCCAGCACGATGTGTACATGGGAGAAACGAATTGGGGGCCCTGCAACAATAGCCATGCCTAACTAATCACTTCTACCTGCCTCTGCCGAAGGAGCCACCTCAGTGGCTAGAAGGGGAGGGGGCATTATGTTATTTTATGTTCTGTTAGTGTCTTTGTGTAATGCACAGTCTATAAGTATGGCCTCATAATGCAAGCAGGGTACAGCCTTAAATCAAAAGGGGGCATTCCTTGAGACTCTGATGCAAAAGGGGGGTCGGGCATTTAACATATGAGTTTGCTGGCTAGTCCTCTGACCTCCTGGCCAGGGAAACTGCTCTCCCGTCGCTACGTCATTGTGCCGCTGCCCCTGCACCTCCCTGCCTACAGGTAAGGTGTTCGAGGCCCTCTTCCACCTGCAGGCTCCTGCCTGTGCCTCATCCCTGGTGGTCCAGTGGGAGAGCCTTCAACTCCACCCCTGATATTTGAAACACTCCTGCATCAGTGTCCTAGCCCAACCTCGTCTCCTACCCCTGCACCCATGGCCCTAACTGATGGTCTTCATTAATCAAGAGCAAGGATAAAGTCCCTCTTCGGCCTCCTCCACATCTTGTTGAACAAGGGGTCTTCACTTTCATCCTGACCTAACCTCCAGACACACATCTCTCCATGAATAAGGCTGCTTTTCAGACTGATCTGAAGTTACACTGACCACATCCTGGAGCCATCACTTTAAATTCATAACTAACTAATCCTGACAAGGCAGACTGCTGCATCGCACAATTCCTCCCACTCAAACATTTGCACACCTTTCCACACTTATCTGTGGTCTCTCTACTGGTCACCCATGAACCGGGTCATCTTCTCAGCCTAGCTTGCTGGCCTCTCCAACTCTGCAGAACCAGACGTGCTCAGCGTGTCCATTCGGGGAGTAACATAGGCCCCCGCAGCCCTTGCGGTGCGGGGGGGGGGGAGCTCCAGGGACCCCTCTCAGCATAGTGCCCTGGCCTGAGAGCTCCTGATTGAGTCTGGAGGGTGGACCTTCCATGCACCTTGGGGGGGAGGGGTGGATCAATTTTCATTATGCTTTGTACAAACGGAAATGGCGAACGCTGTATCGTATCACGGATACTGACTCTTTGATTTGCTACCCGTATCACGGGTTTATTGACATAGGACGGATTGACTTCAACTTATACTCGTATGTATACTACCTTGCAGATTTTGGGACATATTCGACATATATGTAGATATTCTGTCTATTTGAACAAAGGTCACGACTAACCAGTTATTGACTTTGAGCCCTGATGAAGTTCCATCTGTGGAACGAAACGCGTTGGCTGATGTTCAACTTTTACGATTAACAACATTAAAGAAACTATTTTGGATACATTTGGAGAGAATTGACTCTACTTTGGTGCACCTTCCCCGTTTGTACAAAGATTACGTATCTGGTTTCCAGTGGAGCTGAACTGCGGCAAGCTTTGGAAGTGGTTACACAGAACTTTTAATATTCATATACACTTGGGATTAGATGTGCTGAACCTTTGGTCAGCCGCAGTTTGTTTATGTGTTATCAATTTTCATTATGCCACTGGTGTCCAGGCCACTTATTTGACCGCAGGGCTAGCAGAAGTAGATAGAGACGACTGTGAAGGACTGACACAAAATGACTGAATGATTGTGATGATATTTCTATGTGTGCGTTTACAGTATTTTTCTCTTGTCTTTTAGTCTGGGCTCACGCACATGTGCCAGAATGGGCAGTGCAATTTGCATGTACTAACATGTCAAGATAAGTGATGTACTGGATATCGGGATTTATCACAATAATAATAATAATAATGATGTAGTATTAATTACAAACAGAAGAGGCTAATAAAACAAAAAAATATATATATTTTAAATGTGAAAAATATATTGATAGCTCTAAATATTCAGTTGCCTTAGGTGTTATATAGATATTTATATCATATTTCTGTAACCAAGAGACTTCTTGGAATGAGCTGAGCAGTCGCATCACATCTTTTGTCCCAGTGTTTCCTTTTGCAGCAGGCGGGCGGTTAGGCCTCTATAGTGATCCTTAAATCTAAGAGTGTCCTTGCAAGGGTTGACTGGTTCAGGGTTGGTTTGGCAGCCTGGGTTTGTGTGCTGACAGCAGACTGGGACCATTATAGTGCCTACAGGGGCTTTTGGCAATATGGCTTCCCTTCCTGCCTTGGAAGTGACTAAGTATGAGAGTGCCTCACCCATTAATAAAGGGGTAAGAGAGGGAATGAGTGAGCCTCCTTGAAAGGACTCTGGCCATGTAATGAGTATGATAAACAACAACAACTCGCTCACGTACCTTCCCCTTGCACCACAATGAACATCAGCTACAATGCAGGTAACATAATAGCAGCGGTCCCTGGTAAACAAACGCTCCCAGAGGTGAGAGGCAAACCGTGAATGTGTATGCACCCCTAGAATGAAAAAACATATATTAAGGCACAGTACATGGGTGTATAGGGTAGCTGTTAATCTTGCCTTCTGGGGGTGAGTTCGGTGGTCCCATGAACATGGACACACGAGCGTCTTGCAGATTGAAAGGAGACAGGGACCATTCCCGGGGGACCCTAAAGTCTGTCTTCAATGGGGCAATGCAATGTGGGTTGACTCACCATAGAGCCTTGAGCAGGTATCTGGTGTGCCGGAGAAGTTCTATTTTTGTGAGCCTTTGTAAATATGATGGATACCTTCTTGGAAAGGTCAACAAGATGCAAATGCATTTAACAAAGGTATGCACGTGCAGAGTGTAGATGGCCATAAGAGTTTGCGTGGGGCCGTATTCCCAAACACATCATAAAATAACTAACAATAGTACAAAAACATGAAGGACTTCTTGACTGCCATTTTCCTCAGCATCATCTATGTGTTTCATGACTGCCATGTGTTGTTCCTTATGATCACCTGTAGAACGACCTGCCTTGGTATCCCTAGGCGGCTATCTGGACGTTTTCCTGTTGTGTTAACCCTTCTTATCACCTGTGGACTGAGATGACTTGTTTGAACGTTTTGATCACCCATTTCTCGGCTTGATTTGTACCTGTCAGTACATTATCTTTCTTCTAGAACACTATCCAAGCATCTGAGAATCCCTCTGGAAATGTTACTGAAAGACATTCTACAAGGGTATCAGGTTTTCTATTCACTGCCCCTCATTGATTGTCACTAGTATTAAGTCTCCCTGTGCAAGATATTTTCCTATGTTTCTCCCTGTTTGATCTTGAGCTGGTCGATGCACATCTAGCGGTGGACTGCTGTGAGGACGATGCCCAGGATCATGGATTAGATTTGTGATGAGGAAGGTTTTTTTAAGCGATCGGGATGTTAGCATACTTGGAGAAAGTGGGGCAGATTTACAAGCCCCTTGCGCCTTCTTGCACTGCCATTGCGTCACTTTTTGTGATGCAGCAGTGGTGCAAAAAATGCGGCCTATTTACAATGTGACGCATCTAGGGAGATGCGTCATGTTGTAAAGCCCTGCGCCACATTATACCTGCGTCAGGTATAATGTATGCAGGGTGGGCGTTCCCACGCAGGAAAGCCTCATAAAAGTGACGCAGTGAAATCTACAAGATTTCACTGCGCCACTTTTAGGACGCCACTGCGTCAAAACCTTACACCTGCTTGAAGCAGGCGTAAGGAGTGACGCAGTACAGTAAGGCCTCAAAATACATTGCTGGAGTTGCGTCGTGCTTGCGACACAACTCCAGCAATGCATGACTTTTGGGCCAACAGATGCGTCAGAATTTCTGACGCATCTGTTAATCCTTGCGTCATGGAGCACTGTATTGTAAATACAGCGCATCCATGGTGGCGTAAGGACATTTGACGGTGGCGCAAGGAAACTGACGCATCTATGCAGATGCGTCAGTTCCTTGTAAATCTGCCCCAGTGTGTCTAAGTACCCGAGGGCTGCCATATTGCAGAAGCCAAAGGTGAATTGGAAGGGTTGGGAGTCGAGCCTTGGAGATTCTGTAGTCAGGTGGGTCACATATGACACAAAACGACACAAACAGCGGTTTCTATCAAAATTTCGATGCAAATAATTTAGTTGATGCTCGTGCAATGCCAAATGACTTTCAGTGCATAGCTGAATGAATGCAAAGGGGGTGTAATTCTCAGCAACAGTGCTACTGCCCTTTGAATTTCACATACAGCCTAATCTATGAATATACCATGACCTGGCTTTGCGAGAAATCCTAGCGCTAAATTAACCCATGAGCAAATAATGGGCATACGGAACATCACATGTATCTCAGTGTATAATATGTGTAATTTGCATTACATGCTACATTTTATATATCTTACACTTGGCGGTTAACACTGCATAAAAATTTCTATTGGAGACGCATTTCAATGCAAATGTCACACTAGAACCTGCTGGTGCACATTTGCTCCATACCACAATGCCTCAAATCGTGTTAATACAGCATTTTTCACAGCTGAAGACATCAGGGGGATCCAACTCTTTGCACATATGGTGTTTTGTATTTTTATTTTTTTAACCATTTGTGCAATGCAGCGAAGATTTTCAATCTAGGTCTATATGTTCCAAGATTTATAACAGGAGTGTCAGGATGGGCCTGAAATTGTACAGGTCATTTGGCTCATGGGAAAGCTTCTTGAAAGAGGTTTTATGTGATTTAATTTGAGAAGTGCCAGAAGAACTCACGTCTCAATGGAAGAGTTGAGGAATGCGAGGAATGAGGCTGACATTAAAAGGAGCCTCAGTATTTTCCTTAGAGTGTACTTAACAAGTATCTGCTCTAAACCTGTAGTTCTTGAAGTTACCCAGGCAGTTTGTTAGCTGTCTTGGGAGATGTGGTAATAGGCATCTGTGAAAGACTGGTGAAGGATGAGGACACTGGAGTTTGTGAGGGAAGCCATGTTTGTGCTTCTCTCACAAAAGCAAATTGTTATCAGGTGAACTAGAAAGTCTATAGCTTTGTTGAGCTCAGTGATGTGTGTGCTGAAGCTGTGGTAGGTTCGAGATGCTGTTCATGGCTGAAGACAACTACGTCATGACTTACTGAAAGTGTGAACTCTTTTACCCGTAGCTTCGGGTTTTCATAAACTTGAAGCTCTGGGTTGTCTATTAGTTCCTGGGCATGGGGGATGTAGCAGGCCACCATGCCTGTGAATATTGCGATTCCCAATGGGTTGCAAACAGAGATCTACCTCATGAATATTAATGAGGTAGGTCTATTTGTGACCCATTGGAACTCGCAATATGTGTGACACATGCATTTGTACATGGGTGTTTGCGATTTCCAAATAGCGAATAGCAAAAACTCGCTATTTGGTCATTGTAAACCATTCCCTATGTACATCTGCCCCATAGTTCTGCATTTTACAGCTAAGGTATGATGATCCAGCACAGTAGTAGGCTTTATGAGCGGACCAGAGGATCTTAAACCAAATTCTTTTACTCACTAGGAGCCAGTGAAGTTTTTCCATTTGGGTGGATATAGATATAAATTTAGTTAATCCTAAAATCATACTTGCTGCCGCATTCTAGACAATCTGCAGAATTTGCAAAAGATATGGAGATAGGCCCAAAAAGAAGGTGTTTCTATAATCCATCTCAAGGCATTAATACTTGGGCTTCAGCCTTCCTAGTCGTGATAGGCAGTAGCAGGAAACTTTAGAGTAGCATACACAGAATTACAAAAACAAGTGGAAACAACCTTATTAAAGTTCATAGAAAAGATAACTTCTTGTTCAAAAGGATTCACATGCTTTTGGTATGTGTAACCGGCAGAGGAGGGTTACTCTGTTTTTTCGCAACTAAGTTTTAGGCAGTTTTGCTGCAACCTATTGGCTAATTAAGTCATACAGACATAGAAGTTACTTGTAGCTGCCTACACATCCTGTGATATGGACACAACAATGTGGGTTTCATCTGCATAGGACATCTGACTCAACCCATTAGATCTAAAAAACAAAAATTGGCTAACTGAGACACATACATATTAAATAGGGTAGGGTT
Organism: Calotriton arnoldi; assembly: GCA_963921515.1. Lineage (NCBI taxonomy): Eukaryota > Metazoa > Chordata > Amphibia > Caudata > Salamandridae > Calotriton > Calotriton arnoldi. The sequence continues at coordinate 1,829,882 of CAWUFW010001109.1, read as the reverse complement.
GAGTGATGAACCTTGTGGCACTCTACACCCAATGGTATAGGGAGGAGATTCAAAAGGAGGATAAACCACATATTGGTTTTTATTTCCAAAAAAAGAGCTAAACCATTTTAATGTATTGCGCCTTATTCCAAATTCCTGCAGTCTGTCCAGTAGTACTGGGTGGTAGACAGTATCAAAAGTCGCAAGGAGATCCAATAAGAACGGGGCAGTATTGCCTCCCTGGTCGAGGATCTCTCTCAGTTCATTGACAACAGCCAAAAGTACTGTTTTGGTGCCATGCTGGGCTCTGAATCCTGACTGAGTGGAGTCAGGCAGAGGTAACCTCAAAGTATTTGAGAACTTGAAGATTAACTTGTTTTTCTAAAATTTCAGTAGGCAGTGGAACTTGTGAAATAGATCGATAGCTGGCATTGCCAGACAATTCAGGGCTAGGCATTTTAAGCAAGGGTCTAACTGTCGCATTTTTCCTCTTATAAGGAGACATTCCTTCCACTAGAGATATATTACGGATGCCTGTAAGAGATGTTGGTATCTTTCCTGTCACCAGCTTAACCCCTTCGCTGCGTCCGTCGGCCAACGGCCGTCGTGAGCACTACCTCGGTAGTGCTGCGCACGTCCGTTGGCCGATGCGGCCCCGCCCACTCGTTCAAACCACCGCACCGTGGCGGAATTCGCGCCACGGTTAAGGTAGGCTGAGGGACAGGGAGCCATGAGAGAACCTGAATTCATTTCCACCACAATAGCAGAGAATGCTATTCTACCTAACATTAGTCCTACTGTTTAGAAAAGGTATGCAGGTGAGAACTATCTTTAAAACTCAAATTAGCTGCTTTTTTTGTACTAAGTTTATATTAGGTAGTCAAAGATTTGAGGGTGGGACTGGAGATAGTAATATAGAGTGTGCTTTTTAGTATCACCAATAGGATGCAATACTAGTTGCTATTCAGTCTTTTGGTAAACACTGTTGCCACTATTTTGTTGATTTTTATAATAGTTACCATTCATACTGTATGCACTTGCATAGGATTTTGATTTTATAATAATACATTTTTTAAATAAATCCCTGGATTCCTAGTGGTCTTGAGTGTGCACTACCATAATGAAAGAGGGTTTGGGTTCGACTAATTATCCCTCTGATATCTCATAGAATTGATCATTACCTGTGAGAAATTGGCTTTCTGGCTGACAGAGGTATGTACCCTGCCCAAGCAGGAACCACAATCCTAGTCAGGGTAAGTCAGATACACACCCTACATTAACCTGTGCTCAACCTCTGGTATCTTGGCACAGAGAAGTCAGGTTAAACTTAAGAGGCAATGTGTATAGTATTTCTGCAACACTTAAAACAGTATAACTGTGAAAACACCACATAAAAAGGTGCCTCACGTGGTACGAAAAATAGAACTTAATTTAATGAACAAAACAAGACCTAAATGACAAAAATCCAATAAGTAGATACTGAGATGTAAATTTGAAAGATTTGGGTGAAAATAGTGCATAAAAGCACAAAGCACCAACTGTGGTTATCTGGTCGCACCAGACTGGGGCTGAGTCAAAAGTTCAGGCCGACCGCGATGTAGCGTGGGCTGGTTACAGCGACCCACCTGCACCCGCTAAACACAGTACCTTAAATCATGGTGCGCGATCTGTTTGGCGTTGCTTTGCAAGGCTTTGCATTGTCTAGCTTCGGTTCCGAGAAGGGCCACAGAAGGCAGAGCACTTCTGAGGGTCCAGGACTGGGGTATCACCATGTGGCAGAGTAGACTCACAGATGGCAGAGTCCAGGTGCTGTTGCAGGTGAGTTGGATGTCTTTTGTGTCCCTGAGACTTCAGAAAACAGGAGGCAAGCCAGCAAACACTTGGAATCACTTTGATTCTGGGTTGGAATGATGCAAGTCCAGTCCTTCTCACTACCAGGCAAGGAGGGCAGCAGGCAGCAGATCAGCACAGCAGAGCAGGAATCCAGCAGAGTGACAGTCCTTGTAGTAGCACAACATTCCTTCTTCCTGGCAGAGTATCCATAGGTCCAGAAGTGTACTGAATTGGTGGTGTCTGAGGTCCAATATTGCTACTTTGGTGCCCTGCTTCTGGAAGGTGGGAGAAGCTTCTAGAAAGAGGCTTTGAAGTGCGGAGAATCCTTTTCCCCTCATGTCCTGGCTCCAAGCTGGCTGGAGTGACAATACAGGATTGTTAGACCTATTGTGTGGAGCCAAGTCACAGCCTATTCAGGTGGAAGTGGGCTGTGCTTAGCTCTGCTCCCCATCAAGCCAGGTAATGGCCCATTAAGGTCCATCAAGTCACACCTAAGCTCCCATTGTGTGTGGCTGTCTAGAGGGAATGCACAAGGTCCAGCTGTCACCTACCCCAGACGTATATTCAGAAACAGGCAGAAGGCACAGAATGGTTTAAGTAAGAAAATGCAGACATTCTAAAAGTGGCATTTTCCGACTTGCAACTTAAAATACAACTTTACCATAAGGTGTGATTTTAAAGTGTGGGTCCAGAGACACCAAACTCGAAAAAAAATTTTTTTCCCAATTGGAAATTACACTTATAAAATGTAATAAGGTAATCCCAATGTTAACCTACAGGAGAGATAAGGCTTGCAGTAGTAAAAAAAAATGTAAAAGTTTTTCACTTCCTGTACACGTAAAACTTAAAAGTATATGTCCAACTTTTTAAATACACTGCACCCTGCACTTGGGGCTGCCTTGGGCCTACCTCAGGGGTAACTTATGTGTATTAGAAAGGACAGTTTGGGCCTCGAAAGAGTGTTAACTTGCCAGGTCGACATGGCAGTTTAAAACTGCACACACAGGATTCTGCAATGGCAGCCCTGAGACATGTTTAAAGGGTTACTGAAGTGGGTAGCACAATCTTTGCTGCAGGCCCACTAGTAGCATTTGATTTACAGGCTCTGGGCACATGTGGTGCACTTTACTAGGGACTTATACGTAAATTAAATATACCAATTGTGGAGAAGCCAATTTTACAATTTTTTAAGTAATGAGCACATGCACTTTATCACTGGTTAGCAGTGGTAAAGGGCCCAGAGTAGTAAAGCCAACAAAAACGAATACAGCAAAAAGGGAAGGAGGAAGGCAAAAGGTTTGGGGGTGACCCTGCAGAAAGGGCCTGGTCCGACACTACCTACAATGTATCTCAATCTAACTGTGCTCAGTGGGTTGCAGGGTGGTTGCAGTCCAACTGGTTTTCTGTCTCGAGTTGTCCTTAGTGCCAGGGGGTCTAGAAAGCCTATTACCGAGCCGTGTTCTGGAAAAGTTCACCAAACGTATTAAAATAAGTCACCTATCTATTTGTTGTTTTTTTTATTGAGGAGAACTCTATTTATTAGCCACATTTAGTCCTACGCATCAAACATAAAAAACATATATTTACCCAAGCAATATTACAATGTATTATAAAAATCTGAAACTGTCAGTTAAGGAAAGAAATCTCTGCAGACCATAAAGATTCATGCAGAAGAACAGGGTTAGGAAGAGGGCCAAAGACTGTGTGCATCATTCTCTGTGTCTCTCTCTCTTCTCTGCTTCTCCCCCACCTCGCCATTCTCAGAAGAGCCATCCTAAGACAGAGAAGACCCAAAAAATAAGCAGACCACTATCATGCCTGACCCCTTCACCCAGACCCCTTAGAACTAGTATTGCCCCACAATGCCTTCTCCTACAACTAAACAGTGTAAATGAGAAGGCTGTGTCAACCTGGCTCAGGGAATATTTTCTCACATATTTTTCACTTTGAGTTTCAGAGAATCACCAATATTCTCATTGCATTCAACTCCTTTTTCATCACTGGGCATGCTTTCTTCCATTTCAAAGCCTCATGGTTAATGTAAAGAAACAACAGAAGGATGTGAGAACAGCAGTAGTTGGCAACATTCTGTTTCTCTACTCTGCTGACCTCAAGACACCCATCACTGTGTGAACTCTACCCCTGAGGCTCTTGGTCAGCTCCTAGTGACCAGGTGGCCTGTTGAAGCAGAGCGGGCTGCCAAGGGATAGCTCACCTTTGCAAACAAGTTACCACCCAACTTGGGAAGTGGAAACATTTCTATGCAATTGAGGTCACACAACATTGATACTTTCCTTTGTGACTCGCAAACAGAAAGGGAACATCAGTTTAATGCCCTCTACTGTTTGCAATTTGGAACGGACAGCAAATTCTCGTTTATGAGTAAGGAAGATTTTTCTGGCTCGTAAAAAGGGTTTAGCATGTTGTGAAAATGTGTTTTTGGTCACAAAACCTGAGCCATTTGTACAGAGTTAGAAGAAACTATCCTTATCACCTTGCAAGGTTTTATTCATCATCAAAGCAACTTCTCCAACAGACAGGAGAAGCTCAAATTCAGGAATAACTGTGCTTCAGCAGGCTTGGGTGGATCCCCCAGAACCTGAGAAGGCTTAACTAAGTTTTTGACTTGAGCAAAGGGCCATGGTCAGCTTCCTACTGAGACTTTCTGCTTCAGGACGTCCCCACTTGGTCTCTCTGAAGGGTTTGCCTCACTCTCAAGGGCTATTGTAGCCTCCCTGGTGTTTCACATCGGCTACACCAGAACTCTAGTTATGCTGTGGATACCATCTGTCTACTCAGAGCCTCCCTGCTCTCCTCTTCAGGCCTTCTCAGGGTATAGATGAAGCCTCCCACAGTTTGGACTGGACTGGGCCTAACCTCGCTCGCCCAGTCTGTCCTGCTACTCATGGCGACCCAGCCACCAAAGGTTGGTCTTCCACAGCCTTAAAGGGACCGCCTCACTTTTGTTCTCGTAGCAGTCCTCAAGCTCTAGCTACCTGGCGGATTCCTGACAAGCACAAAGTTGCTTAAACGTCTCGGCTAGATGTTTGAGTTCTCATCGTGTTGTCATAGCAAATGTCATACTATATATCAAAGTTGAATTCCTTTGGAACTTTGATCATTCTTAGCTGGATAGCCCTGTTGAGGATTTGTTATTTATTCCTGAAATTAAGGAAATTGTCTAAAATTGCATGGGGTTTACCACCCACTTAAGGAGGATGAAAAGGGACATAGTGGGCTCTCGTTATGATAAACTCTTCTGGGGCATCCAGGAAAATATAATTTTTAGTCATTCAGTAAAAAATGTAAACAATGGTATTAACATCATCTTGCTCTTCTGGGATGCCAGCAATTTGTAAAGTCTGAATTTGGAAGCAATATTTTAAATCTTGTTTTGTTTTTGGTAGAGTTTTTTCAAATATGTGTTGATTTTGGCTTGTAGCTGTGTCTTTGAATTCGCAATGTCAGAAGCTTTCGATTCTAGATCATCAAAACATGTAAAAAAAATATTCACATTGTTTCTTAATCTCATTGAATTTACTGTGAATCATGCAGGCCTTGAAGACCCGTGTAGATTCCTTACCTTGAACCTCTCCCAGAAGTCGATTAAGCAGTGGAGGGAATGTTTAAACTTTCCTCTTTCTGATTCGTTCTGATGACAATGAACAAGTTTGAATTGAAATTAGGTTCTGCAGTTTTATTGTTGTCCCCGCTTCTGATGCAATAATATCGATACTGGCTGCACTAACTACTAAAACAAATGTATGCACTTCCAGTATGCATTTTTACTGTATGATTCTGCCCCACCAAAAACAACTAATAGAGTGAACAGAATTTCTAATTTCAGGCCTGGCTATAAGACTTTCTATCATGACTTTGGAATGAAAAGCATTCTGAAATATAGGATAATGACCAGCAATACTTGCAGACTTGTGAGGGCTAGGTATCAAGTAGGTTTGCATTGATCTGAGATAAATACATACATCGATGGATTGATAGTCTGACTATCAATAGTCTGCAAAGGGGAGAGGGTTGATCAGGAAAAAAAGAACATATAGACCCTTTCTCCACATTAGAACGTGGACCCAGGCTGGAGTCACAAATCGTAGCTTTGAACTGATGAGACGACTTGGTTTCGTTTAGGGAATCGCTGCCGGTGCCTGAACTTCTTCATTTGCTATAGAGCTTGGTTGAGGCACTTTTTTCCATGGTGGTATTTTCTCCACAAATGGTATTAGCACCAGAAGAAAGGTCTGAAGGTGAAGCAAGTGGAGCAATTGTTTGCTGTGTATGTTGCTGGTGAAGCACCAGCTCTTATGCTCCTTTCGCAAACCGCTATCTATATTGATAGATTTCTGGGGTCTTACTTTCTTGATGAGTGGCTTCATCTGATTACCATAGGTGAAAAATGCCTGGTTACTGCATTTAAACCTCACTATCCTCAGTCCCTATTGTTCGCGTCACAGCCATTACTTTTGAGATGAACTCTATCTCAAGCAGGAGAGAAAACCAGGAATGGGTGGGGTAACTCCACGGACCCAGGGGTAGTATATACACCCCTACTACCCACATCACTTCCTAACCCTACCAAGCCACAAGAAGGCCAGTGGCAGGGTGGGTCATAATGATTGTGACAAGAACATTATGGACTAAGGATAATGAGAAATATTGGTAGTAACCGGATATTATCCCTACATCCCATGTCCTCGTCCCAGTCATAACTTTCGAGGTATAACAAAGCAAAAGCTGGCCTTCAAGACCAACACAACTCTCAATAGAGAACGGACAAGAAAATACAATAATCATGCTCACCAACATTTTTTAATCAGTGTAATGACAGAAGAAATGAAAGCATGTGGAAAATACAGCCTTCAAAACTTTTCCCCCAAATGATTTGCCCTGCATAACACTTTCAATATAGTAGTGCTCCATAATAGTATGAGCAGAGGCCCAAGTGGCCACTCTACAAATTTCAGAAAGGGGAACTGCCTGTGCTTCTGCCCAGGGGGCTTGTTCACCCCTTGTGGATCTACCTTGAATTCTTTGTAAATTGTAAATATGTGGTTTTAAATGTTTTATTACATCTGTGGTTTGAATAGAAGGAATGTGTTACTAATGTCTTGATTGTATTGCTGTTTTATCTTCTATGGTTTTAATTAAATGAAATAAAGATCTATGTACGGAACTGAGCAATAAAGCCTGGAGAATTGCTGATACCTCCTTCCAGTTTGATGTTTCATCCTGTCCCTTGAAGAGCATTTACCCCAGGGCCTGTAAGGCTTTACCCCACCTTATGGACTGGCATCAGTAATTATAACCATCTCCAGTGGAGAATGAAGTGAAAACCCCTGCTCAGGGACTCCTCCTTCAGCCACCATTGAAGTTGGCTCCTTATCAACTCTGTAACTGGGATACACTTCTCCAAATTCATTGAAGATGGTTTCCAGTATATTGCTAGATGAGCTAGTAGAGGTCTCATGTGTAGTCATGCCCATTGGACCAGGAACACACTAGACACCATGTGATCCTAAACTCTGAGCCACAAACTCACTGTTGCTTCCTTTAGTGCCAAAAGAGACAAGAGAGTTGACCTCAATCTCACTGCTCTCTCCTCTGGATGGTAGACCATGCTCAAGTCCATCCCGAAATGGGCGCTGATGAAAGTCCTGTCCTGGGAGGAATCCAATTTGCATTTCTCCAAGTTGATCAGAAGGCCATGTTCCTGTAGGCAGTTCTTTATTAGATTCCAACCTCTTAATGCCCCCACCTTTGATGGGGCATTAAGAAGACAGTCATCCGTGTACAGAAAGACGCACTAGCCCTGAAGATGGAGGAGCACTACCAAAGGTGCCATCATTTTTGTATATACCCTAGGGGCAGATTTGATGCCAAAAGGCAACACCTAGAGCTGAAAATGTCCCTTCAAAGTGAAAAACCTGAGGAATCTTTGCTGTGTCTGTGCAATTGGAATATTGAAATACGCATCTGTTAGATCCATGGTAATCATGAAGGCTTTGTCTGGAATTAAAGGAATAATCCTCCGAACAGTCTCTATTTTGAAAGGAATACTCCATACTCCATAGCCACTTGTTGACTCCTCTAAAGTCTATGATCAATCTGAATTGACCTGAAGATTTGGGGAGCAGGAAGATCCACAAATAGACTCCCCTGCCCCTTTCTGCTCTTGGGACTGGTACCATTTCTCCCTTCTGAACCAGAATGAGAATAGCAGCCTTCAAAGCTGATTTCCTTATCTTCTCTAGGGGTCTGGTGTAGGAATGATCCCCCAAATCCAAAGGAGTCTCCAGAAACTCTATCTCATATCCATTCCTCACCACCCGATGGACCATTAAGTCAGAAGTAGATTTCTCTCAAACAGGAAGAATAAATCTTCTCCTGCCTCCCATAGGAAGGAAAGATCTGTCCCTGGCAGAGTCAGAGCGCTGACTACTGGAAGCAGATGAAGACTTCCCTTCTGATCTCCTGGAGTTCTGGATCCCTTCCCCTTCTGTTTCATGTAAAAAGAGAACTGCTTCTGTTGTTGCCCAACGTGTCTAGAAGGTTTGGGAAAAGGGGATTTCAAATAAGGGGGCGGGAGCCCAAAGTACCCTCACGTTCATGAAAGGGATGAGAATGCTTCTTTTCTTTGAAGAGACTGTGTAGCTTCTCTTCAAAGTCTGCACCAAAAAACTTTAGTACCATCAAAAGGCATTCTTAAGACGACCACCTTTTCCGCTGCATCAGTGTGCCATTCCTTTAAAAAGAGATTACCTCTTGCAGAAAGGATGGCACCTCCAGAAAGTGCAGAAGCTCGCACAATGCCAATAGAGATAGCTAATAAAAACTCCATCTGTTTCTCCATGAGCTCAAGAAGTTCTGAACACTCCAAGGAGTGCTTAACTGCCTTAAAAAGAACTTTGAAATCCAAGAGAAGAGATTGTGAAACATAAATACAATAAATTCCAGCCCTTAAAGCTGGATCTCCTCCAGCATACATTTTCTTTAAGGCAGAATCAACCTTCTTTTCATTCTGATCGATAAGAATAATCTCCTCTGCCATAGAGGTTCTGCAAACAAGGCTGGCAACTAAAGGGTCCAGAGCAACAGACTCTGGCATAGACTTATCTGTCTCCTTCAAAGGAAATAAACCGGACAAAAACCTGGGGACAGATATCTTGTCTGGGTCCTTCGACTCTCTCTTCACAATATCCAATACATGTTGAAGAATAGGAAGGCCCAAAGCCTTATGCTGCTGAAACTGTCCTAAAACTGGTTCTGAAGAAGCACCAGGCAGCTCCTTAAGAGGAAAACCCATCTGAAGTTTGACCCTGCCAAGAATTTCAGGCAGCAACTCCTTATCTATGTATTTGCCTTGCTTGTATACCCTCATGGGTGATAAATCCAGTGGCGGTGCGTCCATTGGGGGCGTTCGGGCGTTGCCCCACCAATGCCACGGGCCCAAGGCCCCATTTAGAAATCGTTCTACTGCTGACGCTAATTCCAGCAATCAGGACTCCTGATTGGAATGGAATTAGCGTCAGAAGTAGAACGAGGGACGCTGAAGGGGGTGGGGCTGCGGCAGCACTCAGGGTGAGTGACAGCGCAATAGTGCGCATGTTCGTTTTTGGGCTGGTCATTTTTAAGACCAGCCCGAACATGCGCACTAAGCCTTCCCCTTAGGAGAGCGAGGGTTGCTTCATTCGCAGCCCCCGGTCTCCTAATGGGCAGGGAGTGACCCTGCTCCAGGCCAATCCTGGCGCTGCTGGACTCTGGAGCAGCGTCTGGATTGGCTGAGAGCCTGAGAGGGCTTGCCAGCCACTCACGCAGAAGACGACGGTGAAGGCGTCAAACTCGGACCCCGGCCCAGAAGCAGACAGCAGAGGCGGCGGACCCGGTCAGGTAAGTTTAAGCTTCTACTTTATTTTCAAACCGCCGTGGCCCCCCACCCCCGCGCGAGCCCCCCCCCCCGCGATGCCCTTGAAAGTTACCCTAGGTTTGAGGACTCGGTCTGTGGCGAGTGTGTGTAGAAAAAGAGCTTGGAAAAAGCTTTCAATAAATAGTTCTGGGAGACGAGCTCACACCATAGAAAATAACGTTTACAGGTTACAGTAAAGAAATCGCGCAGAGGGTTCAGTGTTTGCTGTAGTCATCTGTGAATAATGTGAAAGTTGCAAGCTCCAATAAAAGTATGATTACTAGGTGGGTTAATGCACTTGCTACAAAATATGTGTGTGTGTGTGTTATTTGAATTTTTTTACACACATTTGTGATAGCATGAACCTAACTCTACGGCTTATCAGGATGCTTTATAGAAAACATTTTTATTTCAGCAGAAGCATCTGAAACCTAATGTTCTTCCCACTGAACAGTAAAGTGTACACAAGGTTCAGATGAAATCATCTTACAAAACAAATCAGAATGCGATGAAGCCGAGAGGGACAGCATCAAGACACAGACATTACTGGACAACACAGTGTACAGCTAGCCTCACCATTACACGTAGTACTTAACTACACAACAAACTCACAATCTGAAGTACAGACAGATGAAGTAATTTACCCACAATCGCATGATTTTTGGTCGGATGAGGCAGGTTCTAAGAGCAGAATGAATACAATTGCAAATGATAATAAAAGCTGTTTGTTGAAGGTCATATGCCTGTGGCCAATTAACGTGATAATTGCTCTATCATGCATATGATAATAATAAAAGCTGTTTGTTGACTGGCAGAAGACAGGGGGTAATTAACGTGCTAATTGTTCTATCATTCCAGTCTTCACAAATAGAACAAGCAATGGCAAAGCCAGTCGGTCTAGCCTTGGCAAGCTGGTGCAATGTGTATTTCTGTTTTGTTTTCATTGCAAGAAGCAGCTGAAATGCATTCTCGTGCATGTCTTAGCAAGGGAAATACAGCTTGGTGTTTCATGGTCCGCGTGCTTTTTCCTAGTCAGAGTCTTTCAAGGTCTTCCCCCTGCGCATGGTCCATTCATAGGAGTTCCAGAGTGTAGTAGTACCGGCAGGTGTATAGTGATGTATAGTGGTGGGCTTATCTTTCTAGCTGGTGGGCTTTTGCTTTAATGTGACTGAGGTTGCTTATTCTGGCCTGCGTGTGGTGTTTTCAGAATAACACAAGCGTCCTATGCTATTCCTAACACTGACGATTTTTTTAAATGTGTAATTCTAGCCAATGTTAATATCTAGCTATTATTTTGCCTGTTATAATTGCGCATATTTTATTTTCTCTCCCAAGACCAGTAGCTAGTTGTTTAAAAGCATACTGTTAAACCCAACTTCACCATGTACGGTATTAGATGGCCTTGTGCATCACTCACATCACCTTATTTATTGCTTGCCCTTTTAATGTCCGTACTACTTTATGACCGTCTCACATGTTTTGTAAATGTTGATGACAGCTTAAACGTATTTCAGTTGCATAAACATAGAAGCGATACTTTATTTAAAATAAAATCCATATTGTGATGCCAGGAATACAACAGTTAATATTGAAACATGTTCACATCACGGTTTTGCGAATGAACATTGCTTATATTCTGAATGTAGCTATACTGAATAAGCAGCTATCTATGTTATGACATCTCTTTATTAATGTAATAAATGCACTTTCACAATTGCTTTATTAACCTTCCTGCTTTCTCAAATTTGCTTGAAAATGCACCATTTGTCCACTCTTTTTTCAAAATTTCCTCGGGGGGAGAACCCCCCCGAACCCCCCGTAGGTTGTTCCGGCTCGCTCGCTACGCACGGTCGCTGCGCTGCAGTATGACAATATTTTTACGCCCCTATCACTTGCAAATGTCACCAGCCGCCACTGGATAAATCGCTCTCTACAAATAGAACATGATTGATTGATAGATTGATTGATTGCCTTTTAACTCCAAGGGCACCATATCCAACCCATTCTCATCCTCAGAGCTAGAAATAAAGAAGTACTGTTCCTCAAAACTAACCTTTGAAGGAGGAACGTTGACAGCAGACAAAGCCTCAAGCACAATCCTATTAATGCTTTCCTCAAAGGTCTTGTCCTCTAGACCTTTTCATGGAAGGAGAGGAGCCAGAAGATTAAGAGTCCAAATGCCTTTGTTTCCCCATACTGAAAACACTCCAGCCAACCAGCAGAAAAAAACAAACTCCACACTAGAGCTAGTAACCAGCATACACCACCGCCGTCTTCAAGAGTTACAACTGCAACAAGGTAACTTTTGAAAACTGTGCTTAGATAGAGAAATATTGAGTGTGTCTACACCTGTGCTTAATCAACCTGTAACTGCCAGAGAGCCGAACACACACCTGCAGAGTCGACCAGAGAGGAACAGGAGATCTATACCTTGCACTCCAAGCCAGCCACCCCCCTCACCCCCCAAAGCCAACCAAGAGTGGGTAGAGAACAAAGGAGAAGGTAAAGATAAGTAAAATGGGCACAGCAGAGGTCAACAGAGCTGACATCTAAAACTCAAGTGACCCATCTGCTTGAGCGTCAGCAGCCGCATCCTTGGGGTTATGGACCTCCAAGAGGTGAGACGGACAAGTTCCACCTCATACCCTTCCCCTATGAGATGTAGAAATCCTTCTGTACTCTGCACAAAAGGAACAACAGGAGTCACGGGGAGACCTGAGCCCAGCAGAGGTCCCAGTCCTATGTTCCTCGTCCCAACTAGAGCAGGAGAAAAAAAACAGGAAGCGATGTGGGTGATAGGGGTGTATATACCACCCCTGGGTGTGTGGAGTTACCCTACTGCTTCCTGTTTTCCTATCCTCCTTGAGGTAGACTGCACCTCAAAAGTAATGACTGGGATGAGGATATGGGACATAGGGATAATGCGCAGTATTTAAAAGATATTTCTTCTTATTACCTTTCCACTGCACACAGTCAATTAATCACAAATGTGATGGAGATATTTACTGGCAGCACTCGCGGGGCAACACCTGCAGCATGTGCTGCCCTTGTTTAGGCAGGGCATTTTACACGGGTATTAGAGAGGCACTCCTTCTAACTCACACCAGCTTCAAGGCCTAGCACGGGTTCGGAAAGAGGGGTGCCAGCAAATTATTTTGGCTCTTTCTGTGTTTCCTAACCAGGTCCAGCTGCTTTTATTTCAGGTAAATAACCTTTTTTTAAGAATGCTATTTATTTTTCCATGGAGTGTTAATGTTAGCCCATTAGCAATGAGATGCCTCCATTTACATTCAAGAGGCTACCTCTGCTCCTCTCTTCCACTGGCCTATTTACCCAGTGATTGCCTACAAAAAACGGCAACAAGTTAGGGACTGAATTTTGTTTCACAACTCCAAAAAGTGGCAATATGACACACAGTACAATAAGCCATTCTTGGTGCTCCAGTCAAAAGCATGTTGCATTGTGAGACTGGTGATTTTTCCTTTAACACTTTTAATATGGATTTAAAACTCCAGAATGCAAAGTGATGTTGGCACAGATACCAAAACAGACTGAAGGTGTTATATGTAACTCTGTGCCATGACTACGTTTGGTTTTAAAACTTTACAACGTTTAGTCCATTTCAAAAATTGCTTGTTTCACATGTAAAACCAAAAGTAAACTCTGGTCACATATTTTGTCAGGTTTCACACTTTCATTCACATCATGTATTAATATTAGCAGTGCCAATGTAACTCATTTTGCTTTTTGTGTAGTGAAAAGTTTAATATAGAGTTTCACATCAAAGGTACAACATGGACCGCAGCAACATAACCTTCCCTAAAACAATGAATAAATAAAGGATGGGTGGCAGTAGCAAGAGAAACATCACACAGTTCTCTCACACATATATGACAAAGGCAACACAAGTACCTAACATACTAAAGAGGGAGTGAGGAGACTTAAAGGACTGTTGTACGCTATCCATTAACATTCCTAAACATACAAGAAGTACAAAACTGGAAGAAACAGCTAAACTTTTTATCAAATTACCATAGATTTAGTTACTCATATATGATGATGAACTTTATGTACCAAACGTGGTTTACTTTATCAGTGGGTTCCACGTCAGGCAATTAGAAGCATACAAGACACCTGTTCAATGCCTGTACAGTCTCCGAATTATGGATCCCTAATTCTGGTGAAGGTATGTCCCCTCTTATGTCAAAATTTATGTTCTCCCTTTGTTAAATGGTTAGACTTATATTAAAATTGATTCGATGAGCTAATTTTTTTTTTTACTGATGTTCAATTACTACATCATTATTGTTGGACTTGGCCCTTTTTGGCAGGTTCACCCCTGAACTTTTTTGCCTTAAGCTCTGACATAGTGGTAGTGATTTTTGGCCTCTGCGCACTTTAGCACTGTGGCCCAGTGTAAAGTGCGTGCGCGCCCTGAGTGCGTGTGGTGAGATTGGCCTGCCCTCCCATAGGAATGCATGGGGGATATGTGTGTCCATGGTAATTCCTGGTATGAGAGGAGTGCAGGGGCGAGTTTAGTATGTATGAACTCGTGAGAATAAATGCTGCGCAATGGTGTGCGCAGATTTATGGTGACTGGTGGAGAAATGCCACTTTTAGAAGTTGGCATTTCTGTGTACTGTGTGTCTGCCTGCCTGATGTGAATTGCATGTCTGGCTTGTGAGTGACAGGGGCTGGGAGGTGTGTGTGGCTCCAGGAGGGGCAGGGTGAGTCAGCGCAGGGCTGAATGGAGAGATCTCCATGCAGATGGGAGGGAGGAGTTGCACCTGGGACCTGAATAGGGCTGTGCCTTCCCTCCACAATGCTGGCTCCGCCCCCTGTGGTGTGTCTGATCACTGAGCCCCCACCTGACAAAGGGGAGAGGAGCTGGGCAAAACAAAGTGCTCCAAATCTCCCCTATACCAGTTCTGACTGGTATCCCCAAAGCCCTGTGCTGTGACACAAAGGGAAATGCTGGTATAAATATAGGGGCTGTGACCCCATGAAAATGTTCCTGTGCAGTTCCTGTTCTAGTGTGCTGTTCCTGACAGAGGGGGCTGCTGCTGCTGGGGCCCAGGGGGGGCTGCCATGAGGGCTTGCCTCCCTGTGCCCTGCCTTGCCCCTTGATCCCTAAAGGACCTCCAGGACGTTTTGCTTCATCAAAGCGCCTTGGGAGTGCTTGCCTTTTACTTTTACGAGCACCTGGCTCTTTGCTGCGAGGAGCGAGTGGGCGGTTGCAGCGCGACGCTGCATAGAGAGAGAGAGGGAATCCCCCGGCGTAGGGATTCCCCCAGTGATGCAAAAACGGCGGGTGCCCACCCCGCCTTATGCCCGCCATTGTCTTTGCTTCAAGAGGGAGCCTACCCCTCATTGCCGCCAGAAGGAGAAGATCTCGGCCGCCGCGATCCGCGGCCCGCCTGGTTGTGGGCGGGGCCTGCGGACGGAAGCGGAAGAGGCCGGGAGCGTGAGTGGCAGTCGGAGACCCGGGCGGGAGCCTACCCCACGCCGGGACGTGCTGAGGAGGACGGGAGCCTACCCCGCCTCCACAGGCTCCAGTGAGAAGTCCCGGGTCCCAGGAGGGGGGCCCGGGGGAAGAGGAAAAGGTGGCAGAGGCCGCCGATGGCAGCGCGGGGCTCCCAGGAGTGAAGGGAAGCCCCGCGCCGCGAGAGAAGTGCTGCCGGTCCCGCCTGCTGAGGAGCAGAGTCGTCTGCAGCGAAGAGAGCCGGTGAGTTAAGATGGCCTGGGGGGGGAGGTGAGATCGAGGCACAAGTGCCGGTGCCTACCTCCTGAGCGGCCCCACATGACAGAGGGCCGCTCCATCGTGGACATGGTTTTGTTTAGAGAGCCCGGGGGGCTCCCACGTGGGGGGGCACATAGGTGGCGAGGACCCAGAGGGGCCCGTGTCCCCCCCACCGTACCGAGGCACATTGTCGGTGCCTGGGCGGTCCCGCCAGAGAGAGGGCCGCCCCAACGATGGGGGCATGTGTTTAGTGCCACGTGGGGGTCCAGAGGGCACAGAGGTGCCGGGCCCCCTGTGAGGAAAAATGCCACAGCTGCGCCGCACCAGCGCGGGCAGCTGTAACAAGATGGGCATGAGGTTGAGAAGTCCCCGAGGGGGACACCGGAGGCACAGTGGTGCCAGGGCCTTCACGTGATTCCCAGCTGCCCAGCAAGTAGTGGGCAGCTGCAGCGTTTAGGCCACAGTTCTTTGGGGGCAGGTTTGGAGAGAAAGGAGTGAGATGCACTCCTTGGCCCCAGCGCAATTGCGCACATGGATTCCGCTGCATAGGCAGCAGCCCTGACATTCTGGACACAGGGCGTTTGAGCCCCTTGAGAAGGCCAGTTGGCCAGGGGGTCCCTGTTTATGTGATATTAGGAAATGTGATGCTCTACAATGATTTATGCCTCTAATGTGTGTATGCTTATGAGGTTATGGCATACTGCGTGTATGCTGGTGAGGCCTAATGTCTAATGATGTTTATGCTAATGAGATTATTGCATACTGCGTGTATGCTGGTGAGGACTAATGTGTAATATGTTTATGCTGGTGAGGTTATGGTCTAATGCGTTTAGGCTTATGAGGTTGGCGCAGAATGTATTTCGCGCCTAATGTGATACTGTGCATAATGTGGTTTATGTTACAGGATGATGCTGAGTACAGTGGTTACCGGTGATTACTGGTTGTACGTTTATGATATGTGCTACATTTACTAAGTTTGCTTTGTGCTGGTCCTGACAGTGGTCCAGTTGGCCCGGTCAGGTGTAAATAATCCCTTGTAAATATGACCTAGTGCCAGGTGGCACCATGTATATTATGTGAGTACTATTCTAATGTGTTATGATAATACAAAGGCTATTTTTGATATAACCTTGTGTGGAGTTCTTTTTGTAGTGTGCCTGGTATGTTGTTGCTGTGTGCGTGCGCAAACGCTTTACACATTGCCTCCGGGATAAGCCTGACTGCTCGTGCCAAGCTACCAAGGTGGTGAGCAGGGGTTATCTTTGGCGTGCAACTCCCTCGCCCTGACTAGAGTGGTGGTCTCTGCCTGGCTTTGGCGCAAGCCTTAGCCAACCAGAGATCCCATTTCTAACACTGGTTGTCAGCGGTGGGGATTAGGACTTGCGTTTGCGCAGTACCACAGCGACAACTGGCTGCATTACAAAACTCTGCATTTTAGATAGTCACATGTTGGGGATTATTGTTTCTGAGTTTGTTTTAAGTGTCATTTCTTTTTGAAATGTGTTTTATTGTTGCACTATGAGTTGGGTGTCCTGCCAAGGACAGAAACCAGAGAATCTGGAGGAGTGTGACTGCCCTTGTGCAGACTGCTATTTCTTGGGTTGGCCTGAAGCTGAAGGAGTGTGACTGCCCTTGTGCCATCGTGCTATTTCTTGGGTTGGCCTGAAGCTGAAGGAGTTGACTGCCCCTGTGCTGTCTGCTATTTCTAGGGTTGGCCTACAGTGGTAACTTAATTGGCATGGAGTAACTAGCTCGGGAGGGTAGATTATCCCCTAAGTGCAGTGTTAGTTTCTGGAATTCCCAGTAAGGATGGGATCCAGTGGTGGCAGCAATATGTAGTCCAGTGCAGGAAGTCCCATTCCCAGTTCCCATAGTATGGTACCTGGTTCCCAGTTAAGAGGGGGACAGGTTGAGATTCAGGGGCAGTAAGATGCTGTCTCACCAGTCTGGGGGGGGAGTATGTGGATGAGTGTTCTGGTGCACTGGACGTTTGGGTGATTGGTTAGCACGGTAAATGGTGTTAAAGGGCTGTTCAATCTGTTCTGTCAGAGAGAACATGCCCCGTAATTGTTTTCCGGAGTCGCGCCAACACCTGTTGGAGTGTGTGAGTTCTTTGATTCAAGGGAGCTTGCATTGGGGAGTGAGAATAGAGGAATGGTGCAGGTGTCTTCCAACCCAGAGTGGTGGAAGTGGTTCAGAGTAGCCCAGCTAGGTAACCTTATAGTGAGGAGGTTGTAGGGGCTCACGTCCTGTCTCTGCGGAGAAGGAGTGAGATTGGGCTGTGTCCCGAAGTGCCCGCATCTCAGTCTCCAGTACTGGTTGGTTCTTAGAGGGAACACCAGGTAGGGAGCCTAGACTGTCCTGTTGGACCGTTCTTCGAGGGGGATCTCCCTTGTTAGGTGAGCTGGGAGTGTCTGTAATCAGGCCTCCATCAGTTCTAGTGTCTGGCAGTACCGCTCCAGTTTGGAGGGTGCAGAAGTCCAGAGTGAGGGGTGAGAGGGGGAAGAGTCCCCAGTGGAAAAACCAGTGGGTCAGGGGCCAGCCAGAAGGGCTGAGTTCCCATTGATTGGCCATGGTGACGCCACTTCTGTCCTGGGGCATCTTCACGCACTGTCAGAGGGACAGGAGGTCGTGAGGTCTGCGCCAGGCAGACTGTCACACGACACATTAGGTATGTGTCACCCTCAGGAAGTCCTGGTTCGCCGGGCAATTGTCTGACCAAAGGGTACCGTCCCTGGGTTGGGGAGCCAGGTTCAGGTGTTTCCTGACCTGGACGGCAGGGCGACTGTAATCAGTGTCCTGGCCGGTTTGCCTTCTAGGGGTACCCCTGTGAACACAGGTGGGGCCCATCTTAAGTGAAGAGACCCTGTGTTTCCCAGAAGGGGTGGTGCAGGCCTAGCCAGGATCTTTAGGGTCCCTTGCTGAATGTAGTAGTACTACCCTGAGAGCAGGTGGGGCCCATCTTAAGTGAAGGGACCCTGCTCTACAGTGGGAGGGTGCAGAACTCTGGAAGGGGGTGCAGAGGGAGGGAGTCCTCGCCTCTGACCCCAGTGCATCCGGTGAATGTGGATCCCAGGTGGTAGACCAGTTGATGGAGAGAGGTCCTGAACTGGTGGGAGAGTTGTGTTCTGGTGGGTGCTTCCCCTGGGAGGGTGCGTAACCCCAGAAGAGAGGTAGGGTGAGGAGATGCTTCGCCCGTGACCTCTGGTCAGCCTGAGGGTGCGGACCTTAGGTTGGAGGATCAGGAGTAGTTTGGAACTACACTGAGAGGAAGAGTGGAGATTGGCTATTATGGGTTACTGCCCCCCACTCTGTGGATTGGCAAGGACCAGTGACATCTGGATGGCCTAGGGCCTGGTCCTGGCTGTGGACAACTAAGGAGTACCAGTGGGGTAGCCTAGTTGGTCCTGAGAGGTTTTTTTTCAGAGGGAACCACATGGGTTCAGAGTGGCGTAGAACCGGAGGGTGTCCCTGCAGTGCGGGCCCGCGTCCGTGTTCTATCGCCCCGAGCAGGAAGCCCATCACAGTGGTGATTGGTCTGCCCTGCGTTTTGGCTGGAAGGGGTTGTGTTGGACTTGGCCCTTTTTGGCAGGTTCACCCCTGAACTTTTTGCCTTAAGCTCTGACATAGTGGTAGTGATTTTTGGCCTCTGCGCACTTTAGCACTGTGGCCCAGTGTAAAGTGCGTGCGCGCCCTGAGTGCCTGTGGTGAGATTGGCCTGCCCTCCAATAGGAATGCATGGGGGATATGTGTGTCCAAGGTAATTCCTGGTATGAGAGGAGTGCAGGGGCGAGTTTAGTATGTATGAACTCGTGAGAATAAATGCTGCGCAATGGTGTGCGCAGATTTATGGTGACTGGTGGAGAAATGCCACTTTTAGAAGTTGGCATTTCTATGTACTGTGTGTCTGCCTGCCTGATGTGAATTGCATGTCTGGATTGTGAGTGACAGGGGCTGGGAGGTGTGTGTGGCTCCAGGAGGGGCAGGGTGAGTCAGCGCAGGGCTGAATGGAGAGATCTCCATGCAGATGGGAGGGAGGAGTTGCACCTGGGACCTGAATAGGGCTGTGCCTTCCCTCCACAATGCTGGCTCCGCCCCCTGTGGTGTGTCTGATCACTGAGCCCCCACCTGACAAAGGGGAGAGGAGCTGGGCAAAACAAAGTGCTCCAAATCTCCCCTATACCAGTTCTGACTGGTATCCCCAAAGCCCTGTGCTGTGACACAAAGGGAAATGCTGGTATAAATATAGGGGCTGTGACCCCATGAAAATGTTCCTGTGCAGTTCCTGTTCTAGTGTGCTGTTCCTCACAGAGGGGGCTGCTGCTGCTGGGGCCCAGGGGGGGCTGCCATGAGGGCTTGCCTCCCTGGGCCCTGCCTTGCCCCTTGATCCCTAAAGGACCTCCAGGACGTTTTGCTTCATCTAAGCGCCTTGGGAGCGCTTGCCTCTTTGCTGCGAGGAGCGAGTGGGCGGTTGCAGCGCGACGCTGCATAGAGAGAGAGAGAGGGAATCCCCCGGCGTAGGGATTCCCCCAGTGATGCAAAAACGGCGGGTGTCCACGCCGCCTTATGCCCGCCATTGTCTTTGCTTCAAGAGGGAGCCAACCCCTCATTGCCGCCAGAAGGAGAAGATCTCGGCCGCCGCGATCCGCGATCCGCGGCCCGCCTGGTTGTGGGCGGGGCCTGCGGACAGAAGCGGAAGAGGCCGGGAGCGTGAGTGGCAGTCAGAGACCCGGGCGGGAGCCTACCCCGCGCCGGGACGTGCTGAGGAGGACGGGAGCCTACCCCACCTCCACGGGCTCCAGTGAGAAGTCCCGGGTCCCAGGAGGGGGCCCGGGTGAAGATGAAAAGGTGGCAGAGGCCGCCGATGGCAGCGCTGGGCTCCCAGGAATGAAGGGAAGCTTCGCGCCGCAAGAGAAGTGCTGCCGGTCCCGCCTGCTGAGGAGCAGAGTCGTCTGCAGCGAAGAGAGCCGGTGAGTTAAGATGGCCTGGGGGGGAGGCGAGATTGAGGCCCAAGTGCCGGTGCCTACCTCCTGAGTGGCCCCACATGACAGAGGGCCGCTCCATCGTGGACATGGTTTTGTTTAGAGAGCCCGGGGGGCTCCCACGAGGAGGGGCACATAGGTGGCGAGGGCCCAGAGGGGCCCGTGTCCCCCCCACCGTACCGAGGCACATTGTCGGTGCCTGGGCGGTCCCGCCAGAGAGCGGGCCGCCCCAACGATGGGGGCATGTGTTTAGTGCCACGTGGGGGTCCAGAGGGCACAGAGGTGCCGGGCCCCCTGTGAGGAAAAATGCCACAGCTGCGCCGCACCAGCGCGGGCAGCTGCAACAAGATCGGGCATGAGGTTGAGGAAGTCCCCGAGGGGGACACCGGAGGCACAGTTGTGCCAGGGCCTTCACGTGATTCCCAGCTGCCCAGCAAGTAGTGGGCAGCTGCAGCGTTCTAGGCCACAGTTCTTTGGGGGCAGGTTTGGAGAGAAAGGAGTGGAGATGCACTCCTTGGCCCCAGCGCAATTGTGCACATGGATTCCGCTGCATAGGCAGCAGCCCTGACATTCTGGACACAGGGCGTTTGAGCCCCTTGAGAAGGCCAGTTGGCCAGGGGTCCCTGTTTATGTGATATTAGGAAGTGTGATGCTCTACAATGATTTATGCCTCTAATGTGTTTATGCTTATGAGGTTATGGCATACTGCGTGTATGCTGGTGCGGCCTAATGTCTAATGATGTTTATGCTAATGAGATTATTGCATACTGAGTGTATGCTGGTGAGGACTAATGCGTAATATGTTTATGCTGGTGAGGTTATGGTCTAATGCGTTTAAGCTTATGAGGTTGGTGCAGAATGTATTTTGCGCCTAATGTGATACTGTGCATAATGTGGTTTATGTTACAGGATGATGCTGAGTACAGTGGTTACCGGTGATTACTGGTTGTACGTTTATGATATGTGCTACATTTACTAAGTTCGCTTTGTGCTGGTCCTGACAGTGGTCCAGTTGGCCCTGTCAGGTGTAAATAATCCCTTGTAAATATGACCTAGTGCCAGGTGGCACCATGTATATTATGTGAGTACTATTCTAATGTGTTATGATAATACAAAGGCTATTTTTGATATAACCTTGTGTGGAGTTCTTTTTGTAGTGTGCCTGGTATGTTGTTGCTGTGTGCGTGCGCAAACGCTTTACACATTGCCTCCGGGATAAGCCTGACTGCTCGTGCCAAGCTACCAAGGGGGTGAGCAGGGGTTATCTTTGGCGTGTAACTCCCTCGCCCTGACTAGAGTGGTGGTCTCTGCCTGGCTTTGGCGCAAGCCTTAGCCAACCAGAGATCCATTTCTAACAATTATGAACAGGATGATCAAGCAATGGACCCTGCTTATCTTGTCCTTTAACATGTTTCAGCATTCTAATATTGCCTCGAAGGAGTCTGGTGCCTTACTCAGGAATATAAGTATCTGATATCAAATATTGAGAAAGTTTCTGGTTCATAGGGCATCTTATGCAAAAGCATTCAACATATCCTCTAGCTGAAGAGTGGAATGCAAAGAGGACATTGCCGCTGTGCTGCTTCGGTAAGTAATGCAGCGGCCCACATGGCCGATTCTCGGTGAAATGCAGCGCCCGTCAGCGCTGAGACCGTCTTTCCTGAAGGCACGATTGCGAAGCAGGACATGGCCACTGGGAGTGGCTTTTAAGCCCATGCTCCCAAAATGGCTGCCATGATCGTGTGATCTGGCGTGTTTCCCTGTGGCCCAGTGGGATCCTGGGATAAAGTGTCCTGAATTCTAAAGCGCTTGGAGAAGGTGTCCTGAGTCTGAAGCGCTATGATATAACATGGCACACATGGGCTACTTACATGCGTACACGCACTGTCTAAGCAGCTTAAGGCCCATCCATGCTACCATTAATCTATATTCACTGTGTATTTAGATTGGTAAAGGTGGGGTGTGACCTGGAGTGCCATCGGCGAACCCTGTCCGCCCAAATATTGACTATTTATCCAGCATGCTGCATGTGTACTTGTGGACACCCAAGACAGGAAAGAGCTGAAAAGCAAGCTGAAAGACAAGCTGCTGTTATGGAAGCAGTACCACTCACAAACATACAGTACTTGCCATGACGAGCAGCAACAAGACAAACAAAGACAGATGCAAGTCTGCATTCAACAGACCAACACCAGCGTGCTACTGATGTGGGTTATTATTCCCCACGAAGGAAAGTGCCCTGCACTTGTACAAACATGGAAAGGATGTGGGAAAGAATATCACTGCAAGTCTGACTGTCGAGCGCAGGACAAAAAAAGGAAGCATGACTGACACACAACGAAAGAAAAACCAGAAGACACATGCAAACACCCAAAAGACAAGATGAGGCATCATGTGCAGAATAGGGAGTTCAAATCCAGATGAAGGCCATACACATTGTCCTCCTGCCAGTCAACCACGTCACCATCCAGTGACAGTGACAACAGCTACCTCCGGATGATGTCAGTAGATAAACCAGAGACTTACCTAGCTACTATCAACCTGAAGATGGGAGACTGAGCAGTAGAATTCATGGTGGACAGCCTTGCATCTGTGAATGTAATAGAAATACAAGAACTAGCACGCTTGCCACACAAGCTAAAACTATCAGAAACCCAATGGGAAATCTACACCTGGGCAGACAGGAAGCCCCTGAAGTGCAATGGAATATTCAAGATGATTCTCAAATACCCGGGACAAGAGACAACCGACCAATGTCTATGTTCTAGGACAAATGCTCAAATGCCTAGAAATAGCAGCAAGCTTGGGAGTAACCAATATATACCCTGCTGGAGAAGAGATACAGCAGATGAGGTCAGCAGGAGAAGCGAGCAAATGTCCAGTAGTACATCTACATGTGAATAATTACTCGATACTTTTCATCATCAACAGCAGAGTGTCCATCAATATGATGCCATTCGACAAATTCAGAGAACTTAGGCTGATCCCGGACTGAAACCAGTCAGATATCCAAGCATACACATGGGCCAGGTCCAAGCAACTACACCGCCGAGGGTCATTCACAGCAACGGTGTGACACAAGACAGCGACTGTTGAAACAATTATACATGTGCTCCGTGGGAAAGCATCAGGCGCATGCCTCCTCAGTTTTGCAGTGGCAGTGAAAATGGGACTGATCTCAATCAACTATCGCATCCAAACCAACCTAGGAATAGCCCAAAAATTCCCCACGCTATTTCACGGATTAGGAAAACTGAAGGAAGTCAAGGTCCAGCTACACATCAATGAGGACATCAGCCCTGATATACAAAGGCACAGACAGGTTGCGTTTCACCTACAAGAAGCAGTAGAGAAAGAAATACAAGCCTGCTGAAAGTAGATATCATCGAAACCTCCAGAGGCCTCACACCGTGAGCCTTACCAATAGTAGTAGTACCAAAGAAAGACAAAAAAGGAGATGTACGGATCTGTGTTGACATGTGTCAGCCAAACAAAGCGATACAGTGAGAGAAACATTCCGGGCCACACATTACGGACATGGTCACACAGTTGAACGAAGTGAAAGACTTCTCCAAGGTTGACTTGAACATGCAGTACCACCAAATAGAACTTGAAAAAAGCTGCCAATACATCATAACATTCTCCGATACAAGCGACTAAGATTCAACATCTCCTCAGAAGTTGAGATCTTCCAAGACGTCAGTTGCTGAGTTATCCAGCTAGTGCCAAACATATTCAACTATAGCGATGACATACTAATATTCGGAGCCACCCAAGAAGCACATAACACAGCACTCCATAATGTGTATTCAGCCACTGCTAGAGGCAGGACACTCAGTGCAGAGAAATGCGATAAACCAAACTGAAATTCTTTTTTTTTTTATAAATCTCATTGTTTTTGTTTATCCAAACAGAAGTGCAGTATCCATATATATGTTATCAAGCTGTACACTTGTTATACATTTAAGTAACTATAGTAATCTCTACAGAACAGCACTAAACCCATCTTGCATAATAAGAACCATCTACTAATATTTGTATACATGCACATTCACCACATTTCTCATCCTATATCATACATTGCGACAGCATCTTCCAAATACATGATACCATAGGCATATCAGTAGGTGGGTGACGCTAGTGCACGTGTCACCAATGGTATGGACAACGATGTCCCATTCTCCCCCATAGAGACTGTTAGTCCGAAATGGTCAGATAAGTCAGGAGAGGGTCCCAGATATCCGCTGGGCGTGAGGAGGAGGGTAGTAGCTCAGCATAGGTTGTGAGCTGATCTTTACAATATATAAGATCATTGAGCCACTCCTTGAACTTGGGTGCCCGTCCTCTACCCCATCTGCAAGCTACCCTGCACTTTGCCAGGAGTAATCCCAGTGAGACGAATGTGTGTGCTTGGTAGCTCTTCAGTATAGCCTAACAGTGCTGGAACCGAGGAAAGAGGGACTGTGGTGCCCGCCATTCTGGAAAGGGAGGTAGTCACTTCAACCCAGTATAGGTGAATAGTAGCACATTGCCATGCAAGGTGTAAAAAACCCACCCCCTCCTGCCCACATCTGTCACATCTATCATTTGATTGCAGCTTATATCTGTACAATCTCTGCGGCGTGTAATAAACCCAGTGCAGAAATTTGAAGTGGATTATCCGGAGCCTGCTATTGGCTGTTATCCTCCCCATTTGTTGACAGGAAAATGTCCATTGCTTATCAGTTAGTGGGATACTGATCTCCTGATCTCATCTCCTTCTAGAGTTGTCTCCTGCAGCAAGACACTCTCCTTGTGCAGCATGGTACAGTCTAGACACCGTGTGCGCCGGTGCGTTCGCCTGCACTAGGACATGCAAAGTGTCTAACGTGGAGGGCTCCTGTGGAAAGTCAGCAATTTTGGCCCTAGCTTCCTGCCTAAGCCTTATATATATATATATATATATATATATATATATATATATATATATAAATATGTCCAGCGGCGTGGCACCTTCAGTTCGGAATAAAGTGTTTCGATCCTTGAAGGAACATTCATGATATAGATCTCCACAGCTATTAATTCCACTCTTGGTAAGTATATTTCGGCAGAGTTTTTTGTGTGTGATTGGGAGCAGATGGTGATAGTGTAGGGGTATTGATGGCGAGTACAGAACGGGTTTGTTCTGTCTCTTGGCCAGTTTGCGCCATGCGAGATTAGTGCAAGCAACAGTAGAGTGGGTGTACCCCTCCCCGGGTACCTTGGCTCCAAGATAGGATGTGGTAGGGATGGGGGCATATATCCCTGCTCCACCGCTATGTGCGGCATGAACGGTGGGGGCCGGAACCAATAATGCGCGTAGTGGGCTTGCATGCACAGGAAGTATAATTCCATGTCTGGGACCTCAAACCCTCTGCGTGAGAAGGGCATGGCAAGTGTGTTACAGCTCACTCTGGGTTGCTTCCCCCCCCGCAGGCGAGCCTGACCAGCTGGGTTTGGAGTGTACAAAAGAAAGGCCATCCTGGGTAATACGGGATGTTGATAAAGAGATAAAGTAACTTGGGTAATATTACCATTTTAGCTAGAAAAGCCGGCCTGCTAGTGATAAGGTCAGTGAGATCCATCTGGTAATTGAGTTAGTGGCATCATCGCCGAGCCATAGTTCACTCGCTACGTTTCTTCCCTATCTCTGGAGATGACCACCCCTAGGTATTTTATCTCAGCTGGAATTTAGCTGTATTAGGAGTAAGAGGGAACAACTGGGTTTTTTCCCAATTAATATTTACGCCAGATAACTCCCCGAATCTGATAAATTCCCTGATTACAGGATTTAAGTTGATGTGGGGGTCCCGGATGTATAGGGTGAAATCATCAGCATAAAGCGACATTAATATGTGTCTGGAAGAGTAAGGGAGCACGCAGTCCTTGTGATATTGCCTGAGTTTGGACGCTAAAGGCTCGATAGCCAGAGCAAAGAGAAGGGGCGAGAGCGGGCACCCCTGCCTGGTGACCCGCGTGATCGGAAACGGTTTAGAATATTCCCCATTAACCTGAACCGTGGCCAGCGGCTGGCTATAAAGTAATGCGATCCAGGCCAGGAACGACGGAGGGAGTCCCATTCTATGTAGCACCGCAAACATATTGTCCCATTCCAGCAAGCCAAAAGCTTTGGCCACATCTAAAAAAAACGCAACCGCAGCCATTTCAGGATCCAAATCTTGCAGCAACGCAAAGAGTGTCTGGAGATTATGGGACCTGGCCCTCCCATGTATAAAACCTGCCTGGTCTGGCAAGACCAATCCTCCCAACAGCATGCTCAACCTGTTGGCTAACACCTTCGCCAATATCTTCCCGTCACATTTAATCTAAGATAACGGCTTGTAAGCGCCACATGATGTGGGATCTTTTCCCAGTTTGAGTAGCGTTATTATTGAGGCCTCCCGCATTGTTTGCGGAAGTGTCCAGATCTGCTTTGCCTCCTCATACACTCGTTTTAGGATAGGGACTAGTGTGTCTGCATAGCATTTATAAAAATCAGCAGGTAGGCCATCGGGGCCCAGGGCCCGACCACTGCGCAGGTGCATTATAGCTGCCCGAATCTCGTCTTCCTCAATGTCAGCCTCCAGAAAGTCCCTATGGGTATCACTCAGCCAGCCCAGGGTGATATCCTCAAAATATACCGGGATATCATCAGAGTGCTTCTTGTGTGTGGCATATAGGGTGGAGTAATATTCCACAAACGCCTGAAGAATACCTGCGGAGTCTGTATGCAGTTTACCCTTTGCGTCTGTAACACCAAAAATATAGTTAGAATGTCTGGGGGTACGTGTGACTTCAGCTAGGGCACTGCCAGGCCGCTCGCCCTCTCCAAACGCTCTGGCGCAATAGTGTCGGGAGCGAAAGAGCATCTCGCGCTCCGCTAAAGCCTGATATTCCGTCACTGACTCACGGAGTTTCGCCTGCTTCCCCCCGTCTGGGTTTACGGTATTTTGAGTGCCCAGTGCTTTAATAGCCTCATTAAGCTTCCGGAGCGACTCCCTAATATCTCGTAGTATACCCCCTCCCTGCGCAATGCACATGCCGCGTATGGACTTTAAATGCTTTCCAGACACATGACAAGGTAGGGACAGTCTCTAGGTTCCTGGGGAAGAAGTCCTGCGCTTCCTGTCTTATCTTTTCGTGGAAACTATTATTTAGGAGAGCTGGAGGCGCCATGTTCTGAGTGGGGAGATCCCACCCGGGGGACATAACTGTATCAACACAGGGACATGGTCCGAGTATGTACGCGCGAGATGAGTTGCTTCAGCTAACCATGTACACAGTCCTTTCGACAACAGCCAATAATCAATGCGGGACCAGCTGGAGTGTGCAGAGGAATAGCATGTACCCTCATGACGCGAAGGATGTCGGATTCTCCATGCATCAAATAGCTGCCGTTCAGCCATAATATCTAATAAGTGCCTTCCCGCCTTGGTGGGGTGGACATGGGAACTATGGGATCGGTCTACGCTGGGGTTCAGCTCCACCTTGAAATGCCCCCCCAAATAACATAAGTGGACCCTACATCCACCACTAGTCCCCAAAGTCTATCAAAGAAGGTGGGGGTCATCTACATTCAGACCGTAACAATTTACTAATGTGACTGAATGCGTATTTATGTGCCCCCACATGATACAGTAGCAGCCTTCCGGGCCACTAAGGGAGCCAGCCGGCCAGTAATGGACAGTGGATCTTATTAGAATGGCAACCCCCCTGGCATAGGTGGAGTAGGATGCGAAACATCTGTGGGCTGCCCATTTCCCTGCAAACGGATGTAAGGCTCTAGGGTCTAGATGAGTTTCCTGCAACATGGCTATGTGGACCTTGTGACGTTCTAGGTAGTCCAGTATATGTCAGCATTTGCGGGGATCACGTAGGCCGCGCACATTCCACGTCAGCAGACTATAAGTTAGTCCTTTCACACCATGCGAGGCGTCCATGTGGCCTGCCATTCAGGGATGGTGTCGTGTTGTATGTGTCTGTCTGAGGGGGTGGCGACTATGAATGGTGCGTGCACCCTTCTGCTACATGCTTGGAAAGCACATTTACAATGGATACTGCAGTGAAAAACATAAAACTTAGCAAACTCCCTCCCCCCCCACGCTTACGGCCCAATCCTGTATGCGAAATTCTCCCACCCGTTGTCCCTGAAGTAAACCACATTGAGAGAAGAAAACAACCCAATTAGGTGAACTATCAAAAACACACTCAGACGGGTTGTAGTAAAAGAGGTAGGCCCAGAATATTAAGACAGAGGGAAAGAGGGGGCAATACCTCAAAAAAGGATAGATCTGGGGAGAAGAGAAACAAGCAAGGTAACAAAATACATAAGTGCCAAGAGAAAGACAGAAGACCTTAGGAGGAAGAGGAGAAAAGGGTAAAAAAAAATGTGCATGGGAATTCCCTCCGGGGTAATGTGGCAGAGAGCCCAGCGTTACCCTCCTGGTGTATGAGGGCGTCCGGGGAAAAGACATATGATGATACAAAACTAGCCCATTTAGCTGCATTGTTCGGAAGTTGAAGAGAGATGGAGACTCAGCAGCAGGGAGTAGAATCAGTCATGCAACTGGGAGCGGCAGCCACCGCTCCCTCCCTGTCATCTCTGTGAAGCACCTGGCGTACAGTAGGGAAGGTTAGACAGCAATCACGCTAGCAGCCTTATCAAGTTAGTCATTTTCCAAGAGTGGTGAGCTCGAACTGGGTCCTCCCTCACATTCCTCCAACTGCAGAGAGCGGTGAGACAGCTTCTTCAGGAAGTCCAGGGGCCTGCTGAACAGTAGTGAAGTAGTGTTGCTTTTCCTGATGGGTGATCCGGAGTTTTGCCGGGTACAGCATCGCATATACGATGTTAGCCTGCTGCAGTTTTCGTTTGACAGGGGCAAATTTCTTTCTTGCCTCTTGAACCGCTAAAGTGAAGTCTGGGAAAATCGAAATAGAGTTCCCCATATAGTTTAGATCTCGCTTTTCTCGTGCTAGGCAAAGGATGGAGTCCCTGTCTCTATAATTAAGGAGCCGGGCAGTGATAGCCCTGGGTGCAGCGTCCGGGGGGGGGGGGGGTTTGGCAGCCAGTGTGCGGCGGGCTCTTTCCATCACCAGGAGCTTGGAAAGGGAGGAAGCGCAAAACAGGTCTACCAGCAATTCGCTCAACATAATCCTCCATTTGCCCTGTAGCAGTGGACTCTGGTACTCCTGTAATTCGGATATTATTGCGACATGAGCGCGCTTCTAGGTCCTCGTTTTTTGCGGCGATAACTTTCAAGAGGCACTCCATGCTGTGTAGTTGCTCCCCCCATGACAGACGCATCTTCCAGCTGCGAAATTCTATTTTCTGTCGCCTGAATGCACCCATCATGCTTCTCGAGTCTGTGCATGATAAAATCCATCCTCATAACGTCCATTTTTGACTCAATGGATGTGAGACTTTGCCGCATTGTGAGCAACAGGGATTGCAGATCCGCATCTTCTGACTGTGTTGCCGGTTGGGAGCTCTCCGTCATGGCAGTATCCGCGTCCCCGCCAGGGCCCCTCGCCGACCTCCGTGGTTCGAAAGGCAGTTTGGCCTGCTTACCGTCCGTCTTGCCCATGACTTTGAAGAGGTTGTAGCGATGGGGGAGGGAGTTCTAAAGCACTCAAACCCGCAGTGCGCTAGTTATATCAATGCCGCCAGTTGTTAACTCAATTGCGTCAGGATCACGCTCTGAGAGGATCACCGGAGGTTCTCTTGACAGGGGCTTGTCAGCATGCCCAGATTCTGCTTTCTTTCCAAGGCCCCGACCGTCCGGCAGCCGTACCTCTGTTCAGTATCTAGTGCTCAGCGAGAGGGGATTTCCTAATTTCACAATGATCCTGGCGCAGGTATTGGAGACCGTACCTCCATTCGGAATGGCGTATTGTAAGTCAGTTATAAGAGTGCGGTCCCTAGTGGCTTCCGGAGGGGGGGGAGTCCACCCACAGACGCAGTCACCACAGTGCTTTGAAGCACCGCTCAAGCTTTTTTGCGATGCCGGGGGGCCTCCCTCCTCACCCCCGTCCTGTTACAGAATGCCAAGTATGGGCGCTGGTCTGAAAAAAATGCCTGAGGTGCCATGTTGGAGCGCAGCTGCGTGGCAGACGTTAGTTTTAGGTCCTATTTCCTTGGCGCTCAGCTCGACACTTCCACTTATTAATTGCCTCAGGTTGGGGCTCTGGGGCGCACAATCACGGCCAGGCAGACTCCCAGGGGCTCTCCTCCAGATGCACCTTGCACGATAGCAAGCAACCAGCCACCACCAAAGTGCTGCGCTCAGTTAACTGTGCCCCTATGCAGGCCTATCATGC
Source organism: Calotriton arnoldi (assembly GCA_963921515.1). Classification (NCBI taxonomy): domain Eukaryota; kingdom Metazoa; phylum Chordata; class Amphibia; order Caudata; family Salamandridae; genus Calotriton; species Calotriton arnoldi. Next base: position 1,799,098 of record CAWUFW010001109.1, on the reverse strand, counting down.
TCTGTTCTCCCAGCAGTGTGGCCTCCAATGTCTCTGAGGTGTCTCTTTGCTTCCCCTTGCAGCTCACGCAGCCGATGTCTCAGCGCACACCTCCCGCGACCCCTCGGCACTGCGGTCTCGACACAGGGGTCACTCACCGGCAGTGCGACATTGGCACCCGCTACGCTGTCCTCTGGTCCTGCAGTCTTCGCCCCGGGCCCCTGCGCTCCGGACGCAGGCCACCTGTCCTCGATCCCTGCAGGCGCGTAAAGATGCAGCCCCTCCGGTGGTTAGGCCGCAGTAATGCAGGCCGCGCTTGCCCACCCGCAGTCATACACAGGCTCCGCAGTACGGTGCTCCAGGCGGGCGAGTTGTTGCGGCGCAAGGGCTCAGCACGGATACCGGCGGCACTTCAGTCCCTCCGCCTCACCTCAGCAGCGATGGGCTGACTCCTCACTGGCGCCCGCCATCTTGTCCGCCCAGCATATGTCACGGCAGTCTGGATACGGTTTTTGTGCTGCCAGTTGCACTATTAGACCGTTGCCATGTGTACTAGGGCTACTCTCCGCTGCTCTCCCATGACTTATGGCAGCTAGGGCCGGTCTCGCATCAGGATTATGATGGATATAGGCCCCGGGCAGCAGGAGCCTCACAGAGGTGCGGCCATCTTGCTTGCTGCTCGCTAGCGCCCCCCCAACCAAACTGAAATTCTTTGGCCACATATTCTCAGAGGTAGGCATGATGCTAGACCCAGACATAATCAAGGTTCTCATCACAGCCAACCCGCCACAAGATGTGAACATGCTGAGATCTTTCCTGGACATGGTGATTTACTATGCCAGGTACAATACAAGACTATGCCACCATTAAGGCACCCCTCCGCAACCTAACAGAACGTGGACTTCAGATGGTTACCTGAGTGTGAGCAAAGCTTTCATTGAATAAAAACAGCAGTAGAAAAGGCGGCTGTCATGGCATACTGCAACCCACAACTACAGACAGAGGTGACTGTAGACGCTAGCCTGGTAGAACTACGGACCATACTAGCACAACACACAGGCAACCCAGAAGCACAGCGACTTATAGTGGCATACACCACCAGTAGGAGCCTCTCAGACATAGAAAGGGAATACTCACAACATGAAAAAGAGAGCCTAGCAGTTGTCTGGGCCTGCAAACACTTCCATATATTCCTCTATGGCAAATGTTTCACCATCATAAGAGACCATCAGGTCTTGTAAACATTTTATGGCAACCACAAAGCAAAAATGCCTCTAAGGATTGAACGTTAGGAGATATGCTTATAGGAATACGATTGAGCAATTGTCCACAAGTCAAGAAAAGAACAAGATCCCGCTGACTACTTCTCGAGACGCCCCTTGCAATTGACAAGACCAAACCCATCCGTTGCAGAGGAATACCTCCACTTAATCGTCCACACAAGCATACCCCAGGCACTGCCAATCACACAGGTAACTGCAGAAACAAAGGACGATAGAGACCTGGAGCTGGTCAAATATCTAACTGAGATTCAAAAGTGGAAACACAGCAAACAGTGGGGGTGGAGGGAGGGTGACTCAGAGGAAATCAAAGCATTCCACAACATCCAAGAAGAGCTAGAGGCGACCTAAGAAGGAATCATACTGAGAAGCAGAGTCGTGATCCCTAAGAACCTACGAAAGCAGGCCACACTTCGAGCCGATCATCAACCCTCCCAGAGGGACCAACACCCCCAAGAAGCCAGCCAAAGAGCTAGGACCGCTGAATGGCCAAACCAGCGTGAGAGGAGAGATCCAACCGTCCACAGTGAATCGACCTTGATGACTCATTGAAGAGGTATAGACTCATGCAAAGAACCTGAGCTGGTGGTTAGAATGGGGGAGGTCTGGCGTCGGGCACTAGGACCCAACAAAAGTGACTTGAGGGCTAGGGCCGGAAGGGACCAACCTCAAAGGGAACAGAAAGCAGGGGTAGGAGTGGCGGGGAGAGAGAGCTGTAAGGGACAATGCGGGGAGCACGGCGAATAAAGGAGCTGCTGTGAACCATACCTGGTCTGTGCCGTCTTCTGCAGGGCCTACCTGGCCCTGCAGAAGACGGGCGCAGTGGGCGCACCCAGCATTCCACCCCCTCGGACAAAAAAAAAATCTTGTAGTAGAATGACACCCTCCCACCCCCCACCACGACACACTACACCACTTCACTTTCTGGGGCCACAGGTGGGATTGATTGATCTTTGCTGGAGCCTATCGCCGTTTTCCATGCAGTTAACTACACTATCTTTTAGATGGTCTCTGTCTGACCTTATCCCGCTGTCCTCCTGTCTGCGGACAAAGTCACGGGCTCTCCATGAAGAAAGGCCACACTTCCTCACTTTTTATATTTTTTACGAAAATGCAAAAATGTGCATAAACGCCAATGGAAACCAAAATAATTTTGCTTGCAGTACAAGTGGCACACTCCCTAGAAAGCGCATGCTCACCTGGGCCCCATTAACAAATAGATCTACACCGTCTCCAGAATGATCCGAGAGTAAATCCTGGGTTCACCATCACTTTACAGGGGGATCAAAGGTACCTACCGGCTTTAATTAGCAAGTTGGGGAATGAATACATTTTGCGTTTTAACCTGAACATGACTACAAATGTAGTTGTTTCATTATTATTAATATAATTGGTTAATTGTTGCTATTAGTAGTATGATTAACATTATTAATAACTAAAGCTACAATCATTATTATTCTCATTGAATTATTATTATAAGTATTTTCATGTTGTCGGAGCTGAAGTGAACTTCCCTTTCAGCTTCACGTTGCTATGGCATATTCCTCAGAGTTGATGTGTTGTACCTTCCTACCATGGAGCATCGCTGAAAGAATTCTTGTTAAATTCCAGTAGATGGCGCTGACACTCCTAAGAAAAAACTCGGCTCCTTTCCTATTCACACAGGACCTGCTGATGCCGCAGGCAGCTGCAATCCATCCCACTCACGTGTGAGATCTCAGTCCGCTGATGGAAAACATATTTGCAGAGCTGCACGCCTCCGTCCTCGGGGCCGGAGAGCAGAAGGAGTGAACTCACAGGTTCATAAGCTGAATTAACCGCTGCGCAGGGTAGAATGTCAGCCTCTGGCACAGTACTGGGACAGGCTTATTTTTTCGTGATGAGCACAGGTAAACCTCCGCGCTCTTACCGAGGCTCTTATTCGGGGGCTGCAGTCATGCAGTAGTAGCGGCCGGCTCTCGCGTTAGTTCTGTGTGCATTTTGCGTTCGAGTTGCCCAACTTTTTTGAGGCAGACTCGACGAAAAATTCATTTTGGCCTTTAAAAAGCTACGGAAATGTGCTGCTTTGTACAAAAAAAAAAAAAATGAAAGTAATGAAAAGCAGCACATTGCTCTTCCATACGCTGCTATGCATTATGGAGGTGTTCCATGTGTGGTACATGGGTGTTCCTGTGCATCCACTCATGGATTTCAATGCGAACCTATATTTACAAAGAGTTGTAACATGGTTTGAACCAGAATGGTGCACCGACCTGAGGCTGGTGTAAGGTAGAGAAATATCTTCATTGCTCCTCGTTATTTCCTCCTTGCAAGTGTGCTTTATCCTGCAACACACATAGAAAGAGGAAAAAGCCTATAAGGAGAGTTTTTGTTCAGGAAGGTACCTCTTCCTCCACAAAAACTATCCTGACCATAATGCAGGGACCTTAGCATTATGGCACAAGGATGGCTGCATTGGCGCTAGGCAGCCCAAAGTGCACCAGTGCAGGGAGAGAGCAGAACTGCGCCATTTTTTGAAAATATTGCTTGAAATCCATGCATTACAATAATGGCAAAACTCGTGTATAGGAGATGCCCCACCAGGGCCGAATTGGTAAACCAGACATTCAGGAAGTGGGCAATGGGCCGGTGACTTGAGACCCATTTGTGGGCTGTTTTCTTTTTGCTTCATTTGTGACAGTTTTGAGAATTTTCCTGTTGTGCTGTGTTGTCTGGCGTCGTCAGCGGTTCCGTGGGGCCTAATCGCCCTCGCTGGAAGCCTGCAGCAGGGACAGGCGTAATTTTGTAACCTCCCCACCTCTTAGCGGGGCTGGCAGCATCCTCATCATTTCTTTGCTGTGCCGACCCATTAGTGCATGAGGATGGTTTGGGCCGGCTACGGACAGGCATAATGTGTGCAGATTGAGCTAGGGGAGGGAGTAGGAGCAGCATTGGCAGAGCCCAGCTGTGAAAAGACATTTTCACCCCCTCCCCTCATTGTATGAGGCTAGTGTGTCCTTAATCTGACCCCTCCCCTGACCGATTGGCACATGAGGAGTGGGGTTGAGGGGAGTGGGATGGGAGCTTCACTGGAGACCAGGTTGAGGTGGGCCATTTCAGACCCTCACCTCCTTGTAGGAGATGGCATTGTACAGCTCAGTCCTGCCCTGTCAAGCTCTCTGCACATGCACGATCCCTGCAGTAGCCTCCCTGGGAGCCCATGGACCTTGGGACTACGCGAAGGAGGCAAGGTGGGAGAATAAGAAGAGAGAATTTAACAACAGCAGAGAAAAGGGTAGAGGAGAGGCTGAAGAGGAAAAAAAGATAGACGGGGGTGAGCTACAGGACAGATGGGGATAGGAGGGAGGAAAACACAGAGACTGGGCTATGGCAAGAGTAAGAGGCACAAAAAGACACGAAGATTAGAAAGAGAAAGTGCTGGATGGAGAGACAGTACAAGTGTGGTAAAGGAAGGGACTAAAGAAAATACCGTGAGCAAAACAGAAGTGAATGGAAGAGGGCTCGAGAGATTAGAGATGATGAGAACGAGAAAGATAAGAAGTAGACAGATAAAAGTTGTGTGAGAAATAGAGACTTCTGTGTGTGCAAGTGCATAAAAGAGGGAGCATGAGAGATAAGGGAAAGAGGCAGTGTGCCTCACTGGCTGTGTATCCTGGGGATATGGTAGAGGTGTGCTTTACTTTTCTCTGTTGCAAGCTGTGTGCGTACTTGTATAGGATGGCCGAGTGCTTTCATATAGTGCTCCACTTTAAATTTTTCTAAGCACTGTCTATAAAAGTGTCACTTTTACCAAGTTTAAAAGTACTCAATAGTCCTACCTCAGAAGGATAATTTAGTTTTGCCTTCATTAGAACACTTCACCAGCAGGTCATAGCATATAGCAGCAGCAGCCGCAACTCATTGAGTTCTCTTGCCGAAGCACATTACTAGTAAGAACATCCAACATAACCTTGGCATCTTCATGGGGCTGCTCACACGGCCTCTACTCTGACTGCTACTTATGCCCTAGAACTCAGCAGTGAACCAAGCTAAGTGTAGCCTTCGCCAACCTTTGGAGCACACTAGGGCATTTATAATATATTTAATATATTCAAAGAATGCTGTCAATTCTAAGCTGTGTTACTGGCTGCTACTTTAAAGGGGCTCTTAATAGGACAACAACAACATTTATAAACACATTGGTAATACTGTAACGGGACAATGCTTGAATTTCTAATAAGGTTCTTAATAATGTTGGGTGATGTTTGTGGTTCTCATCCCATTCCCAGGAGTAAGGGACATTCAAACTTCCCAACTCACCCCTCTATGGCTCGGCCCCCTTCCGTACTCTCCGGCCTGCCAGAGCAGGAAGACAGCCAGAGACGTTTTATGGAATGGGCAAATTAGGTAATCACAAATGCCCCCAACCCACAAGGTCCTGCCTGATAAAGTCGTCTCTCTCTCTCTCTCTCTCTCTCTCTCTCTCTCTCTCTCTCTCTCTCTCTCTCTCTCTCTCTCTCTCTCTCTCTCTCTCTCTCTCTCCCTCATTCTTCCTATCCATGTCTCACCACTTTCTGCCTTTGTCTACCTTTCTTTCTCTCCTCACCCTTCACTCTCTAGCATCTCTCACTATCTGCCATCACCCTTCTTTACCCATCACTCTACTTTTTTGTCTTCCTTCCTCTAACTTACTCTTCACCTTACTTCCCCCTTTTTACCTTACCTCGCTCTCTATACCTCTGTCTTTGTGCTTCACCTTTTACCACCTTCTATATTTTTTGGGCCTCATTTCTCTCTCAACAGTCATTAACCCCCTGCCCATAGCTATCTACCCCTCTCTCTGACTACCTTTATGTCACCTCTTTTATTACTCTCTACCTCTCTTTCTCTGCCTCACCTATCTTTGTCTCACAACTCTCCCATTGCTTGACCTCCGCTCATCTATCTCCCCCCTGTCTCCACTCATCTCTATACATCCATGTGCCTACCCCTCAATTTCTATTTCAGCCCTTTCACCCACATTTCTGTCCACCGCAGCGCTCTCTTTCAAATACACCTTTCCCACCCTGTAGCCCTCTGATCTCTACTTCTATCTCTCCTACTATCTGTGCCTACCTCCACATTGATTTCTCCCTACCCCGTTTCTACCTCACCCCTTTCTAAGCACCTCCAGTCCTTCTCATCTCACTACCCTGTATATCTCTCCATCTACTTTTCTTCACTCAACCTCACCTCACCGCACTGCTCTATCCCTATGCCTCGCCTCTTTTCACCTTTCTCATTCCCTTTCTGTACCTCCCACTCTTCCTCACTTTTTTCTCTACTTCACATCTCACACACTACCTCGTCTTTCTCCCTCCTATATTTCTTTCTCTCCCTACCCAACTTCTCAATTTCCCTCATTTGATCACTGTTCCACCTCTCCACTTCTTTCTACCTCTATTCCCTCTGTCACCTTTCTCACAACCTTATTCCTTTATCATTAACCCTCTTTCTCTAACTCTTGCCCTCTTTTTAAACTGTTGTTGCACTTTCTCTCTCTCTTTCATCTCTCTCTGGACCACCTTTCAACACACCTTCTATGCTTCTTTCTTTTTACATTTCTCTATTTACCTCTCAGGCTCTTCCTTACATTCTCACTCTTCCTGTGTCTCAGTCTCAGTCTCCCCTCTCTTTCTCTACTTCACCTCTGTTTCTCTGCTTCACCTCTTTTCTCTACAAAAAATATATTTTTCTAATGTTCACCCCTCTTAATCTACCTTTATCTCTACCACACTGCCCACTTTGCCTAACTTACCTTTAAGTACCCTACGTCTTATTCTACTCTACCTCACCACTGTCTCTAGCTTTCATTTCTCTATAGTTCTACCTCATCTTTTTGCCTGTGTACCTACAGCTCTCCGTCTCTAGCTCTCTCTAACTAAACCCTCTTCCTACACTACGTTCCCTGTAGCTCACCCCTCTGTGTACCCCACCCCTCTTTTTACATTTCATTATCTGTCTCCAGCTCTCTCTCTATATCTACCTCTCCACCTCACTCCATAATCTAAGCTATCACTCTACTTCCCTTTTTCAATCTACATCTTTCTATGTCTCCATATATAGTTTTTTCTGGCTGACCCATTATTCTCTTTTTCCTTGTGTGTGTCCTGATCTGACCTGTCTCTCCATCATCTCCGTTTCTACCTCTCTTATTCCTCTACTTTACATCTCGCTGTGATACTCTAATTACCTCACTGTCCTTTCTGTTTTGTTTACTAAACAGAGCTGGAGATAACTACCTAGCCAGTGAAAAAAAGGAGGGACAAGGCATTGGAAGAGAATTAAACAGAAAATTATTTTGTTTCACCTGATATAACAGTGAAAATCCTCAGAGACATGCTCTGATTCTTTTATTATTGCAGTGCGAGGGCCAATGTTGAAGAGGGATTTATTTGTAAATACAAATATTCAGCAATGAAGGCTACAATCTCAAACACTATGTGGATATGTTCTAATAGTATGTACTGGTCCACTAATTATCCACTAAGTCACCTTACTATGTCTTTCCTAAAGTAATAGGAACCGGCTTGTTAAACATTGATTTGTACTAAAATATTGTTTTTGCATGGCAAAATATTTGCAACCATACAAAAAGAGAAATGGCCTTATCAGTGCTTGTTCAAGATTTATTTTAGTACAATTTGGCTGGCAGACGCTTGGCAGCTTCGGCTTTCGGTTGCGTGCCACCTTTTCTGAAAGGCTGACTTATAATTCAGTGTTTTTGACATCATTGAGGCTTGACTTACATTAGCTGAAAAGAAGCAAAACAATTCACAGCTGTTCCAAACAGGGGCCCCCTAAATCGATCTTGCCTGGGGCCCCAAAACTACTTAAGACAGCACCGAAAACAGCAGGCCTAGGGGTGTCTGCCTCGAGGCTCTAACCTCACCCTTTTCTGATCCAGCCAGGGGGTTCTGGAGGGAAAGAGTTATAATTTTAAAGATTTCCTTCCTACTTCCTAATTTCCATACCCACTTGTGCAACATCTGAGAGATAAAAAAGGTACAGTGCCCTCTACCAGAAGGACCTTACCCAAAAGTCGCAGCCAGAGGACAAAGCAAAAATTCATCCAGCCCACAGGTGCTTCAGACCCCACTTCTTCAACTCCTTATGTCATAGCCATCTCCTACCCTTTGCTTTCTGTACCCCTGCCAAGCTAGGAGAATCACAGGGCCAGAGCACGAACTCCAGAGGAAATATCTAATTCACCTTTCAACCACACTCCCCTCCTCTGAAGGATGAGCAAATCATGTTGACTTAAATCCTTCCAGTTTGGCTGTAGACTAAATTTCTGTGACTGTCAGAGTCCAGTAGATTGTTGGTTGGGGCAGAGTATCTCACTTCGTTGTGCAAGTAAGTATTCCGTTTTCAAAGCTGCAATGTTTCCAGTCTTGGACAATGTTACTAATCTCTGTAAGCTTTAAAATAATCAATTTACCACTCATATTTGCAAAAATGAGTCACATAATATTAATCTAGCAGTGTTTCATGAAAGGCTGCGATCCACTAATGTGTGCCACTATTTATGGGGTGCCCGGGCCTATTTTTGATCCCAATACGACCCTGTGCCTCACAATTTTGCAACCTACCGCTTGCCAGCACCAACTACAACAATGCAAGGGTATATGTCTAGTGACCAACGTGGCGCGGTACAACACACGAATAATGACTGCGTTGTACACAGCAAACACAAAAAAATGTGATGGGAGTAATGCTAGTAACAAGTCTAACCACTGTCAATCGCTCAGAGAGCGTTCCAAGGCATCATTTTTTTGGCCACCATGCCACCTCAGATTAGACCCAACCATATGCAAATAATCACAGGCTTGGTCCAATAGGAACAGTAGAGCCCGAACTGCCAAGCCAGGATCCCATAAGCTGGAGTCAAGAATGATGTGGCAGCAGAAAAGGGGTAGAGACACTTAGTACAGAGTCATAAAAGTAGTGTATTTTTAAAAGTTTGGCTGCAAAGAAATTGGCAACAGGGACAAATGTGACTGTGAATCTGCTGTGGTTTACTTAATTGGTCACAAACCGTATGCATTTTAAAATATCTTATAGGATAAGTCACCAGTTGCCGAGATCGTTGTGTGGCCAGCAATTACCAGCAGATAATGATAAATATAAGATAACTTTGGTGGTTAATGCGCTAACTGGAGGGATCTATGAATTGCCTAGCCATAATTTTGATTCATCGTGAAGTAGCATAGAAGTTTATTGCTTTTATTGCAGAGATTCTTTTGTTACGGGCAGTTCATACGTTTTACAGTCAGTCGAATAAAGCACAGGGAGCCAGGAAACAGCATGAAGAAGCTGCATGCATAGGTGTAGAACCATATTGGGTTTTTTCAACCTTTGTTGTTCTAAGGTTGCTAAAAAGAGTTCCTTGGGCAGTGATGAGGCTTATTAGATCAGACAACCCAAGCCACTGCATTACTTTTTACATTCTGACATTCTGCTTCACCAGACCAAGCACTGTTAACATATAATGCAAGCCAGTATGGATATGTTACTCCTATACCTTGTAGCACTGTTATGTCATATTTTCTATACGTTGGTTTACATGTATGATTCACTGGATCTGTGTAATATATGGGTGATATAACGCGCTCGGACACCCTTCATTGGATAAGTAGCACTATGAAAGAAAATAATTAAATAAAACAATACATTTTTATGAGTTATTTAATTTGTTATTAGTCATACTCCTACATACAGGTACATCTCCCATTCTACTAGTGCATGTATATGTCTTAAAAACATAGGTTGAACATAGTCAATAATCTGCCTCCAAATCATATTTTTCTTAGGCACTTGTGGAGTGATGAGAGGCTGAGCGCCTTTGTTTCGTTCTATTGCCTTGGCATCTAGGCGTTAGGTTCCATATAGCTCCCACCCAGGATGAGACTCCAAATCAGGCAAAATACTTTCCCAGTGTATAGAGTGCCCAATTTAGCATTTGGGGCAACAAATGACAAGAACAAATGGATTTAGCACAGATGTTACAGCTGCTTTCCATTTCCCCACTGACTCCTAGCTGTTGATAAATCAGGTTACAAAATGTAATCGAGAAAGCACTATTTTCACCTACCTCCTAAATGGAGCAGCAGTAAGTGAAGACGGGTGCAAAGAAATGATACAGCCAACATTTTAAATGAGGGCACGAGTGCCTCCCTTGAGAGACATCCACGCCCAGATCTGCTCAGTTTTCATACAAGTTACAACACAGCATTCAGATTTGCTGCGTGGCCTTGCACAAGGTGGAAGACAATGTAAACATTTGGGGACAGTTTGTGATGGTGAATGAAGGCAAAAGGGTAGACTGAATGAAAGGGAACAGCTTGCGAAGCTGAGTGAAGGAAAAAGGACAGACTGCTGTACAACTACTTTTGCTGCAGAATCCCAATGAATAGCTATTGCAACCCGGTGAGTAGTTTCACCCAGATCTGACTTAGTCTGTCATGGAGCTTGTGAATGGAGCGCACCTACTTCAAAGTTGCTTTTGGTAGTTTTTTCCCGAAAACACGACTGAAATGAGAACAAAAGACATCACACGAAGCATATTTTTCAAGAATGTTAGCTAAATGCAGTGTGTCTGATCGATCAAAGGCAAATTTGGGTACAAAATAGGACTGATTGTATGTAAATGTTAGGATGCAAGCATTTAAATTTGTAAGAGTAGAGGCAACACATTAGAGGTAAAAAGTCAGGTTAAACGTGTCTGTGGAAAATAAAAGTATGTATCCATAGCTGCCAAGGTTTCAGATTGCTTATGTGTGACATTTTCATAATTTCAGTATAATTATGAGTGACATTTCAACAACTATGAGTGACAGTTTCTTGCGACTAAAATCCAGCCATGAAGAAGAGGGAAAACCTACAAATATCATAAATTACAGCCATCTGAGCAGCGAGAACTATAAGAAGATCCTAAAACTGCTGCACAGCACCAGAAATGTAAGGGCACAAACTTCACAGGAGGGCCTGTAGTGATAAATGAATATTATTCCATTCCACCACCAAAAATCAATTTGATCTCTCTCCTCCTGTCTCCCCATATTACACCATACTCTAGACCCCAGCAGAAATAAATCACATAGATTCTGTCTCAACTACATCCTTGGTACTTTTTGTTTCAGGCAGGACGACCACTGAGCTCCCCAGGTATGCCCATCAGGAGCCTTAAATGAGGGTACAATACCAGTTTTGACACCACCCGCCCTATATATTCACAAGCTTAAGCTGAGGCACCTACTAGTTGGGTAGCAGGTAGGTGTGATATTTATCATCTCCACAACTACTTTCCACACAACTGGCCTTCATGCTAGTCACCACGTCTGTAATACAGGACGCTAGGCTAAGTGCTTTTTTTTTTTTTTTTACACAAGGCTGTAAGCAAATTTTGTCCATAAATGTAAGTTTCACGATCATTTTAATGAAAGGTTCCCCTCAATTTGGCATAACAATAGCAGTTAAAATTTCCAATGTAAAGCTGAAATATGCTCTATGCATATATTTCACAATATTTGTACTGTGAGTAAAAAACTACCATCACATAGTTAGCTCACCCTGACTCGTGAAATAATGGCATTTTGAAGAAGACCTTCTATCCACAAGGCTCCTTTCCATTCTCACGCTTTTTCCTGCTCCTTTCCTTTTTCATGATCGCACTTTTGCATCTCACTTGCCCCCTCGCCCCCACATTGCTTAAGGTGTCAATAGAGTGGTGTCATCCAACATAACAAAGGTGCGTCTTTCAGTTTAGGAAACCCCAATAATAGAACAATTCAGTCAGGTTGCGTCCTTCCCACACCTTACCAGCCCTAGGCATTGCTTTGTCTCTCCCAAACCATCTTCACATTGCAACACCCGAGTGTCCCCTTGGCTGGGCTACAATTCACGATAATCATCCTATCTCGGCAAATTACAGATTTTCACTAAAGAAAAACGTGAAAATCAGAACATAATCTTTTTAAAAATACATTTTAGTACCCCTTCCACATGAGACGAACAAATCATTGCCAGAGACGCAAGTATTACCTAGATCAAAGCCCGGTTATACTTCAAACTCCACAACAAGGTATTTGAAGCATTTTTCATTCTGCCCAAGAGGATGAAACAATTTACCTGCCAACGCCTGGATAACACTCAGTCTTAACTCCTCCAAGAAAGGCTTGTACCCCTTTTGAAATCCCACCATCAGTGCCAACTACAATAGTCACATATTTGAATGTTCTTTTTCTACACTGCATTTTTATATGCTAAGCTCCTTTCACGTCAGAGCTGTAAAGTATTTTGTGGCGCTTGTTAATTAGTTTTCCACGTTATATCATGAATAAATAAATAATGATATCTCTAGGCACATAAAGACATTTACAAACCACTCCACATTTGGCCCCTCGTTCTAAAAATGTCCGATAATAGGGCTACCAACATTTGTTTTTGTTTTTTGTACCACTGTAAACATTTCCAAAAATTACCAACTTGTTTGCTGGCAAGAATGTACGTCTTCGATTGATTTCCAGAAATGCCTCCGACATCCTTTTACTACAGAGACAGCTTTGTGGTAATCCATTGTAGACAAATCACCATACGGTCTCGTCCCCGCCGCCAACCACGTCACGGCCGGGGGGCGGTAATATTTAATTTTTATGCGCAGGCTAAGGCAGCAGCAGCTCGACTCACTGACTGTCTCTCTCGAATCCCCCTCCGCTTCTAACGACTTCCTGTGTTCAGGAGGCAGCCGAACGTGAGGTCACATTCGATTATAATCCCCCCCACGGCGCCACACAGCCAACCTCTGCTGAGCTGAGGGCAGGCCCCGCCCGGGTCCCGCCGAGTCTAATTCGGCAGTGAGTCAGTGTCTTCAGTGATTGACAGCCGCGCCGCGGGCGCGCCGGGACTGGGAATTAAATCCAGCCAGGGCAGTCGCAGCGGCAGATTGCAACATTGTAGCACCTCACTGACTCTCAGAGCCACTGAGAGACTGACAGATTTACTTGTTTATTAACTATCTGAGCCAGCTGCTGCCAAGTGAGTCTGCAGCGCCGGGGAGCAGCAGAGCCGGCACACAAGGGCAAGCACGAGTTTCAGAGTAGCATTAAAATGCGTGACAATGCATTTCAGTGCAGTGATGCGGAACACCACACTGAAATGCGTTAGAGTCACACCTGATGCGTAATACTTGGCAGGACTGCGTATCGGTAAAGAAGTAACATTTTTACCACTAAAATTGTGAATTGTACTTAGACATACATTAACCATTATTCTAAACCCTAACACTTACTTCCTCTGTAGCCGTCACCCTAACATGTTTGTCCCTCACACCATTTTATCTGTCATTTTACAAGCGTTTGGGGTCCCCTTGCTAAACCATCATTTACTCTTAAATTGCTCTAACCTTAGACCAGCCCCCTACATCTAACCTAACCTAACATGAATTCCATTCACTTCACCAAATCCTTGCCTTCTAACCAACACTAACCCCTACTCCAACCCAATATAAACAACTTCCCTTACTCGTTCCCATTTACTGCAATTCTGACCCTATATCACCCGCCCCAAAAACGTAGCACAGTCCTAATATTCACCCTAACCCAACCATCACTCTAACCATAACCTAAATCTAATGCTAAACTTCTCTTTAACTCCGACTGTAACACATACATTTTTGTCACAACTTTTTTGTATATTCTACAATTCATACAGTCTAATTTTCAACATTTTAGTTGCTTTATTTTTTTTATTCTATTTTTTTTTACTGCAAATCGTAGGACATAGGGTGAATATACAGAATACTTGCCAAATTTAGGGTTTGACGTTGCAAGCAAACAAGCTGGAAAAAGGTGATTACAAAATGAAATTGGTTCTAGATGATTAAAATGTCATTGGCAAAACTACACCGGTTCCTATGGACATCTACTGCAGAAAACTTCACACTTGAAAACAAAAAGCTGAGTGCCCTTAACAACAAAATCTAAATTGTGTTCAAATCATACTGGCTACCCTAACATCCATCACAACAAACATAACTTGTGAAATTAACAGGAGTGAAAGTTTTAAAAACATTTTTTCCCAATATTCCAATACTTCTTTATTGTATTATTAACATTTGGCGAGAATTTAACTAATAAAAGTTAACCAGCAAACAGGTCATAGTACATTACATTTAAGAGAAATATTCAGTAACAATTTCCAGTCTTTCTCCTCCCACAATTTGATTCGAAGGAAACACTTACATGTCTTATTTACTCAGGGGTGGAAAGAAGGAGAAAAAGAGAATTACAGAAAATGAACAGCTCAAATCCCAAAACAATCCATCGAGTAACCCCACTGTCAGTTATAGCCCGGCCATAAACAATATTTATGAGAATGCAGTGTTACAAGACTTCGCTTCCACAAGCTGTAGTTTTACCCATAACTACTCAAGACAAATAACTCCTGGGGAAATTATTAGACCCTGCCAGGGCTATGCAGGTTCTATATCTCATTGAGGTATGTGGTGTGGTTGTGGCCTCCTAAAGTCAGGCTCTACTGCACCTACTACTCCATGCACTGTTCTGTGTCTTATTAACCCCTGTCCCTTTTAAGGGGCACCAAATTTGATTGAAAATCTCCTTTTGATAATTGACCCTGTACATTATCTGTTCACAGGATGCCATTCTTGACACCCCGGTCATCCAATCTCTAAAAGTCTGTAACACAGATGTTCTCTAGTGCCAGAGGATATATTTGTTAGCCATTGCTATAGTGGTTACAATCCCCCTACTCCTATGATGAGAAGCACCTATAACATCCATCAGATAAAGTAATATATTTAATAGTGCCATTTGAAGAAGCCTAAGTTAATTATTGGCAGATGTCATTGTATGCAATACCTTCCAGTATTGCCTGGTGCATGAACATTCCAATAGGATATGGAACATGTTGTATGTTGACTCGCCTCACCTCCCAGAGTTAGTTTAGTGATGAAGGACTACCTTGTGCAGTTTATAGAGGACCAGTGCTAATTCTGAAGAATCTTAAAATAAGAGATAATAAGTGTAACAACAATGATGTCTATTCCTCATCAGTGTAGTCATTTTGTAGTTTGTTTGCCAGAGCTGTTAGGAAGAGGCCACAACTGGTTTGGAGAATACATTGTCCTCTTAATGTCCTGACACAATTCCTTTGAAGTGACCCAATACATTTTGATAATGGACAATTGGGGAGTCTTGAAATGGAAAGGTTCCTAAGCTACCTGTTAGGAATAGAATTACTGGGTAGCTGAGGTATGAACCCAGACCAGGCAGGAATCACCACCCTAGTCAGGGTAAGCTAAGTACACACTAAAAGCCTGTGCTCAACCTCTGGGAGCTTGGCACAGAGCAGTCCTGCATATCCAAAGAGGCAATGTGTAAAGTATTTGTGCAAAAAACACACACACACACCACACCCCCCCAAGACCCCACTCCACACACCCCAACCCCCACACACCAACCCCCACAAACAAAAATTCTCCACACAGTGTTACAAATATAGATCATATTTGTATGAATAAAACAAGGCCAGAACGACAAATCTCTAATAAGTAGAACCGGAGTTATGATTTTTAAAAGAATAAACTAAAAACAGTGCTTAGAAGTCCATAGCGCTGAAAAGGTTACTTGAGATCACGCTAGATCTGGGTAAATCCAAAGTTCAGGCTGACCACGATGGAGCGTGGGTCAGATACAGTTCTGAAGAGGTCCTGCTGAAATTTTATTTTCTGATGTTGTGCCAAGTGTCTCGTTCGTGGGAGAGATGGTCACCAGGAGCAAGTAGAGCATAGCCTGCGATGATCCTGTGGGCAAAGAGAGGGCCAGGCATTGCGGAGGGCAGATGGGGCCTCGCGGTCACAATGCTTGCTGTGCGACAAAACGATGTTGCAGCAGCTCATGCTAATTCTTTTAAAGAGGGGCGCAGTTCCGGAGCGAATGGGCCCATTCACGGTCACAAAGAGCCCAAACACTTGATTTCAAGGGTCCAAAACCCACTTCCAAGGGCCCAGGACTGCAGAGGCACCTCTTGGGGGTCAGGAGTGAGTTCAAGACGGGCCCAGGAGCTGTAGGTGATGAGTTTGAAGTCTTTTGTATCCCTGAGACTTCAGAAGAAGAGGAGGCAAGCCAGCAAGCCCTTTGAGAACACTTGGGAGAAGGTGGAGTCCAGCTCTCCTTCAGCAGAGTCGGAGAGCAGCAGGTAGCAGGGCAACAAACAGAAAAGTGGGTCTTCCAGATCAGCAGTCCAGTTGAGTCTTTTAATCTGCACAGCAGTTGCTCTGGCAGAGCTTCAGTTTCAGATCAAAAAGTGTCCAATTTTTGGGGGGTCAGAGACCCAGTACTTATACCCAAAAGTGCCTTTGATGTGGGTGTGACTTCACAGCAACTCTCTGAAGTGCACAAATATCCCTTTCAACCCAGTCCTGTCTGCCAGGCTATCTGTGGGGGGGGGGGGGTAATTAGTCTTTTGCGTGGGGGCAGGACATAACCTATTCAAGTGGAGTGTTAGCAACTCCCTTTCATCCTGCCCAGGCAAGGCCATCAAAATGCAGATGTATGTAGATGAGTACTCAGACACACATATCCTTCCTGTGGCTATCTGAAGGGATTGCACAAAGTGTAGCTGTCACCTAGCCCAGACGTTTATTGGAGACAGGCTGTGAGGCACACAGAACAGTAAGTACAGAGAAATGTCCACTTTCTAAAAGTGGCATTTCTAAAACAGTAATGTTAAATCCAACTTCACCAGTACAAAGGATTTATTATTACCATTCCAAACATATGAAACATGAAAAAGCTACTCCTTTATGATCAAGGAATTAGAGCTTAAAAGTGTTTTAAGGAATCCCCAATATTAACCTATGAGAGGAGTATGCCTCACAATAGTGAACATGAAATAGGCTGTTTGTCACTATCAGGTCATGTAAAACATACAAGTACATATCCTACCTTTTACTTACATAGCACCCTGCCCTCAGTGCTACCTAGGACCTTCCTTAGGGGTGACTTACATGTAATAAAAGTGACGTTTAAGGATTGGCAAGTACTTTAAATGCCAAGTTGAAGTGGCAGTAAGCTGCACACAGAGGCACCGCAGTGGCAAGACTGAGACAGGTTTGAAAGGCTACTTCTGTGGGTGGCACAATCAGTACTGCAGCCCACTGGTAGCATTTAACTTACAGGCCCTGGGTACATGGTATACCACTTTACAATGGTCTTACAAGTAAATTAAATATGCCAATCCTGTATATGCCAATTAGACACATGTTTAGGAAAGAAGCACACTTTAGCACTGATTAGCAGTAGTAAAGTGCTCAGAGTCCTAAGACCAACAAAAGATACAGCAAAACGTGGAGGCCAAAAGCAAAACGTTTGGGGAAAGAGCACCCTAAGGATGACAGGTCTAACATGTGTCCCCCCAGCTGAAAGTGGGAGATGTACCCAACCTCTAGGGAGTTCTCATCCCTAAGGCAGAAAAAGCTGGATAGACCATCAGCATTGGAGTGGTCTTCCCCTGGTCTGTGTTCCACCCTGAAGTCCATACCCTGTAGGGAGATGGACCACCTCAACAGTTTTGAATTCTCACCCCTCATTTGTATGAGCCACCTGAGGGGTCTGTGGTCAGACTGAATCAGGAAGTGAGTGCCAAAAAAGTATGGCCTCAGCTTCTTCAGTGCTTAAACCTCAGCAAAAACCTCTCTTTCTATAGAGCTCCACCTTTGTTCCCTGGGGAGTAACCTCCTGGAGATGAAGGCTACGGGTTGATCTAGGCCCTCCTCATTAAGTTGAGATAGTACTGCCCATATGCCATGCTCTGAGGCATCTGTCTGAATGATAAACTCCTTGGAGAAGTCAGGAGCCCTGAGCAGAGGAACTGTGCACATGGCTTGCTTCAGGAAATCAAATGCAACTTGGCATGCCTTTGTCCAGTTTACATTCCTGGGCTGCTTCTTGGAAGTCAGTTCAGTCAAGTTAGCCACAATGATGCCACATCCCTTGACAAATATCCTATAGTACCCGATAAGGCCCAAAAAAGCTCTGACCTCAGTCTGGGTTTTGGGGGGCAGTCAGGCCATGATGGTTTCTATCTTGGCCTGAAGGGGTTGCACCTTCCCCCTGCCCAACTGGTGTCCTACGTACACCATAGACCCCTGCCCTATGTGGCACTTACTTGCCTTGCTAGACAGGCCTGCTTGTTGCAGAGCCTGAAGCACTTCCTGGAGGGTAAAAAGGTGATCCTTCCAGCTGCTACTAAAGACAGCTATGTAATCCAGATAAGCGGCAGAGAAGGCCTCCTTACAAGCAAGGACCTGCTTCACCAGCCTCTGGAAGATGGCTGGGGTGTTCTTTAATCCAAAGGGCATCACCCTAAACTGGTAGTGGCCTTCTGGAGTGGAGAAAGCTGACCTCACCTTTGCTCCCTCTGTTAAGGCGATTTACCAGTACCCTGATGGAAGATCAAAGGTACTGAGATACTAGGCAGCCCCTAACCAATCAATCAGCTTATTAGCCTGGGGGATGGGGTGAGCATCAGTCTTATTCACAGAATTTAGCCCTCTGTAATCCACACAGAACTTCAATTTCAGGCGTGGTGCCCGGTGGGGCAGCTTTTGGTACCAGAAGCACAGGACTGTACCAGGGGCTACTGTAGGGTTCTATCACCCCCAACACCAGCATTTTGGACACTTCAGCCTTAATGCTGGACTTCACCTTATCTGACAACCTGTAGGGCTTAATCTTAATAGGAAGGTTGCCCCCTGTGTCCACATCATGGGTACACAGGTAGGTAGTCCGAGGGACAAGGGAGAACAGAGAAGAGTCCCTGACCCACCACTTGGTGGCAGTCTCTCTGTTGTTCAGAAGTTAGAGTGGGGGAAATGATTACTACCTACACAGACCCATCTTTCTATTGCAGGCTTAAAGGTCAGGGAGAGGTTCACTCTACTCTTCCGCCTCACCATTTGTCTCCCACAGCAACATCATGGTGACGTAAAACCTCTCAAAGTGGGGCTTGAGGTGATTGACATGCAGCTAGGGGTCTTGAGATCCACAAGGTAGGTGGTCTCCCCCTTTCTCTCAATCACATCATATGGGCCAATCCAGCAGTCCTGCAGAGTTCCTGGCTCCATTACCCACACTTTGTGACCAGGCTACAAATCAAGCGTGGTAGAATTTTTGTTATACCACTCCTTCATGACAGCTTGGATGGCTTCTAGGTTTTTGGAAGCTGGCTTCCACAACCTAGCCATTTGGCTCCTGGAGGCCAGCATGTAGCTCACTACACAATGGGGAGATTTCCTGGGAGATTGCTCCCAGTCTTCCTTGACCAAACTCGGGGATCCTCTAACAGGGTGCCCAAACAGAAGTTCAATTGGGCTAAAGCCCACTCCCTTCTGTGGTACCTCCATGTAAGCAAACAATGGGCATAACAAGAGGATATCCCACTTCTTCCTCAAGGCCTCAGGCAGGCCTCTAATCATGCCTTTAAGGGTCTTGTTGAACCTCTCAACAAGCCCATTGGTTTGGGGATGTTAAGGGGTGGAGAACTTCTAACTAACTCCACACTCCTTCCACATTGACTGCATATATGAAGACATGAAGTTTGTGCCCCTGACAGACACAACATCCTTGGGGAAATCCACTTGGGTAAAAATCCCATCAGGGTCTTTGCCATTGCAAGGCAGTCACGGTTCTCAGAAGGATTGCCTATGGATGCCTAGTGGTCTTACCTACCAGAACCAGGATGTACCTGTTGCCTGAAGCAGTCTGAGGATCCATAGACCCTACAATGTCGATGCCCATCCTCTCAAAGGGTGCACCAATGACTGGCAGTGGGTTAAGGGGGACCTGTCTTCTCACTAGCCTGGCAGGTCACACAACTCCTACAGAACGTATCTGAGGAAGTCTTGATCCTGGGCCAAAAAAGGTGTGGGACAAGCCTTGCAAAGGTCTTTTCTTGGCCCTAGTGTCCTGCCAGGGGAAGTTTATGACCCAGCTCCAGTAGGAAGGCCCTGAAGCATTGGGGGACCACCAGGGCCCGTGTTGCCCCGTGCACCAAAGCCTTAGGCTCACTGTAAAGGAGGCTGTCCTCCCAGTAAATATGGTGACTACCAGAGCCTTCCCCTGCTGCTTGAGCTTCAGCCTGTTGCCTCAGTCCCTCAAGGGTTGAACACTCTCTCTGTGCCCTACAGAACTCCTCCTTGGTGGTTCCTCCTTCTGTATGTCATCCAGCAATAACAGGCAGGTCACCAAGGGCAGCAATGCACTCCTCCGTGGACTCCGGGGCAGCCACTCCAGGTGCCCCATCCATCTCACGCGAGGTACATTCAGGGGCTGGTTTCCCACGACCCAGCCTTTCTCCTCCTTAACATCTGGCTGAGCCATTGTTCAGGCTACAGCTCTTTCTGACTCCCATCCTGGGCTGCCATGGGCCTTGTCACAGTACAGATCGAATCAGGTATTCCTAACATCTCCACATGAGCCTTGAGCTCCACTTCCTTCCAGGTTCCTAACATACAGTCCACAGGCATTGTAGGGCTCACAGCATCTTTCAGAAGACCTGAGCCCCCCCCCCCACTTAGATGGAACCTGGGCCACAGGATAGTGACCATCTCTGTTGTCAGCCACCACAACCTTGTGGAATGCATTTGGAATTACCTGCTCTGGGGAAACCAGCTGACTCCTTACCATAGTCCTACTGCCTCAAATATCCCTCAGAGCCTCCACACCTTGGCCATTGATGGTGATCCATTGCCTATACTTTGCAGTATTAGAGAACACATGGAATTTAGGAACCATCTCACTGTCACCCAGTGTCACTGTCACCTAGGGTAACCTCTCTACCCCCCCCCATTAACTGGGCCAAACTCCTCCCCCCCATCACTACACTCACCACCCCTGGAACATTTCCTCCACTGGGAGGTTGTGCTCTTTGTGGACACTTGCGGTCCCCCTTGTACTGCCCATACTCGTAGCACTCATAGCACTTAATGGGCTTGGGCTGCTGACTTTTTTCAGGGTATTTTTTTTCTGGTGGCCAGATTGGGAATGTGAACCAGACCATTTCCCCTGTGAGTTGTTTTTGGGGCCTTAAGAGAACTCTTTCTTTTTTTTATCTTCCCCCTCCTTCTGGTGGGAATTCTGGCCACATTTTTGGGAGTCCCCCTAGATGTTTTATTGTACACTCTGGTGCTGACCCAAATGCCTGCCTCTTCAGCAAGCTTTCTGGGATCACTAAGCTTACTTTCCACTACGTGTTGGCACAGCTCTTTAAAACAAATATCAAGCATGTGCTTCTTTAAAATTAAGTTGTACAGCCCTGAATAATCCTCTACTTAGCTGACCCTCACCCAGCCCTTCAGTACCTTACCAGTATAGTCCAAGCAGTCAACCCAGCTCTGTGTGGATAGCTTATGACTGACCCTGAACCTCTGTTGTTATTTCTCAGGTGTCAGTCCAAATGTACTGATCAAGATGGCTTTCATAGCAGTGTAGCATGTCTGGTCTCCCACCTCTAGTGTAAGAAGAGTGTCTCCCCCCCACCGTGAGCATGTACCTCCATAGGCTACCACCCCAGAACTCTGCTGGGATCTTGTGCACTCTTAGAGTCATTTCACAGGCTGCAAACCACTTGTCCACATCATCCCCCACTCCATAGCTAGGCACCAAATCAGTGGGTAATTTGACCCTTGACTCATGTGAAGACACTGCAGGTTTGCTGCTACCATTACTATTGCTGGACCTTACTTGCAGGGCTCTGATATCCAGCTCTCTGAGGTTGAGCTCATGGGTAAGTTTCCTCTCCTCCATGGCCAGCCTACTTTCTTCATGAGCCTGCTCCAACTTGGCAAACTCTAACTTTAATTTTCTTTCGTCTCTCTTGTCTGCCAGCTCCTCTGTGACACTGGTCCCTGCTCTGGTAACCACTACTGCTCCTGGCAAGTTGTTGGCCCAACCCACAGGCAGTTCCAGAGCCATTTCAGACTCCAAAATTAGGTCACCCTCCTCCTGTGGAATTTCCTGCTCCTCTTCTAGAATGTCATCCCATGCAACCTGGGACTCTCGACAGGCCCTCAAGGCTTTAGTCAGCTCCACCTCATGGGTGAAGCCTCTTATGGTGACCTGAAAATCTTTGCTAAAACTCTTCATCTAAGCCACAGTGTAAGACTCTAACCTGGCCAGATCAAACTCCAAAACGTCAGGTGCAGATGCAGTTGCAGGTGTAGCTTCTCCAGATTGAGACATAATTTAGCAAGAAAAATCTAAAGGCCAATCAGAAACAATTGGATTTTTTTTTGAAAATGTCCAAGTATAGAGTTGTGGTGAACAATGAGTTACTATATGGTATTGCACAAACACAAGTCCTATCCTCACCGCTGATCACCAATGTTAGAACTGGAATTCCTGGTTGTCTGAGGTATGCATCCAGGCCAGGCAGGAATCACCACTCTAGTCAGGGTAAGCCAAGTGTACACTAAAAGATAGCCTGTGATCATCCTCTGGTAGCTTGGTACAGAGCAGTCCGGCGTATCCAAAGAGGCAATGTGTAAAGTGTGTGCAACACACACACACACACACACACACACACACACACAGTAACACAGTGAATACACCACAAAAGTATTCCACACAGGGTTACGAATATAGATTATATTTTTAGGAATAAAACAAGACAGAACGACAAAAATTCAATAAGTAGAACTTGGTTGAAGTTGTGGCAGCCAATCAGATCTTAGCATGAGATATGTTGAATGTGTGGACCCTCATGTCTCTAGATATACATAAATCTTTTATTTTTAAAACTTCAAAACTACTGAACAGATTTACACCAAATTACAAAAAGAGATCTTTCTGGACCAAGATTGACCTTTCTGATAAATTTGGTGTAATTCTGTCAAGGGGTTGGGGCTGTAGTCATGTCTAAAATTCTTATGGGAATTTACATGGGTAAAAAGCGTTTTGGCCCCTCCCCCCTTTTTCATGGCCCCGCTTGACGAATCACCCCAAAACTTTCCAGACAGCAGCTTAAGTGACTGGCACTTTATTTTTAAAAATTTTGTGAAGATTCATCAAACGGCACCAAAGTTAGTAACAAAACAAAAAATGCTTTTCCAATGGAAACTAGGTCCTACCTATAACTAGGGGATATGGCGGTAGCCAGTAGGTAGTTATAGTTAGGACCTAGTTTCCATAGGAAAAGCGTTTTTTGTTTTGCCAATAACTTTGGTACCATTTGATGAATCTTCAAGAAATTTTTAAAACAAATGTGACGCTCACTTCAGCTGCTATCTTGAAAGTTTTGGCGTGATCCGTCACTTGGGGGCCGAAAACCAGGGGGTGCTTAAAAGCGCGTTTTCGCCATGTTAATCCCATAGGACCTGTAGACACAGCTACAGCCCAACTGCTGAACGGAATTACACCAAATTTGGCAGGAAGGTAGATGTTGGATCAAGGAAGTACGTTTTTGTGATTTGGTATAAATCCATTCAGTAGTTGCTGAGAAATGTAAAGAAATTTACAGTTGTGTATATATAAGGTTACGGTGGATCTGTGACCCCTCCCGATCTCGTGCTGAGATCTGATTGGCTGCCAACACTTAAAACCAAGAAAAACATTACAAAAAAAAGAAAAGGGGGCAGGGCCAAAAAAGCATTTTTTTGTTATCATTTTCGACGGGAGTCGCTCTGGATCCATGACTCCCGCCGAAATTTAAAAAATAAACGAAGAGCAGTCTCCTGCGCTTTGTTAAATATAGGGCCCCGGTTGGGCCATTTCCCAGGGGCATTGTGGAAATGTAGGAGGTAGCGCATGGGGGCCCCCTCCTCGGGCTATTTGAAGCCCTGGTGACTGCCACCTCTCCGGGGGCAGTAACTTAATTATATGCGGGGGAGTTTAATATATATCATGTGAGTGGCTGTGTGACTGTATGTATCCTTGTGCATATGGGTGTGTGAGTGGTTGTATGGGTGTATATGTGGTTGTTTGAGTAGCTGTGTGGGGGAGTGAGATACTGTGTGAGTGGCTGTATTGGTGAGTGAGTGGATGTGTCTGACTGTATGGGCGGGTGAGTGATGGTGTAAATGGCTCTATCAGTTGGTAAGTGGTATGTAGTGATTATATGGATGAGTGAGTGGGTGCCTGAATGCCTGTATGAGTGAATGACGGGGTATGTAAGTGTCTGCATGAGTGGGTGAGTGGCTGTTTGAATAGGTGTTTCATTAAGTGACTGTGTGTGTGACTGTATTGGACAGTGATTGTCTGTGTGAATGGCTGTATGGGTGAGTACAGGGATGTGTGAGTGCTTGTATGGATGTGTGAATGGGTATGTAAGTGGTTGTGTGAGTGAGTGTATGAGGGTTTTTGTGGGTGAGTGGCTGTGTTGAGAAACTGATTGAGTGAGTAAGTGGGTGTGTGACTGTTAAATAAGTGTGTGTGTGTGAATAGCTGTATAGATGAATTGGTGGTTATGTGACTGGATGTATGGGTGAGTAACTGGTTGTATGAGTGGCTGTATGGGTGAGTGAATGGTTGCATGAGTGGCTCTATGGAGGAGTGAGTGGGTGTGTGAGTACTGGTATAGGTCTGTGATTTGGTATGTGAGTGGTTGTATGGGTGTGTGAGTGGGCTACAAGAGGTTGTATGGGGATGTGAGTGGTTCTGTGGATAATGTCATCAGTGATGTCATTTGAGATGTCATCAGTGATGTCACTGACCATGTCATCAGTGATGTAATATGCGGGGCCATAAGCAGTGCATTGCGGGGGCATAAGTTATAGTTAGCTGAGGTAACTATAACTGCCGAATTTCAATGGTTCTGTATTAGAGAAATCTGACCCTAACCTTTGTTTTTTTCAGTTAATTTCCTAAGAGTTTATTAATTCTATTTGCTAACTATAACCTGTAACCTATGTTTTTTTCAGTGAATATATATATATATATATATATATATATATATATATATATATATATATATATATAGATATATATGTATATATTTACACCTCCCTCCCAGCTGATTTCATTGGTTCTTGTATAGTTAGACTGCAAATCCAAGCCTTATGCACAATGTGCCTATTGGTATAATGAAGCGTGAACCCACTCTAGATAAAAGCATTTAATCTTACAGAGCTTTAAATTGTCGATATATATATAATGTAAAAAATGAATTGTCTAAATATTTGGAACCTCAATTGATTTCCACAATCTTTAATCTTCTTACAGTTCGCCTCTAACGTACAGTGGTATGTCCGTGCCATATAATTGACAATATGTCCATGAAAGTTAATTCAGGAATTCAACCATGATGGCCTCTAAAATGCTTACATGATCATCCTGGTGTGGAGGTTTTGAATTCACAACAAAAAGTGATACTTTATGACCCACCTACAATCGCAACCAGCAGAAATAAAAAGTATAATTTCTAAGATGCACTTCATTACTTTTGGTTGGAATCCCTTACAAAATTAGTAAATGGTTATAGGTGAAGTTACCTGATGCACCTGCCAATTTCCAGTGTACTGTTCTGAGCAAAGGCTCCACTTTGCTTAGTTAGTTACACGCAGACAGGTCCACTAGGCAGTACGCTTTAAATCTGCCATTGTTTTTACTTACAAAAGGAAAGAGGATGGGGAGAGGATGTAGCCTTATGGCTAGAGCGGTCGACTTTGAAGCTGGGGAACCGGCTTCGAGTCTTGGCAACGACACTCAACATCCTGTGATTTTGGGCAAATCACTTAATCTCCCCGTGCCTTACAAAAATGGATGTGTCCATCTGTAACGAAACTGGTGCTCACGTAAAGCTCTCTGATACCCAATTTCTCAGGTCTAGTTCGCGCTATATAAAACTCTAATAAAAATTAAAAAAACAACTTGTTACGGACACATGAAACAGAAGACATAGCTTCCACTGAGAATGTCTTAATATTGCCTAACCTTTGGAAGCATCAGGACTGGTAGCATAAGCATTACTAGAAGAAGTCTCAATGTTTTAAGGATCAGTGGTTTAAGGATTGATGCCGTACGGTTTAATGGTGTATGGATCAATGGCATACAGATTATTGGCATACAGGTTAATAGCATAATGATTAATGGCATAAAGACTAAAATCATCAGGATTAATGGCTTAATGATTAATAGCATGCGGATTAATGGCCTAGAATGAATTACCCACACCCCTAAGTGGATAACATCTGCTCCATAAAATAAATCCTCATTTTCTCCAAAGATTTGTTAATTTCTTCCAGTGTAGGATTTCAGGTTTTGCGATGCACAATAGGTCTTTCTTGGTAAAGATATTATTGCAATGAAGTTATCTTGTATGATAATTCCATTTTGGTGGGTTGATAGAATCTATGAACTTGTGATCTGTGCGGTTTGGCCTTGAGGATAGGGAATCCCAGTTACCGGATGAAGAATTCTTCAGCTTTTTGTTTCAAATCTTCTTCTGGCAGCTTTTTATTATTGTGATGTTATTAGTAGTATTAGCTTTTCCTCAGGAGCTTTGCTCTGGGAGTCTTTGCTCTGTTCTGACAGGGTCACTTAGTAAGAGACCACTTTAGAGTGTGTATCGGGTCTTCCTAGAATTGAGTTTGAAGGTTTCAACCAGAAGTGAATCAGATTATATTTATGCCCAACATGGAACCCTTGGAGAGGTCTGGTGGGGTGTACCTAAGAACAAAAAATATGCTGTTCAGTGGCTATACAGAACCCATGTTGGTGGGTTTACAGTTTACACACAGAAATAAAGGAAATGGTGACCTATAGTGAGCACAGAATCTCAGTGTAAGTCTGTGGGGACTATCAAGAATTAGAGGTGATGCTATAAATTGATGCCAGTAAAGATTCAAATTAGAGGCTGCCAATAGCAGTGATGATGCCAACCCAAGCTAACCTGAGCACAAATAGTGCATGTGTGGGGTCTAGACAGATGGTCTCAGCATGCCATTCTAAGGTAACCAGTGGATCTATGTGTTGTACCTGGAATCAAGGGTGACACTATCTTTGGGAATGACAGAGCCCATGGCATTTGGTTTGTAGGCTTTAGTGCGGCAGAAGTCTGACTCCTTGCACGGCAGTGCAAATCACTGCCTTGAGTTACTCTGCCCCAGGGAGGCATTCCATGGGTGGAGCGTGGGTGTTCCCATGCATCCTGCCATGGATTTTGGCGCTTTTCCAGATGTACCATTATTGGTAGACCTGGAAATGTGTCAAAAAGCTATGCCTCCCCAGGTGAAGCAGAAGCAGGAGAAATATCTTTATTTCTCCTAGTTTTTACCTCTTTTTTATGTTTGCTGCATTCTGCAGCATACCTAGAAAGAGTAAAATGCCTCGCAGGATTGTTTTTGTGCATCCTGACTACTACACAGGCTCCCTTTCACCATGATGCAAGGGTGTCTGTGTTGGTGCTAAGCAGCCAAAAGTGTGCCAGTGCTAGGAAAGGACAGGAATGTGCCGTATAATTTTAGTCTACCGTTTCCCTTTCACTCAGTGAAGCAAGATGGGTTGCTGTGTTGCATTGGGTGAAAAAACAATAAATGTGGGCCCTGGTATCATCCAACCCACCTTCTGGAACGTTGTTTACATCACTCACACTGACAATTTTCACTTTTAGAATGTTCCACAATTTCCACCTTTAGATGACAGTTACCGTGTTAAAGGTACTGCTGATCTGCACAGTTCTTCTCACTCTCGCTTCGAATCCTGGACCACAACTGCCATTCTCAAGTACAAGCCCAACTACACTTACTGATGTGTATGTTTTCAGAAAGCTACTGCCCCATCAGAACCAGATAAGTCTCAGTGACTAAAGGAGGACAGCAATAGCCTGTTTGATGTGTTGCTGAGACACTTGTCCCATATTGACAGATGCATGATGGGACACTACACATGCCTCTAATTGGTATTTGAGACCTAGGTAGCAGGAGCCCCTCACTAAACTCTTGGGGCTGACACCAGAGGTACTGCATGTCGCATGTACAATCCCTGACAGTCATTATCAAGTCACTGGAAACTAGGGCCGGCCTGGGAACCCAAAGCAGCCCTGGCAATTTTCTCGGGTCAGCCCCTGGGGAAGTACTGCCTGGCGCCAGGAGGCTTAAAACAATTGCTTGCTGCTTTTGTTACAGGGGGCCCATATTGCAGCACCACTGCAAAGCCGGCCCCTTGTAACAAAACTGGCCCCCACCCTTCCAGCCTCCCGAGGAAACGCCCAATGCCCGGTACAGTCAGTTCGGCCCTGCTGGAGGCCCGGCTTCTCAACTGGACTTTGAGCGGGCTTGGAGAGGAGGCAGGATCATGTATACTACACACATGCATGAGGTGTTTGAGGTACTAGTTTGTTGCGTGGTTAAGTAATTGGGTCGTCATATTGATCATATTTCTTTTAAGGGGGTTCCCAGAACGTCTCAAGAGTGCGATAAGGCATACCTGCTACTCCCACTGCTGACAATGTGTTATCTACATTACTGCTCAATAGATGGGTGTAATGCCTGTAGTACCTTACCACAGTTGCATGCACATACAAGCTGCTAATTTATGACATGCCTCAGTTGCTTCAAAACCCAAAACTTTTAAGTCAGCATTTTTATCAGAACTTAAATGTTCAGCTGTATAGTCTCCCCTGTCCTACTAATTCCTCTCTAAATGCAGCTTGGAGAGTCACCTGCTGCTGCCTTCTACTGTTCTCTTATTTCCACTGTCAATATAAACTATCAGCATTATGTGATTACGGCTGTTAAGCTTGCCCCTGCTTTACATCTGTGGGGTCTGGCTCGGAGCACACCTGTACATTCTAGTGGTGTGTGCACTGTGTTTTTATACAGGGTTACTAATTATAATAAAGGCCTCTTCCTACTTACACATACACTTACAGTCTGCTCTGGTGTGCTGGAGTCTTGTATGGGTGATTATACCCCTTTAAGACACACATGGCACCCCTGCTGTTAAAGCTGAGTTATCAGAGATATATGTGGGTAATTACCATGTGTTTAATCTGCACTGCTGTGATGCACAGAACACTTTTTAAACAGGCTAAAACTTTAGAGAAGAATGGTGGAAACATTATAACCCTAACGCCAAGGCTACATACAAGGTAGGTCTAAAGAAATACTATACTGATGTCAAAATAGCCAAGAAGGCTCATCTGGAAGACAGGCCAGAGATAGCAGGAAATAAATCTAGGGAAATATTAAGTTCTTAAAAAATGTGTCCCTTGAGGCTTGTGCCAGATTTCAACAGCGTTCAGCTGAGTGGTGCGACCAGCCTGCTTTCTATTTTGATAATAAGATCTCGATCATCCAAGCTCCTCTTGCACTCAGTCTGAAGTCGTTTTGATGGATGTGATGCAATCAAGTATAGCTACCACAACTATGGCGACACTCACTAGCTTCGAACACATCCCCTTGGAGGGGTCATTAGCAGTTATACGCAGTCCGAAATTGGGATCTCCTTCGATCCCTGCCCTCCCAACCTATTAGCATTAGGGGCAAGCATCATTATCCCACTGGCTAATAGGTTTCCTAATGCATCCCTGTCTACAGCAATTTTATCCCGCTCCTGGAAGCAGGGTAAAATCTTGGTCCTGCTTAAGAAACCCTCGCCGAACCCAGGAGAAAAATCCAACTATAGACCAATATCATTACAAACGGCCTTGTCTAAAGTGTTGTAAAAACATGTCAATCAGCAGCTCTCCCAGTACCTGGAAACTAATAACTTGCTTCACCCGAGCCAGTCCGCTTTAGACCCAACGTCAGCACGGAGACGGTGCTAATGGATGTTGTTGAATACATCAGAGGTGCCCTAGAAGCTGGTGGGAAGGCAGTACTGATCATGTTAGACCTGTCAGTTGCCTTTGATACTATCACCAATGCCAAACTCCTAGTGCGTCCGGGACCCAGAGAGGTATGGCACTAAATAGGTAGAGGAATTTACTGCTGAATCTGGTGGAGCGACATGTCTTATGACTGAGGCTCCTTGTGGAGGGCAAATAATAGCTAATTACCTACTCCGGCATTGCTAGAAGGTGGCATAAGTAGCGGAAGCCCGGAAGGAGCTTTGGTAGCCTCAATGGAGACAGTGGTTGTGCACTCCAGCACAACGTCGGACTCAATAGCTATACTGGATGCGGGGCTAGACACTCAGTTGGGCTTAGAGCAATGGCCAATACGGGTATTGCCCGAGCTGATACCACAACTTGTGGATAAAGTAGGGGAGGATGCAGGAAAAAAGCAGAAAAAGGCAAGGGTACAGAGAACCGAGGTGGAAACAACAAAAAAAGATTGAGGGGCATGACAGCGACCAAGGCAGCAATTCAGCACCAACTCGTCTGAAAGGGCGCTCTAAGGATAGCCCACTGCGGAAATGGGTTACAGCTAAGGGTGAAGTTAAGGCTATAGTCTCTCGGCTATCTAGTCTTGGCTCTGCAGCTCAGCCCGACACTTCTGTCTTTAGCGATGAATGGTCCTTAAACTCTAATATGGACTTTGGCTTGGCTGACACTTCAAGTCCTAGATTGTATGAAAAGTCTGGTTTTCCGGGGAATATCTCTTTGGGGCTCTTGCCTACTGGGGTAGTTTCTGGTACCAACACTCTGGACCAGGCAGAGTCATCTGAGGTGAGAGAACCCTCACTTTCTACTATTCTTCAATTCTTGCAGTTGCAATGTAGCGAGGCTCAGGAACACTATGCACAAGTTAAAGCAGACAGTATGGTGCTACAGCAATCACTAACAGAAGTATCAAGCAAAGTCGCAGCACTTTTTTCAGAAATGATGGAACTTTCACAGCGGGTAGCTGGGACCGAGGAAGTCTGTTCATCCTCTGTAAAGTCAATCTGGACACAGGAGGGACAATTGGCATTGATCCAAAGAAAGTTGAAGACTTGGAGAACAAGCAGCGGCGTAACAACTTAAGGGTCTTTGGTGTACCAGAAGGGAAGGAGTGAGATGATCCCAGGGCTTTCATTGTAACCTATTTCAGCCAGCTTTTCAGGATCTGGCAGACTGGGATTGGAGTCATCAACTCAAAATGGGGGGACACTGTTCCGTAGGTGGGGGTGCCAGGGGTCACCCACTCAACCCAATGAAAAAGAGAAAGAAAAAGACAAGAGATAGTCCTAGGTCTAGAACCCACTGGTCCGAGGCAAGAACAAGTCTTGTCTCTTGTTGCCCTCACACACCCCGAAGGATGTCATGCTTCATCATCGGGCATTTGCTCCTCGTGGGGCCGGTGCTGCAATGCCCTACGGGTCCCCCGAAGGGTCACTTTAGCGGAGATCTTTTGAGAACTGCCGTCAGATGGGTGCGGGTGTGTGGGGTGAGTCCTATGAGGAGGGTGAGAGTGTGTGTAAGTTAAAACTGGCTAAGGGTTACCAAAAGGGGATATTTATTGTGGTGGTAACCTTGTCAGGATAAAAAACCCGAAGGTGGTGTGTTACTCCAGTAGGCGTAATGTGCCCAGGTAACTAAAAGATCAACATGTTTCGCGCCTGGTTGGTCACAATGATCCGTGGCGCTTCATCAGGACCAAAAAACAAGTTGTGGTGTAAAAGTGCTAGTGAGTAAAAGGGATATAACGACCCTCTGTGAGGTCAGGGCGGGCCACAACTGTGTACCCTACAGTTAGGCTACAACTAAATAGTTGATCCGCTCCTGATGTGACCTAGGAGAGAAATTAGACAGCAAGAAAAGGGACAAACATCAAACCTACATCAAAGGTGTCATTTTATGCCTCCTAAAGTACATCAAAACGCGCACATAGCGCATGAGACAAGAGACTGACTGAGTGAAGATACCATGGGGCTGGTTCTCGCTGTGGTGGATATCGAGGTGTGCACAACAGGCCGACTACAGGTCACGCCAGATAGCTGGAGATGACGTGCGCGGCACTGCCGGTCACCCAAGAAGCAACCCTTGGTGAACCGTGAATTAAAAGTCCGACACGAGGGGTCGAATGCGTGCAATGTATGCACTGGACCAGAGGTGTTGGGTGTGCCAAAAACGTGATAATATCACTGTCGCGTTGCTGTTAAGTGGAATTCGCGTCGTGAAGATACAGCCCATTTATTGGGGCCTTTGAGAAGACAAGGGTACCCCAATATGTGAACCTGGGGTGGTAAGATGTATGTAGAAAACAATGGTTCGGGTGTGGCCTTAAAGGTCCAAAGCGAAAAAGTGACCCAGAAAGGGGCACTGCGTTCTAAGGGAATGAAATTAATTCAGGAGGGAGCAAAAGAAAAGATCCACAGAGGGTCATGTAGGTCAAAAAATGACAGACATTTATTTACAATTCTGTTTAGTATTCAGGTGCTCACAAATTAGGTGAAAAGAAGCGTGACGTGAAGGGTGATAGTGAAATATTAAAAAAGACATCGCACTGACAACAGTATTATGAGCTCCACAATTGATTTATAAAGAGTGATAGGAGTTCATGTTGTAAGGTGGTCGACGGCATTTCGAACCCAATAATTGGGGTTCATCTTCAGGACATGGGTGAGCAAGCTGAATTTAGGAGCTGAATTTTTATTATTACTTTATCCGCAGAGCAAGTCTTGGAATGGGCAGACGGCAGTTATCTAGCTTCAGAGATTTTTAAAGTTGTAGTCGGCGAGCGTGGGAATTGTAAGGCGCGCCACAGTACTGCTCCGGTCTATTTGTGCGAGGATGTGGTACTACTCATGTGTAAAGTTAATCAGCATGAGTTGGAAGTGCAGCTGGGCGGTGCATGATGTCACGTTGGTGGTTTAAATTATTGTAGACGATCAACAGGGCATAAAATGGGAGCCTGGAGCCGTGCAGACAAGAGCGTCCTGCTTCTCCTGTAGCTGGCGATGAATGCCAACTACGGCAGAAGCAGGACGCTCTCGTCTGCACGGCTCCAGGCTCCCATTTAATGCCCTGTTGATCGTCTACAACAATTTAAACCACCAACGTGACATCATGCAACCACTTTATCGAAAAAGGACACTCCTGTGAGAGATACAGTGGACCATCCTGGAGGCCAATCAGGCATGCAGTAACACCTCACTCCTACGACTAGAGCAACGTTGGGTCCACCGCCTTCGCACCCACATACGGGGCCTCAACGATGAGATACCCTGGGTGGAATTATAACACTCTCTACTGACCTTGGTCACCACCCCTAAGTAGTGGGTTAGATGTTTCCTGATGGCCTCATTCCTCTCATTTTTCTGCCTCCACCATCACTCATAGGGTTGGACTCTACATACCCACCCTCCACACTTTAACCTTAGGCTGATTCTCTCCCTTTGGCGATAGTGTTGGTATTAGTGAGGACTGCCCTTCATTGTACACCACATAGTGGGCCACCTTCGCCCTCCTCTCTCTCTACCCCCTATAATTCTGTATCACGCTACATTCTCACATAC
Organism: Calotriton arnoldi; assembly: GCA_963921515.1. Lineage (NCBI taxonomy): Eukaryota > Metazoa > Chordata > Amphibia > Caudata > Salamandridae > Calotriton > Calotriton arnoldi. The sequence continues at coordinate 1,765,422 of CAWUFW010001109.1, read as the reverse complement.
GTGACTGACATAGCCGTAGTTTCATACCATTAGTGTATCTTGTAACACTATTTGGCAATTGGCTTAGAGTGGACTACCACTGTGGATTTCCACTTTTCCTTTCTGCCTCTCTTATTCACATGCTGGTTTGCGCTAGTTTCAGAGCAGGCTTGTCTTTTCCCCATGGCAACCACTAGAGCTGCACCTCCTTCTTACCGTGCCCACAATGCGCAGGCCAATTTTAGCAGTATCTCCCCTCTCGCTCATGCGCTATGTCCCAGGACCCCAATACTACTCCTCTGTACATGCGCGAATCAACGCAACATGACGAAGCATCCTGGAAGTAGGAGCCGCCCTCAACGCCAGTAGTGCCACTATATCTGGGCTGCCTCCACCGCGGCCAAATAACATTCGGGCAGGCGTATGGATGGGTAGGTGCTGAGAGCCAGCACTCTAGCGAAACCGTGAGTATATTCAGGAGACTCATGTCTCGTAGCCCGCACAGTATCGCTCCTGGACTATCGTTTGTGTTAAATGGCACCTCTCTTATTCTATGCTTCACTTTCTCTTCTCTTAGCCCGTAAAGGTGCGGGCTACCTACGCCCCTAGCCCATGAAGCAATTCTCCATTTGACTTAAGGTAAGGACTCTCCCCGCCTCGCCTCTACCGGCAACGCGGCGTTGTTTCATTCATGTATCTTTGCATATGCAGCATCGCAGGTTCTTTGGTTGACTTGCACGTGCTGGCCCCAATAAACGGGCTGTGTCTTCACGACGCGAATTCCACTTAACAGCAACGCGACAGTGATATTATCATGTTTTTGTGCACACCCAACACCTCTGGTCCAGTGCATACATTGCACGCATTCGACCCCTCGTGTCGGACTTTTAATTCACGGTTCTTTCTCACCAAGGGTTGCTTCTTGGGTGACCGTTAGTGCCGCGCACGTGATCGCCAGCTATCTGGCGTGACCTGTAGTCGGCCTGTTGCGCACACCTCAATAGCCACCACAGCGAGAACCAGCCCCATGGTATCTTCACTTAGTCAGTCTCTTGTCTCATGCGCTATGTGCACGTTTTGATGTACTTTAGGAGGCATAAAATGACGCCTCTGATGTATGTTTGATGTTTGTCCCTTTTCTTGCTGTCTAATTTCTCTCCTAGGTCACATCAGGAGCGGATCAACTATTTAGTTGTAGCCTAACTGTAGGGTACACAGTTGTGGTCCACCCTGACCTCACAGAGGCTTGTTTTATCCCTTTTACTCACTAGCAATTTTACACCACGACTTGTTTTTTGGTCCTGATGAAGCGCCACAGATCATTGTGACCAACCAGGCGCGAAACATGTCGACCTTTTAGTTACCTGGACACATTACGCCTACTGTAGTAACACACCACCTTCGGGTTTTTTATCCTGACAAGGGTACCGCCGCAATAAATATCCCCTTTTGGTAACCCTTAGCCAGTTTTAACTTACACACACTCTCTCACCCTCCTCATAGCCGCACCCATCTGACGGCAGTTCTCAAAAGATCTCCGCTAAAGTGACCCTTCGGGGGACCCGCAGGGCATTGCAGCGCCGGCCCGACGAGGAGCAAACGCCCGATGATGAAGCATGACTTCCTTCGGGGTGTGTGAGGGCAACAAGAGACAAGACTTGTTCTTGCCTCGGACCAGTGGGTTCTAGTCCTAGGACTATCTCTTGTCTTTTTATTTCTCTTTTTCATTGTGTTGAGTGGGTGACCCCTGGCAACCCCACCTATGGAACAGTGTCCCCCCATTTTGAGTTGATGACTAGATTTAGGAGCACAGACACTGGACCATAATCGGCTCCTGGTCCCCCCCCTTCCTTTTTGTTGATACAGACTGGGATTGGAACCACAAATTCAACGGGCTCATAGATCACCTCTCTTCATTCGGCAACCAGCTCAGTCAAAGCCTTCGCAACCTTGGCCCATTCTTATATTCATCGGCAATTTTTTATTACATCAAGCCATCTTTCTAAAAGCCCGTCCTGCAGTTGGATCTTTGTCTATTTTTCTATGGTCTGATCTGTGTAAGGTTGCTATGGATAGGCAGTGGAGACTTCGTCAACTAATGGACCCACTGAAGGCTGTTGGATCACTGGTCTTCTTGCAGCAGCCAGCACTTCTTAAAGTTATTAAAGATGGTTGTTGTCAGTTCTTTCATCAGAGCAGGAGGCTATGCTTGCTTTAAACCGGTGGAAATCTGCCTCTTGGTAAACTTGTACCTATCTTTGGTTCATTGTAAGTTGGACATCTAAATTCTTCTCTGAAATGTCTTCAAGTATTGTGGGTGTTGACAATAATATGTCCTCCTCTTTACCTTTGTTTCCTCTTTTCTTCTTCTAGTTTGCGCTCTGTCTTTTTTCTTATCTTTTCCTTATGGTCTTTTTTTTCTTCTTTTTTGTAGGAGGGAGCTGGTGGCAGGGGGATCTGGATGATGCACTCCCATCGGGCTGACATACCATGGACAGTCGAAGGGAGGTTGATTCCTTCTCTAGGAACGGGGGAGAGTGGGGTTGGAGTGGGAGGGATACAAGGGTCACAAGTATGGTGATTATAAGTTGTTGGTCAAGGGAAGATAGGAGCCAGCTGGATTTGAATTTAGTGGTCAAATACAATTTGAAAGAGTTTGTGGAAATCAGAGCTTAAAAGCAGGGGGACGACTATTCAAACTATATAATCTCATTAATAATGTCTACTTTGAAATTTATGAGTTGGAATGCTGTGGGCCTGAATCAGCCTAAAAAGAGACAATTAGTCAAAGAAGAACTGAAAGTTTTTAAACCGCATATATTAGGAGTAACTAAAACACACCTTGCATATAGGGATCGGACTTTGCTTAAACAGTTGGGGTATGATATCCTTGTATGTACTTACTTCACAATCAATTTCAATTTGGGGTGTGGCCTTAATGAAATTTAAAAACATGATTGTTAATGTATTGAAAAGTACAGCAGACCCTAAGGGAAGGTGGGCCATAGCTCAGGTGACACTATTAGGGTAAAAGGTTACTATCTGTGTAGTTTACGACCCAAATATGGATGATCCCAATGTATTTGATTACCTAAGTCTTAAGCTACTGGACTATACTGGCAAGCTAATAGTAATGGGGGATTTTAACTATATAATAGATTATAATATCGCTTCCACAAACCAACGAGCACATGTAAGAATGATAAAAACCCGGGCATCTATCTTGGAACTCCTATGTTTACATAGATTAATGAACCGGGCTATACTTACTATTCTTCCCCTCATAAGCATTATTCATGTATCGATATGATGTTTGCTCAACAACAGTTACTGAGGGATGCACATATTGAGGTATGTCCCAAGATTACTTCTGATCATAACCCTATCATGCTGACAGTCTTGGGTACTTCAGAGTGTAGCACAAACTATCATTCATTTACATTCCTGCAACATCTGTTAGCTAATATGGAGTACCAATCATATCTCAGAGGTTCATTGAGAGAATTCCTATGAATTAATAAAGGGACTGACTCAGTAGCTGCTGTTTGAGATTCTATGAAGGCATATGTTAGAGGGGTAACCCTTCAGTTTATCATAAATAGGAATAGATCTATACATCAACAAACAAAGCAGCCTCGGACAGATTGTCTGGAGCTCAAGATGCAGCATGCTCAGGCAATCCTAACTAGGAGCTCTAATGAACAGGAGATCTATCTTAGATTGATAGAAAGACAGCTAATGGTTAATCGGGGTCTGACTGAGAAATTCGCCGCCAGCTATCAAAGAAGAGAATATATCAATACGAATTTGGCGACAAGGTCGGCTGCCTTCTCGCATCTCAAATCTCTGATAAAAGGGCTCGGAACAATATTAGGTGCAGTAGTTGTAAAGACGATACATTTTTTACAGATCCTCACGCCATAGCGGAACAATTTAAGCCAAATGGTTTACGGTAAACCGTCTGACTTTGACTACCCCACTATGACTGAGTATCTTTCAGGGAGTCACCTGCCTCGGCTAGACACTCTGCAGGAATCCACACTTCAAGGAGATATTTTTCCTGATGAGATTGAAGTTGCCATTAGTACTTTGTCAGCTGGGAAAGCTGCAGGGGAAGATGCAATACCATTAGAATTCTATAAGGTGTTTAAAGATATTCTAATACCAGAATTTTATGATTTATTTTTATATATATGGTGAATGGAGGAAATGCCCTGGCTTCTTGGGGACTGACAAATCTGGTAGGATTTCTTAAAAAAGATATTGCACCAGAGGAAAAAGCCTCATACCGACCTATATCATTGATAAATGTTGATCCTAAGGTTTGCTCTAAGATTCTAGCAACTCGCTTGGCGCCCTTTTTGCGTAATTTGGTATTGGCACAACAGCATGGATTTGTGCCAGACAGGGACACTGTCGCACACATTAATATTGCGACAGCAGCATTTTACGTGGCGGGTAAAATGAAGGCTCATTTTGGCATGATTATGTCAGATGTCGAAAAAGCCTTTGATCGGGTCACCTGGGAAGCACTCTGGAAAGTAATGGCAATATTTGGGCCCAGAACCCGGTATATTGCAATGGTCCAGAAGCTCTATAAAAATCCTGCTGCAAAGGTTATGTTGGGTGGTATCTCCTCTTCTCAATTTTTCATACATAGAGGTACACGTCAAGGATCCCCTCTTTCCCCTCTACTATTTGCTCTATAAATAGCCATATATAGGGCATCTCCTACAGAACAAAGGCATACAGCCAGTAAAGCTGAATGAAGCAGAGCTAAAAGTCACGGCATATGCCCATGACATTACGATATTTGCTATCAATCCGCTGGCTTCTTTGTCGATTATATCAAAGGAAGCAGAATTATTTGGTTGTTTTTCCAGCTATAAACTTAATCTGTATAAAACACAGATTATCTTGAACTTTCAATCACAAACCTCGATGTTGACAGTTGTTAAGACGGCCACATACTTGGGTGTTCGGCGGAGTACCTCCTTTGAAGAGATTATCTCGCTTAACCTCGAGCCGCTGTTAAAAACTGTAGCTGCAAAATTGCAGATGTGGCATCAACTACCTCTCAGTATTCTGGGGCGTTGCAAAATTACTAAAATTAATATATTGCCTAAAATCCCGGACGAGTCCATCAGATGCTGCCTAACAGCCGTCTTCCACTGGCTAACCTCCCATCAACTTAAATGCAATGCAGACAAAACCGAAATACTATTCTTCAGTTTTAACCCCCTGGAGACATAGCAGACTTTCTGGCTGGATGGCACCACTTTGGGCCCTCAGGGAGAAATAGTGAAGAATTTGGGTGTGAAATTCGATAACTGTCAGTCCTTCCAACCACAGATTAAAACTGTAGTAGGTACATGCTTTTGGCCACTGCGTATTATAAGGAGGTTTTTACATTTCCTTTAATTCTCAGCAAGGAAGCTGGTCATCCAGGCACTTATAACCCCAAGGTTGGACTATGGAAATGCCCAATATTTAGGACTTCCCGACTACCACGGAACTGCTCTGGACCGACCACCACTGCATCCACTTCTCCTTTACGAAACCCACCGCACACAAGTACACACGCCACCTCCCGCGTAGAATCTGGAGCAAAGTCTCCGAAGAACACCTCCCCCTGCCCTCACCTGCACTCCACCCCCAATTATGACAGATGCCAACACAGTGGAAAGCAACCTCCACTAATAGATCACCAACAGCGCCAACACTCTCGCCCCCCTCCAGAACACCACAAGACGACACAACAAGAAAGCCATCTGGTTCACCACGGCTCTCCAAGAATCCAAGCGCTCCTGTCAACGACTGGAAAATACGGGGAGAAACAGCAAAACCCCAGAAGCACACTCCGCCTACAAAACAGCCATCACAGCACACCACCAACTCATCAAATAAACAAAGAAATATTTCATCCAAGACAGAATCCTCTCCAACGCCCACAACTCCAAGGAACTCTTTGCCATCATACAGGAATTTGCCAAATCCAACAGTGAAACAACCAACGTCCCTCCCTCCCAAGACCTCTGCAACAGACTCAGCTCCTTCTTTCACCTCAAGATCAAGACACTCTATGACAACTCCAATGACTAAGACCTCTGCACCGCCCCAACCCCCACCCCCACCTATGCCACCCAACAGACCCTTCTCACCTGCACCCCTCTCACGGCAGAAGTCACCCTAAAGACCAAGAAGAGCATCCACTCCGGAGCACCCTCTGACCCCTGCCCGCCGCACATGTTCCACAGGGCTGCCACTGCCATCGCAGCCAAGCTACGTTGAACTATCAACTGCGACCTCGAGACGGCCACATTCCCTGACAAATGGAAGTGCGCCGAAGTCAACCCCCTCCTAAAGAAACCCTCCGCAGACCCGACGGACCTCAAGAACTTCAGGCCCATCTCACTGCTTCCATTTACAGCCGAAGTCATCGAAAAGACCGTCAACACCCAGCTAACACACTTCATAGAAACCAACAACATCCTAGACACCTCTCAAAATGGATTTCGCAGCAACCACAGCACCAAGACTGCCCTCCTCGCCGCCACCGATGACATCCGCGCTCTCCTCGACCAAGGCCATATGGCAGCCCTCATCCTCCTGGACCTATCAGCAGTCTTCAACACCATCTCCCACCACACACTAGCCACCAGGCTCCACAATGCCGGCATCCAAGGAAAGGTCTTAGACTGGCTACGATCATTCCTCTCAGGCAGAACACAGAGAATAAGTCTCCTGCCCTTCCTCTCAGAACCGACAGAGATCTGATGCGGAGTACCCCAAGGATCTTCCCTCAGCCCCACACTCTTCAACGTCTACATGGCCCCCCTTGCAACCATCATCAGAAACCACGGGCTCAACATCGTCTCCTATGCCAATGACACCCAGCTCATCCTCTCCCTCACCAAGGAACCCAACATCACCAGGCACAGTTTCCAAGAAGGTATAAAAGCCGTCGCGACCTGGATGAGGAACAGCTGCCTGAAACGCAACTCTGAGAAAGCAGAAGTCCTCATCCTCAGCTCCACCCCCTCTGCATAGGATGACACCAAGTGGCCCCACCCTCGGAAACCCACCCACCCCTATGGACCATGCACGCAACCTCAGCATCATTCTGGACTCATCACTCACCACGAATCGCCAGATCAATGCCGTCTCCTCTGCATGCTTCAACACCCACCGCATACTATGCAAGATGTTCAAGTGGATCCCATCCGACTCCAGGAAAACTGTCACTCACGCACTCATCACCAGCAGACTGGACTACGGCAATGCCCTCTATGCCAGAAACAACAAAAAACTCCTCCGCAGACTGCAGAATGCTGCAGCCAGACTGATCCTCGATATCCCACGACACAACCACATCACCTAACACCTCCGCAACCTCCACTGGCTCCCCGTCAAAAGAAAAATAACTTTCAAGCTGGTCACACATGCCTACAAGGCCCACCACAACACCGGACCCCAATACCTCAATGACCGAATCTCCTTCCATGCCCCCAAGAGAAACCTCCGCTCAGCCGACCTCTCCCTTGCCACCGTCCCACGCTTCTACAGGACCAGAGCAGGTGGAAGATCCTTCTACCTCGCAGCCAAGACCTGGAAGGAAACTCCCCCTTCACCTCCGACAGAGCCCGACACTGCACCAATTCAGGAAGGACCTCAAGAACTAGCTCTTCAAATGACCCCAACGGAGCTGCTCACACCCACCCCAGAACCTTGAGACACTTACAGGTGAGTAGTGCATTCTACAAAACCCTGATTGATTGATTGACCGACCTGATCAACAGACTACCGATGGGCCAGAATACAGCAGCCCGCATTCTCCTTGGCTTTCCTCTGGGAACACACATGTCCCCGCACCTGCAGGCTCTCCACTGACTCCCAATAAAGAAGAGAAACTTATTTAAAACACTTGTTCTGGGCCACAAGGCCCTTCACCACACTGGTGCTACCTCACGACAAGAATTAGCTTTTACGTCCCCTCCGAGAAACCTGTGAACAGCCTACTGGCCAGAATCCCTAAGATTCTCCGTACCAGAGCTGGGGGACAGGCGTTCTCCTTTCTAGGGCCTTCTGCATAGATGAAGCTGCCCCTTGAGATAAGGTCAATTGATGCAATCTCCCTGTTTAAGGAAAAATTGAAAACCTGGCTCTTTAAGCAAGAATAGATGGCTTAACCACACTCCGTAATTGTGGCCTGGGAGCAAAGTGCCAGGACACTCCTTGGAGCAACCGTGCACTATACAAGCCACCTATCATTCATTCATTCATTCATTCACTGCTATGATGCACAGAACACTGTTTAACTAGTTGACTTCAGGGCTTTGGGCATGCTTGCTTCAGGTCTTGGCAACAAGGGAGACGGTGGGGTATGCCAAATTCATTTGGAGAATGATAATTGGTCCAGGTTGCCTTTCATTGTCCCACAGACCACTACTAGTTGCCCATACCACTGCGGTAAGGCCTTTTAGTGAAAGTGAGTCATCCCAATCCTTCATGGTTCACTTGAGACCTGCCTCTTCATGCTAGATGCTTCCTTTCTTAAGGCATCTTTTTAGTTGGTGCTCATTGCTTTACAAATGTATCTGTTTGTTTCACTGAGACTTATCCGTCTACACACATGATTTCTTCTTTAATAAGTATCACATACTAGACAACTGTTGCTGTCTGGTTGCGAAATACCTTTTGTGGGCTATACCACGAGCTTACAGTAGGCCTAGAGCTTGTCCATGGCTTCCATTGGATGAAATTGATTAAACTCATTTTGTTGCTTCTTATTTTATGACTTTCCTTCCTCGTCTTGTGTTTTCCCCTCCCATAGAGCATAGACTCTTTGCCATCCTTTTGATTAGCTGACTTGTATCCTTCGACTGCTGATGTTTAGATAACTACTTTGTTCTTTTTCATTAAGCACTTAATAACAGTGCATGTATTGTTTTGCACTCTCCCTCATTCTCTTCTACGCTGCTCAAATACCTACCCCCTTGCTCAGTGTTGCTTTCTCCCTCCTGGGCTGCTTTTCCTGCCCTACCCCAGAAAGCATTCTTTTTATTTTCCCTCGCACTGCTCTCAGTTGCTTCCCCCACCCACACCTCTGTTGCTTCCCACTCCCGACTGACATTTAAAAAACAATATGACCTAAATAGAAAAATTGTAAAGTTGCATATTTGGGATCAAACTGCAGCTGCCATTTGCTGCTGGGAACTCCACTGCAACAAAAAATGTACACAAATGCTTTATGTACATATGTTAAAAATTTTGATAATATTTAAACATTTTCCAGTGCTTTTTAATTCTAAAAATATTTAAAGTTATTGCTATTGAAAAAATGAATGTACACCAGAAATATATTGTATATGAAATTGCAATTATTCTGGGTTAAAAATATTTTTACTTGAAAATAAAAAAGTATTCTAAAAACTTGTTTTAATTACTGAAAAATAATGTACAGTAAAAATGATATATATTACAAGAGATGTTCATAACCCTTCAAATGTAACAACATTGGGGAAAGTTTTGGGGGTTTAAACTTGCTATGTCCATTCCAAACCTCACCTCTTTGAGGAAAGTGTTGGACTTTGAGGTGTTCCAATTTACTATTCCCACTTCAAACCAAAACACATTACGGAAAGTGTCGGGTTTTGAGGGGACAGGAGCACAATTTACTTTTCTAACTCCAAAACTTAATGACATTGGGGTAAGTGTTGGACTGGAAGGGGTACAATATACTATTCCCACTGCAAGCTTTAAAACATTAAGGAAAATGCTACACTTTGACATTTAAAAACTAATATCGCAATTTTATAATAAACATTGCACTGAAAGGAACACATCACAAAAATCCATTTTAATTAAAATACAACAAAGTAAAAGAAATACGTTGAGATAAGTTCCAAATAAACTAAATAAATAACAATGATTTATCATGAATATAAATTTAATAGCTATAATATTAAAAAACAGATTAACAAACATACATTTAAAACTTCCTGTGTAAAAATGTTTACAATAAATTAATTTAAAACCAATAAATTGATGACAATTAAATAAATTCAATAATTTAAAGTATAAAAAAAGATTAAATTATCAAATAACAAAAAAAGTTTGATCTAATTATAAACTAAAAATATTAGACATTTTATAAACTTTCACAAATGTAAAATCTAAATTAATATAAATAGAAAAATATTACATGAAATGCAAATTATACACAATAAAACAAAATATATAATTTCATAAAAACGAAATTATAAAATATTGAAAAATTGAAAAGAAAGAATAACATCATTATTAGTCATAACAAACTTTAAAACATAAGAGTTTTAAGTTACTCCCCTTTAAGCCCAATATGCCACTTCTCAAATTATTATCCTAAAAAATACAAACAATACAAAAACAAATACAATATATTACAACAAATAAAACACACAAAATACACTTAGAAAATTAGATAACTTACAAAGATATATAACAATGATATTTTTAACAATGCAAAGAAATATTTTAAAAACAGATAATCTTGGAAGCGATATTCTGAGCCACAATATTTGACATCAGTGTTTCAAAACACAATAATTGTGACTCATTAGATTTTTTTTGATGATATACTGTCAGAACACCACATTTAGCAGATCAAAATATAAAAAATGTCATTTACTATGAAAACTGTGTGGGAGCATAGAAGCACCTTTTCATTAGCACAGACGTTTCTACCTCACATAGTCAGGCTGTCTTACAGAAAAGAAGCTCATATGTACATGCTTCTTGCACTTCAATGGTGCAGCTTTACTCTACCCATCAAAATTACGATTTTAAATTAGTGGTCTCTGTTGGGTTTACACAGTGTTCACACTTTAAGATCTATGGGGCCGCCTCTTTTCATTAAGAAACCGCCTGAGAAACCGAAGAGCCATAGAGGGCATTACAAATGTGTTATTTGTTATGTGTGTATTTCACTACAACACACTTAAGGCACTAAGGGGCCCATTACGATGGTGGGCGGAAGCACAACCGCCGTGCTGGCGGATGCAAAAAGCACCAGTTACCGCCGGCACGCAGCAGTCCACACGCCCGCCAAATTACGATGCGAAAAGCAGGCCAAACACCGCCGGCAAGCCAGCAACACCGTCCGCCATCAAAGTGCGCCCGTACACGTAGCGGCGCAGCCCAACTGACACACACCGTCCGACGAAACACGTCCCGCCCGGCGCATAAATTACGATGCCGCAAACAAACGGCTCCCACGGCCAAGAGATACCGTACGACAAACCGAAGCGGTAACACGGACGCCGAGCACGGACAACGAAAAGCGGCTCCCCGAGCATGAATCCAGCACTGCAGGCCGTCCCCATGCTCCTGCTGATGCACCACCAAGGACGCAACGTACCGCGGAGACGCAGGTAGGCACACACACAACAAGTGCACGCAAACAGCGCACACAGTGCAAGGGCGGAAAAAGCGGACAACCCCCACCAGCGCGTGTACACAACACATCCACCATCGCATCCACATATGACACACAGGCCAAATCGTAACATCGCAGAACACATGTGTACACACCACCTGGGACTAGGAACCAACCACCCCGTCACGGCCCCAAAGCGCCGATGACGCCGCCACACATGCGCACAACGCAGAGGCCAACCACAGCGCCATGCATGCGTCGCACACAGACACAGGGACACAACCAAGCAGCACACACATCAGCCCCACCCCGAACGCACATGACACGTGACAGGCCGGCCACAGACATGTCCCCAACGCCCAATTCACGGACAACACCCAACGCCACACAACCGACGCACACATGTCAGTGAAGACACGCAACAGCAGGACACACCCCAGTGTAACAAACATGGCGTAGCACACAGCGGCGGCAACACCAACTAGGAGAAGCAGGGCCCCTTCGGGAAGAGGAACGCCAGTACCACACAGAAACACCCATACCACCCTGCACATATGAACAAGACATATAAAACGGAACACCAAAGAGCCCGGGGACCGACAACAGGTGGCCCAAGAATAACATCCACACACAAGGCCCAACGCAGAGCGGAAAGGCAGCCTGCCGCCCACACAAGGGAGAGCAGACAGCACTGAATGACCTTCCATTCCAACTCCGAAACCACAGCCATACGACAGAAGCCGGTGAATACAGCCATTGTCCAAGAATAGACCAACACAGGCATGCTGAGGAGACCGACCACACGGCAGATAGCGCATATCACAGAAGCACACAACGGACGGGGAAGAAAGAAGAAAACACTCCCCCATGTCGGCCACATGCAAGTTAATTGGAAGGAGTCACACAGCACTGACCTTGAACTGTCTGAGAAGCATGTGGGAAGAGGGCCCGTGTCCTCCAAACAAGCCAACAGAACACAAGTCCTGTCTCCCTACGACTACACAGAGCTCACAGCAACCCCGGAGCGTGCACATTGCAGACTGCACACACAGCCGGAGCACGCCACCTCAACGAACCGCTGCGAAATGGCAACCGCAACACACCTACCCAACTACGCCGAACAGCTCAAGCTGTACAAAACCAACCTGTGCCATACATTGGGATGCGATCTCCTGTCCCTGCTGAACGTAAGTTACCGACTGACTTACCGCATCACATTGTTCAGCTGCGTCATGCCCGTCTTCTACTGTCGGAGGTGTCCCTACCAGCATCCTGTCGAGATATGCCTCTCCAACCCGGCATGTCTGAAGGCGGACCTGCTACCACTACTCCTCCCTCTGGACGCACACGACAGGGCCTGCTCTGCCTATGGGGGCATGGCGTATGTGGCCAACATCGCACCCGCACTGAAATGGGACCACTGTGCCTCCACACGACGGATCATCGATAACAGCTACATCGAATGTCACCCAGCATGCCCCATCATGGTCCTCCAAGGGACAACCTACGAACAACACCTTGACAGCCACCATCCGCTTCATTGGCTGGCAAACATGTACACCACCAATGACATGGAAGCCCTGCTGGACGGCATCGCATACCTGACAACCTGTAAATACGTCGGACCACAACGCAGGTTCCCCGAGTGACCTATGATGTCCAACCCCACACCCATGCTTAGCTTCCGCACGGACTGGCCAGTCACCACCACAACAGCCATACCAAACGACCGGCAACTGTAACCACACCATCAACGACATCGCCATGACATCGGATATGACCGGGACATGCACACTGTTCCCCATCACATCCAGGAACACCGCATGCATCGTGGGAGGCAGTGGCATGGGCTCTGTGTATCGCACCCACATGGACGGAACTGCACGAACAACCAGGACACGACATGGATCCAGCGCCCATGGACACACACACCGCTCAGTGGACATGAATAGGTCGCCTGGAGTCTGTGGGTGCTGCACCCTCCCACCCCCGCCCCGGGAATCCCATACCAGGACCTTTGCATGGACGACAAGTGCATACAACAACAACACGACCCCAGTGACTGTGACATGTCCAGTAACCACCACAGTGCAACAACAAGTGGCACGCCGCTGCATGCACGCAAGCACATGCCCTGATGTCATCTCACATGCACGCGTGCATGAGGAACAACCGCAGCAAACCTGTCACATGGAACTGAGATGGACTGTGCCCATGATGCCAAGCGGTCTGGTAGGCTACATGTATACCGTCTGTGTCAAAGTCCGCAGCTCCGCAGCTATACGTAAATGTACATTAGCACAGCCTTGGCCAAGCAGATGTCACTCTGAAGCCCACATCCCACATGCAACAGCCAATCACATGTAACCCCACTCCCTATCCCATTTGCAATCATGCTCAGTATATCCTCAACATGTATTCCGCTGCCAGTAGTGTCCACTATACTGCATCACAGAGGACAGAAGACTCAATATAATGTTTGAAACCAAAACTGTCTCCGCTGACTCATTTCACAAGTACGAATGAGAGAGGATGAGAGTATGTGAAGTACACGGCAGTCGTGACATGACCATGTAGTCCACTGGTATTGGATGTCAACGCAAATGAGTAGCACTACTGTGGAAGACACACATGTGTCGTGTGAAGTCGTATGGACGCAGTGCTCAGGTGGGTGGGTGCGACGGGTAGATGCGCACATGCCAAGTTGGAGCACGCCGTGTTGGGAGGGGTCATGAACAGTACACCACCGCTTCCCTGGGCATTGTGAGAGGACACCTGTCGGGGGGAGTGAACACGTGTGTGCATAGCAGCCGGGCACACGTACAAAGCGGTACCAGGCGCACCTCAGCCCACCCTCTGTGGACAAGCTGGATCCTGTTGTGCGCCCGCCATGCCCCTGACAAGGCACACACAGCCCCAGTCGACCAGGTGTAACCCCAACATAGTCAATCCGCACAGGCGATACAGGGCACGGGATGGCAGTGGAGCATGGTGTGTGAGAGGTCTCCTCGCGCTCCTCCTGGTCATATCACGCAGGCAATAGAACCTCAACGTCTAGCATGGCACAAGTCAGATGGAAGTGTAGGGGGACGCACCACAGCACGAGCAGCACTGACGTCACGGGAGGTGGCTCGCACCATCCCATCCATTGCCCATCATACCAACCACGCCACATGCCATTGCGACTAAGTGCAAGCGCGTGCGCCACCACCCCCGAGCCCTCCCCAGAGAGGCCAAAGAGTGAATGTGTGGGCCATCAGCCACAGACGGACGCGGCCTGGCCGCAAGGGCAGCCACAGCCACTGGGTGTCGCAGGTGGCGGATCCGGAAGGCGAAGACTGTGATGCATAGTCCATGCAGGCCGGGTCTCCATTTGGGGCACCACGCAGGTGGACGGCGTCCCGCCACACATCATACCCTGAGACAGCCCACTCGTGCAACTGGACTCACACATACACTCCTTGCCCTCTCTGGTGCGAGCTTGGGGCTGCCTGTGCAAGCGCTAGCCTCGCAGGTGAGCATGCATATTGGGGGAGCGAGGGGAGGACATGAGGGCTGGGGCGAAGATGACTGTATCACTGTCAGTAAGTACAAGGGATGACCCAGATGTGGAAAGGAAGAGACGTGTCCCGTGTGTACTGCAACTAGTCGCCAATCCAACTACCCCCCATGTCCGGAATGTAAGCCCGCACCTAGGCCCGCCCATCCGCCACATCGAACATACCACCAGCACGACAACCTTCCCATTCGAAACACTGACTGGGGGTGGCGACCAGTGTACAATCATGTGTAGCCTACCCACGCGTACATGTGGGCCCTCCATGATCCATGTCACCTGCGGCAAAGTCATGACATGCGCAATGAGGGAAGTGAGGAGAGCTGTCCGCCCCACGCGCAGAAGGTGCATCAGCTCCACAGACCCAGCAGCGAGTCCAGCAGGGGTCACATGTGCAGGGGCAGCTGTGCCTGGTGTGAAGGCACATGCATATAGACAGCACATTGACCAATGTGTAGTCTGCCCACATCTACAGTCCATCATCATGCGGACATAGGAATTGAACACAGGGCAACACATCTGAGTGGGTGCACCCACCGTGACCAACAATGCGCAATCATCGACGTACCCGCCCTGTGCATGGCCCCCACCCAACGGAGGCACATCCAGTGCCACCATCCCACACACACAAGCCTTCCACGGAACATGCTGTGTCCAATGGTCAGTACAGAGTCAACGCCCATGTGGTGGATCCTGAACAGGAGACACATGCACACACATGCCAGCTCCCACTGTGCACGTCTGCCACCTGGCACGTGCAATGTAACCTCTCACCTGTGACGTGTGACTGCAAGCACACAGCCGTCTTGGCATGGGGCTGTCAATGTGGACACCTGTCAATGTTTCGGGAGGTGTGATCCGTACAGTGCTGTACATAGGGTGCAGTGCTGACACCTACTACTGTCTCATATCCCCTCGTGCCACAGGTCCCACTTGTTTTGGCCGCTCAGCCTGTGCCCACATCGTCGTCGTCGTGTGCCATACTCATCCAGCCGCGGAAGCAGTTCCATGCTCAGCAGACATTCATGTTGCCGTGGCGTTGCCGCTTGACGGATATGCAGTCAGTCCCCATCAGCACGCCCCGCAAGTCATTGGGGCCTAGATCCCCATGTGCATGCACATGGCAGTGGTTTGTATCACTAGCCATTGCCATTGGTGGGAGACCTGTGTAAGTGTATTGTGGCCGTGCCGTCCCAGCTTGACAGCTGGGCTGTGGCTCATGTGCTTGCTCAGTCATGTCAGTGATGTGTATGCGAAATTGCTATGTGTCGTGTTGCTTTGACATGTGTCCTCTGCCATTGTCCCTAGGCGGAGACCGAACATTGACCTCCCATACCAATTGCTGGCAGACATGGAGGATACGGAGGTCATTAGGAAGTTTCGGCTGGACAGGCCAACCCTGCATCGACTGTGTGCCATGTTAGAACCCCATCTCCGTCCCCGCAGGGTGTATCCGACTGCTGTCACCCCCACGGCTAAGGTGATGGCCGCCATGCATTTCTTCGCCACTGGGTCATTCCAGCACACAGTGGGCAGTGGAGGAGGGATGTCCCAGCCCATGTTCAGCAAGGTGCTGAGGGATGTACTGGCAGCCATGATGCTGTACCGGAACAGGTACATCCGCTTCCCCAGGGCTCGTGAATTGGCGGCAGTGAAGGGTGCATTCTATGCCCTTGGCAGAATCCCACACGTCGTTGGAGCCATTGACTGCACACATGTCGGCCTTGTTCCACCACAGGCCACTGAGCACCTGTACCGCAACAGGAAGCACACGCACTCCCTGAATGTGCAAGTGGTGTGCCTTGCGGACATGGTGATCACCCACGTGTGTGCAAAGTTCCCAGGCTCGGCCCATGACGCACACATAATACGCAACAGCATCTTGCCACGACTGATGTCCAATATGCAACAGGATCGTGCCTGTATTGTCGGTGAGTATGTGGAGTGGTGTAGCGTGCTGGCTGTGCGATGCTGTCCCCTGTCCAGTTGGATTAGCAACGGTTCTCTGTGTCCCTCACACCCAGGTGACTCTGCGTATCCGAATGGGGCATGGCTGCTCAGTCCATTGAGGAATCCTCGCACCCCAGCAGACGATCGCTACAATGAGGCACATGGGAGGACCAGACGTGTGGTCGAGTGTACCTTTGGCCTCCTCAAGTCCAGGTTCAGGTGCCTGGACCGCACCGGGGGTGCGCTGGCGTACTCCCCACAGAAGGTGTGCCGGATAGTGGTGGCGTGCTGCATGCTGCACAATCTGGCCATTCGGAAGCAGATCCCCCTCATCGTGGATGACGGAGATCAACCAGGGCCCCAGCCCGCAGACCAGGACAGCTCGAGTGAGGAGGACAGCGGAGAGGAGGAAGCTGGTAATGTGCGGCAGCAGCTCATCGCCCGCTACTTCACTTGACGGTGAGTGTCCATGTACGACGGCTGATGTGGCTGTATCTGTGCAGGTGTGTGTGTGCTGTGTCAGGGTGGCCGTTTGTTCACTGCGTGCTGTGTGTCAACGCTCCATGGCCAGGGTAGTATGCCACTGTTGGTGGCTGTGGCATTGTGCCCTATTGCTCTGTGCGATGTGTGTACATTGCTTGTAGTTGTTGACATGTACTGTGTGATGGGTGTGTGACACACTCATTGAATGTGCTCCTGTTCTGTCTCCCACCCCTAGGTCCCTACAGGCCCTCCGGATTCAAATGCCATGCCACGCATCAGGTGCCTTTCCGCCCAAGGTGGACGTTGTATTCCGTACAAATAAGACACAGGGCACAAACAGCAGTTAGTGAAAAAGGTGCAATTATTACAAACTGTGACATGTGATTGTGTGTAAGATGATGACAAAAGTGGTGCGTGCAGTGACAATGAGCTGTCGGTCATGGCTGCGTGATGATCAGGGTGTACCCACTGGTTCTATGTCCATAGTCCAACACACACATGCCATCCAGATGGCTGTGTGGAGTGGGATCGTAGTCCAAGTCAATGCAGTGGCTGGTCAAGGAAGGCTGGCGGAAGGCTGGCTGGCTGCCTCACTTGCGACTGGAGCGTGCGAAGTCCTCCCGGGAGATCTGTTTCCTCTTCGGACGGCCCCTTCCACGTTTGCGAGGGGGGTGCCTGCTTGCGACATGCTGGTGGTTGAGGTGTGATCACTGGCTGTGGACGCAGGGGAACTGGACACTGCTGCTCCACCCTGCGCCCCGGCAGGTGGTGGCGGAGGGGGAGCTGCTGTCCCTGGCTGTGACCTCACCGCCACCACCAGCTGTCCCATGAGGTCCACGATTTGGCCCATACGGGCGTCCATGGACCTCAACACCCCCAGCACCTCACGCGTGTCTGAGGCAGACCGGACCCATTGTCCTTGGGCCTCTTCATAGGCCCCAAGGACTCTGGCCATGTGAGGCAGGGCATGGCTCCCAGGGGAGGCTGGCGTTTCCCTGACCCTGCTCCTCCTACCAGTCCTGCTGCCACCGGCCTGCCCACTAGCCACATTGCTCACCACGGTCCTCGCTGTGGCTCCCAGGGTGGATCCAGTCGTCCGGGCCACCACCTGCGCTGGGGCTGGTGCCAGCGGAGACGTGGCGGTGGTGGCGGCGGTGGTGGTCGGTGCGGCGATGGTGGCGGTTGCGGCAGTGGTAGTGGCCACAATGACCGTGGGTGTGGCCGCAACGACAGTGGCAGCAGGGGGCTGTGAATGTTCAGCAGCCCTGGATGATGGGTTGGTGGGTAGGAGGGGTCCTGGGGAGCGGCTGGGCCCTGCCACACCAGATGGGCCTGCTTGGTTGTCCGTGTCCGAAGAGGAGGACAGATCCTCCAGATCCGTGTGTCCTCGTTGGGGGCTTGTAGGCTGGCTGTGCTGGCTGCTGGCTCCATCCCCAGCATCCAGCAGTTCGTCACCTGTGGAGAGAATGAGATTAGTTATTGTGTTGCACCTGGCGAAGTATGTATTTGTCGTCTGACATTGACAGTTCGTGCAATCTCGTACATGGGTTTCCCGGAGGCGTGTGTGTGGCTGTAGCATCTGTAGTTGTGTGTGCTTAGCAATGGGAATGTGTGCTGTGCACATGTGGCATGGGACGGATTGGCCATGCCGATGGGTGTGTTGCTGTGCCCCTACTTATTGTGACTCTGGTGTATGCGGGCTCCTGGCCCATCCTGGGTCTGGTTTGTACTTTGCTTTTGGGGTTCAAATGGAACGCTTAGGAACGCATATGGCAACATGGGGGCCATGCCCCAGATTCGCATTTGGGAGGGAATATGCTTTTGGGGTTCAAATGGAACGCTTAGGAACGCATATGGCAACATGGGGGCCATGCCCCAGATTCGCATTTGGGAGGGAATATGCTTTTGGGGTTCAAATGGAACGCTTAGGAACGCATATGGCAACATGGGGGCCATGCCCCAGATTCGCATTTGGGAGGGAATATGCTTTTGGGGTTCAAATGGAACGCTTAGGAACGCATATGGCAACATGGGGGCCATGCCCCAGATTCGCATTTGGGAGGGAATATGCTTTTGGGGTTCAAATGGAACGCTTAGGAACGCATATGGCAACATGGGGGCCATGCCCCAGATTCGCATTTGGGAGGGAATATGCTTTTGGGGTTCAAATGGAACGCTTTAGGAACGCATATGGCAACATGGGGGCCATGCCCCAGATTCGCATTTGGGAGGGAATATGCTTTTGGGGTACATGCTGTGAGCCATGGGTGCCGAACGTGACATGTGTTGTGGCAGCATGACAGTGCATGGTTTGAGGTGTGTGCATGCTTGACATGGCCTGCATATTTGCTGTCTGTTGTGATTACTGGACATGGCATTGGACGCATCGTTATGAGTGAGTGATGGTTGTGTGCCAGCCAACGTATTGCAGTTGTCCCATCTCCTTGGTGTGCGTGCTGCCCTGTGCCATGTGCATCACTGCAGTGCTCGGGGGGTGTGGCCCATGTTGTGTGTTGTTGCTCACAGTGTGTCGTGCACTTCATTGACTTCTGGCACATGGTTGGTAATGGGCATGTATCTTAGCGTGACTGCTGTATGTGTGGCAGCTGTGCGGATGACATGCCTTTCATGAGACTGGGGCTGACGGATGGGATGGATGGTATGTTGTTTGTGCATGGTGTGTCTGTGTGTTTGATGGGTTCAGTGGTGTTCGTGTGCATTTATGTTGTTCCGCTCTGTTGCGTCTAGTGTTGTTTGTCTTACATAGGCGTAGTTGTGGGGTGTGTGGTTGACAGGCAGTTGGGGCTACATGGACAGGACTTCAATGGTGTTTCGGTTGTGTGTGATGAGTTGCACAGTGGCTGCCGTGTGGTACTATATTCAGTGTGGCTTGTGCATGCAGACGTGGCTCCTTGGGTGTTGCTATGTCTGTGATGGGTCATGTGGGGTGTGAGTCTGTTGTTCATGTCCGTGTGCACATTGTTCACTTGTTCGTGACGGTGGGCGGTGCTGCGTGTTCGTCTGCTACGTGACATGTCCCATGTGTTGGTCGTGTTACGGTCCTCATGCCTCCAGTAATCCGGCCCTGTCCAGTTTCCCACCTGCAAGTTGTTCGTGCGTGCACTGTACTGGATGCCACATGGCTCTAAGCGGGGGGTGCTCCATGTTGCAGGTCTGTGGGGGTGGGAGGGTGTTGTGGGTCGTGGGGGTGGCTGGATACCCACTGACACCGATTGCTGTGGACCGTGATGTCTGCCTTTCGGCTGTTGTTGTGCACTGCGGTGGCTGACACGTGGGTGTGGGGTGTGGGGGATGCTCCTCCTTGCTGTGCTGTGGGACTGGGGCCTGGTGTGTGTTGTACTTGGGCTGTCCACCGTCCCACCCACTGCACTTTGTGTTCCTGCCACTTACCTGTTACTTGTCGGTTGGTGCAGCTGTGGCGGACACATGGGTGTGGTGGGTGCTCGTTGTGGCGCTTCTGGCATATTTGGGGACCTGTTGGTGGTTACGTGGCTGGCTTAGTGTACACATGTCCCCACGCATCTTGCAGTTGTTCGGTTTGGGCTGTGTGTGGTGGTGTCTGTTGCATGTGTGTGTGATGTGTTGTGTATTGTGTGCTGGACATGGTGGTGTTTGTCCCTGGGAGCTGTGGCATGGTGGTAGTGCATGTGAGTACATAGCGGTGTGCTGGTATACATTAGTTTGTACTTACCAGCCTCCACTCCCCTGCTAATCCGGCGAGGATCTCCGGATGGATTACGACTCGCACCTTCTCCTCCCACGCTTTGAAGGTCTTAAAGAGCGCGGATTCCCTCCGCCAGTGACGGCAGCCAGCTCTCTGTTTTTGCCCTCCTTCTTCTTGACCAGGCTCTTGACGTCATTCCAACGTTTGTTAATCTCGACTCTGTTCCTGGGCAGGGTCCCGACTGCATTGACCTGGTCTACGATCCGGTTCCACATTCTGTTTCTGGTGGCTAGTGGTGTGTGCTGGACCATGTTCCCATAGATTTGTGGGTACACCTTGATGATCCCGTCGACCATGACCGTCGGCTCCATGGGCGTGAACTTGGGCATCCTTTGTGGTGCCATGGTGTTTGTGGTGCTGGTGCGGTGTGTGTTGTGTAATGTGCCGGGGGTTTGTGGTGCCGGTGTTTGGTGGTGGTGGTGGTGGTGGTGGTGGTGTTTGGTGGTGGTGGTGGTGGTTGTGATGTGTGCGTTTCTGTGGTGTGCTGCTGTCCTTGCTGTGTCACTGTGTCCTCTCCTCTCCTCTCTGGTTTGCAATGTAGCAAGGGGTTGTGGTCTGTGGGAGTGCTGCTTTTGTACTCACCTATGTGGGTGTGTCCTCATGGTCTGTTGTTTTCAGGTGTGTTGTGTCTGGGGTTCTGGCCTTTGTATTTTTTGTTTGTCCGGGGGTGTTTTCGGGATGTGTACTGTGCTTGTGTATTTGTGCGTGCCTTGCTGTGTGGACTTGTTGGCCATGTTGTGTGCTATTGGTTTTGTGTGCGGATGGTTTCTGTGCAGGTACGTGGGCGCCATGGCTTCTGCCGTGTCGATTCTCATCGGCGTTGTTTGCGCTGGCGGGCGGTATATTTGTGGTTTTCCGCGCTCATGTCGGTGCGATCGTAATTTCACGTGCGGTGTGTCGGCCGTGAGGGCGGGCGGTTTTGTGTTGTCGTGCGTGTTTCCGTCCGTGGCGGGCGGTTTGTCTCCGACTCGGACGTTGGCGGGCGGTATTTTGTGTGCTTTTTCCGCCGATTGCGGTATTCGGTTTGTGTAATCGTAATGGCGTGGTCGGTGTTCAGGCGGTGTGTGCGGGCGGATTTTTGCCGCTTCCATGCCTGGCGGAATTATTTACGCCGGGTATCGTAATGTGCCCCTAAGATTACAAAGAGATGGAAAGCATTTGAGAATTTTCCAAATTCAAATGATATCATAAAAGAACTGCTGAATTGAAAACAGAATCTGTGATTAAAATGTTAATGGGCATGTAAAATGAAATAAAACATTTATGGACAAAATAAGGAAACACATTTTTCACCCTGGTTGAATAACATTGAGCTGTAGAGTTTCTGTTTCATACTACAAACTGATGTCCATCTCTAGTCCTTTAATGAGTAATATTAACATCTATGCAACATTATTATATCTTTAGTGGACTGAATGCAGAAATCAAAAATTGAAAAGTAACCCTTTCTCTTATGAAAAGTGCCATGTGTATACATTTTTGTAATTTATTATCTTTTGGGCTAAAAATAACAATTGTTGTGAAAGCAGCACATTATGCCACCGGTGATGGATAATGTAGCAAGTGCAACAAATTCAAAATTATGCAGAAGCAATGACGGAATCACATATTTCCAGTGGACCAGCAGTTTCAATACAAATGAGCTAGATCAAACTCTGCTGCTAGAGTTAAGTATTTATAAACAAGAAAACTACAAAGAGAACTGGTACTTCTAGATGGTTTCGGACCCAGTATGTTTTATATATGTGTTTTTTCCTCCTGGTGCTTTCTGCAATACTCTCCAGGGGGCACCTATCATTAGCCCATATATTAGTTGTGAGAGAGAATGTGCTTTCTGAAAATAGTTTCCTAGAGGTCAGTCTTAATCACCCATGAGGCCACTGGCCGGGCAAGCCCAATTACCATGCTCACACATGTATTTTTCCAAATAAATAGATTCTCTAATGCAGCTGGGGTATGCAAGTTGTCATGTGAATCTCTAGGAGGTGTAGTATTGTTTGTGACTTCTTTAGGCCAGCTCTTAAGCATTGTTAGCATTTTTATTTTGCTGAATGGCTTTAATTCTTTGAGTAAGGGACCTCAACTTACTTTGCAAGGTCTGAAGCAAGACGAAAAACTATTCTAGCAAGGAAAGACAATACTATACATTTTCAAGCATATATTTACATTTATAAAACCGTTGGTGACTTTGTATTGCTATTATTGAAACATTTGTGCTACCAAACTGGATATCCCATTAGCCAGATGGTACATCCCTCTTTGAATGTGACTGGCTTGGTCCGCTTTTGTACTCCTCAGGGTGTGTTCCTGCCATAGTTCAGGGTCTAAGTCTTGCCCACCAAAATTGAGCATAGAGATCCCTTTTTGCTCGTGCGTTCCGCCAATAGCGCTGCTTCACTCCTATACATCAACATGAGATTGAAATACATTATCATTATACAGATTAGTGGTGTGCTATGGAGTTCCGCACATTGTAGTTCATACAGGACATCATCAATCACAGCCCATACATGCATGGCATTTCATACCATCTGGTGGCACTGTGTGTGGTCAGTCTTTCAAGCTTGGCACAATCACAAGCAAATAGGAAAACAGATGGTATGCTTTAAATTGGGAAGGGAGTGGGAAATCAGAAATATCATTTTTGTACTAGTAAAATGATGATGCAAAGTCAGTTGTTACTTTGTTATATTTTAACAAATATATATTGGCATCCCGATGTAATGCACCTTTATGCAAAACAACAGTATGACACATACCTTTGCATCTCATTACATTTGTAACATTTTATATTTAAAACAAATAATTTTTAGTATTAGAAATCATTAAAAAATAGGCTCCTACACATTTTACTATTCTATTCAATATTACTACAATTTCAAACGAAACCAGAAAATATCCCCAACCAAGATGATAACCAAGCAAATACATATATGTAGGTCAAAATGTTTTGTTTAATGATGAAAAAGAAAATAGGTTTTTAATCATCAATTATACACAAAAAGGACATAAATATCATTAAATAGTTTTGAAAAAACCCAGTAAAACATACACAAATCTTATAAAAATATGTGACCACCATTTTGTGGTCACTCGTCAGGAGACTACTAAGGTGAAAAGATGAAAGACAGTGACTTTCAGCATTCTCACAGCACATTGCCATCTCTCCTACATAAATTGTTGGGCGCAACTTAAAAATAATAATAAGGAATTGTCTAGATGGCTTACAACATATAATACATTTTATATATTTTCTCGCTATTCTACTTCTTTCAGTAAATTGGAATACTTTTCAAGCAAGAATAGATCTGTGACAAGATTTAAACCCATCAGGCAAAAATACCAAATGACTGAACACCTAGGCTATAATCTTTATAATCAACACCCAGCTGGAATGTAAACAAAAGTAACCATTAAAACAAGCATACAAAATTAAAACCACTCACATTTTTTCACTAAGAAGAAAAATAAATAACCACAAAATGTTCCCTGGTAACTTAAAACAAATAATGCAGGATAAAAAGTTGTCGCCAAAACAAGAAAAAATATTAAATTGATTACCAATATGTTATCCTTACAGGGAAATAATTTAAATGATATGATATCAATTAATCACATTATTCTTCTAAATCCACAGACATCAGGCTAAAAGCAGAATACCACAAAAAACATTTTCCAATAGAGGAACACAACAACAGTTGGAGACAGTCACCAGAATAAAAAGAACAAGCATTTCCCAGTAATATCCCCGTGTTCCTCCACATGGCGCCAGGACTTTATCAACATTGTTTTCAAAAGGCAAGCCATTTCTGTGACTCAGAGCGGTGCAGCGCAATCTGAGGATGAAACGTATTTTTCCATCTGGGGCTCTTGGGTCCGAGCTGACGTTATCGCTGGGCCACAGATGTGAGATGAAAGGCGGAGAGAGCCCTTGGCAGACACGTGCCGTGCGCCTCCAGCGCACGAGCAAAGGCACAAGTGCAGTGCATTGTGGGATAAGTGTTACTCTAGCGAGGTAAACAAGCCCGGGAGTGGTGCGCGCGCGCGCTTGTGCCCGCCGCTGCACGCGAATATCTGATGGCACACTGCGTGCCGCTGCTCGTTACACCAAGCCGTAGGCCGTGGACGGATACATTTCCTGGGAAAGGTGGGACATGCACCCGCCTTTGCCCAATTGCGTGCTGTCTTCGCACTCAAAGCCCAATAGAAAAAAAGCAAAAAAAAGTCCAGATTGATTGCAAGAGGTCATTTTCCTAGAGCAGCGCGATGCGCTAGGCTCGACCTAAAAAGGCAAGCATATTGAACACATGGTAAAACATTTAGGGCCTTATTATGAGTTTGGCAATCGAATTGACTGCCAAACCCATCGTTGCTGTGCGGCTACCTCTGCACCGGTGTTCCGACTGCCCTATTTGAAGTAGGGCAGTCAGACCACCATGGGACCGCTGCTGCCACCAGGGATCCGCGATCCCTGGTGGTCTTGCGGTGGTCTGAGGCCCCTAATATGCTGGTGGGACCGCTGCCAAGCATATTAGGAGTTTCCTCACCGCCACAGTTTTCATGGCAGTGAGCCCACCATGGAAAGTGTGGTGGTGAGGAAACAAAGGGGCCTCCTGTTGCCTCTGCGTCAGGAGATGCATGCAGGGGAGCACATGGTGTGCTTCCCTGTATGCATGCATCCTCAGTTCCTGCAGGGCATGGACTTGGCAGTCCATGCCCTGCAGTAACGTGCAATGACGTTCCCATTGCAGTGCCTTGCTAAGGCTCACGCATGAGCCTTAGCACTGCACTTTCCAGTCGAAATCCAGCAGGCGGTCTCAATATGGTTTTGGCTGTGTGGCAATGGGGCGCTCGTGTGTTGGCCCTGCTGCCACACCACCACATTCATAATAAGGCCCTCAATAATAAAATGCGAGTAATTATTTAAAAACATTTTTTTACATTTTCGTCTGTATTTCTGTAGGAATTGAAACATGGAGAGCATGGCCCCTGCTACTTATGTGATCTCCAAGAGAGGGAACCAATTGATAAAACATGGGAGACTTATATTGTAAGGAAAAACACACTGAACCAAGAGGGAATTGGAAGTGTGTCATCTATTTCTCTACCCACTGCAGGAGCAGAGAAGTTACTGAGGGGAGACTTTGTTAAAAGAACCTCAGAACATAACCTCTGCCTCTACAACTGAAATAGTGGTTAAAGAAACAATAGCACAAACCACATTAGCCAGCAGTTACAATTATCCCTTTTGTGCAGTGATAAAAGAGGGTCCTCAGAATGTCCATATGCATGTTGCCAGATAAATGCCTGCTATTCCAAATTCTAAAAAAATATTAATGGGAAAACATATGTGGTAAAAATCTTCTACCCAACCCAAAACCTTTGCTGACATAACAATACCTAACTAATAGAGACCTTTAACATGAATCCATTCTACTGTATAATAACCATTTTGAATCAATTCGGATGATGGACGGTACTTTAAAACTATGACCCATCCATTCACCCAAATTTACACTGCTGATACTAAAAATAAAATCATCAATATGCACCAGGTTTATGGTTTACTTTCAGACGGTCTTACACATAATGTGAATTTTTGACTGTGATCAAAGGAAAAACAAACAACAAAGACATGATAAAGTCTATCCTGAAACCCAAATCCAGAGATTTTAATTCCATTTTAACTAGGTAATCTGGAGAAAAATACTGAAAACATCCCTAGCAGGAGAGATGTCTGAAAATAAACTGCAATTCAAAAATAAAAAAATAACTGCATTAGCATTTGTTCTTCCGAACAAGTAAACTATATCTACACAGCAATTATTCAACCAGTGTTTTAATGATAATAGCAAATTAGTGGTACAGGTCCAGTTGTTCTGTATACAGCAGCCAACAGATCATTAATGTATAGCACATCAAAGGTATCTTCCCCATAAAACAATATAGAGCAACCCTGTTTTCATCTTGTACCTGGTCTGTGGTGTCAAGCCTGGGGAGCCCAGAAAAGCACATTCATTCACAGCGCCCCTTATGTGTTTTCATCATCGTTAGTCTGACTAGCTTGGTAGTATCTTAGTGGCGACCAGATATCTCTTGGTTACGCTTGTAGTAGCTGTAGTTATGTGTCCATCTCTGTTGACTTGCAGCTAAACACAGCATTTTTTAACCAGTCTCACTTTTGGTGGTGATCCCTTCATCCATGAGCGCAGCTCCCTATGCTTTGCTAGTAATATTAGTACTTCTGACAGTCATTGAGTCGCCTTGGGAAGGCACTCAACATATCCCAATGGCAGTGTCATAGATGTTATGTTAAAACCATTTATAAAGCGCACGGCTACTCGACGAAGTGTCCCGGCATTGGCAGAGGGAGGACAGACACAAGAAGGGTATTAATCGTTAAAAAGATGGGTTTTGAGTTTCTTTTTGAACAGTTCAAGACTGTCTATCAGCCTCAGGTATGGAGGGAGACTATTCCAGGCGTGGGGACCCAGATATGCAAAGGATCTCCCACCCATCCGGAGACGGTTAATTTGAGGGACCCTTGCCATATGAGTCGAAGAAGAGCGAAGAGTACAGGCAGGAATATATGGACTAATTCTCTCCTTGAGATAAGATGGTCCCGTCCCGTTCAAGGATTTATGCATAAGGACCATGGCTTAAAACGTCACCCTTTGTTTCATAGGGAGCCAATGGAGGGCCTTTAAGTGCGGAGTCATGTGGGATCTTGAGGGGAGAGAAAGCAGGAGTCTAGCTGCAGCATTCTGTACCACCTGGAGTCTGTTGAAGAGGTAGTATGGGAGACCCAGGTACAGAGCATTTCCATAGTCCAGTCTAGATGTAATTAGAGCCTGCACCACCTTTCTACCCGCTGCCTCAGAGAGGAGCGGTAAGAATTTTTTCAGCATGCGGGGCATGTCGAGGCTTGGATCTGCGGGAGGAAAGATAGTGAGCTGTCAATTTTAATTCCTAGGTTCTTGACTCAATTTTTCGAGGATCCTGGATGCGGCCAGTTGCTTCGCCAGCAGTCTACCACAATGTACATTCTACATGTCTGTCCATTATTTCCTCACTGGTCTGCTATACCGCAATCCAATATGCCCTAACTCTTGGACAGTCCTAAACTAAAGGGAATAAACTAGCATGGTCCTACATGCACCGAGTACAGTGTGAGCAGTTTGATGCAGCCGAAGGGGGTTTTGCCAATTTTGACCATCTGGACCCAATTTAATACCTACCAGTCCCTTTCACGCTGCATGAGTTTAAAACATTTTACCAATTACTATTGTCTATTTTGGTCCTCTTTTCTCTCCGATTAATCTTTATAGTTGATAGGGATTGGCAAAGCATTGACAGAATTTAAACAATGAGGACCTAAATAAAGAAATAATCATTCAATATAACCTTTTGACATTAATAAAGACAGACTGATTAAATATCAATATGCCTTTATCTAAATTAATGTGACTGCTCATCAAGTACAATACAGCTTGAATCATAGATCACCATACAAGAGAAATAACCAATAGTAATTCATAAAATACATCACAAATATCCGTGACATGAGAGGGTGGATAGGTGAAGAGACAAAGAATAAAGACATTTGCAAATAAAGTTAATGCAAATTCAGAATATCAAATGAACCTATTAGCACAAAATGCTAGAAGTCTGAAAAGCTACTCTCCGGCTGAGAGAGTAAGCTGGGGCACCCTCAAACGATAATGAGGAGCAAAGTTAAGAGTCAGGATCAGCAGAACAACAGCCAGCCAATTAAGTTAGGAAACAGCAACACGGTTCTCTCCTCTCGCAAAGTAAATCTCGTAAACTCTCCTCTCTTACAAACATTTCAGTACTAATAGTTATACCCTAATTCACTAAAAATCCAACCCCCCATCTATCATCACACGAAAAATCCTCAAACCCTATTGGATTAGACCAAGGGGTGTCTGGTCACTCCACTTTCGATGAGCCTAACTTTTCAACAGTTCCTTTGTTTTTAGAAAACATCTGTCATTAACCTTCAGCATAGGATAATCTCTTCTGCGGCTTGTACATTTCTCCAGCTCATTAATGTATCAAACTCATAGCACAAGTGTCCACATACTCTGCTCGGCAAGGAAATTCCATTAATAATGTTCATTACTTCCTCCACACAGCCTTGGCCATCATCAGGAGCTCTCGAAGGACAAAAGACATATCTTTGCAGCCTATGTTTTAATAACCAAATTAAACCTAAAAAGGCTCTTGAGGCCTTCTCTGCAAAACAGTGAAATGTGCTCTAGGAAAAACAAATACACATGTGATTATTGTTGTCACGTTCAAAAACTCCACTATTAATGCTTCTTTGCATCACATTATATACATTTTCAAACAGTTAGTGAAAAGGAAAATATCGTATCTCTTTTAAGCTTATGACTTCTATTATTATTATTTTCTTTGGCTGTTATTTCTGCATTATTCATTTACATTTGCGACCTACTACAAAGGCACTTGAAACACTAGTTTCTTTCCAGCACGCACTTGCACAGTTTTCATCCTCCCCTTTTTAGTTTTGCACTGTTCATTTTCACATCATTTTGTTAATAATCCACACAATGAGGAGTTCAATCCGAGCAGGTTTTATTTCGCAAAACCCTGCTCCATCAGGTTGGTAGGGTCAATTTTGAATAAAAAGATGGGAAAGCAGTGCAATCTATTCAGTAATTTGAAATGAAGCAAATTGTACCCATAATGAATGAATGCAAGCTTAGTTTGGGTACAGAAGTATTTCCAGACCTTAGCTTCTATTAACTCTCTCAGATCCAAATCCCATATTCCATTCAGTCTTGAGACCCACTCTCTCCCCTTAGGGGCCCGAATCTTGTGGGTGAGGTAAGGGAACTCCAGAGGCTGGTGGAAATGAGGGCTATCTATCTGACACCACATGTTGAACTCTAAAGTAAGCAAATGTATCTAGTGCATTTATACATCTATTCCCCTCAAGGGGTGTATGATATTTTGCTAGCAGGTCTTCTGCAGCAGCTATGATAGCATTCCACTCAGTCCCTCGCCATATATATGCACCTCTGTGCTCTTCCCAGGTATTTATTTTCCCTGCCTGCCCTTTTCATATATGAAAGAGTTGAGGCAGTGGGCAGATCGTTCCATGGAATCTATACGTCACCAATTATATGTATCAAACATAGCCAGCATTGTAAATGCAACTAAAGTGGGCCTAAGCCCAACCATTGTTCAAACAACGTTCAACCCAAATCAACATTAATTCAACCCCTCAAAAATAGAAAAGGATATCACCCCAGTATTATTAGATCGATTACCAGTCATATATAGTATCGAAGTCAGATCAGTGTCTAAGTCTAATTGATCAGAAGGAGTTGGTCGACTTTTTTTATCTTTTGCTTTCTTGGTGGCAGATTTTGCAAACTTCAAGCTCTTCTTAGGGGTATTAAAGATATGTGCCCAGTCTTTTTACTGCACTCTGAGCCATGCCTGGAAGAGCTCTGAAATCCGGAAAAGGTGAGATTGCAGAGCCCTGATTCTGCAGGGAACCTTTCTCTCTGGCCAGGTGCAGCCCCATTTCACTGTCTCTGTAGTTGAGTATTCGAGTGACTATTGTGGTGGGGAGCACCCAGGGTGGGCATGGCCAACGATCTATGCACTATTTCAAAAAGTAAGTCAGAGAAGTTAGCTCTGCCTAGCAGGTCAGCTGGTAGGTTTTCAACAAAAGTCTTAGATTTGCCAAGGTGTGTTGATTCTGGGAGTCTAACCATTCAAACGTTTCTGTGTGATTGCAATTTCAGGTCCTTGTTTTTTTCATCAGTCTTGGCTGGAACTCTCTACATGCCAGCAATAGTGTTTTTTTAAGTCTGGGGAGCTGTCCTCAAGGTGTGAGATTTTCACTAGGCCTCATTGATGCTATTACTGTGTTACCTAGTCTGTCTTTCAACAGGTCCATACAAGCAGTGAAATGATCAATTTTTTAATCTATAGCTCAGACATGACTTGATGTTCACAAGGATTGCTTCAATGTCTCTACCTGCAGATTCCTCATGGTTCCCTGTGCCCTGACCCCTGGGCAGCAAAGGGGATCTATAACACAACTCTGCAGGTCGATTCTGCTTAAAGGAGAGCTTGCATGTCTTTCATTGACTTTTCCCATTGTGCAAGTGGCAGTAACGTTAAGGATCCCTGGTGCTCCATAATTTAGTGTGTCACAAAAGGGCTAAGCCTTGCTTCTATCCCAGTCCATAGTTATGGTACATTGTTTTTCGGTATCTTCAGTACCCCACAGGAACCCCACACACCTCACTGTCCCAGAAAGCAGTCTCCAAGCCCCAAGATCATTTGTGTACTTGCAGGTTCATAGGCCAAAGGTAGGGGCCAGGAGGGTCTCAAATCACCAGCAGTCACCAACACCCTTCCTCGTTACGTGTCATGCACACATCATCTTCACCTATATCTCCAGAGGCTGCGGGATGAGGTGGGGGTTCATGGTGATAATCATGCCGGCAGTGCTTGCGCTCCCCAAGTCACCAGCGTCAATTCTCTGGATCTCGTCCTTTTCACATGCTGAGATTGTCTTGCCTTCCCTCTTCCTGCTTGGTCTCTCTCTTCTTCTGACTATAGTTCTTCTCTCTTAACAGTTCCATATAGGAACTCAAAGGGATTGACTTGAAATGGACAACTTAGGGCCCGATTCTGATGCGGTTAGGAAATCTTCCCGATCAAATCGGTTTGGAAATGGTTCCGACCGACTCGGATCGGGAGAGTCCTACCGACCGAGTATGATGCATCCGGATGCTTCCAGATACGATTTGGTTGGACTCCCATTGACTTCTATGGGAAGCCTATGTTCCTAACTGCATCGTACTCTGGCCTTGGGTTGGGGAGACACGTTCCCGATCCGATTGGGAAGGAGCAAATGCCATTAGGAGGCCTTCCTAACCGCATCGGAATCGGGCCCTAGGTGGGAATGCTTTTCTAACCGCATCGGAATCAGGCCCTTAATGTCAGGAGTGGAAACAATAAGGCATATCTAATAGAGGACATGAGAGACCCGAGCTGGTCAGTGAAGTTGAAGGACCTTGCTCCTGATACGTTAACAGCCTTAGCTCTCTATAACATACGTCATTTCTGTAAGAGGGAATCTTGTACAAGTGGGTTCTTCTGTTGGATCACTGACAGAATATCGAGGAGCAGAATATCGATGAAAAAATATAGAATTACAGAATATCGACTTCCTATCTACAAACAGGTAAGTACAAAAATATCGAATCCTAAATATCGTTGTCAATAATATAGTTTTTTTTAAATGTCTTAAAAGTAATATAAAATTAATTAAATAATCAATATAATTAAGTAAAACATACTTAAAAATAATGAAAAAAACGTTAAAATTAATAAATAATAAATAGAATGTAAAACAAAAACATTCATTTTTATTTTTTATTATATATAATAACTTAATAATATTAAAAATAATTAATATTTTTAATTATAAAATGTTAAAAACATAATTTAAAATATAATTACATATATATAAATAAACCTATATTATAAATATAAAAATAAATAATATAAAATAAATATTTTTTTAACAAAATAATATTTTTACACTACATTAAATATAACATTACTGGAAACGTTGCATAGCGTAGGGGATAAAATAACTATTTCCACTCCAACAAATGATACAGTAGGGAAAGTGTTGGATAGCGGGAGGGTAAAAATTACTATTCCCACTCCAGTGAGTGCAACAGTAGGGAAAGTGTTGGATAGCGGGTGGGTAAAAATTACTATTCCCACTCCAGTGAGTGCAACAGTAGGGAAAGTGTTGGATAGCGGGTGGGAATAATGTACTATTCCCACTCCACCAAGTGTAACAGTAGGGAAAGTGTTGGATAGCGTGTGGATAAAAATTACTATTCCCACTCCAGTGAGTGCAAAAGTAGGGAAAGTGTTGGATAGCGGGTGGGTAAAAATTACTATTCCCACTCCACCGAGTGCAACAGTAGGGAAAGTGTTGGATAGCGGGAGGGTAAAAATTACTATTACCACTCCAGTGAGTGCAACAGTAGGGAAAGTGTTGGATAGCAGGTGGGTAAAAATTACTATTCCCACTCCAGTGAGTGCAACAGTAGGGAAAGTGTTGGATAGCGGGTGGGTAAAAATTACTATTCCCACTCCAGTGAGTGCAACAGTAGGGAAAGTGTTGGATAGCGGGTGGGTAAAAATTACTATTCCCACTCCAGTGAGTGCACCTGTAGGGAAAGTGTTCGATAGCGGGAGGGTAAAAATTAGTATTCCCACTCCAGTGAGTGCAACAGTAGGGAAAGTGTTCGATAGCGGGAGGGTAAAAATTACTATTCTCACTCCAGTGAGTGCAACAGTAGGGAAAGTGTTGGATAGCGGGAGGGTAAAAATTACTATTCCCACTCCAGCGAATGCAACAGTAGGGAAAGTGTTGGATAGCGGGTGGGAATAATTTAATATTCCCACTCCACCAAGTGTAACAGTAGGGAAAGTGTTGGATAGCGTAGGGGAATAATTTAGTATACCCACTCCTGTAATATAATTAACATTAATTAACAAGTAATTAATTTTTCAAAATTAATTTATCTCCCACCATTTCCCCCTATAAACGCCACCTACAATATTGTAAAATATTAATAAATTAACATAATTAATTAAAAATTAATTAACCAATTACAATTAACAATAAAATGAATAACCATCAAATCTAAATTAATTCACAAAATTAACACTATAAAATAACTTTTAATAAATATAATATAAATAATAAAAATTACATTAAAACTAAAGTACTTCCTACCCTACTCCCCTATCAACCCTCACCCCACTCCTAAAAAAGTACATAAATAACATATTTACAAATCAATTATTAATAATTAATATCTAATTAATTACTAATTAATTAAAAAAATAACACAATTAACATAATTACCAATTAATTATTAATTGTGATTAATCAATTAATAAATTAATGAACAATATAAATTATTAAATGAATTATTAATTAATAAAATAATTAATTAATTTCAATTAAATTACTTCCCACCCTATTCCCCTATAAACCCACAACCCGCTACAGAATTAAATTGCGCAAAAATATTTAACATATAATTATTTCTAAATAATTCTACAAAAATATATTATAATTAAATTACTTCCCACTCTATTCCCCTATAAACCCACAACCTGCTACGGAATTAAATTACGCAAAAATTAATTTAATTAAAATTCATTACTTTTAAAAAATTCAAACATACATTACAAAAATAATACATACTTTTAACACATATACTAACACTTAAAACACTATAAAAAAATTCGATATTTTTAACAACTATGGGGCACATTACGATACCCGGCGTAAAAAAATCCGCCAGGCATGGAAGCGGCAAAAATCCGCCCGCACACACCGCCTGAACACCGACCACGCCATTATGAGTACACAAACTGAAAACCGCCATCGGCGGAAAAATCATACAAAATACCGCCCGCCATCGTCCGAGTCGGAGTCAAACCGCCCGCCACGGACGGAAACACGCACGACAACACAAAACCGCCCGCCCTCACGGCCGACACACCGCACGTGAAATTACGATCGCACCGCCATGAGCGCGGAAAAACAACAAAAATACCGCCCGCCAGCGCAAACAACGCCGATGAGAATCGACACGGCAGAAGCCATGGCGCCCACGTACCTGCACAGAAACCATCCGCACACAAAACCAATAGCACACAACATGGCCAACAAGTCCACACAGCAAGGCACGCACAAATACACAAGCACAGTACACATCCCGAAAACACCCCCCGGACAAACAAAAAATACAAAGGCCAGAACCCCAGACACAACACACCTGAAAACAACAGACCATGAGGACACACCCACATAGGTGAGTACAAAAGCAGCACTCCCACAGACCACAACCCCTTGCTACATTGCAAACCAGAGAGGAGAGGAGAGGACACAGTGACACAGCAAGGACAGCAGCACACCACAGAAACGCACACATCACAACCACCACCACCACCACCACCACCAAACACCGGCACCACAAACCCCCTGCACATTACACAACACACACCGCACCAGCACCACAAACACCATGGCACCACAAAGGATGCCCAAGTTCACGCCCATGGAGCTGACGGTCATGGTCGACGAGATCATCAAGGTGTACCCACAAATCTATGGGAACATGGTCCAGCACACACCACTAGCCACCAGAAACAGAATGTGGACCCGGATCGTAGACCAGGTCAATGCAGTCGGGACCCTGCCCAGGAACAGAACCGAGATAAACAAACGTTGGAATGACGTAAAGAGCCTGGTCAAGAAGAAGGAGGGCAAAAACAGAGAGCTGGCTGCCGTCACTGGCGGAGGGAATCCCGCGCTCTTTAAGACCTTCAAAGCGTGGGAGGAGAAGGTGCGAGTCGTAATCCATCCGGAGATCCTCGCCGGATTAGCAGGGGGAGTGGAGGCTGGTAAGTACAAACTAATGTATACCAGCACACCGCTATGTACACACATGCGCAACCACCATGCCACAGCTCCCAGGGACAAACACCCCCATGTCCAGCACACAATACACAACACATCACACGCACATGCAACAGACACTACCACACACAGGCCAAACCGAACAACTGTAAGATGCGTGGGGACATGTGTACACTAAGCCAGCCACGTAACCACCAACAGGTCCACAAATATGCCAGAAGCGCCACAACGAGCACCCGCCACACCCATGTGTCCGCCACAGCTGCACCAACTGACAAGTAACAGGTAAGTGGCAGGAACACAAAGTGCAGTGGGTCGGAGGGGGGACAGCTGAAGTACAACACCCACCAGGCCCCCACTCCCACAGACCAGCAAGGTGGAGCACTCCCCACACCCATGTGTCAGGCACAGCTGCACCAACTGACAAGTAACAGGTAAGTGGCAGGAACACAAAGTGCAGTGGGTCGGAGGGGGACAGCTAAAGTACAACACCCACCAGGCCCCCACTCCCACAGACCAGCAAGGTGGAGCACTCCCCACACCCATGTGTCAGGCACAGCTGCACCAACTGACAAGTAACAGGTAAGTGGCAGGAACACAAAGTGCAGT
Organism: Calotriton arnoldi; assembly: GCA_963921515.1. Taxonomy (NCBI): domain Eukaryota; kingdom Metazoa; phylum Chordata; class Amphibia; order Caudata; family Salamandridae; genus Calotriton; species Calotriton arnoldi. The sequence goes on along the minus strand of CAWUFW010001109.1, from coordinate 1,729,154 downwards.
GGGTGGGACGGTGGACAGCCCAAGTACAACACACACCAGGCCCCAGTCCCACAGCACAGCAAGGAGGAGCATCCCCCACACCCCACACCCACGTGTCAGCCACCGCAGTGCACAACGACAGCCGAAAGGCAGACATCACGGTCCACAGCAATCGGTGTCAGTGGGTGTACAGCCACCCCCACGACCCACTACACCCCCCCACCCCCACAGACCTGCAACATGGAGCACCCCCGCTAAGAGCCATGTGGCATCCAGTACAGTGCACGCACGAACAACTTGCAGGTGGGAAACTGGACAGGGCTGGATTACTGGAGGCATGAGGACCATAACACCACCAACACATGGGACATGTCACGTAGCACACGAACACGCAGCACCGCCCACCGTCACGAACAAGTGAACAATGTGCACACGGACATGAACAGCAGACTCACACCCCACATGACCCATCACAGACATAGCAACACCCAAGGAGCCACGTCTGCATGCACAAGCCACACTGAATATAGTCCCACACGGCAGCCACTGTGCAACTCATCACACACAACCGAAACACCATTGAAGTCCTGTCCATGTAGCCCCTACTGCCTGTCAACCACACACCCCACAACTACGCCTATGTAAGACAAACAACACTAGACGCAACAGAGCGGAACAACAGAAATGCACACGAACACCACTGAACCCATCAAACACACAGACACACCATGCACATACAACATACCATCCATCCATCATCCATCCGTCAGCCCCAGTCTCATGAAAGGCATGTCATCCGCACAGCTGCCACACATACAGCAGTCACGCTAAGACACATGCCCATGACCAACCATGTGCCAGAAGTCAATTAAGCGCACGACACACTGTGAGCAACAACACACAACATGGGCCACACCCCCCGAGCACTGCAGTGATGCACATGGCACAGGGCAGCACGCACACCAAGGAGATGGGACAACTGCAATACGTTGGCTGGCACACAACTATCACTCACTCATAACGATGCGTCCAATGCCATGTCCAGTAACCACAACAGACAGCAAATATGCAGGGCATGTCAGGCATGCACACACCTCAGACCATGCACTGTCATGCTGCCACAACACATGTCACGTTCGGCACCCATGGCTCACAGCATGTACCCCAAAAGCATATACCCTCCCAAATGCGAATCTGGGGCATAGCCCCCATGTTGCCATATGCGTTCCTAAGCGTTCCATTTGAACCCCAAAAGCATATTCCCTCCCAAATGCGAATCTGGGGCATGGCCCCCATGTTGCCATATGCGTTCCTAAGCGTTCCATTTGAACCCCAAAAGCATATTCCATCCCAAATGCGAATCTGGGGCATGGCCCCCATGTTGCCATATGCGTTCCTAAGCGTTCCATTTGAACCCCAAAAGCATATTCCATCCCAAATGCGAATCTGGGGCATGGCCCCCATGTTGCCATATGCGTTCCTAAGCGTTCCATTTGAACTCCAAAAGCAAAGTACAAACCAGACCCAGGATGGGCCAGGAGCCCGCATACACCAGAGTCACAATGAGTAGGGGCAAAGCAACACACCCATCGGCATGGCCAATCCGTCCCATGCCACATGTGCACAGCACACAGTCCCATTGCCTAGCACACACACCTACAGATGCCACAGCCACACACTCGCCTCCGGGAAACCCATGTACGAGATTGCACGAACTGCCAATGTCAGACGACTAATACATACTTCGCCAGGTGCAACACAATAACAAATCTCATTCTCTCCACAGGTGACGAACTGCTGGACGCTGGGGATGGAGACAGCAGCCAGCACAGCCAGCCTACAAGCCCCCAACGAGGACACACGGATCTGGAGGATCTGTCCACCTCTTCGGACACGGACCACCAAGCTGGCCCATCTGGCGTGGCAGGGCCCAGCCGCTCCCCAGGACCCCTCCTACCCACCAACCCATCATCCAGGGATGCTGAACAGTCCCAGTCCCCTGCTGCCACTGTCGTTGCGGCCACACCCACGGTCATTGCGGCCACTACCACTGCCGCAACCGCCACCATCGCCGCACCGACCACCACCGCCTCCACCACCACCACGTCTTCGCTGGCACCAGCCCCAGCGCAGGTGGTGGCCCGGCCGACTGGATCCACCCTGGGAGCCACAGCGAGGACCGTGGTGAGCAATGTGGCTAGTGGGCAGGCCGGTGGCAGCAGGACTGGTAGGAGGAGCAGGGTCAGGGAAACGCCAGCCTCCCCTGGGAGCCATGCCCTGCCTCAAATGGACAGAGTCCTTGGGGCCTATGAAGAGGCCCAAGGACAATGGGCCAGGTCTGCTACTGACACGCGGGAGGTGCTGGGGGTGCTGAGGTCCATGGACGCCCATATGGGCCAATTCGTGTCCCGTATGGACCAACTCGTGGACCTCATGGGCCAGCTGGTGGTGGCGGTGGGGTCACAGGCAAGGCCAGCAACACCACCTCCGCCACCACCTGCTAGGGCGCAGGCTCGGGCAGCAGTGTCCACTTCCCCTGCGTCCACAGCCAGTGAGCACACCTCACCCACCACCAGCAGGTCGCCACCACACACCCCCCTCCCAAACGTGGAAGGGGCCGTCCGAAGAGGAAACAGATCTCCCGGGAGGACTTCGCACGCTCCAGTCGCAAGTGAGGCAGCCAGCCAGCCTTCCGCCAGCCTTCCTTGACCAGCCACTGCATTGACTTGCTCTACGATCCCACTCCACACAGCCATCTGGATGGCATGTGTGTGTTGGACTATGGACATAGAACCAGTGGGTACACCCTGATCATCACGCAGCCATGACCGACAGCTCATTGTCACTGCACGCACCACTTTTGTCATCACCTTACACACAATCACATGTCACAGTTTGTAATAAATGCACCTTTTTCACTAACTGCTGTTTGTGCCCTGTGTCTTTATTGTACGGAATACAACGGCCACCTTGGGCGGAAAGGCACCTGATGCGTGGCATGGAAATGGAATCCGGAGGGCCTGTAGGGACCTAGGGGTGGGAGACAGAACAGGAGCACATTCAATGAGTGTGTCACACACCCATCACACAGTACATGTCAACAACTACAAGCAATGTACACACATCGCACAGAGCAATAGGGCACAATGCCACAGCCACCAACAGTGGCATACTACCCTGGCCATGGAGCGTTGACACACTGCACGCAGTGAACATACGGCCACCCTGACACAGCACACACACACCTGCATAGATACAGACACATCATCCGTCGTACATGGACACTCACCGTCAAGTGAAGTAGCGGGCGATGAGCTGCTGGCGCACATTCCCAGCTTCCTCCTCTCCGCTGTCCACCTCACTCGAGCTGTCCTGGTCTGCGGGCTGGGGCCCTGGTTGATCTCCGTCATCCACAATGAGGGGGATCTGCTTCCGAATGGCCAGATTGTGCAGCATGCAGCACGCCACCACTATCTGGCACACCTTCTGTGGGGAGTACGCCAGTGCACCCCCGGTGCGGTCCAGGCACCTGAACCTGGACTTGAGGAGGCCAAAGGTACGCTCGACCACACGTCTGGTCCTCCCATGTGCCTCATTGTATCGATCGTCTGCTGGGGTGCGAGGATTCCTCAATGGACTGAGCAGCCATGCCCCATTCGGATACGCAGAGTCACCTGGGTGTGAGGGACACAGAGAACCGTTGCTATTCCAACTGGACAGGGGACAGCATCGCACAACCAGCACGCTACACCACTCCACATACTCACCGACAATACAGCCACGATCCTGTTGCAGATTGGCCATCAGTCGTGGCAAGATGCTGTTGCGCATTATGTGTGCGTCATGGGCCGAGCCTGGAAACTTTGCACACACGTGGGTGATCACCATGTCCGCAAGGCACACCACTTGCACATTCAGGGAGTGCGTGTGCTTCCTGTTGCGGTACAGGTGCTCAGTGGCCTGTGGTGGAACAAGGCCAACATGAGTGCAGTCAATGGCTCCCACGACGTGTGGGATTCTGCCAAGGGCATAGAATGCACCCTTCACTGCCGCCAATTCACGAGCCCTGGGGAATCTGATGTACCTGTTCCGGTACAGCATCATGGCTGCCAGTACATCCCTCAGCACCTTGCTGAACATGGGCTGGGACATCCCTCCTCCACTGCCCACTGTGTGCTGGAATGACCCAGTGGCGAAGAAATGCATGGCGGCCATCACCTTAGCCGTGGGGGTGACAGCAGTCGGATACACCCTGCGGGGACGGAGATGGGGCTCTAACATGGCACACAGTCGATGCAGAGTTGGCCTGTCCAGCCGAAACTTCCTGATTACCTCTGTATCGTCCATGTCCGCCAGCAATTGGTATGGGCGGTCAATGTTCGGTCTCCGCCTGGGTTAAATGGCAGAGGACACATGTCAAAGCAACACGGCACATAGCAATTTCGCATACACATCACTGACATGACTGAGCAAGCACATGAGCCACAGCCCAGCTGTCAAGCTGGGACGGCACGGCCACAATACACTTACACAGGTCTCCCAACAATGGCAATGGCAAGTGAGACATACCACTGCCATGTGCATGCACATGGGGATCTAGGCCCCAATGACTTGCGGGGCGTGCTGATGGGGACTGACTGCATATTCGTCAAGCGGCAACGCCACGGCAACATGAGTGTCTGCTGAGCATGGTACTGCTTCCGAGGCTGGATGAGTATGGCACACGACGACGACGATGTGGGCACGGGCTGAGCGGCCAATACAAGTGGGACCTGTGGCACGAGGGGATATGAGACAGTAGTAGGTGTCAGCACTGCACCCTATGTACAGCACTGTACGGATCACAGCTCCCGAAACATTGACTGGTGTCCACATTGACAGCCCCATGCCAAGACGGCTGTGTGCTTGCAGTCACACGTCACAGGTGAGAGGTTACATTGCACGTGCCAGGTGGCAGTCGTACATAGTGGGAGCTGGCATGTGTGTGCATGTGTCTCCTGTTCAGGATCCACCAGATGGGCGCTGACTCTGTACTGACCATTGGACACAGCATGTTCCGTGGAAGGCTTGTGTGTGTGGGATGGTGGCACTGGATGTGCCTCCGTTGGGGGGGGGCCATGCACAGGGCGGGTACGTCGATGATTGCGCATTGTTGGTCACGGTGGGTGCACCAGCTAAGATGTGTTGCCCTGTGTTCAATTCCTATGTCCGCATGATGATGGACTGTGGATGTGGGCAGACTACACATTGGTCGATGTGCTGTCTATATGCATGTGCCTTCACACCAGGCACAGCTGCCCCTGCACATGTGACCCCTGCTGGACTCGCTGCTGGGTCTGTGGAGCTGATGCACCTTCTGCGCGTGGGGCGGACAGCTCTCCTCACTTCCCTCATTGCGCATGTCATGTCTTTGCCGCAGGTGACATGGATCATGGAGGGCCCACATGTACGCGTGGGTAGGCTACACATGATTGTTCACTGGTCGCCACCCCCAGTCAGTGTTTCGAATGGGAAGGTTGTCGTGCTGGTGGTATGTTCGATGTGGCGGATGGGCGGGCCTAGGTGCGGGCTTACATTCCGGACATGGGGGGTAGTTGGATTGGCGACTAGTTGCAGTACACACGGGACACGTCTCTTCCTTTCCACATCTGGGTCATCCCTTGTACTAACTGACAGTGATACAGTCATCTTCGCCCCAGCCCTCATGTCCTCCCCTCGCCCCCCAATATGCATGCTCACCTGCGAGGCTAGCGCTTGCACAGGCAGCCCCAAGCTTGCACCAGAGAGGGCAAGGAGTGTATGTGTGGGTCCAGTTGCACGAGTGGGCTGTCTCAGGGTATGATGTGTGGCGGGACGCCGTCCACCTGCGTGGTGCCCCAAATGGAGACCCGGCCTGCATGGACTATGCATCACAGTCTTCGCCTTCCGGATCCGCCACCTGCGACACCCAGTGGCTGTGGCTGCCCTTGCGGCCATGCCGCGTCCGTCTGTGGCTGATGGCCCACACATTCACTCTTTGGCCTCTCTGGGGAGGGCTCAGGGGTGGTGGCGCACGCGCTTGCACTTAGTCGCAATGGCATGTGTCGTGGTTGGTATGATGGGCAATGGATGGGATGGTGCGAGCCACCTCCCGTGACGTCAGTGCTGCTCGTGCTGTGGTGCGTCCCCCCTACACTTCCATTTGACTTTTTGCCATGCTGGACGTTGAGGTTCTATTGCCTGCGTGATATGAGCAGGAGGAGCGCGAGGAGACCTCTCACACACCATGCTCCACTGCCATCCCGTGCCCTGTATCGCCTGTGCGGATTGACTATGTTGGGGTTACACCTGGTCGACTGGGGCTGTGTGTGCCTTGTCAAGGGGCATGGCGGGCGCACAACAGGATCCAGCTCGTCCACAGAGGGTGGGCTGAGGTGCGCCTGGTACCGCTTTGTACGTGTGCCCGGCTGCTGTGCACACACGTGTTCACTCCCCCCGACAGGTGTCCTCTCACAATGCCCAGGGAAGCGGTGGTGTACTGTTCATGAGCCCTCCCAACACGGCGTGCTCCAACTTGGCATGTGCGCATCTACCCGTCGCACCCACCCACCTGAGCACTGCGTCCATACGACTTCACACGACACATGTGTGTCTTCCACAGTAGTGCTACTCATTTGCGTTGACATCCAATACCAGTGGACTACATGGTCATGTCACGACTGCCGTGTACTTCACATACTCTCATCCTCTCTCATTCGTACTTGTGAAATGAGTCAGCGGAGACAGTTCTGGTTTCAAACATTATATTGAGTCTTCTGTCCTCTGTGATGCAGTATAGTGGACACTACTGGCAGCGGAATACATATTGAGGATATACTGAGCATGATTACAAATGGGATAGGGTGTGGGGTTACATCTGCTTGGCCAAGGCTGTGCTAATGTACATTTACGTATAGCTGCGGAGCTGCGGACTTTGACACAGACGGTATACATGTAGCCTACCAGACCGCTCGGCATCATGGGCACAGTCCATCTCAGTTCCATGTGACAGGTTTGCTGCGGTTGTTCCTCATGCACGCGTGCATGTGAGATGACATCAGGGCATGTGCTTGCGTGCATGCAGCGGCGTGCCACTTGTTGTTGCACTGTGGTGGTTACTGGACATGTCACAGTCACTGGGGTCGTGTTGTTGTTGTATGCACTTGTCGTCCATGCAAAGGTCCTGGTATGGGATTCCCGGGGCGGGGGTGGGAGGGGTGCAGCACCCACAGACTCCAGGCGACCTATTCATGTCCACTGAGCGGTGTGTGTGTCCATGTGCGCTGGATCCATGTCGTGTCCTGGTTGTTCGTGCAGTTCCGTCCATGTGGGTGCGATGCACAGAGCCCATGCCACTGCCTCCCACGATGCATGCGGTGTTCCTGGATGTGATGGGGAACAGTGTGCATGTCCCGGTCATATCCGATGTCATGGCGATGTCGTTGATGGTGTGGTTACAGTTGCCGGTCGTTTGGTATGGCTGTTGTGGTGGTGACTGGCCAGTCCGTGCGGAAGCTGAGCATGGGTGCGGGGTTGGACTTCATAGGTCACTCGGGGAACCTGCGTTGTGGTCCGACGTATTTACAGGTTGTCAGGTATGCGATGCCGTCCAGCAGGGCTTCCATGTCATTGGTGGTGTACATGTTTGCCAGCCAATGAAGCGGATGGTGGCTGTCAAGGTGTTGTTCGTAGGTTGTCCCTTGGAGGACCATGATGGGGCATGCTGGGTGACATTCGATGTAGCTGTTCTCGATGATCCGTCGTGTGGAGGCACAGTGGTTCCATTTCAGTGCGCGTGCGATGTTGGCCACATACGCCATGCCCCCATAGGCAGAGCAGGCCCTGTCGTGTGCGTCCAGAGGGAGGAGTAGTGGTAGCAGGTCCGCCTTCAGACATGCCGGGTTGGAGAGGCATATCTCGACGGGATGCTGGTAGGGACACCTCCGACAGTAGAAGACGGGCATGACGCAGCTGAACAATGTGATGCGGTAAGTCAGTCGGTAACTTACGTTCAGCAGGGACAGGAGATCGCATCCCAATGTATGTATCGTGCTGGTTTGGTACAGCTTGAGCTCTTCGGCGTAGTTGGGTAGGTGTGTTGCGGTTGCCATTTCGCAGCGGTGCGTTGTGGTGGCGTGCTCCGGCTGTGTGTGCAGTCTGCAATGTGCACACTCCGGGGTTGCTGTGAGCTCTGTGTAGTCGTGGGGAGACAGGACTTGTGTTCTGTTGGCTTGTTTGGAGGACACGGGCCCTCTTCCCACATGCTTCTCAGACAGTTCAAGGTCAGTGCTGTGTGACTCCTTCCAATTAACTTGCATGTGGCCGACATGGGGGAGTGTTTTCTTCTTTCTTCCCCGTCCGTTGTGTGCTTCTGTGATATGCGCTATCTGCCGTGTGGTCGGTCTCCTCGGCATGCCTGTGTTGGTCTATTCTTGGACAATGGCTGTATTCACCGGCTTCTGTCGTAGGGCTGTGGTTTCGGTGTTGGAATGGAAGGTCATTCAGTGCTGTCTGCTCTCCCTTGTGTGGGCGGCAGCCTGCCTTTCCGCTCTGCGTTGGGCCTTGTGTGTGGATGTAATTCTTGGGCCACCTGTTGTCGGTCACCGGGCTCTTTGGTGTTCCGTTTCATGTGTCTTGTTCATATGTGCAGGGTGGTATGGGTTTTTCACTGTGGTACTGGCGTTCCTCTTCCCGAAGGGGCCCTGCTTCTCCTAGTTGGTGTTGCCGCCGCTGTGTGCTACGCCATGTTTGTTACACTGGGGTGTGTCCTGCTGTTGCGTGACTTCACTGACATGTGTGCGTCGGTTGTGTGGCGTTGGGTGTTGTCCGTGAATTGGGCGTTGAGGACATGTCTGTGGCCGGCCTGTCACGTGTCATGTGCGTTCGGGGTGGGGCTGATGTGTGTGCTGCTTGGTTGTGTCCCTGTGTCTGTGTGCGACGCATGCATGGCGCTGCGGTTGGCCTCTGCGTTGTGCGCATGTGTGGCGGCGTCATCGGCGCTTTGGGGCCGTGACGGGGTGGTTGGTTCCTAGTCCCAGGTGGTGTGTACACATGTGTTCTGCGATGTTAGGATTTGGCCTGTGTGTCATATGTGGATGCAATGGTGGATGTGTAGTGTGCACGCGCTGGTGGGGGTTGTCCGCTTTTTCCGCCCTTGCACTGTGTGCGCTGTTTGCGTGCACTTGTTGTGTGTGTGCCTACCTGCGTCTCCGCGGTACGTTGCGTCCTTGGTGGTGCATCAGCAGAAGCATGGGAAGGGCCTGCAGTGCTGGATTCATGCCCGGGGTGCCGCTTCTTCGTTGTCCGTGCTCTGCGTCCGTGTTTCCGCCTCTCTTTCACGTGCGGTGTCTCTTTGCCGTGGGAGCCGTTTGTTTGCGGCATCGTAATTTATGCGCCGGGCGGGACGTGTTTCGTCGGACGGTGTGTGTCAGTTGTGCTGCGCCGCTACGTGTGCGGGCGCACTTTGATGGCGGACGGTGTTGCTGGCTTGCCGGCGGTGTTTGGCCTGCTTTTCGCATCGTAATTTGGCGGGCGTGTGGGCTGCGGCATGCGGGCGGTAACTGGTGGTTTTTGCATCCGCCAGCACGGCGGTAGTGCTTCCGCCCGCCATCGTAATGGGCCCCTATATTATGACTGTCGATATTACTAACTTCGATATTGTGAAAAACGATATTTCTTACCTGTATTTCGATATTCTGCACCACTATATTTTTGTAAGTCGATATTATGTCCATTCTATATTTTAAACTCGATATTTTGCCATATCGATATTTAAAATTCGATATTGTGACTGGTTACCCTTCTGTTAGTAGACACCCTCTCAGTCTAGCAATACATAACTCGGTGCACTTGTCTCAAAGCATAGAGCAGTTTTCTATTGTAGCATTGGATCGTAGTTGTCTTTTAGAGAAATATATTGACAGTATGATAGAATTTTAATGAATCAACATAATTGACTCACTTCAGTAAGTAATTGGAAATAAATAAATAACTTCATAGTGCTTATTCATGGGATACTGTTTTCTAAAATTAGAAACATTAGCTCCAGTGAGATTACAGGCATATGTATTTTTTGGGAGTTTGGAAAAAATATTTATTACATTTTTTTGCCACTCCTGTGTGCGTTAAGCAGTCAAAGCCCTTGAAATAGTATATTGACATAAAAGCAGAAAAACCCCAGATATGCCTCTAAAATACAACTGTAATTGTAATGGTGGCTAGCTGACTCCAGCGTGATAAAAAGTAGATTCCATCACTGCATAGCATACAATAGGCCTGGAGAGTATGTTATCCTCTACTCGTGCCAATCTGTCTATGTAGGCGCACATTTATGTATTATGCATCCATATTGTCAAGTACTGTAATGCACTGAAATAGGGCACTGAAGCGCTTGGCACCAGACAGCATGCTTCTTTCGTTAGTTATTTGCTATTGGTTTTTGCTGGTTTTTGGTATTAGTCTTGTGCGGCCATTCCATGCAGTTACTCCAGTTTCTTTGAGGTAGATTAATTTAATAGGAGGTAAGTGTGATCATTTGGAGGTGGGGTATGTGAGTTCATGCAGATGCTTTGTGGGGTTAAAAGCTGAGATAGAGGAGAGTAGGCATTGTTGGGATGCAGGAGCTTGACTTTCAAAGAAGGAGAGGTTGTGATGCGTATAATGAGCTGCAGGCAATTTGAAGAAATACAGCAGTAGAGATTAGGGCAGTTATGCATGTGACTTAGAGTAGGTTGACAGAAGAGGCATGCAGCGGATGGAAGGAAAGGAGAGGCAACAATCAGCAGCATTAAGTAAAGATAAGTGTTTCATTAAGGGTTTAGGAATATAGAGGGCGGTTTTTGAGATAGTTTGCAACATGAAGATGCAAAACTCCAGTAAGAAACAGTATTATTTGCATAAGAGGTAATGCTACATTAGGTACTTTTATTAGGCACTATAGTCAGGTGAAAAGTCGCACTCCACTATGCTACCGCTTGACCACCCCTCCAGCAAGGCCCACTGATCAGCTCAGTGGTTTTTAGCGAAATGCAATTGCTGGGCGCATATATGAGACCATAAACTATGCTCAAAGTAAGCAGTAACCTCAATATTGTAGCAATGAGAGGAAATACATGGATGAATACAACAAATATTGAAAATGCTGCAATGGATATCTTGTGATGTTCATCCTCAGGTTGGCTCACAGTAATAATTACAAAAGCAAAGTGAAATACAGTTGGGTTCCCATGCTTTGGCATAGCACAAGGTGGAGGGCGAGGACAGCATCCCCAGATAGTGGAAGTGTATTGCCCAAATTTCTGTGGCTGGAGGGTAGAGATCCAAACACTGAGGTGAGGATGATGGTTTCTGGGCTCCTTTTATAAATTTAATGAAGGATGCTAATCAGACTTCCTGAAGCACTGCCCTTTAGCATATGGTAGGGGACATGGCTGTGACTGCAAACTCTTTTGGGCAAGGTGAAGGAGCGTGTAAGGCATTCGGGTATTAGTTGATAGGGGTTGATACCCACCTCCGCAAGATCACCGACATACATAACAGCTTCGACGCACAAACCACGCACCCTACCGCCGAACCAACGCCCGCCACCACCACCCTCTGCAACTGGACCCCGATCAGCACCGAAGACACCACCCGCACGATGAACTCCATCCACTCCGGATCACCAACCGACCCCTGCCCACACCACGTCTTCAACAAAGCCGACGCCACCATCGCACCCCATCTCCGGGACATCATCAACTCCTCCTTCCACACCGCCACCTTCCCGGAGAGCTGGAAGCACGCCGAGCTTACCGCCCTCCTGAAGAAACCAACGGCGGACCCCACCGACCTCAAGAACTACCGTCCCATCTCACTCCTTCCGTTTCCGGCCAAAGTCATCGAGAAGACCGTCAACAGACAGCTTGCCGCCTTCCTCGAGACGAATGGATCCTCGACCCCTCGCAGTCCGGGTTTCGGGCCAACCACAGCACCGAGACCGCCCTTATCGCAGCCACCGACGACATCAGAACCCTAACCGACAACGGGGAAACAGCTGCCCTCATCCTCTTGGACCTCTCCGCGGCGTTCGACACCGTCTGCCACCGCACCCTAGTGAAGCGCCTCAGCAACATCGGAATCCGAGAGAAAGCACTGGAATGGATCATCTCGTTCCTCGCCGGAAGAACCCAGAGAGTCCGCCTCCCCCGTTCAGATCCGAAGCCACCGAAGTCATCTGCGGCGTTCCACAAGGATCTTCACTCAGCCCAACCCTCTTCAACGTCTACATGAGCCCCTCGCAGCCATCGCACGCCAACACAACCTCAACATCATCTCCTACGCCGACGACACCCAGCTGATCCTCTCCCTCACCAACGACCCCACCACCGCCAGAGCCAACCTACACGACGGGATGAGAGACGTCGCCGACTGGATGAGGAACAGCCGCCTTAAACTGAACTCAGACAAGACGGAAGTCCTCATCCTGGGCTCATCACCCTCCGCCTGGGACGACTCCTGGTGGCCCCCGGCCCTGGGCACCGCGCCCAAGCCAACGGACCACGCACGCAACCTGGGCTTCATCCTGGACTCCTCCCTGTCGATGACCAGACAAGTCAACGCCGTCTCATCTTCATGCTTCAACACCCTGCGCATGCTCCGCAAGATCTTCAGATGGATCCCCACTGAAACCAGGAAGACCGTCACCCAGGCACTCGTCACCAGCCGACTGGACTATGGGAACACCCTCTACGCCGGAACCACAGCCAAACTTCAAAAAGACTCCAGCGCATCCAGAACGCCTCCGCACGACTCATCCTGGACATCCCCCGACACAGCCACATCACCGGACACCTGAAAGACCTGCACTGGCTCCCCGTCAGCAAGAGAATCACGTTCAGACTCCTCACCCACGCACACAAGGCCCTCCACGACCTGGGCCCAAAGTACCTCAACGACCGCGTGACCTTCTACACGCCCACACGCCAGCTACGATCAACCAGCCACGCCCTCGCCACCGTACCACGCATCCGCAGAACCACCGCCGGAGGAAGATCCTTCTCCTACCTGGCAGCCAAGACCTGGAACTCCCTCCCCACTCACCTTCGGCGAACCCAGGACCATCTCTCCTTCAGGAAGCAGCTCAAGACCTGGCTGTTCGAGCAGTAACTTACCCCCTCCCCCAGCGCCTTGAGACCCTCCCGGGTGAGTAGCGCGCTCTATAAATGCCGTGATTGATTGATTGATTGACCTCAAATAATAACCACAATCCTTGTTAGGATGAATCTCTAAATTAACTTGAGCTCAACCCCATGGTAGCTATGGCACAGAGCAGACAGGCTTAACTTAGAGGTAATGGGTAAAATATTCATGCAGTACCAAAACAATAATAAAGTCAAAGCACAAGCATAATGCCAAACCAATTTAGAAAAACAGAGTACATTTTAATGAATAAAATGACACTAAAACAACAAAAATCCAATAAGGAAAACTAGAGTTTGGAATTTTTAAAGTTTAAATATAAAAACAGCACCAAAGAAGCATTAAGCTCCAACTGTGGTCATCTGGTTGTACTTGATCGGTACCTAGGCAGAAGTTAAGGCTGACTGCGTTGGAGTGCAGGTCAGATACAAAAACCTGATCTGACCCTTTGGAAGTTTTACCCTCAGACTTAGGGGTATATTTAGGAGCCCCTTTGCGTCGCTCTTGTACCATGCAATGTGGTACAAGAGCAACTCAAATGTTAAAATGAAATTTATGAAGCCAGGCAAAGCCACCTTGCGTGGCCTTGAGGGGCTTCATAAATCTGGAGTAATGTAATACAGCGCAAATTGCTGTGTTGCATTACTCTGTGCCAGTGAGGCATTTCCATGGGTACTGCATGGGCATTCCCAGATTTACAAGAACAAGTGAACCTGGGAATGCGCAAAAAAGATAGGCCTCCCAAGGAGAGGCTCAACGAGGAGAAATATCTTTATTTCTCGTAAGTGTTTCCTATATGTGCTGCATTTTGCAGCACACATAGAAAGAGGAAATATTCTCTCATGATTGTTTTTGTGCAGGAAGGTGCCCCTTCCTGCACAAAAACAATCCTGCCTACATCTCAGGCACCCTTGCCCCATGGTGCAAGGGTGCCTGCCTTGGAGTTAGGTTGCCAAAACGTGCCAGCACATGGGAAAAGGACCGGAATGCACTGTATTGGATAAATACAGTGCATTCCTGCCCTTTCCCTGTAATGCAGGGCAGCGCAGCAAGGTGACTTGCTGCACTGTCCTGCACTACAAAAGTCATAAATATGCCCACAAGTGTCTTAAATGGAAGTCAAAAATCCTTAGCGGGACAACGCAGCAGGAAGTGGGCTTCATATCATTGGATAGCCACTGGATTAGGACACGATGAAGCATTTGACTTTTGTCGAGAAAGCTCAGAGCTGGAGAAATTTGAATTTCATGCCCAGAGGAGGTTCCTTTCTAGCCAGATACTTTTGGCGCCTTTGCCCAGTGAGGATTTCTACCTTTGGACTTTATCACTTTTTTGGAGCTCTGATTTTTCCAGGGGGGCAAAGCTGCAGACTGTAGATGAAGAAGGCTCCACTAGGCCAGATACCTTCTCCACAAGGTCCAGCTGAATTGGATTTGCTGCTGTGGAAAAGATCTTATCGAGAGCAACCTGAATTTTTGGCCCAACGGCAACGCACTTTCGTCACATCGGCTAGCCCAGTTGGTCACAGTGTTCCAGAGGTCTTTGAAGCTAAAAGTCTTTTTTAAGTCCCAGGTTTCAGGAAAAGTTAGGAGGAGTGCACTTGACATCAGTTCAGGGTCCAGGACCTTGGGGACAGTACTTTGGAGTCAAGACTCGCTCCAGCAGAGGCCAGCAGCAGGATCCAGGGCAGGTGCAGTTGGAACTGGTCAGCTGGGATGTTGTAAGAAAAGCCTCTTGTAACTTGCTGTGTCACTGTATTTTGAACAGGAGGTCAGCCTTATAACCCTTGGAGTCCACTTCATTGTCTTGAGTACTAGCGGGAGAGCAGGTTTAGTCTTCTAGGCTCTTCTCAGGTCACAGACAGCAGGTCTAGCCCTCTTCTGTCTATCACTGGTCCAGAAGGTGTATTGAGAGAGGTACTTTGAGCGCCATATTTATGCCTGCCATCAGCCTATGGGTGGGGGTGAATCCTGGATCTCCCTAACCAATGGGGTAAAAGTTCCCAGGTGCAACCCTACCCACCTTGACAGCACTTCTTGTGTGTCATACTGCAAACAATCACACAATGCCCCTCTGTGTCTAAACCAAGATAGTGAACCCCTTCTGCCTTTGTGCAGAGCGTGAGTGCCAAGGGAAAAGAGCAATCCCTCCTCTGTGGTCACTCCTAAAATAGTTCAGGGGCAGTACCTCTCCCACTAGGATTAGTGCATGCCTGACTGTGGAAGCAAAGAAGGGCCATGCCTAGGTTTCAGTTAACATTTACCTGTGACATGGTAGGCCTCTTTGAAGTTAATCAAGTTCCTGGGCACAGCCCAGATGGTCATCCTGCCAAAGGAGCAGAATACCTAAAGGCTGTCTCAGCTATGGAAGCAAATGGACACCTCATCAAGGAGGCTATTCAGTTCCTGGGTGATAGTTAGAGCTCAGGCAAATGGGCCTCCGGAAGCTTTAGGCCGGGAAACGGTAACTTTCTAAATGTATCTTTCCAAAACATTTATGACAAATCTGGCTTCACTATTGAATTAGGCTTGTAATAAATATTTCGAAAAGTCCACAAATTAAATTTGTAGGTTTTTCCTAGCCCTAGATAACATGATTACATTTAATATAGTATTGTGGTGCTTTTCTATGGAACAGCAAACCCTGCTACAGAGAAAATAGCCTTTGGGCCCTGTTCACTGTAAGGGCATGTTTAACATTAACCATTTACATGCCCTACTGTTAAATGGCATGCACCCTCTTTATGGGCAGTAAGGCCTACTTAGGGGTAACTTGTCATTACTTAAAAGAAAGGTTTAGGCTTGTCAAAAGGGGTTATTTTAATAGGTTGAATTTGTAGATTTAAAACTGCACAGCCAAGCTACAGAGGGCAGGACTGCAGTCATGTTTACAGCGTAACTGTAGTGGATGGCAGAATGAGTGCTGCAGTACACTTGTGACATTCAACTTGCATCCCCTGGATACATTTTGTACAATATACTAGGGTCTTATAGGTAAGTTAAATATAACAATTAGGGGTATGCCAACTCCATCATGTTGAAAGGGGAAGCACAGTCACTTTACCCCGGGTGAGCAGGGGTATAGTGTACAGAGTTCTACAGCCAACAAAAACAGTCAAGGTGAAAATCTGGGAGTAAACCGAGCAAAATATGGCCATTTCCAAGAGTGACCCTTTAGGTGAGGCCCAGCCTCTCATCTTCCTTGATCACACTTTCAGTTGGGTTGATGACATTAAAGCGCCGAAATCTCACACCTCTTTGTGCCTCTGTTTTGGTTTCTCCAGGTCAGAGACTACTCTGCTGTGAGGGCATCACTTTCCACAAAGGGCCTGAATGCGAGTGGGTTGGTATATTACGTCCGTGTGTAAATGCATGTTTGCACACGGATCGGAATTACGAGTTGGGAGGTGTTTAGCGCATATTTATCAGATGTGTGAAATACGTCAACCTTGGTTAAATTTCGGAAAGTCAAACCTGCTAAAATGTAAAAGTGGAAATATAAACAGCATTTAACATACCATGCGGATTTTGGTGCATTTAACACCAAAATCCCCATGTTAATCCACCAAAACTCATAATAGGCACCATTTATCACACCCGATAAATCACATACCCGGGGGTATCGTTATTTATGAGGTGCGAGAAATAGCACCTTGTGAAAGATCCACTCGTAATCAGGCCCAAAGACTGTGTCTTGAGAGCAGCCAGCTGGGAAAGGGAATTTGAAAGGGGAAAATAACCCAAACCAGATCTGCAGTGAGACCGTGGATGCACATGCAGCGTGAATCAAGTTCGAATTCGGTAGTGATAAAGGAAGGGTTTCCAAACGGGTGTGGATAAATCAAACGACATGTTGCTTCGAAGTCAAAAATGATGTAAACATCTCACAAACCTGATGGAAAACCAAGACGTCACTAACCTGCAAGGCAATCGTGTTCATAACCACTGAACTTGGTGTTCACATCTCTAATAACTCTACAGATGTGAATATTGCCTCCTCCACTTCACTTGTCTCCAGGCGTCCTCGCCATCCTTGACGCATTCCACGACATTACTAGCCACGGATGCGTGATTTCTATTTCTACAGGTATTCTTTCTCTTTCTACGTTTTTGTCTTTTATGGTTTGTTTCCCTTCACTCTGATTTTCCTTTTTGTGTCTCTTTCTTTGTCTCATGTTTCATCTCTCCTTTCCCTTGTCCCGTACAATAATCTCCACAAGACCCGCTGCTTTAAATATTATTTTTTCCCTCTTTTTATGTTTCAATAAGTGCGTGACCTTTGGCTACTGAAAGCCTGACACAGTCTCCGTCTGATAGCTCCGAGACCAGGCTGATCCTTTTCCACGCACTCACGCACGCACGCACGCACGCCCGCTCACGGAGGCTAACATCACATAAATGCACAGTTTATTAAGAAAAGCAATTTCTCACGAAAGGCATACAGAAGAGAACCTAAAACGAATAATATGCAATTGCGCCCTTGTTCGGAGGCAAACGTTGCAGACAATAATATGCCATTGACAAAGAACACTGACAAAATGTTGACTTAATAACTTCACTTTATGAAATTAATTCAATGTCACCTCAATGTCACCTGAATAAACACAATAAAAAGCGCATGTATTCTTGGCTTTTGTGAAGAGCAGCCACAGAGGGAAGTGCCGGTGGAGTAGATAGCTATGGACCTGGGAGTAACGGCTGAGGTTGGTCTATAATACTGTAATACGCCGGTGACTGTCTTGATTAAAAAACATATTATTAGTTCCTTTGCTGGGGTCAAGCTTGAACATGTAGAGGGTTTTGTACTCGGTGTGGGACATCAACAGGTTGCGCTGTGTGTGTGTGTGTGTGTGAGAGGGGGGGTTGGAGAGGCTGAGCGAGCACAGATGCGCCAGTGAATCCCCTGGCCGGGGCGGCTTTGACCCCGAGCCCCGTCTCTGTACCCCAGGGCACAAGTCCTAAAAAAAGAAGTGGGGGGACTAACCTAGTTAGGCAGTATGCAAGTGACATCAAGGCGCGCAACATCACTGCGTGCAACATCACGACGCATGACATCACGGCGCACATGACATCACACATGGCATCACATGAATTGACATCATAGAAAGTGGCATCACAAGCCACGACTTTACAGGAAGTAGCATCACAAGAAGTGACATCAGATCTAAAGCCCTCACATATATGTTTAGCAGGTCTACCATGTGTATGTTTGAGCGCATTGCGAGGATAATAGCACAGTGAGCTTTGGAAGATCATATGTGACTTCTACACCTTGCAATCCCCTAGTTTTATGTACCATATCCTGTACATTCATTTACAAACTTATATAATTTATTGTACATGTAATATGCACGTGTTGATGTAAAGCGCTCTGACACCCTGCATTGGAATGAGTAGGGCTATACAAGAATAAATAGTGGTACTTAAATTATTTCAATGCCTCCTCAGGGGAAGTAAGCTCTATATAAATGAAATTTGCTTAGTGTAAATAATGGGAAAGCCCGACACATCTGACATTCTTACAGTGCATGCATATCTCCTAAACAGGGACGGAACAAACTGAAAAGTTGCCTCTCTTAAGTATGTGTGAAGCGCTAACAAGGTGTGAGCCTTTGTTTCCCCTCCGCTTCATTTGCATCAGGTGTGAGGCTCCTGACTGCTCCCAGCCAAGAGACTCGAACAAAAGGAGGCCTGATGACCCCTCAAATTCGGCCTTTGTATGGGCCCAGCAGGAGCCTGAAATAAGAAAGCCCCGTCCCGCCTGCACGTTGTTGCTTGTTGCTGATGGAAAGTAGACAACGTGCAGGTGCTGCTGAATGTGTCCCGGTGTTTGGAAATTACACAGGGACGAGTTCAGCACATTATTCAGTGGGGCCCAAATTCTTGGCAGGGTGGACGGCGTTCACCCTGTGAAAAAAGTGGGGGGACGCCGTCCACCCGCGTGTACCCACGACTCGTGCCCTGCTGTACCCCTATCTGGTGAATTGCCGGCTGCATCTCACTTGAAGTGCCCGCTTTCCCTCCACTGACCCTGGCCCACGCACCTGGTAGATGTCCTCATAGACATAGCCCATGTTTAACTTCTTCACAGCAGATGTTTGACTGCGCCATGCTGAGGATCACCACGGCTGCAGTCTGCGTGCTTGTATGTCGTTGTCGGCTTCATTGTGTGCAAATGTAATTTTGTGTGATAGTGTGTTTGGTTATGAGTTTATAAGCCTTTGAGGTCAGCACTTTTTTTTTTTTTACAAATGCTTTTAACCTTTGTTGACGGGACACGTGCTGCAGACCTTGAACCCAAGCAGAACAGCTCCAGCTATGTATTGGCATAGCGCTCACGTAACCAGTTGACACATTGGAGGTGATTACTGCTATGCTGTCAGTTAACTTGCCATACTTGTGCAGCATTCACTTTACTCCTTTCACCCATTAAGTCCTCTGCTGTGCTCTTTGCCACCCTCTGCCATGCTCTTGCATCTCTCACCACAGTCTCCTTTCACATGTGCGCCTCTCTCATCAGCTGCCTCTCCCCAGGCACCAGCCGTGCTCAGCTCTCTGCCGCCACCCAGCGAACATGCTAGCAACGCCTGCCGCACTTTACATTTACCGATTCCGCCCTCATGCTCACAGGCCCATATTTCATCCCCATATACCCTCTCTTTTCTTTTTCCCCTCCACCGAACTAGGTCATACCTAAATCACCACTGAAAACAGCAGACCCAGCAAACATCATGATGTACCAAACCATACACTCCTACCAGTCCATACAAAAAAACACACAAACATTACCTCAAGTTTACATCATACTACCCACACCTCCTCGCTCCCCCCATTTCACATCATACCTGCAGCGTAGCTTCAGGGGAGTGTTTGGGGTGTTACACACCCCTAATTAATTTATTTTCCGATGAATAGTTGGGTACAGGTGCTTTCAGTCGGGTTTGGTGAGGTGTCTGTCGAATTTCACCTGGGCTTTTTGCATGTACACACTGCCAAAAACACACACTTAATCTCATCTCTGTTTTGAAAGTCCTAAAAAATGTTGATTATTTTGCAAAATGTTGTGTTTCTCTCACTTAGTACTCATACCAATCTGCATTTCTCTCCCTTTCCGCTGCCCCTTACGCCCCTCCATGGTGTATAATGTTTTTTAACATTATATGTCGGCGTGATTGTCGGGATATCTGAATCTCCCCCCCCCACATCCCCCCACAATCATACTGACCAAGCTACGGCCCTGCCTCCAACCGACCCTTAGTACTCAACCCTTCTATGGATGTATTTAACTCTGAATTCCAAACACCCTTGGGCCAATTTCATGGTGGGGCAATAAGAAGATGAACAAGGTGCTGGCTTGAAGGTGGTAAGGAGCAGGAGGAGGGGTGGGGATTCCGGCAGTGCAGTCTGCCTGGCAGCAAAACCAAAGTCATAATGACTGGTGTCCAGCAGCGGCTGGCAACATTTAAATATGGTGGGGAGCAATGCCCCAAAAACTCACCATATGCATGTTGCTTTTGCTAGAGCGCCTGGCTGCCGTCTATCTCTCCTCCTGGCGCTCTCCTCTGTCGGTGGTGACTAGGGAGGAAGGGGAAGGACTTCCTCTCTTGTACAGCATGAAACCAGCCAAACTTGGAGCTGAGCTGCAGCTCTAGTATTGGCTGGAGCAGGCTAACCCAGTGCTCATTTTGAGGCTTGGTGCCTGCGACTGCAATCCCTCAGCTGTTTTTCAGCCTTGGAATTGCAGGCTCTGAAGTGCGCATGTGAGATTGGTCGGCTCTAAACAGCCGGCCACTCTCCCATGCGGACCTGCAGGGGCTGAAGTAATAGTGCAATTGCACTAATCAGCTCCACCCCCTGCCCTCGCGCTGTAACAGCGCGAGACTGGGACACATTAATAAAATGGTACTTTTTACGATTTTATTAATGTGTGTGCCTGCTGCGCTTGCAGCAGGCGGGGCGACGCTCCTCCGCCATAACGGAGGAACCGCCAATGCTGGTGTCCATGTAGGGTGCCGAGGTTTGAGGGGAAAGCAACAATTTCTTCACGTTGGCAATGTTTCATGTTATGTGTTTGACACTGACCTCCACGCACACCTGCAAAACTCGAAATATCTGTCAATACAAAGATACAGAAGAGTTTGGATTTAGAGTAATTGAGTTTGTAACTTTAATGTCGTGCAACTGGCGAGAGGATGGTGAGGAAAGAGGTTGATAGGTGATCAGAGAGAAGTGTAACCACGTGACACAAACTCTGGGATGCAATAGCCATAATGGAAGAGGGTACATTTATCATGTTTCTGCCTTTAACTCCCGGGCTCGGCGTTATTTGCCCAGGGTGGCTCCTGTGGCCACACAAGATGCTGCAGGATTTGTTGCTTATTTTGCTTCTTTCATAGAAAGGAGACAAGAGGGCAAAACGCACAAACGACGAGAAAGAGGCCTTTTCACCAAAACCAGCGACTGCTTTCCTTCCCCATGGATAAAGATCAGAAAAGCAGAGGAGATCTCTTGTGAGAACCAGCATCTGCTCCTTGCCTGGAGCTCATTCTTGTGAATAAGGGAGGCTTTTTGGGATGTGAACTATATACAAAAACAAGCATTGGCATAGCCAATAGGTCTCGCCTTTGGGACCTTATAAGTGTTTAGCCATGCAACGGTTGATGTTGTTGCACCAAGGATATTGTGCTGCATAACTAAATACTTATAAGGTCCCAAAAGCGAGACCTATTGGCTATGCCAATTCTTGCTTTAATTATTATTTTTTAGAGGGCCTGCCAACTGCAGTTTGCTGCCGGGTTGCTCCTTTTACACAATGCATTTTTGGAAAGGCTCGTTTTATTTTTATTCATCGTTCCAAGATCGGTGCCTACCATAATGGATTTGTAAATATAAAAAATAAACAAAATGGAGGATCTCTCATTTCGTATGTATGCGCACGAGTTGTGATGCACGCATGTACATGTGTCATTATAGCTGTGAGGGTAAAATACGCTTTTAGCTTTTGTTTCCAATGCTGCAGTACATATGCAAAAAGTATTGGCAAAGACAATAGGTCTACATTGACAAACAAAAGGTGAGACAATTGTCTTTGCCAATACTTGTTTTTTTTTTAGAAATCCTTAGAAGAACATCAGCAAGATGTGCTGGGCAGCAAGTTCGAAATATGGCCAGCAGAGTGCACTGTCGACCCTCCAAGTGCCGATGGTATGCATGCTCAGCAGTGCTAAGGAGTCAGAGAGGAAGCTGAAAACACACGTATCCCCTGGATACGGTCAGTGTTAAGTCCCCGTGACCAGGGTGCAAGCAGAGGGTAAAATTATTTCAAAGCGAGCACGCTTGTGAAAGATCAGAGGAGCCCGCGGACATTGCAGATGCTTATATAGCCGCTGACACTGGGGAAATGTGCAGAGTGTGTGAGGGAGATTGAGGTGGAAAGGGCAGTAGAGAGAGTGAGGTGGGGGGAGGAGAGAGAGATGAAGAGGGGACCTAGAGAGACTGGTGTATGGGTGCGGAAGAGGGAGAGAGGAAGGAGTGGAGTTAAAAGTGATGGAGACTGTAGGAAGAGAGACGTGTCAGAGCGTGTGGAAATGAGACGGGGTCTGTGCTCTCTTGCGTGCGCTCATCACTGAGGTGTTCGGATGTCAGCAGGCCGAGGCTGTGAAGCACAAGTGTCACCGGCCTGGCCCGGCCGGATGACACTGGAAGACGGATCGTGCGCTACAAGTGGCCCCAAGACAAGCAGTGGAAAGAAAAACAAGCACTCGTGCTTGTGCTGGCATCCACTTTGCGGGAGCGAGCAGCGGCGGCGCGAGAGCCATGTGTTTTCAATTAGCGCGCGCGTCGCTGCTCGCTCCCGCAAGGTGGATCCCAGCACAAGCACAAGTGCTTGAAAAGAGCTGACCGATTCCTAAAGGTACCTCCTAGAGCAGCGCTACGCTCTAGACGAGACCTAATCATGCGCTTATGAAGACTGCTGCTGAGGTCCAGCTGGAAATTCTGCCAGCCCATGGCCTACAGATATTGGAGGCAGCATCGGATCCCCTCACTCTTCAGAGCACCAGAACATCAAGAGCCTATCCTTTAATGTGCGCGCTGCGCCTATGAGACATTGATCAGACTAGTGCTGTAAAATGGAGGCCCAGTCCATTGTAAAACACGCATCCACAGTATGCGAGGCACTTTGAGTAGACCACGGGCTGAGGTCCAGCACTAGATTGATGAATCCTTATGAAAGATGGGAGGATGAAGTGAAGAACTGCTGTGCAGCAACAGTGACCAAGAAGGCATGAACAGCAGACACCTGCATCCCCTTTCAATGGTACTGTGCACGCTGGTCTGATGTCATGATGTGGGGAAGCACGCAGTGAACGAACACAGGAGGGAGACAGAATGGATAAGACCCAGCAGTAACTTGTATAATGTGTGTGTCTATTCCTTGGCTCACACAGTGATCCAGCTGCACAGACACTCCTCTCACCGAGGCTATAAGGATCAGGGGAGGTGTAGAAGTGCACAGGACATGCAGAG
Organism: Calotriton arnoldi; assembly: GCA_963921515.1. Taxonomy (NCBI): domain Eukaryota; kingdom Metazoa; phylum Chordata; class Amphibia; order Caudata; family Salamandridae; genus Calotriton; species Calotriton arnoldi. Next base: position 1,705,452 of record CAWUFW010001109.1, on the reverse strand, counting down.
ACTAGGCACAGGGTGCAGAGAGGTGCACTGCTATTGCTCTCCCTCTCCCGAGGGTGTACCTTGTTGCTTCCAAACACGACCTGCAGACATCATCTTCACCTTCTCCAGACCGCTTTTCTCTCCGCTTCCACTGTTACTCTCTCTTTAGGTCTGGCGTTAGCCAAGACCTATTGATTTTTATAAAACTATATGTATAGCATGCTTACGCATAGGAGATTTCAGCCAGCCCTCTTCACCGATTGGTCTGTTATTCTGCCATTCACATTTTTCTTCCACCCAATAATACATACAGCATGGGTTAATGGGGCAGTCCACTTTAGCCATTGACTAAGTTCACTGTGACCAGCGGCGGTGCCTCCATTAGGGCGGAGGAGCGTCGCCCACCCTGCTGCCAGGGCAGCAAACCTGAAAAATAAAATGGTAATAAAATTATTTTATTACCATTTTATTTTTCAGTGCAGCCACCAGCCTGAGCGACGTATTGGGGCAGGGCCATTACGGCTGGCTGGCTGGGAGCAGGGGAGGAGGAGTGGTGCACACTTAAAGTTTAAAGTAGGCATGTCACTTTGGCCAGTTGTCTTGCGCACTTTAAACCTCTCTAACCTGAGCTGTCTTAGCTTGGTGGAGAGGAAGGCACAAGCCTTCAGTGCCTGTAGTAGCACTGAGCCAGCTCGCTCCAACCAATCCTTGTGGTTCTCTCAAGTGGTTAATAGCATGAGAGCAGCATCTGGATTGGTTAGGGGAGTTGGCTCAGAGACCCCTTGTAGCCTTTTTGTGACAGATTGCAGCACCAGAGAGGAGTAGGTATGTTTTTCAAAAATGTAATATACTGTTTTATTTAGTTTTACATACTGCCAGGCAGTGTGAGAATCTTGCACTGCCTTCAGCCTCAACTCCAGAGCTCTTTATTGTGGCCCATTATAACGGACCACTATTGAGAGCTTTGGGGTTGCACCTAAGGGCATTCCTGGAGGGCCTGTCTGATCGCCCCACCACTTTTAAAAACAATCACCAACCACTCACTGTGACTGACTGCATTCTGCTCTTTCACAAGGAGCAGATCAATACACAAAGTAGTTCCCTTCAGTGCCAAGGAATACCAAGGCAATGTGTAGTTTTTGATACCTAAAAATATGTTTGCTTTTCATCAATTTTCCTCTAGCTTCCTCAAAGATAAGGTTTTGTAAAAACCATGACAAAAGAAAACATGCATTGACAAAGCCAAAAGGCGGACAGCCTATGCCAAACCAATTGGTTTTGTCAATGCCTATTGCTTTTTGTAACTGCATTTTTGAGTAACGCGGCACAAATTCTAGTGATGTCGTTTAAGCAAAACAACAGGCTGCTTTGCGTTAGAATACCAGATTATCCCTTGCACTGTACTCTTATGGAAGGAATCCAACTTTTAATAATTGGTAATGAGATGATCTACATATGGAACGTCATGCACTATCATAAACCGTGAACAGAGACACCTGATATTCCCGACCATAAACTTCTAGTCACCTTATCAAATAGTTTTAAAGCGCTGCACCAATGGTTTTGTCATCAATATAAAGATTAGTGCTGTTCCATTGGCAGGTGAATGTTTTTCGACACATAGCTGTTTATGTTCAGTTTAGGCTTGAGAGATATGCAATTTGCTAAAATAAAACCTAATCTAAAACTGAAACCAATTCGCCCATTCAATAAAAAAAGAATTAATACTAGCAGAGGCCAAGGACAAAAACACAAGGGAAATACTCTTTATCCAGTAAAAGATATATTCGCTTTACTTTGATCTATTTAAAAAAAAAAAAATAAAGGTCAAAATTACTATCCCTCGCTCAATGAAGCACTGCGTGAAAAAGGAAAGAGTTGTTTAAATGATAAAAACGGCACAGTACAATATTTATAGAGCGCTGCATACCTATGATGTCATCAGCAGCGCTCATGCAAAGAGGCTGTTGAGCGCAATGCACAGACTTGAGATATGGTGCAAAGCAACTTAAGCAAGCCGGTGGCGTTGCACGAAGGATGTGTACCCAAAGCACACTATCTTGTAGAAGGTGCTACACGAAAATAGCAGAAGGGCATTAGATGCGTGTCTTTCTGTAAAGTACAAACATAACGGGTAGCTAAACTACACATACAACTGCTGTGCCCTTCATGTGCACCGGTTTTTTCACTTGATGTTAGGTTTTGAGTCCGGGCCTAGCCGCCCTTTGTTGACCTGGCTCCCAGCTGCTGTTTTGCTCCACTTGTCAGAACAGAAGCATCCTCGTTATTTAATGGTATTATTAAAAGTAGAACTGAATCCCTTTTGAGTTGGCTTCACATACGAGGAGGTGTCTTTACATGTTCAAAGTGCATTCCCTAGGGTTCTTGCCCAGCTTCAGTAATGTTGTGGTGGAACTTTTCCTTGAGAGGTGATGCTACAAAGGTTTGTAGAACACTTTATTAGTGTAGCCCTGCAGAGCTGTTGGGATTGGATCCCTTCCTGCCTTGGTCCTGAGGATTCCGCCACAAACCGGAATTCTTACTGCAGGGATCACCAGCAGTGTGGGGAATAAAAATACCACTTTTCTGGAATTTTTACAAATGTTTTGACGGGTGGCTTTTCAATCCATTTTCAATCATTTTATAACATTTAGGGATAAAGTCGCCCATGCCTGGTGGCCTATTCAAAGACAAGCGTAAAGTGGGCAAATCAACAACTTCTTCTGAGCTGAGTGTTGCTGATTTCTATTAGATTTCCTAGTTTATGATACGAATGCAGTACATAACTATTGCCTGTATTTATCCAAATTTGTTTTTTGCTCGTATATAGATAGCCATTGTCATTTTGAGCAGTCTTTAAAAATGAGGTAGCAGCTAAGATATTTCCTCATTTAAATAACAAGCACATGCACCCCTTGGAGGCCCTTACGGTTCCAGTGCTACAATGAGCCACATACAAAACAATACTCCTCTGAAAACATTAGCATTGTATTACTAACACCGGCATTTATAGGAAATCTGGATGCGTTTCTTTTTACTCCCGAACTGTCATTCATAGAAGCTATTGTCATGTCAGTCACAACTGACAACAGTAAGAGTCACTGCTGGAAATAGATTGTTTTCTGTCTGTATTTATGTGTAAAATGGAAAACTGGGAGCCTTAATTATAACATCTGCCACCCTTTCACTACCTCCAACACCACAAGCCTACACATGTACCCTATATTCCATTCCCCAAACTTATTCCATCTATTCTGGCCATCCTCATCTCGGGGGTGGCTCCTATTGGGAAATGTGTGCTCCTTGATTTCCTACTTCCCTCATATGCAAGATTCGATAGAAATGTATCATCCATTGAAACATGTAACATTAAAATTCACTCATAACAACATTTTTCCCCTCTCCCCAATGGCCTTTATCACCATTTAAGGTAATCAGCCATAGCGCAAGCTAGCCCCTAGCATAACTTCAGGGGAAAGCAATTTGTACCAACAAATGGATCCTCAAGACCACGATGGGCTAGTACAATCTTTAAATTAGTTCAGTCTCGAATAGCCTGTATTAGCTCTACTTTGTAGACACACATTTTCCCCTACACTGGTCCCTCCTTGCATATCTTCACCTGAAACAATTGGGTTGATGCAAGCTCGCTCTCTTCTCGTTGGAGCACATGTATGTACACCTTCATCTAAAATCAATTTAAAGAGAAGCCTGTTATCTAAAATGCTTTCCTCCTGTTAGCGAGTCGTTTTGTCTTTGATTTCTCCCTTTTAGACTTCAGCAGCCTGCACCACATATTGGAATATCTTGATTTCTGAGTCACAAAATATGAACATCGAGTTCTCTGCTCTCCTTACTTTCCATCGACGAAGGAGCTGGTCATCTTCAGACCCATAACTTGGGCTCTGCATATAGCACATCTTTCCCTCCAGCACTGCCTTCCACCCTCTGTCTTTATTTGTCTTTGAATCCGGCAATGCTACTTTAATTGCTGACTCACACTTTCTTTTAAGTGATGGTGGCAGCACAGTCGAGGGGTGCCATTCCTCCGTTGATGTACAGTGAAAATATGAGTAATAACCAGCAACAATTTCATTTAAAAAAATGCAATAAGTTTGGCCTTTCCCGACCCGCTCTCCAAAACATAGGCACTGGCAAAGATGAATCCACCCTTGGTTTTGAAAAATGGGTTGGCTTAGCATATATGCTTGCATACAGGTTAAGAATGTCCGCATGCACTTGGTTCCTCGAGTCTGAGCCCTTTTTCCACTTAAATGCATTTTTAATTATTGATATTCATGCATTCTAAATTATTTATATCTATACATTAGCACCATTCTAAGGAAACGGGCCATTTGTTGTGTGGCCTGCACAAGTAATGGGTCCACATTTGCCCTCCACTGGGAACCAAACACGTCATTGTATCGCTTGACTCTCTCAGGGTAGTGGAGAAGTGCCGTTCTAGGCCTACTCAAGGGAGGTGGAGTAGGCTAGTAATCACCATTCCCTGGCACGCAATTATAACACTCAATAAATGATTGGCCAGTCCGGGATTTTTCTTTTGAAAAAGGAAAAGTACATTTATTACACACAAACTCCTCAATACTATGTAGTAATTTACAAATATACATAATGCTAATGGAAATACCTTTGGATGAAATTGAGTAATTACCTCTGACCCCCTAAAGGGGTGATACAACCACATCAGGTAAGTACCTTGACTTGATCAAAGGTTCAAGATCAGCAAACCACATGTCAAAATATTCTCATTTTAGGAGAAAACGCAATAATCAAGAATAACCATGAATGAATGCACTTATTACTGATAATAAAGTGTATACATTATGATCAGCAGTCACTGTCAACGTTTTTGTCTCAATAAATCATTTCAATAAAGCATTTAAAAGAATGAACTTCACATGTCTCTGCTTTTAAAATACTTTCAACCTTTGAAAATGCAATTATAAATACAGCCCCTAGATGGCATCATATTGTGATCACAAACCACACGTAACCATAAACTTCACCCCTAGAGGGCACTGTACAACTTGAACTCTCTTTAAACACATTTAGGCCACCATAGTTAGAGCCATAGACTTCACCCCTAGAGAGCGCTGCACAGCATGTACATTTCTTTCACCACTTTTAGGCCACAATAATTGCAGCCATAAACTTGGCCTCTAGAGGATGCAGCCCTCTCAGCTAAAGAGCACATGGTCCAGCCTGAGGAGTGTTTAATAATGTTGGTGAAGCCTGGAGAAGGCATCTCTTCATGGACCCGGTAGACTTCATGTCAGTACATCTTAAAATGCATCTTCTGGCATCCTGGGGGAAATTGCTACACTCCTGTAGCTTCCTTGAGTCTTTTTTGTATCGTTGGTGGTGGCCCCACTGTGCTGGGGCCACTGGGAGGGGAGAAAATGTGTCAAATTATAAAGCCCCATAGGGCATTATGGGGCGCTCCTCTGGGAGCAGTGAATAATCAATCAGAGGCTCTCCCGCTGCACCATGGAGATCCGCTGCCTTTCTTTTTCTCTTTTTCTTTTCTGCCGTGCCGCCCTTACTTTTGTTTTTACTTTGAGGGTGCCCGGTCCCACCTAGGCACCCCACATACTGCCATATTGGGGGGCAGCCCATGGTTTCTTCTGCCCTGCCAATCCTGTGGGCAAGGCACTGGTGCTTGTGGCAGCCTCCCTTGCCCCCCAGACATGGGCACAGGGAGTGGGGGTGGGTCAGCCCCTACTGGGGGTAGCACAGCAGCGCTCATCCTTACATCTTCTTTATGCCAGGGATGAGGTTCTGGGACCCTTCTTCACTCTCCTGTCGTGGGGGATGACCAATGGCCATTGGGGGCCCAGAGTTGGGGTCCGAGTCCCCCAAACATAAAACTGGCTGGAGATGGGATCCTGAGGTCCATGGAACGCTCGGGAAGGGGCCCCACGCATGCCCGATCCCAGCATATAAACTGGAGGACGTCTCCTTCAGCGATCCCAGGCCCTGTCCCACCTGGGGGATATAGAATGGCCGGGAGGCGGAGCTCCACATGCTCCGGGTATCGCGGTGAGGGTTAACGATCAGAATCATTCTCATGCTGATATCTCAGACACTGTTTTACATGCTTTTGGGCTCATTTGACTTCTGGTGGTGAGCCCTAGCCACCTGGAGCACTTTCCTTAGGCCTCCTGGCCTCAAAGTTGATGAACTTTGCAGGGAGCTTATTTCACTGACTCCCTGCGTCAGCCTTTCTCCTTGGTTTCTTCTGGGCCTCTCTCGTCCTTGGCGCAGAAGCCTCTTTCCCCCAACTAGTCCTCAGGAGGCGTAAGGGGACCAGCTTCTCTGGTCCTAGGAAGAGCCTCACTGGTCCTGGGGTCAACTGAAGTTAGAGTCCTTAGTCCAGATGGTATCAGGGGGTTCTTCCTTCCAATAGTCCATGGCGGCTGCATCCAGTCCCAGTCCCCAGCAGAAAAAGATAACCAAGAGAGAGCTCTCTCCTTTCAAGACCTTTCAAGTGGGGGTGTGAAGTTCCAGCAGTAAGGCCCCTTTGGCCTATCCTGGGTTGTCACATCGCCTCTCTGCCCCTGTCCCAGCATTCCTGCACAGCCTGCCGGGATATTTCAAAATGGCATCACCTAGGAGTCACTTGCCACATCTGCTCTGTGGGCTTCAGCTCCCCCCTTGTTGAAATCACTGCTAGGCCCTTTCCCAGCAAATCATCAAAGGGAGCCCTCTCATATGTTGGCTTCAGAGGTCTTGGCTCCCTCCTCTGTTTAGTTGGCTTGGGCAGGCCCCTTCCTGGCATAATGTGATAGTTGATTGATTGATGCAGATCCTTCATCTCCCTGCCTTTCCTCTTCGGGAGAGGAGTCAAGTACTGTTAATCGCCCCCTCTATGTAGGGAGGCCTTTGTTTTTGCCACTGGGGAGAAATGTAATTAACTTAGCACAGCAGGGTGACAAAAGACCTGGGCTTTGATCCTGAGCTGAGCCAGTGTCAAAAACCTGGATCTGCGATCTCCCCAGAAGCCGATGACTGTTCCACAAATCCCTCAAACTGTCACCAGCAACAGTCTAAAAGGTAGAACTGCTACTAAACCCAGCTCGGGGGAAAGGGGAATGAGAAGACAAACCAGAGAGACTGCCTCAGGTAACGGCCCTTCTTCAGTAATTCTTCATGGGTACCTGCAATTAAACACAAACAATTACTGCTGTCCCTGAACTACTTTGTTGGAGCTTAAACTAATTCTCTATCCCTAGTTACCTGTTTACTCTGAGGGGTTAGCCTCTCTCCTTGTGTGTTGTATATTTTTTGATTGACTGGAAGAATTTCTGGTCAACACACACTGCACATATAATTCTGAAGTAATATTCAATGGCGCAGAATATAATGTAAAATAAGGTTTAGCAGTTCGAATAATGTGATGATGAACATGTATTCTTTTGAAGCAGGAATTTTTGCTATGAATCTGTCTCTCATACAAGCCTACTGAAGTAGCTTAATTTCAAAAATGAGTCTTTAATGCTCTCAAAGGCTGAGCGCTACTTGAAGAAGTCCTTACTCAGAAAGAATCTTTCTCTGTAGTCTTACTCAAAAAATTAGGCGTCAAAAACTTTCTCAATGGCTAAAGGTGAGGAATGCTGCGGTAAAGTCTCTACAAAATCAGTTCTCTGAGGCGCGATATTTGACTGGCAATAGCGCGCGATTAAAACAGTTTTATTTATCTTTCTTGATAACTTGGAGAAAGTCTCTCTTCACAGAAGCCTCCTCTCTCACCAAACTCGGGTCCCTCGACATAGGAAAGCTCCAGTTGACAGAAGCCTTAGACCACTCGAGAGGAATGAATAGCAGGTTCTGAGGGAAGAAGATTTCACAAGAATGAACTCAACGCTCAATTTCCTTAAAGAAGCGTCGCGGAATGCGCTATTTACTGGAATTGTCTATGGATTGAATTCAAGAAACTCGGCAAACTCCATGAGGGAATTTCTGTCAGAGCCCTCAAGAAACACAGCTGTTCCTGACAGAAAAACAGTTGAAGTGCGTCGCGCATAGCTTGCGCAGGTGCATTATTCCCGCTTGGGGGTCTCGAGTCTCAACAACTAGACCGAGAACCCAAACAGGAAGTGTACTGCAATCTCCTATTGAAATGGCCACACGGAACTCGCATCTTCCTCAAAATGGATCGTAGTGCAGCCTTCCACACTGGACCCAGCCATCGCCAGTGCGGGTATTTCCTCATGCCTTGAATTTTCGTGGTTCCTTCCAAACAAACATAGGCGCTAGTAAGGGGGGTCTTGACAGTACCTCCCTCCAAGAAGCGTCCCTTCCAAGTGGGTTTCATTGGATTGGCCTTGTGGAAGGCTCGTGTAAGTCTTGGAGCATGAACATTACTGTGAGGCTCCCAAGACCTTTCTTCTGGACCAAAATTCTTCCAATCGACCAAATAATACAACTTACCTTTGTTAATTTTGGAGTCTAAAATTTTATTCACTTCATACTCAACTGAGTCTACTAGTACTGGTTTAGGTGTAACTAGAGTGCGTAAATCTGGTGGGCTTCTTTTTAACAAAGATACATGGAATACTGGATGTACTTTTAGGTAAGGAGGTAAGTGCAGTTTTACAGTTGACAACAGGATGTGGGAGCACACCGCTGACCTCTCAGGCAAAGTTCGCCCCTGGCATTCTGGCAAATGCAGTTTCTTGTAGTTCGCTCCAATATTTTCGAGTGTTCCGCCAAGGTTGGCGCAGATAGTGCTGATCTCTAGACACGTGTTTCTGGTTTATTAACCGAAATCAGTAGAGAATACAGTCTTGTATTTTGGGGTTTGCTGAGTAGGCTGCCAAACATTATATCAGGTCCGGTACCACTCACTGGCGCGCAGGTGCTTCATCCACGAGCTCGTCAGCTCAATGACTCACGGGAGTACTTTAAATAGACAACAGGATGTGGGAGCACACCGCTGACCTCTCAGGCAAAGTTCGCCCCTGGCATTCTAGTAAATGCAGTTTCTTGTAGTTCGCTCCAATATTTTCGAGTGTTTCGCCAAGGTTGGCGCAGATAGTGCTGATCTCTAGACACGTGTTTCTGGTTTATTAACCGTCATCAGTAGAGAATACAGTCCTGTTTGAAAAGGCTCCCTTGAGCCATTGAGCTGACGAGCTTTTAGAGATGCACCTGTGCGCCTGTGAGAGGTACTGAGACCTGTAAGAATTGTGGCAGCCTGCTCAGCAACCCCAGATGAAAATCCTTTTTTGATCTCTACTGATGACGGATAAAATCCAGAATCATGTGTCTAGAGATGTACAGCACTAACCTGCACCAACTTTGGTGGAACACTCCAGCAAATTACCAAGTAAGCGTGCACTACAAACTGCATTTACCATAATGCTAAGGGGCGAACTGTGCTGGGAGGTTAAGCAGTGTGCTCCCACCCTTTCCTGTTTGAAAAGGCTCCCTTGAGCCATTGAGCTGACGAGCTTGTGGAGATGCACCTGTGCGCCTGTGAGAGGTACTGAGACCTGTAAGAATTGTGGCAGCCTGCTCAGCAACCCCAGATGAAAATCGTTTTTTGATCTCTACTGATGATGGATAAAATCCAGAAACATGTGTCTAGAGATGTACAGCACTAACCTGCACCAACTTTGGTGGAACACTCCAGCAAATTACCAAGTAAGCATGCACTACAAACTGCATTTACCATAATGCTAAGGGGCGAACTGTGCTGGGAGGTTAAGCAGTGTGCTCCCACCCTTTCCTGTTTGAAAAGGCTCCCTTGAGCCATTGAGCTGACGAGCTTGTGGAGATGCACCTGTGCACCTGTGAGAGGTACTGAGATCTGTGAGAATTGTGGCAGCCTGCTCAGCAACCCCAGATGAAAATCGTTTTTTGATCTCTACTGATGATGGATAAAATCCAGAAACATGTGTCTAGAGATGTACAGCACTAACCTGCACCAACTTTGGTGGAACACTCCAGCAAATTACCAAGTAAGCGTGCACTACAAACTGCATTTACCATAATGCTAAGGGGCGAACTGTGCTGGGAGGTTAAGCAGTGTGCTCCCACCCTTTCCTGTTTGAAAAGGCTCCCTTGAGCCATTGAGCTGACGAGCTTGTGGAGATGCACCTGTGCGCCTGTGAGAGGTACTGAGACCTGTAAGAATTGTGGCAGCCTGCTCAGCAACCCCAGATGAAAAATCGTTTTTTGATCTCTACTGATGACGGATAAAATCCAGAAACATGTGTCTAGAGATGTACAGCACTAACCTGCACCAACTTTGGTGGAACACTCCAGCAAATTACCAAGTAAGCGTGCACTACAAACTGCATTTACCATAATGCTAAGGGGCGAACTGTGCTGGGAGGTTAAGCAGTCTGCTCCCACCCTTTCCTGTTTGAAAAGGCTCCCTTGAGCCATTGAGCTGACGAGCTTGTGGAGATGCACCTGTGCGCCTGTGAGAAGTACTGAGACCTGTAAGAATTGTGGCAGCCTGCTCAGCAACCCCAGATGAAAATCGTTTTTTGATCTCTACTGATGACGGATAAAATCCAGAAACATGTGTCTAGAGATGTACAGCACTAACCTGCACCAACTTTGGTGGAACACTCCAGCAAATTACCAAGTAAGCGTGCACTACAAACTGCATTTACCATAATGCTAAGGGGCGAACTGTGCTGGGAGGTTAAGCAGTGTGCTCCCACCCTTTCCTGTTTGAAAAGGCTCCCTTGAGCCATTGAGCTGACGAGCTTGTGGAGATGCACCTGTGCGCCTGTGAGAGGTACTGAGACCTGTAAGAATTGTGGCAGCCTGCTCAGCAACCCCAGATGAAAATTCGTTTTTTGATCTCTACTGATGACGGATAAAATCCAGAAACATGTGTCTAGAGATGTACAGCACTAACCTGCACCAACTTTGGTGGAACACTCCAGCAAATTACCAAGTAAGCGTGCACTACAAACTGCATTTACCATAATGCTAAGGGGCGAACTGTGCTGGGAGGTTAAGCAGTGTGCTCCCACCCTTTCCCTGTTTGAAAAGGCTCCCTTGAGCCATTGAGCTGACGAGCTTGTGGAGATGCACTCTATGCGCCTGTGAGAGGTACTGAGACCTGTAAGAATTGTGGCAGCCTGCTCAGCAACCCCAGATGAAAATCGTTTTTTGATCTCTACTGATGATGGATAAAATCCAGAAACATGTGTCTAGAGATGTACAGCACTAACCTGCACCAACTTTGGTGGAACACTCCAGCAAATTACCAAGTAAGCGTGCACTACAAACTGCATTTACCATAATGCTAAGGGGCGAACTGTGCTGGGAGGTTAAGCAGTCTGCTCCCACCCTTTCCTGTTTGAAAAGGCTCCCTTGAGCCATTGAGCTGACGAGCTTGTGGAGATGCACCTGTGCGCCTGTGAGAAGTACTGAGACCTGTAAGAATTGTGGCAGCCTGCTCAGCAACCCCAGATGAAAATCGTTTTTTGATCTCTACTGATGACGGATAAAATCCAGAAACATGTGTCTAGAGATGTACAGCACTAACCTGCACCAACTTTGGTGGAACACTCCAGCAAATTACCAAGTAAGCGTGCACTACAAACTGCATTTACCATAATGCTAAGGGGCGAACTGTGCTGGGAGGTTAAGCAGTGTGCTCCCACCCTTTCCTGTTTGAAAAGGCTCCCTTGAGCCATTGAGCTGACGAGCTTGTGGAGATGCACCTGTGCGCCTGTGAGAGGTACTGAGACCTGTAAGAATTGTGGCAGCCTGCTCAGCAACCCCAGATGAAAATTCGTTTTTTGATCTCTACTGATGACGGATAAAATCCAGAAACATGTGTCTAGAGATGTACAGCACTAACCTGCACCAACTTTGGTGGAACACTCCAGCAAATTACCAAGTAAGCGTGCACTACAAACTGCATTTACCATAATGCTAAGGGCGAACTGTGCTGGGAGGTTAAGCAGTGTGCTCCCACCCTTTCCTGTTTGAAAAGGCTCCCTTGAGCCATTGAGCTGACGAGCTTGTGGAGATGCACCTGTGCGCCTGTGAGAGGTACTGAGACCTGTAAGAATTGTGGCAGCCTGCTCAGCAACCCCAGATGAAAATCGTGTTTTGATCTCTACTGATGACGGATAAAATCCAGAAACATGTGTCTACAGATGTACAGCACTAACCAGCACCAACTTTGGTGGAACACTCCAGCAAATTACCAAGTAAGCGTGCACTACATACTCCATTTACCATAATGCTAAGGGGCGAACTGTGCTGGGAGGATAAGCGGTGTGCTCCCACCCTTTCCTGTTTGAAAAGGCTCCCTTGAGCCATTGAGCTGACGAGCTTGTGGAGATGCACCTGTGCGCCTGTGAGAGGTACTGAGACCTGTAAGAATTGTGGCAGGTTGCTCAGCAACCCCAGATGAAAATCGTTTTTTGATCTCTACTGATGACGGATAAAATCCAGAAACATGTGTCTAGAGATGTACAGCACTAACCTGCACCAACTTTGGTGGAACACTCCAGCAAATTACCAAGTAAGCGTGCACTACAAACTGCATTTACCATAATTCTAAGGGGCGAACTGTGCTGGAAGGTTAAGCAGTGTGCTCCCACCCTTTCCTGTTTGAAAAGGCTCCCTTGATCCATTGAGCTTACGAGCTTGTGGAGATGCACCTGTGCGCCGGTGAGAAGTACTGAGACCTGTAAGAATTGTGGCAGCCTGCTCAGCAACCCCAGATGAAAATCGTTTTTTGATCTCTACTGATGACGGATAAAATCCAGAAACATGTGTCTAGAGATGTACAGCACTAACCTGCACCAACTTTGGTGGAACACTCCAGCAAATTACCAAGTAAGCGTGCACTACAAACTGCATTTACCATAATGCTAAGGGGCGAACTGTGCTGGGAGGTTAAGCGCAGTGTGCTCCCACCCTTTCCTGTTTGAAAAGGCTCCCTTGAGCCATTGAGCTGACGAGCTTGTGGAGATGCACCTGTGCGCCTGTGAGAGGTACTGAGACCTGTAAGAATTGTGGCAGCCTGCTCAGCAACCCCAGATGAAAATCGTTTTTTGATCTCTACTGATGACGGATAAAATCAGGAAACATGTGTCTAGAGATGTACAGCACTAACCTGCACCAACTTTGGTGGAACACTCCAGCAAATTACCAAGTAAGCGTGCACTACAAACTGCATTTACCATAATGCTATGGGCGAACTGTGCTGGGAGGTTAAGCAGTGTGCTCCCACCCTTTCCTGTTTGAAAAGGCTCCCTTGAGCCATTGAGCTGACGAGCTTGTGGAGATGCACCTGTGCGCCTGTGAGAGGTACTGAGACCTGTAAGAATTGTGGCAGCCTGCTCAGCAACCCCAGATGAAAATCGTTTTTTGATCTCTACTGATGACGGATAAAATCCAGAAACATGTGTCTAGAGATGTACAGCACTAACCTGCACCAACTTTGGTGGAACACTCCAGCAAATTACCAAGTAAGCGTGCACTACAAACTGCATTTACCATAATGCTAAGGGGCGAACTGTGCTGGGAGGTTAAGCGCAGTGTGCTCCCACCCTATCCTGTTTGAAAAGGCTCCTTGAGCCATTGAGCTGACGAGCTTGTGGAGATGCACCTGTGCGCCTGTGAGAGGTACTGAGACCTGTAAGAATTGTGGCAGCCTGCTCAGCAACCCCAGATGAAAATCGTTTTTTGATCTCTACTGATGACGGATAAAATCCAGAAACATGTGTCTAGAGATGTACAGCACTAACCTGCACCAACTTTGGTGGAACACTCCAGCAAATTACCAAGTAAGCGTGCACTACAAACTGCATTTACCATAATGCTAAGGGGCGAACTGTGCTGGGAGGTTAAGCAGTGTGCTCCCACCCTTTCCTGTTTGAAAAGGCTCCCTTGAGCCATTGAGCTGACGAGCTTGTGGAGATGCACCTGTGCGCCTGTGAGAGGTACTGAGACCTGTAAGAATTGTGGCAGCCTGCTCAGCAACCCCAGATGAAAATCGTTTTTTGATCTCTACTGATGACGGATAAAATCCAGAAACATGTGTCTAGAGATGTACAACACTAACCTGCACCAACTTTGGTGGAACACTCCAGCAAATTACCAAGTAAGCGTGCACTACAAACTGCATTTACCATAATGCTAAGGGGCGAACTGTGCTGGGAGGTTAAGCAGTGTGCTCCCACCCTTTCCTGTTTGCAGTTTTACAGTTACTGGATTTATTATACCATCCACTACAAAAGGACCGATAAATCTTGGTTGGAATTTTCGATTTTATTTTAGTCTTAAATTCGTAGTTGACAACCAAACCTTATCTCCTGCTTTAAATACAGGGGCCTCCCTCCTTTTCTTGTCTGCCTGAGTCTTGTAAGAATTCTTAGCCCTAACTAGATTTTCATTTGCTTTCAATAGGGTGTCCTGTATTCCTTTCACAAACTCTGCTACAGCTGGAACTGACTTTTCTTCTTTTTCAAAGATTAAACTGGGATGTCTTCCATAGTTTAAGTAAAAAGGGGTATAACCTGTAGAGGAGTGTTTGGCATTGTTATAAGCGTACTCTGCTGCCCAAACCAACTCTGACCATTCTAATTTTTGATCCCGCAAATAGAGTCTTAGATATTGCTCAAGATCTTGGTTTACCCTTTCCGTCTGTCCATCAGTCTCGGGATGGAAGCTGGTGGAGTAACGGGTGTCAATTCCTAATCTCTGGGTAAATGCTCTCCAAAAGTGTGAAACAAATTGTGACCCACGATCAGACACCAGGACCTTGGGAATTCCATGCAGCCTTACTATGTGCTGTGTGAATAACTGCGCTAACTGGGAAGCTCATGGAATACTCTTTAATGGGACGAAATGTGCCATTTTGCTGAACATGTCTACCATGACCAAAATTGTGTTAAACCCCTGACTAATAGGAAGATTGACAATTAAGTCCATAGAGACTGTGTGCCAAGGATGAGGGGGAGTAGGCATTGGCATTAAAAGACCTTGAGGAGCGAAACAATCTGATTTCCCTTCTAGGCATCTCTCGCAGGTGGACACAATGTCTTATCTGGGCTTTCATCTCTGGCCACCAAAAATTCCGTTCCACCAACTCCGTGGTCTTTTGAATTCCTTTATGACCAGCAAGCAACTCGTCGTGACAGGACTTAAGAGCCCTTTCTTGTAATGCTTTAGTGGGAAGATATAGTCTATGGTTCTGGTATGGAAGACCATCTCTAATTTCTCTTTCAGGTTGATCTCTCGTCCATTCACTCATCTCCTCTTCTGACATAGCCTTCTGAATTTCTAGTTTAAGATCAGTGCTGGAGATTGTAACGATAATCTTCTCTGCAGGGATTATGTTCTGTTTCACTTCTTGAGCTGCTGAAAAATTAGTATCAATTCTGGACAACGCGTCTGCTTTGGCATTACTCACTCCTGGTCTAAAAGTGAGCACGAAGTCAAAATGCACGAAAAACAATGACCAGCGTAATTGCCGAGCTGTTAAGGTGCAGGCTGATTTCAAAAATTGTAAGTTTCTGTGATCAGTATAGACTGTGACCTTGTGTTTAGCTCCAAGCAAATAGTGTCTCCACTCCAAAAATGCACACTTGACCGCTAACAACTCCTTGTCAGCTATCGAGTAATTACATTCTGGAGGAGTTAGCTTCCTGGAGTAATAAGCCACCGGATGTAATTGGCCCGTATCACTGTGTCGTTGGGATAATATTCCTCCAATGGCGATGTCAGAAGCATCCGCTTCGACATAAAATGGTTCCTCAATTCTAGGGTGTGACAAAATTGGAGCCTGGGTAAAAGATCTCTTCAAAAATTGAAAAGCCTCCTCAGCTTCCTTAGACCAGTCAAATTTGACTCCTTTCTTCAACAGGCGAGTGATGGGACTCACCTCGAGCGAGAAATCTGGAATAAATCTTCGATAGAAGTTCGAAAATCCTATGAAACTCTGGATCTCCTTCACATTTTTTGGAGGTGGCCAATTCTGCACTGCCTTAATCTTAGCGGTATCCATGCTAACTCCTTCTGGGGACAGTACAAAACCCAAGAATTCAAATTTCTCCACATGAAAGGCGCATTTCTCTAGTTTCACATAAAGATGATTCTCAAGAAGCTTGGTTAAAATGGATTTCACATGAGAAACATGTTCTTCGACATTTTTTGAAAAAATAAATATATCATCAATGTATACCACTGCGACTCTATCCAAATATTCTCTGAGCACATCATTGACAAAATGTTGAAATGCCGTTGGGGCATTGCACAACCCGTATGGCATCACTTGGTATTCAAAAAGGCCATATCGAGTGCAAAAGGCTGTCTTCCACTCATCTCCTGGGGCTATGCGAATCAAATGATACGCCCCACGCAAATCCAGTTTGGTATAGATCTTTGCATCTTTGACTTGATCTAACAAAACAGAAATCAAAGGTAAGGGGTAACGATTTTTTATGGTTACCTGATTGAGAGCTCTATAATCGATGCAAGTTCGGAGCTCTCCATCTTTCTTAGGGATGAAAAATAAAGGGGATGAGACCAGGGATTGGGAGGGGCGGATAAAGCCATTTGCTAAATACTGATCCAAATAGGTCTTGAGGTATTGATTCTCGGTTTCTGTTAGCGCATAAATTCTACTGCAAGGTAATATGGCCCCAGGCTCAATCTCAATCTTGCAATCATAGGGACGGTGGGGGGGGGGGAAGTTTTTCTGCTTCTTTTTTGTCAAACACTGAAGCCAGTTCTTTATATTCGGAAGGAACTTCCTTAGTCTCCAAAGAACAGATGATGGCTGGATGATTGGCTAACTTCTTGGCCGGTGATTCTTTGTTCTCAGGGATTTGTTCATTGAAACAGTTTTCTTTACAATAGGATGAGTTCATTTGCACAGTTCTTTGATTCCAGTAAATACTGGGGTTGTGTTCCGTTAGCCAGGGTAGGCCCAGTATTAACTGAAATTGAGGAGCATCAATGAGATTAAAGGTAATCAATTCTGTGTGCCCATTTAAACCAGACAAATGGACCAATTCTGTCTCATGAGTGATGGGCCCAGAGGAAAGGTTGGTTCCATCCACTGCTCGAACAGCTTCAAAGACTTGTTTCTTCACGAATCTGATTCCGACTCATTGCGCATATTTTATATCGCAGAAGTTGCCTGTAGCACCTGAGTCTATCATCACTGAGACTCCTTGTAACTCCATGTCTCGGACCTTCACTGTGAAAGTTACTACGAGGTGAGGTGCAGATGACTGTAGTGTATTTGCAATGTGTTGGGAATCTGGAGCTGACTTGAGATTTGCTTCCACCTGTGCAACTCCTTCTACAGGTGGAGCCGACCTTTTACCTGTTGAGAGGTCTTTGGTTTTTTCGGATACTCTTTCACAAAGTGACCAGCTTGTCCGCAATACAAACACAATTGACTTGATCTGCGCCTTTCTTTCTCTTCCTTCGTTAAAGGACCACGAATAGAGCCAATCTGCATTGGCTCATCAGTAGTTTGGGATTCCAAGGAGCGATGAATTTTTTATCTAACTCTGTCTAATCGAGGCGGGAACGGGCGAGCATCTCTTCTTTTTTCATTACGCCGCTCAGTAATCCGATGATCTAATTGCAAAACCAGGCTGATTAGTTCTGATACTTCGGAGGGTCTTCTTGGAATCTGAGCCAAGACATCTTTTAGTTCGTCTTTTAACCCTCGATAAAATATCGCAGGTCTTTTGGATTCTGGCCAATTAGTTTCTATTAGTTTATTAAAGTGAGCTATGTATCCAACCAAATCTCTATTACCTTGTTTCAGCTCCAGTAATTCATTGTCGGTGGCTTGAGATGCAGATCGGCGATCAGTTACCTGTTTACTCTGAGCGGTTAGCCTCTCTCCTTGTGTGTTGTATATTTTTTTTATTGACTGGAAGAATTTCTGGTCAACACACACTGCGCATATAATTCTGAAGTAATATTCAATGGCGCAGAATATAATGTAAAATAAGGTTTAGCAGTTCGAATAATGTGATGATGAACATGTATTCTTTTGAAGCAGGAATTTTTGCTATGAATCTGTCTCTCATACAAGCCTACTGAAGTAGCTTAATTTCAAAAATGAGTCTTTAATGCTGTCAAAGGCTGAGCGCTACTTGAAGAAGTCCTTACTCAGAAAGAATCTTTCTCTGTAGTCTTACTCAAAAAATTAGGCGTCATAAACTTTCTCAATCGCTAAAGGTGAGGAATGCTGCGGTAAAGTCTCTACAAAATCAGTTCTCTGAGGCGCGATATTTGATTGGCAATAGCGCGCGATTAAAACAGTTTTATTTATCTTACTTGATAACTTGGAGAAAGCCTCTCTTCACAGAAGCCTCCTCTCTCACCAAACTCGGGTCCCTCGACGTAGGAAAGCTCCAGTTGACAGAAGCCTTAGACCACTCGAGAGGAATGAATAGCAGGTTCTGAGGGAAGAAGATTTCACAAGAATGAACTCGACGTTCAATTTCCTTAAAGAAGCGTCGCGGAATGCTCTATTTACTGGAATTGTCTATGGATTGAATTCAAGAAACTCTGCAAACTCCATGAGGGAATTTCTGTCAGAGCCCTCCAGAAACACAGCTGTTCCTGACAGAAAAACAGTTGAAGAGCGTCGCGCATAGCTTGCGCAGGCGCATTGTTCCCGCTTGGGGGTCTCGAGTCTCAACAACTAGACCGAGAACCCAAACAGGAAGTGTACTGCAATCTCCTATTGAAATGGCCACACAGAACTCTCATCTTCCACAAACTGGATCGTAGTGCAGCCTTCCACACTGGACCCAGCCATCGCCAGTGCAGGTATTTCCTCATGCCTTGAATTTTCGTGGTTCCTTCTAAACAAGCACAGGCGCTAGTAAGGGGGGTCTTGACAGCCAGAGAAATATGACATTCTTGAATGACCCATAATCTGTACAGATATCTTTTGGAACTTGCTAAATTGATTTTCCCATACAGGTTATGCCCCAATTAGATATGTCTTTGGTCTCAATAGGCCAAAGGGAAGTGAAGCTGCCCTCCAAGGCAGCCTTCCCCATAGGTGTAAAATGGAGTGTCACTGCAGACAAGACAGTAAACCACATTGATTTTTCCCATGAGTGTACACTAACATTATGAGGCCTACCCCAGGTCAGTTCCCAATCCTGCAGAGCCCCCTCCGCGCCAGGCTACCTGTGTGCAGTTACTGGGCTGTGCACGACAGTGCTGTCCCACGCGCAGTCCTTACACGTGTGCACGTGTGTGGATGTGTTCACATGTAACTAGCCAAGTGCCCCTTACTCTTGCTGCATTGCAGCAGCCTTATCTTGAAAAGGTGAACAATGGCAGTAAACATGCGGAGTCCATTTGCCATGAGTTTACCATGGGCGAGTCACCAGTTGTGAGGTTCACCCATAGTAAAACAAGCATTGAAAATGCAATAGGTCTCGCCTTTGATTAAGTTAAAGCCATTTGCTTAGCTAATGGTATTGTATAGCAAAGCAAATGGCTTTAACTTAATGAAAGGCGAGACCTATTGCATTTTTAATGGTAATGTTCAGAGGGGCTCTCTTACTTTCCTGGTCTTAGACACACTCCACTGAAACTCAGGCATTCAAATGTGATCGGTTTTCATGGTTTAGCTTAGACCAAATTTGCAGGAGTCTGACAAAAAGAACACCAACTGTGTTTTTTATGCAGCTAAAAATAGACAGTGCTCCTTGTTCGCAGGGCACTTTCTCCTACGGCAGAAGCAATTAATTGCCTTTATCATACGTTATCTCACATAGGAAAACAGATGTGGGAACAAGGTATGATATGTGTGTGTTGTCATTCCGCAGTGAAGCACGTTTTGCCATCCCTATGCACCAATGCTGTATAAATTGAAGGTGACAAGATTATTTCCCTAAACGCCCCCCCCCACAAACTCAGCATACCGTTTGTTGAGTAAGACAAATAAGAAACATTTATTTGTTTCCGTCTATAAAGCGGTACATACTGTAGAGACTGTGCAGCTGGCTGACACTGCACCACATCTGTGCTTCGAAGCTGGCACTTATGGAGGGCTAACTTTTCCTTGATTCTGAAATACAGTTCAATTAGTTGATGTGCCTTTCCGTAATATTCATGCCAAGGGTAATGACGCTTATGAAGTCGGAATTTTCTTACCCAACTGGGTCAGCGCACTCCACTCAGACATCATAAAATGCTCCTACTCCTGTCCATCGAAAGCGCTACAGCGTGTTCTCGGTAGTGTGAAACGCTATATACATGGATTTACTGTTATTCTCAGGCTTGTGATGTATTCAACTAATTTGGTGCATTCTGGGAGTTGTAGTCTGAGTAGTTGGGCTAACAATCGGCGAATTGGAACAGGAAACCACACCAAGGGATTGCTCTCCACGGACTCATCTGGCAACCCAGACTGTGCGCAAAGTACGCTTTATCATTAGCTGAGATCTTAAGTTTTCCGATGAATACCAAAACTAGCCCTGTTTTTTTTGTTTTTATTTCATTCCGGCTCTTGCAGTCCTTGTATTAAATGTAGGACAAGTATCAGAAACGAAAATGAAAAGTGAAGACAAGGCTGCCAGCGCGTGATTGGGAACCTTGCGCCCTCTGATGCCGCCCGTCCCTCGTATCAGTGAAACGGTGAAACTCGCTCAGCCAGTCCTGGCCTGTCGAGACTCCCGGCCGAACAGAGGTGATGATGCGCCATGGTGGAGCAGTAGAAGAAGCGGAAATGGTTGTTGGGCTATTCACTTGATGTGATACTTACTACAACAGTGTAATATCTCAGTAAATAATGCGTCTCTTGCGCCTACTTAAATGGGGCTTGTTTTATTTACCTCGGGAGAATTTAAAAACTTAAACAACATGTAACGCAATCTGTCTCTCTGCTAAAGCGCTCTAATGTCCTCGGGCAAAGTACGCGCTATATAAAAAACAAACTGCAGAGCCGGTTGTCTCGTGATTTTTTTTTTACTTACACCCGTCCTCATCGACTTTGGTTTGCGAGGCAATAGTAAATAAAGTTGTAGTGTCAGCCTTGCTTTAGACAAGCTCTCGCGCATTGCATTCGCTTGTTTACATCGTTCTGTCCTCGGGCAAAGTACGCGCAATATAAACCAGAGCAATGAAAGGCGCGTCAGCCATTGTTGAAGTTAAACGCGGTAATAGGAAAAAAAAGTGCTTAGCGGCTAATTAAGAGACACTGTCTCCCGCCGCAAGTAAAAGATCCAATCCCGGGGGGCGAGGCCAAAAGCGGACAGGGTGGCAACCAGGAGGGATTAAAATGCCTCCGGTGCAATCATCACACTGTGTTTTGCATAATGCATTACGCAAAACGACGCGTACCAATCAAAATTGCAGGCGGAGCTCAGACACTGCTTCTGGAACCATATCGATTCCAAGAAGCCCTCGCATGGCGAGAGCAGCGCCTGCGCGCTGCTAACGCCAGGCGAGAACTAAAAAGGTAAAAAAACAGGTGGTCAAAAAGCAAAAAATGGTTGGTGGATTTGATGGGTGGAATTCATTCCCTTACAGCCATCCAAACAGATCTGTCACATTATGTAATGAACAAGCACCATTAGGCCAGGGCCCGCATTATGCCAGGATGAGCACATTGTCCTATACATGCCCACAATAGGTCAAGAATTACTACCACAATTCTGGACCAAGTATTATACCAGGTCTGGTGGACACTATTGTGCCATGAATGATGTGGGCCTAATGGCTAGAGCGGTCGACCTTGAAGTTGGGTAACCGGGTTCGAGTCTCGGCAGGGACGCTCAACATCCTGTGATTCTAGGAAAATCACTTAATCTACCCGTGCCTAACAAAATGAATGTGCTGGTCTGTAAGACAACTGGTGCTGATGTAAAGCGCTCTGATACCTTCGGGTCTAGTTCGCGCTATATAAAACTCTGGGGGAAAAAAGTCTATTCCTGAGCCAGGAATTACCATCATAGTGCCGCAGTGAGAGAAAGGGGAATATTTGTTGGAGGGGATGTGAGTCCTCACCAAGTAATAATATCACAATTCCATACCAGGCCCAGGTAGGTCTCAGTAATTTAAACCAGAGCTCAGCTCTTGGTAGCAGTAGCATAGAACAGAGAGGCTTAATTTAGGAAAAATGTGTAAAGCATTTATCTGTACCGAAACAGTCAAAAAGTAAAAAAAACAACACAATAAAAATTCCACTCCAATTTATAAAAATAGAGTAAAATGTAAAAATTCAAATACACACAATCAATAAAAATCAGATGTAGAGAACCAGAGGTATGATTTCTAGATGTTTAAAGTCAAAATAGCCCCTAAAAGTTCAAAGCGCCATTTAAAGTTATCTAATCTTGCTAGACCAGGTCCAAGTCAAACGTTGAGGCAGATCACGAGCTACAGCCGGTCAAGTAAAGGAACCAGGTATGTCTTGGTGGAAAGTTTACCTTTGGACTGAGAAGATTTTCCAGAGAAAAGTCCTTGTCGACAGGTCGTTAGCGTTTGTGCTAAAGTCTGAATCCAAAGTAGGGCTCGCCAATGGTGACCTTGTG
The DNA here is from genome assembly GCA_963921515.1 of Calotriton arnoldi. Taxonomy (NCBI): domain Eukaryota; kingdom Metazoa; phylum Chordata; class Amphibia; order Caudata; family Salamandridae; genus Calotriton; species Calotriton arnoldi. Next base: position 1,682,938 of record CAWUFW010001109.1, on the reverse strand, counting down.
AAGCGCAGGTCCTCAGTGTGAGACTTGGCTCTGGCAGACACTTGACATGGTCACGTCAAAAGAAGGAAAGCTCTAAGCGGGCGACGTCCAGAGTATGTAACCAGGAGGTCTTATCGGATACTGTTGAATGTCGGCTTCAGTGAAGCCCTTCTACATTTGGACTTAGACACTTTTCTGGTAGTCGAATTCCTAACAGCTGGAGAAACGGGCAAATTGAATCTGACTGGCCATATGATGGCAGCTGGTGCGGCTTCGGTCCCTATCTCTGCTAGTTCTCCGGAGGAAACATTCTGAAATAGATTCTAAGTGCCCACTTCTGCACATTGTAGGGTCAGAGGCAGGGCTCGAAAAATCCACTCGCCCGCTCACATTTGCGAGCTAGATTTAATGAGGACGAGCTATTGTTAGGTCCTACTCGTCCTTTCTGGCGAGTAGGAAGACAAACTAACTTTTGTCATATGTCTCTGAAAACGAAGCAAATGTGACAAGATAAGACGATTTAAAGGCATTTGTATTGCTCACAAAGTGAATGAGCAATAAAGATGCCTTTAAATCTTGTTATCTTGTCACATTTGCTCCGCTTTCAGAGACAGAGGTCAAGTAGGTTGCAGTTAGGTCGAGGAGATTTTTCAAGGTACTAGACCTGCAGGACTAGTACAATGTTTAGGATTTTTCGAGCCCTGAGAGGAGTACACTAACACCAGCCATGGGTCCAGGGCCTTGTGAGCACCACTTGGGGGTTAGGATTCACTCTCCCTGATGCCACCAGCAGTGCCCAGGACAAATCCAATAGGAACTGGTCAGTTGGGCACATGGAAAAAGTAGGGTTCTTGCAGCTTAACAGGTGGTTGGACAACTGACCCTTGGAGTCCACTGCTTTGTCCTGGCTACAAGTGGGAGCTGCCAGCCCTGGGGGTCTCTCTTTACAGGTTCAGCAGGAGGTGCAGTCCTTCTTCTGTCTTTCACAGGTCCAGAGGTGTTCTGAGGAAGGTATTTAGGGGTGCCACATCTATGCTTGGTACTAGATTGTGGGTGGGGGTAGACTGCCGAAGTTCAGAGGGACAACCCTAGCTACTTTGACATAATTTCCTTGGGTTGTGGCCCTAAACAATCCTACAGTACACTGTTCTGCTAAACTCCAAAATGACAGAATCTTTCTTTCCCTGGGCAGAGCTATGGGCACACCCCTTTGGTGTATCTAGGGAAATGAGAAATTCCCCTTGCAGCCCCCCTCCCCCTACTGGGATTGGTGCCATCCTGACTGCCTGGAGAATGAAAGGGGCAGGCCTAGCTGTGAGTTACATCTGCCTGTGACAGGGAATGCCCCTTTGAAACTTGTGCAGTTGGTGGGCACATCACCCATGTCATTCTGTCAGCTTCCACCCAAGGCCCTTTTTCCTCCCTTTCCTGGGAGACATTCACACTTCCTTGCAGGGGGCCAACAGGCTGCCAGGTGACAGTTGGTAGATTAACTCTCAAAAGGCTACTGGAGGCTTTAGGCAGAAAAATAGTGACTCGCTAAAGGTACTATTTATGAACTAGTTGGACGAAATTCGACATTAGCATTAAGATGGATTTTGTTCAACTAGGAAAATGAGTGTTTGAAGTATTTTTCTAGCTACTGCCAATTTGATGTTAGCTTGCTTAAGTGTAATACAGTAACCCATTATTTTCTATGGCACAGTCAGCCTTGCTAGAGTGAAAAACGGGTTTGGGGCCTTTTACACTGTAAAGACATGTGAAATTAAATGAAAAACAGATTTGTAGAGCCCTAAACCCAAAGGTGTCAAAGCGTTAAGCTAGAAGGGGAAAGTAAACCTGAAAATGGGAGAAACTCTCAGGGGAGAGAGAACAGCTAAGTTTTAATGTGCTTGTGGAACAAGGGGAACAACTTCAATGTGGCAATATGAGTAGGCATAGTGTTCCAGAGTTTTGCCGCCGTGACAGAGAAGGAATGCCCCCCATCTGGTTTTGTGATACATTAGAATGTTCACCCTCCTGCTGAAGACTGATCTGAGCAGTCTACATGGGGTATACCACTGAAAGGATGCTCTTTGTAAGGGTCCTTGGTGATGAAGAGCAAGAAAGAACATGCAAATGGATTTATAGACTACTCACTTTCTGACTGGCAACCAATGAAGAGAACAAATACCTTCCCTAACCAAAAGATGTTTGGGCAATTTTAAGATAAGACAGGCTGCTGCATTTTGAATCACCTGAAGTTTATTCAGGGAAGAGTTGTTAATATTCAGATAGATTGCATTACAGTAGTCTAAACTTGACATTATCAGAGTGATGACTATTGATTTTTGAAGTTCGAGCGATATAAAAGGAAAAATGTTCTTCAAGGTCCTGATGATTATAAAACAAGTTCTGGTGGTGCAAATAATCTTTGAATCACAGTTAAGCGAGCTACCAAAGATGACCCCAAGATTTTTAGCTGATTTCCACCAGGGTCGATAGAGGCTTGAAGGCCTCTGGCCACCATAATTCATTCCAAATTGAATGCTGAGCCCCAAACACGAGGGCCTCCGTTTTGTCCCCTTTTATATTTAAGTGGTCATTTTTCATCCAGAGAATGATGCTGATCATACAATGTTTAAATTTCTCAGCTACCAATGTAAATTGTCCGATATAGACATGATGATTTGAGTATCATCCACGTAAGATAGAACTTGGAAGCTAAAAGATTGCACCAGCTCCGCAAGGTAGGAGACATTAAGATTAAAGAGGGTGGGGCTCAGCAAAGACCCCTGTGGCACCTCGCAAGGAAGCCTGAAGGCCTTCGCCCTGAATTCTCCACAGGTTACTGTTTGAGCCCTGTCCATAAGAAAGGAGTTTCAAGGCAGTGGAACTCATCCCAACCTATGTAAGACGTTGGACCAAGCTCAAGGGTGAGACTGTATTAAACACCACAGATAAGTCAAGTATCAGCAGAATTTTCACCCGCCCTGGTCTGCCTGGCCACGGATTGAATCTGATGCAGCCATAAATGTAATCTCTGTACTGTGTCCACTCCTAAACCCATTCTGGGAGGGATCCAGGAGCTCGAGTATGTTGATAAATTTAACTAGCTCCTGGTTGATGTATTTTTCTAGAATTTTAAACGGTGTGGGAAACAGCAAAATGGGATGAACATTCTTTTAACCCTCAGGGTCAGCAGATTTCTTCTGCCAAGGGATGGCTATGGCTTCCTTCCATAAACTGGGATAAATTCCTGTTTCCAATATTTAGTTGAAATCTTTTTGCAAAAATACTGCAGTACTGTCAGGAGTAGGTTGCAGAATTCTGGGAGGGCAGGGGTCAACTGGGGACCCAGATTTCATGTTCATGAGATAGTCTTTGACTTGTGAGATTGAAATAAGGGGAAAAGCAGAGAGCAAGGGGGAAGCAGACATGGCTTCTGAAGGGGCACCCCCAACTTTATGAAAATTGAATTCTGACTATATCTTGAGAGTTTTATCTCTAAACTAGGTGGCTAATTTATCGCAAGAAATTTGTGAGTTTTCCTTATGATGCTGAACAGGAGGCTTTGAGAGCTCATTAACCTTAAAAACTTATTGGATGAATTACTTGTAGATCTAATTTTATTAGTATAGAAAATAGATTTAGCTTTGCCAATAGAGTGCTTATATGAGTAAGAGTTTTATGCTTCTCTTTCTCATCAGAGGCCAAGTTCTCCCTACATTTTCGCTCCTGTCTGGGACATTGCTGCCTAAGATCTTTAAGTTCATCTGAGAACCTTGGGGCCGACTCTTTAATACTAATGCAAGAAATTACTTTCAACTGTGCCACTTTATCTACAGCTGACTTGACCCAACCTGCAAAATGTTCTGCAGTGTGGTCTTGCGAGCAGTCATTGCCCAAAGCGAAATTATTGAGAGCCCTCTCCATGTCTGCTGGCATAATTCTGAAGGATACAGATTTCTGCTGAGCATGTGCCACGCTAACATGGGATGGAGGAAATGAAATCATGAAAGTCACTGCCCGGTGGTCAGCCCAGCTAAAAGGAAATATGCCCCCAATAAACAGGTCATTATAGTTGGTAAAGACACCATCCAAGCTGTGGCCCTCAATGTGAGTGGGGGATTTAACCAACTGAGTGAATCCGGGATTAGCCATAAGTTTAAGAAAGGAAATCGAATCTTTACAGGAGTTATCTTCAAAATCACCCAAGATGAGCAAGTAATGGTTCCAAAACCTGACTCCAAGACTCCGAGAAATTGGCTCGAGGGTCTGGAGGACAATAGACCAAGAGGCCAGAGAATTGGCTTTCATAAATTTTTTTGTCTGAAAAGAGCCACCTCGCAGGAATCTTGCGAGCTAGTGACCACCCACCCGTTCAAGATTGCAAATAAGCGAGTCTTCTGGTATGATCACTAGCCCGCCACCCCTTCGACCGGGCCAATCTAATCTAGAAATAATGTAGTCCAGACGGACTGCTGCCACCAATCTGGTCCAGAGTCCTCTTTAGCCCAAGTTTCTATGATGAATAAACAGTCTAGTAGCAAGGATTTAATGAAATCGAGGATTTCAAATTTGTGTTTAATCAGAGAGCACGCATTAATTAGGGCACAAGCAATTTTCCTTTGTTTATTGAATTCCTTCCCTATTGCCTCCAACCCTTCCTTAACATCAGAAACAGGCGTCCAAGAGCTGTCAAAAAAGTTAACATGTGTGGCACAGTTAGAACACAAACATTCGTTTTTTTTGCCTAAATTGAATGTGACACACCCCTCGTTCTTACATTTAGGACGAAACTTTAACAATTCTGACAGTGAATACTGCACAATAGTAGGAGCATTTGGAGCGGTCTCCAAACCAGCAGCCTCACTGGCCCCAGGCGCCGTCTGGGCATGGATTGGCACAGACAGGCTTGCTTTTGGCGCGCCCACTATGCAGACACACTTGCATGCCGATTTTAAAGGCGAGTCTGTAAAGAGGGCGCAGCTTTAGTGGTAAGAAATGCACCTGTAAAGCTGGTGGGGTGGATAAAGTAATATATGACCTGGAGTCCATCAACTCCCGCCTACTGGTGGAGGCTGCCCTTCACAGTAAGTGTACTTGGAAAATAAATTAAAACTAAAGCAATTGTGAGAAAATTAACCCCTAAAAACTAATAAACTGTCTAAAATGTACCCAACAGGTACCACAAGTATGGCGCTACTATCGTGGAGCGAAGCACCTCCAAGACTCAGCCTACGCGCGGTACAAGGAAAATAAAACAAGGGGAATGGAGCCACCTTGTTGAAATTTCATCTGATGTATTACAAGGGAGCCCCAACCCAACAGGGTTGCTCCCAGCCATCAGGTAGAATGCCGCAGATGTAAAACCATTAAATACAGATGTCTTACTTTTAAATAGTATGGGCCCTGCCTTAGCGCTGGTGAGGCTACTTTAGGGGTGACTTAATATTATTTGAAAGGAAAGTTTAGGCCTGGCAAAAGGGTGATTTTACAAGGTCAAAATCCTGGTTGCAGATCATTGCGAGATCCCATTTAGAGGATGTGCCACTCAGCGACGGTTCCAATGGACGGCGGCTGCAAAGCGAGGTCCTGTATTGAGGATGCATCACACAGTGGCTATTCCAGGGAGCTGCGGGGCTGTGATGTGAGGTCCTGCATGGAGGATGCGTCATGCAGCGGCTGTTTTGAGGAGATGCGGGGCTTGGATGCAAAGTCCTGCGTTGAAGAGGCATCGCACAGCAGGTAGCTGGTTGAGAAGAACTGTGGGGTCCTGTGTCAGGGATGTGTCACGCAGCTGTGGTTCCGATGTAAAGCTGTGAGACGATGCGTCATGCTATGTCTGTTCTGCCTGGACCACAGCTAGGCTGGCAGAGCACCTTCATGCCCACTTCCAAGGGTCCAGGGCCGGGGTGGCACCTCTTTGGTGGTAGAACACACAGCAGGCAGAGTCCAGGTGCTGGGTTCAAGGTAGTTTGAGCCTTTTCTGTTGCTGAGGCTCTGATCAGGAGGCCATCCAACTAGCCCTTGGAGTCACTCTGGTGATTCTGGGTTCAAGATGCTGGTCCATTACTTTTCACTGAGGCAGCAGGATAGTAGAGTAGTGGTCCTTCTGACAGAGCAGCTCAGTGGTCCTTCTGAGTTTTCCACAGGCCCAGAGGTATACTGAAGAGTTTGGTCTGAGAGTCCATTAATTATACCTGCTGTCCACTTTGAAGTAGAAGAAGGTTCTGGAGGTTTCCACCCCCAGAGGTGCTTGGAATTTCCCGCCTCCCTACCCTGGCACCAGCTTGTCTTAAGTCAAAAAAGGCTAATGTCAAACCCTTTAGGAGTGTGCTCCAGCAGAGCATTTGTGATGTGCAAGTGCGCTAGGTGACAGCTCCCCTCTCTCATCAAGTCAGAGATGGCCCATCCTGCCAACACCTATTCCCCCTTTGTTTCACTGTATGGGAGCAATACACAGAGACTATATGACAGCTACACCTAGTCATGTAACTAAGGATACAGGCTGCAGGCACCAAATGGTTAGGACAAGAAAATGCCAACTTTTAAAAAGTGGCATTTCCATAATTGTGACTTAAAATCAGACTTTACAGTTGAAGCAGGTTTGTAACTACAATTCTTTAGACACCAAACTCAACATTCCTGCTTGCTCCCAATTGAAAGTTAGCACTTATTAAATCTAATAAGGTAACCCAATGTTATCTTATGGGAGAGGTAGAACTTGCAGTAGTGAAAAACAAATGTATGAGGTTTTCACTACCAGGACATGTAAAAGTTAAAAGTACAGGTCCAACATTTAAATTCACAGCACCCTGCCCTCTGGGCAGTTTAAGGCCTGCCCTAAGGGGGATTTATATGTAATAAAAAGGAAGGTTTAGGCCTGACAAAAGGTTTATTTTGCAAGAACCCAGTTAACCAAATGTTACCTAGAAACAGTGTGCTCCAACCATAAGAGCCCGTAGGCTGAGTATCAACAAGTTAATACATTTCAATCAATGGCATTGAATAACTTTTGAATGAAGCTCCTGCAAACATGACGAAAATCATATATTTGTTACATCACTTTATAAGAAATCCCAATTCAATGAACGTTGTTTTGATAGCAGCTGTTGATTGGATGAGTCCCAATGCATTTCGGGTGAAGTACACCCTTCATCAGGGGTAAGGAAGCTACCACAGAATAATTTGTGCGAATCAGGAGATCTGACCCGAAGGCCGCCGTAATTGTCCTGGACAGGTTTTTAATGTCTCTTTAAGGGAAATGGTGAACTCAACTAGACTCGAAATGAGTTTGTACTTCTTAAGATTAGGTCCCCTGGTTATCGGTAAAGACTAGAACTAAACACTCATGGTCCCGCTCGTGATTGGCGTTTGGTACCAAATATCGATCATGAGTGGGACCGCGAGTGTGCAGCTTCTTAACGGAGGAGACGCCACTGGAAAAGAGCTTCAATGAGTCGATCGCATGGACTGGACACTGCCGATAAGTGGCGGCAGGCTTCCCTGTTCTAACAAAAGGGGTGTTTTGGTTTGTGTTATTGTTTTGCTCTGGCTTCAAATATACGTTGTTTATTTGCATCATCGATGTACTGTAAACATTTATGATGCAGGTCATTCTGCAACGGAGCTTCAAACGGGCCGATTCATGCCTCAGAATTCATTGGGCTTATGTTTTGTTTAGTGTCAGGCCCCATGGTTTTATTGGATGTTAAACACACAGATATATATATATATATATATATATATATATATATATATATATATATATATATATATATTTCTCATCCTTTGGCTCCTTTCGCTGGTATGGCGCTCTTCGGCTGTGCGTAACCCCGCGACCGAGCCCGGCCGCCGTAAATTTCCAAGCACTTCCCTTCCGTGGAAGGAAAAGAAAGGGTCGCACTCTGGCTTCGGTTTTCAAATCTTTGATGTTTTATTTTCACAGTTTTCAAGTACTCCTGGGACAGCCAAACCTACGCGTTTCGGTCTCCACTGAGACCTTGCTCACGGTGTGCAAGGTCTCAGTGGAGACCGAAACGCGTAGGTTTGGGTGTCCCAGGAGTACTTGAAACCTGTGAAAATAAAACATCAAAGATTTGAAAACCGAAGCCAGAGTGCGACTCTTTCTTTTCCTTCCACGGAAGGGAAGTGCTTGGAAATATAAAAATATATATATATATATATATATATCTCATGTAATGTGAGCCAAGACATATTTACTATTTCAATGAGTGAATTCTGTATTCCACACTAAGCAACACAGACAGGGAGAATCAGATTTACAGATCAGCAACCAACCAGCCTGACAGTGCTTTTTCTTGGACGGAAGAGATTCATTCTCTTCGTGATTACAACTATTCACAGTGAGTGGTAACCTTTATTCAATGTAACATACTTTTGCTATATATTATGCAACACTGTTTGTTGATTTCATTTAGGGAATATGTGTTGCCAACATATTTGCTTGTTTTTCCTCAGTTTCCATTTAATGGGAATTTTCCTCTCTTGGTAGGTTTCCTTATGTACCCATGAATGGATGGACACTGGTTACCTTATGACATTTACGGGGGAATTAAAAAACATGGCAAATCATGGCTAGCCCAGTTACTCCTAAATAATTTTTTTTAAGCCAATTGTAAATGTAATTTTATTTATATAGCACTTACTATCCCTGCCGAGGCGTCGAAGTGCTTTTCGGCGAGTAGCACGCTGCTCCAGAACCCAAAGAGGATTAGTGGTGGATTAGTATAGGGAAATATGTGATAATTTGAGCAGTGGACATGTGAGTCTGTTAGCTGGATTGAATAGGAAAATGGAGGGGTTAGAAGAAGGAAGAGTAAGATGAGGCTTGGGATGAGTAAAAGGCGAGATGATGGAGGAAGGACGAGTTACTAGAAAGGGATTCGGGTAATCATGGTAGTAAAATGAGGTTTAGGATACATGAGGAATTAATTTAGAAAGGGATGTTTGGGAGATCATAGAAGTAAAATAAGGTTTCGGGTGAGACCAGGAGGGATAGAGGGGGAGGAGTCTAGGAAGGTTTATTTTGGAGATCATAGTTGTAGAATGAGGTTTGGGATGAGTCAGAGAGTGGACGTAGAGGATATATTTAGAGAGGTATAGGGTGAGACAGAAGTGCATTGCAGAGAGTCAATGTTTTGTTTCCTTCTTCTAAAATAGGAGTAAAGTAATACATTTATAGATGCATAACTACATCGAAAGGGTATACATGTTTAATTTTCTTTTCTTCTACAGTAGGAGTAAAGTAATAAATATATAGATCCATAACTACATAGAAAGGGTGTGTATGCATAATGAAGATAATATATAGAGATTTAAAGTTGCATTGTACAAAGCCAGACTTTCAAGTGTAGCCGTATTTGAAGTTTATTATAGTGAAGCACTTGTCGTTAAAATAGTTATGTTAATATTTACATTTTGTGATATATTAATAAAAACAGGGACCCATAAGCATCTAATCAAATAACTTTGATGAAAATTATGCAGTGACCTACAAACATGTTTTTTTAAACCAATTTTTTTGATTTTCAACAAAATACAATTACAGTATACATGAGCACCAATCATTACGAACGTGTGCTAAACAATGGTCTGGCAGCCAGGAGGAAATGGTTTCATACAATAGGAGAAAAGGTAATTAAGAACAGTGCAACAAAAAACCGTAAGTAATATCCAGTCACTGTTATACAGTCTCAGTGTGCGCAATTATATTTCCTTGACTATGACCACTTATTCCTTCACATTTATCCTCATCCCCCTATAGGTTGTTCTAGTGGACATTCAGTGTTTCACGCTTCCTCCCCCCGCGGCATATGCGGTCCCTCTATTGGTGGCACAAGACGAATATGCCAGGAGGTGTCACACACCACTGGATCAGAGCAGGGACCAACTACAGGTCCATGGACGATGCAACTATAGACAAGTAACAACCTAGTCCACACAGCCTCTAACTATCGGGAAGGGAATCTCGATATGTAGATAATTCATATAGTAAGTCCTCCCATGATGTCGCCATGGGGATCCTTCTGAGCCTCCTGACCTCTCTCCACAATGCCACAGCCTCCGCGCTACCTCACTTCAGTGTTGCTGAGCACCAGTGCCTCATGCTCGGGAGGGATTGTGCCTTCTAGTGCATTGCTATAGTGCAGCGGGAAATAAGCAATGCCTGGTGTATGAAATGATTGGTAACTTTCTGGACTTTGCCCCGATTATATAAGCCCAACAGTGCGCCCTTCATGGTGTACAGCCTTGTGCACCCTGTCACCTCCTCCAGCGCTCCCACAATCACCTTTCAACAGGTCAGGACCATTGGGCAGTGCCAGAACATGTGCGCCAGATCAGCATCTGGTGCCTGACATCTGGGACAGAGAGGGGGTGAATTATACATTTTATGTAGACATGCTGGGGTGAGGTTTACCCTGTGTAGGAGATTATGTTGTATATATTGAAATTTAGCGTTTTGTGATGACGTTCGCGTGTAGCATATGGCTCTGTCCCATTCCTTCTGTGTTAGATCCCGACCTACATTTTGCTCCCAACATCTACGTGTTGCCAACAGGGGATCTACAGTCTTATGTGCAGAAGCTCTGGTGAACCAAGCGATAAGTTGGCGCCCACTGCCAATGGCATGAAGCGTATGTGTTAACGGGTGTAGCTTAGGTTCGGTGTCTCTGATCTACCACAAGCGCGTCATCCCAGGCACTAGTTTGCCATGTGCCAGGAATTGATCTACTGGCAATGCATACTCCTCTTGTAGCTGATCAAAAGGCATCAATGTGCTGTCCCTGAATAGATCTCCAATAGTGTCTACTCCAGCCTCCCTCCAGGTCTCAAGTCCAATCCTCCCAGCCAGCTCACAGAATGATGTGATGGCATTTATTCTCGCCGGGGAGTATGGTACCATGCATGGCATAAGGCGCAGCTCTCTACGGTAACTATTACAGGCTGTGTGCACTAAATTATTCCTCACGGGTGGGGTTTTTGCCTGTGGGAGTAGTACTTCACAAATCCATGCCTGCACTCCGGTCGCTGCCATCCCTCCCAGCTCATCAGTTTTTTGTCCTGCTAACCACCTTGCATGCCACTGTAGTTGAGCCACCACATAGTAATGCTCAAAGTTTGATACCCCTAAGCCGCTCTTATTCACAGGGAGTTGCAGTTTATGCAATGCCGCTTGCTGTCTGTCTTTATTCCATATGAAACCCCCCAGCACCACGTGCAGGCCGCAAAATATGGAGCGTGGGACATGGACGGGAAGACTGTGGAAGAAATACCATAGTCGAGGGAGTATAACCATTTTAGGAAGTGACACCCACCATTGCACTGTGAGTGGTAGGGTACTCCAGAATGCCATTTTCGGTCTGAGTGAGGAAATGGCCCTTGAGAGGTTACCATCGAGGGGATCCTGCATTGTATGATGGATACGAATACCCAGATATGGAAAGGTGCTGGGTTCCCAGCATAATAAGTGAGGTCCCACCGACAACTGCTGCTGAGGAAAATCTGCAGTAAGGGAAAAGACGCAAGACTTGGTCCAGCTACTAGTCCTGAAGCCTGTTAGTATGCCTCAAGAGTCTCTGCTATCTCAGACACCCCCATACAAATGTCTTGGATATATACAAGGCTTATAGGGACACTACATGCCCCACCCCGTGCCCTGCTGATGGAGCCACTGGGCTAAGGGCTCCATTGCCATGGCAAACAAGAGCGGCAATAGGGGACATCCTTGACAGGTTCCCCTGCTCACCGAAAAGGGGGGTGATGTGAGGTGGCCTATCCATAATCGGGCAGCAGACTCAGTGTAGAATAGCCTGATAAGTCTTTGTTGTCTCCCATCTATAACTAAAGGGGCCAGCACAGCAAACAGGTAATCCCAGTCTATAGTGTCAAATGCTTTTTTGAGGTCCAACACCAGACAGGCAGCATAAAGCTAGTGCGCTGGGGCCACCTTCATCAGCCTGTGTAGTTGCTGGATATTGAAGGCAGTCGACCTGCCAGGGATGAAGCCGTTTTAGTTCATGTGGACCAAGTGTGGCATATGCTCCAATAGGCGGGCTGCAATGACTTCACTAAGGATCTTGTCGTCCATCCCCAGCAATGACAATGTATGATAGGAGGACACCTCCAGGGGGTCTTTTTCAGGCTTGGGCAAGTGTACCAGTAGAGCCTCCCATAAGGACAGTGGAAGGCGACCCTCTGCAAGTGCAGCTTGGTTGAGTTTAATCAGTTTCTGAGCCAAAAGGGGTGCATAGCCTTGTAGAATTTGACAGGCAAACCATTGAGGCCTGGGGTTTTCTGTGTGGCAAGTCCACTACTGGTGGCCTGAACCTCCTGCAGAGCATTCGAATACTCTTTGTAGAGAATTCAGTGTGGGCAGCCCCAGTCCATGCAAGAAGTGTGTGATGGATGCTTGGCGATCGATCGGGGGGGAAATCATACAACCGTTGATAGTACATGGTGAACGCTTTGTGTATGTCCAACTGGCTAAGGAGTGTGTGCGTCAGAGACTCCCTAATCATGGATACAGGATGCACTGGGGTTGCACTACGTAGGAGCCACACCAGAAAATGGCCTGGCTTGTCTCCCTCCATGTGCATGTGCGCTTGATATGTCCTGAAGTCCAGGCAGCGCAGCTGCTCTACTAATTGCGCATGGTGCTCTCGAGCCGTAGCAAGCATGTGTTGCGCCTCAGGATCTGCCCAAGCTGACGTCTCTAGGAGCCCCAATGATGCCTCAGTTTGTATTAAGTCCCTATGTACGCCTGCGTTAGGCCCTCACCATCGCCCAATGCAGTGACCCCGGATCGCAACCTTCAATGCTTCCCATTCAACTAGTCTGGAGGAATCCATGCCCCAATTATCCTCGAAATTGTGCGCTAGCTCCTCCCTGGTCTCTTCCCTGAAAGCAGGCTCTTCTAACATAGCGGGCTGAAGCAGTCATGTGGGGATATGAGGCCGTGACATGCCCCACGTGCGATGTTTCTGAAGTGGGCTATGATTATAGAAAGTCTTTGCTAGGTACTCTGCATACAAAACCTGTCCCTGTATTGAGAAATGGCAAACAACGTAATCTAACCGTACATGAAGGTCGTGAGGGGTCGAATAATAGGAGTACTTCCTGGTCCACGGATGCAGTGTGCACCAACTATCATGAAGGGACCAATGGCTAAGCCACTGCACAAAGCAGGCAGCAGCTGAGACTACCTGGGAGGGTGGCAATGGGGATGTGAGTGGTCTAGATGAGGATCAGATAGACAGTTTAAATACCCTCCTACTATCCAGGGTATATGGGCCCATCGAGTGAGTGCAATGGAAAGACGCACTAGGAATGCTGGCTGTGCTGTGTTTGGTGCATAAATGCTACCTAGCAAAAGTGGTCGACCATTGAGTAGGCCCTCCACTAGAACAAAGTGGCCCTCAGAATCTATGTCCGCAGTAACACATCTGAAAGATACTCTAGGGGGAATCCAAACAAGCGCATCTCTTTCGAATCCTGAATAAGTAGTACAGAAACAGAGCCCTTGCCATCGCTTTTGCATGCAATGCTCCTCACCCTTTGCAATAAATGCGTTTCCTGGATCAACGCTATCTGCGCTCCTCGCTTCCTTATATATTGTTGTACTGCATGCCAATTACGCTGAGTCCTCCTACCACGGATGTTCCATGTTATCACTTATATCTTAGGGAAGTGGGGAGGTCGAGCCCGATAAGGGACAGGAGGTGACCCTGTAGGATCTTGGTGTATCATACGCACAGAAGACGTCTCATGTAGGTCAGAGTCCGAACCAATTGGTCCGTCCTGCTGGGAGTGATCTGGATGCATGAAACTGATAACTACCCTTGGAAATCCCATCTCAGGGCGGTCTCCAACATGGAAACTACCCAAACTGCTAACAAAACGTCCCATATCTGGGGTGCTCTTCAAATAAGTCAGTGTGGACTCCGTAGAGGGAGTGTGGTGGGGGGGGGGGGCACCTATGTGGTCACCTACTGCATGACCTCAGCTGTGCAAGATAGGAAAAGCTGGCTAAAAGGAAGGAGAAACATAGAACAATAAGTACCGACCCCGTCTACAAAGCATAAACAAATGATTTAACACATAATAGCCTTTGAAGCCGCGCTTGGTCTGTGAGCCTTCACCAACAACACAGCGTCATGTCTTGCTGTCCTGGACCTTCTAGCAGGCATCGGTGCATGAAGTGAGGCCCTAATATTTGCAACACCAGTCTCTGGTCTTAGTCACTCGTGTGAGCAACAGTCCTTGTCAGGAGCAGAGCTGTATCTAGATTATGTCGTCAGACAACTGTGGGGTGACTGATGGAAGGACTGTTGATGTCCAACTATCCTGAGACATATTGGAGCCTGACTCTGAGGGTGTCCCCCCCGTGGATTTCAATGAGGGGGATCTGCGACCTGCCACCATGAGGTGGCGGAAGATAGTGTCTGAGACTGATCCACTTGTGCCTGCTCCAGTGTGGGGGCTTTGGCAGACTGCATCTGCGGTCTCGATTTCGCATCTTGCTTCTCTGAGCTGGACGATCCACTGACTGCGACAGGCATCTGTATCGAATCAGCTTTATTCCACCCAGTCCCAGGCATCCGAGGGCTCAGTGAATAAGTAACTGGTATTGTTCGCTAACATCTTAAGCTTGGCGGGGAATAAGAGTGAATATTTCAGGCCAGCCTGGGGGAGCCTACGCTTCAGTCCCAGAAAAGCGTCTTGTTGCTGTACTAACAGCATATAATCCAGATAGAGGTACACCCTGGCATTCTCAAATTCAATAGGAGCGGATTTGCGGGTCGCCTGTAGTATGGCCTCTCTGTAATTCATCACACGTGCCACCACTGGCCGTGGAGGGACACCGGTCGGTGGCCTCTGGGCAGGAACCCGGTGAGCGAGCTCCAGCAAGAAATGCAGGGACAACTTAGCATGTGTTACAGTCCGGCGCAACCATTCCTCAAAAAACTACACAGGGTCTGACCCCTCTGCCCCCTCAGGAAATCCCACTATTCTGATGTTATTACAGTGGGCACGTCCTTCTGAGTCCTCTGCCTTGTGCTTCAGCTCTTAAGACTTTCACGGTCAGGGTTCGAACTTTAGTTATAAGTTCCGACATTCCAGGATGAAGATCCGCTATGGCACTTTCTGTGGTGTCAACTCTGGCAGATAATTTCCTTTGGTCATCCTGGAGTAAATCTATTTCAAATACTACTGCGTCAACCCTGCTGCACAGTTGCTGCTTAGTATCCACGATAGTGCGCAGTATTTGTCCTCTGCGTCAACGCAGGCGTGTCAGTAGGCCCAGTGACAGAGTTAGGGCAGTCTGTGGCTTGGCGCCCTGCCGACTGGGATCCTGTTCCGCTCACCAGAGAATGGGGAAAAGAGGTGGAAGTGTCTGGGGGCCGATAATGGTGAATAGTTGCACCGCTTGTTAGTCCTGGTTAAAGGAGTGTGTCTGTGTAGCTCAGTGAACCCACCAGTTCCCTAATCACTTTTGCCAGGCCAAGCAAGAGGGTGGTGTGAGTGGTCCGGCAAGGCCCCCCAATCTGCCAGGGAGAGGTTCACGCCAGGTACCCCACGTTCACTTCAGTCTAATGCACACTCCATCTGTGTTGCGTCGACCCCAGCCGCACCTGGTCCAAATCAAGATGGGACTCGCTCTCCCCATGGGTCCCGGAATTACGACTGCACGGGTGGCAAGAGCAGTTCGGTCACAGCACCGTGAGGCCTCTCTATTGGGGAAATAAGGAAATTCCGGGTCCCAGCACCTCTTGTTCTTTAGAAAGGCGAATCGTCGCCGCCCCAGGTCACAACTGGCAGTCGCAGGGGGGAGTGTGTTCCCTGTGCTGGCAGTAGGGGGGTGAGCTCTTCCGCTCTGGTGTGAACGGAGGCTTCAGTGGTAGGCACCTTCAGTTCTTATTGCTGCAGCAGGTGCATGTGGGCCCCCATGATGGACCGTATTGGTTGCTGGCCAGTAACGTGTGCTTTCTCACACATCCTGATGGAGTGAGTCCCCTCCCCCCTGGCAAGGATATGGTAGTCACATAGGGGTGGGGGTGCAGGCCACTCAGTGGAGCTCAATGTGTCAAGGAGACACTCCCCATCTCTACTTGCGTTCACCCCCATATTCCCGCAACAGGCTTTCCTCTAGCACGCCTCCACGCCATGCAGTGATGGGTGAATAAATCAGCAGCAATCCAGCCAGTTTGGCCTATGCTCCTCATCCGTAGATGCTGCATGCCCTTCCTCTTCATGCTTGTTTCCGTTCCAGGGAGGACCTGGCCTGGCAGTTCGGTCTGGACTGTTCCCATGGGGCACAGGGTCAAGACTGATTTGCATATGGCTGGGTCGGCATTCCGTCCATCATTTGTTTGCTGTAACACTTTTCGCCCTAAGTGGGATAGGTATGCCCAGACGTGGGTCCCTTGCTCACTATGCCACTGGATTCAAGCTAGCCTGCCTGAAGAAGGGTGACATACCCTGAAACCGGTCCCAGGATGCTTGTTTCCGGTCCAGGGAGGACCTGGCCTGGCAGTTTGGTCTGCACTGATTTGCATATGGCTGGGTCCAAACTGGGGTGGCGTAGTGGGCGAAAGAACGATGGATTTAACCCAGATCTTTTGACTGGGGGAGAATGTTTGCATTGTCGGCATTCCGTCCATCATTTGTTTGCTGTAACACTTTTCGCCCTAAGTGGGATGGGTATGCCCAGACGTGGGTCCCTTGCTCACTGTGCCACTGGATTCAAGCTAGCCTGGCTGAAGAAGGGTGACATACCCTGAAACCGGTCCCAGGATGCTTGTTTCCGGTCCAGGGAGGACCTGGCCTGGCAGTTCGGTCTGGACTGTTCCCATGGGGAACAGGGTCAAGACTGATTTGCATATGGCTGGGTCCAAACTGGGGTGGCTTAGTGGACGAAAGAACGATGGATTTAACCCAGATCTTTTGACTGGGGGAGAATGTTTGCATTGTCGGCATTCCATCCATCATTTGTTTGCTGTAACACTTTTCGCCCTAAGTGGGATGGGTATGCCCAGACGTGGGTCCCCTGCTCACTGTGCCACTGGTTTCAAGCTAGCCTGGCTGAAGAAGGGTGACATACCCTGAAACCGGTCCCAGGATGCTTGTTTCCGGTCCAGGGAGGACCTGGCCTGGCAGTTCGGTCTGGACTGTTCCCATGGGGCACAGGGTCAAGACTGATTTGCATATGACTGGGCCCAAACTGGGGTGGCGTAGTGGGCGAAAGAACAATGGATTTAACCCAGATCTTTTGACTGGGGGAGAATGTTTGCATTGTCGGCATTCCGTCCATTTGTTTGCTGTAACACTTTTCGCCCTAAGTGGGATGGGTATGCCCAGACGTGGGTCCCTTGCTCACTGTGCCACTGCATTCAAGCTAACCTGGCTGAAGAAGGGTGACATAACCTGAAACCGGTCCCAGGATGCTTGTTTCCGGTCCAGGGAGGACCTGGCCTGGCAGTTCGGTCTGGACTGTTCCCATGGGGCACAGGGTCAAGACTGATTTGCATATGGCTGGGTCCAAACTGGGGTGGCGTAGTTGGCGAACGAACGATGGATTTAACCCAGATCTTTTGACTGGGGGAGAATGTTTGCATTGTCGGCATTCCATCCATCATTTGTTTGCTGTAACACTTCCTCCTCAATGGGGAGCTCACAGGAGCAGTGCCCATCCAGGCGCCCGGCTGTGTCCGTCCATACGGGAGCTCGGGCCTAGTGCGAACTCTCCCTCAGTAATACCCGGCTTAGCAGGGAACCCCCTAGCAGGCACTCTATTGCCCCCCAAGTCCCCTCACAGTCGGATTCATCTCCTCCGGGCCACTCCCATCAAGAGGAGACCAGGTCGCTCCGAGCCGTGTGGTGTCGGCCCAAGCCCTGCAGTCGTCCACACGGGGGGGAAGGCTGTAGTGGGTCTTAGTGTGGTCGGGACCGAAGGTCGGGTTCCAAAACTCCGATCAATTAATGCTGCCTCACCTCCGGGTCACATCACTACATATTCCTGGGCAGCTGTGACATGGAGGGCGGCGATGCCAGACAGATCGTGGGTCAGCAGTATGGAATGGGTTCAATGCACGTCTGCCATCATGCACGGACTATGACTTATAAACATGCTAAGTATAGCATAATATATATACATTTCCTATAAGTATTATACCAACTCAGAGTTTGAAGTGCTGCTGTACTTGAAGTGATTTTTTAAAAATTATATATATATATATATGATTTTTTTATTTATTAAAACATTTTATTTCTATCTTTTCCTCAATATCTGAACAATGAAGAACTTGTAGATAAATAGCTATGATAATATTTACATATTGTGATGGATGAATAAAACAGGGATCGATTGGCATCTAATCAAATAACTTATATGAAAACTATGCAGTGACCTATAAACATGTTAAGCATAGAATATATGTATGCATATATATTTAGCTATAAGCAATATATAAATTTCTTAAGCAGACCTAAAGAATATATATTTAAAACCATAGTTATTATACATATTTGTACAAAGAAATACACATACCTAGATGCATACATATAATCAAGTTATAAATGTTTACAGACACAGGGATGTGCTGTGCATTAAGTTTGAGTATGGTGGTTATGTAGGAAAGAACCAACTCTTGAGCAGTCTTCTGAAGGTAAGATAGTTGTCCTTGGATCTTATGTTTGGGGTAATGAATTCCATAGTTTGGCTGCTTGAACAAAGAAAGATCTACCACCTATATTTTTAGGTCGAGCCTAGCGCAGCGCGCATGCGCTACTCTATGGGAGGCTTCTTGTGAGCACTCCAAACTTCTCCGTGTATCTAGGACTTCCCCAATGCATTAGGTTGGTTGTTGCCCGTGTCATTTATTTTTCGTAGCCTGCAAATGGCTAAAGGTGGCGCATGTCCCACCTCTTTATCAAATGTTCACTCCCACACCGTTTTGCTTGCGGGAGCTAGCAGCGGCGCGCAGGGTGGCAGCTGCATTCCTTGCAGTGCGTGTGCACCACTCGCGGTCATTCCTTGCAGTGCGCGTGCACCACTCGCGGTCTTCTTGTTTTTCTCACGATGCTGTGCTGCCGTTGTATTTTTATTTTTAAAGCGCTCCTTTACCTCCCGGTCGAGTTTGCGCTATATAAAAACTGCAACAAGATTAGGCAGTTATATTTTTACTTCATGACGCCTTGTTGGGGAGATGGAGGTATCTGCGGCATAGGGCCCGATGGGCAGCAGGCGGTACTGCTGTGCGGTCTGTCACACAGGAGCGCTCTGCCACGCCCACAATTATTCGACTCACTTGTTCTCAAATCAATATTGATACAGTAAGTAAAAATGTATTACAGTTAAAAAAACATAAATATTACGGTAAAAGTTCAAATACAAGACAATTTAAAGCAATCGGAGGCAGTGTTTATCATTCCGCGGATACATCCCGCCAGAAAGATCAAATGCAGTGCAGATAAAAATAACAATAAATTAAGAAGTCTAAACATTTATCACATGGATTCACCTAGATCTTCCAAACTTTGCTCGCAGATTCTAACAAAGATTCCTACCGCGAGGCAAGCTGTCCTTTCACCCACCCGTATGGGTCTCTCTCGGCGCTTTCTAGCATGACATTGTTTGAAATTGAATATTTGCTGGTTATGTCCTAGTCGGCGAACACATGCAAACTTTGACACTGGGAATGGAATATGGTATTATACATTAGAAAGTCATTACAAGAATGTTTGAAAAAGTAAAGTTAATAACAAAAATTAACAAATAAAAAAAAATTAACAAACAACTTCAATGCAAACATTGTATTGCACTGCGGAGAAAGGTTCTAATATGTGCTGTTGGGTGATGCTCGGTCCCCGGGCAGTGCCTGCAGTGTGGGTAAGAAATACATCTTATTTCCCAACAGCCACACCAGCAAGAAAGCCACCTGGTTCACCAAAGACCTCCAGGCCTCCAAACGAACATGCCGAAAACTGGAGAAGATCTGGCTCCACGAACGGACAGCGGACAGCTACGCCGCCCACAAGAGCGCCACCCGCAGTCACCATCACCTCATCAGATCCGCCAAAAGGGCCTCACTCAAAGACCGCCTAGACAACAACGCACACAACAGCAAAGAGCTCTTCAACATCGTGAAGGAACTCTCCAACCCCAGCTCCAACACCAACGACATCCAGCCGTCGCGAGACCTGTGCGACTCACTGGCCACCTTCTTCCACCGCAAAATCGCCGACATCCACGACAGCTTCAACACCACGACCGCCCAGGCAACCACCGAGACCACTGCCCCCACAACCACCAACCGCCTGCTCTCCTGGACCAACATCAACGACGAGGACACCAGCGAGATCATGAACACCATCCACTCCGGTTCACCGCTAGACCCGTGCCCTCACCACATCTTCAACAAAGCCAGTACAGCCATCGCGCCCCATCTCCGGAAAATAATCAACATCTCCTTCGAGACAGCAACCTTCCCGGAAAGCTGGAAGCACGCCGAGATCACCGCCTTACTCAAGAAACCCAAGGCAGACCCCAAGGACCTCAAGAACTTCCGACCCATCTCTCTGCTCCCGTTCCCCGCGAAGGTCACCGAGAAAATCGTCAACAAACAACTGACCCGCTACCTCGAGGAGAACAACATCCTGGACCCTTCCCAGTCCGGCTTCCGCAGCAACCACAGCACCGAAACCGCCCTCATCGCCGCCACCGATGACATCAGGACCCTGCTAGACAACGGAGAAACAGCAGCCCTCATCCTCCTGGACCTATCAGCCGCCTTCGACGCGGTCTGCCTCCACACACTACGAACACGCCTTCACGACGCCGGGATCCAAGAGAAGGCCCTGGACTGGACCACATCCTTCCTTTCCGGCAGAACACAAAGCGTCCGCCTCGCCCCCTTCCGATCCAAGGCCACCAAGATCATCTGCGGCGTACCCCAAGGCTCCTCCCTCAGCCCAACGCTGTTCAACATCTACATGGCACCCCTCGCCCACGTCGCCCGACAGCACAACCTCAACATCATCTCCTACGCCGACGACACCCAGCTGATCCTCTCCCTCACCAAAGACCCTCACACCGCCAAAGCCCACCTCCACGAAGGAATGAAGGCCGTCGCCGAATGGATGAGGACCAGCCGCCTGAAGCTGAACTCGGACAAGACGGAGGTCCTCATCCTTGGTTCCAACCCTTCAGCCTGGGACGACTCCTGGTGGCCAACATCACTGGGAACAGCTCCGCCACCCACCGACCACGTACGCAACCTAGGGGTCATCCTCGACCCCACCCTCTCCATGACTAAGCAGGTCAACGCCGTTTCCTCATCCTGCTTCAACATCCTCCGAATGCTCCGCAGGATCTTCAAGTGGATCCCCACCGAAACAAGAAAACAGTCACACAGGCCCTCGTCACCAGCAGGCTGGACTACGGAAACGCCCTCTACGCAGGAACGACGGCTAAGCTCCTGAGACGGCTGCAACGCATCCAGAACGCCTCTGCACGTCTTATCCTCGACATCCCCCGACGCAGCCACATCACACCCCACCTGAGAGACCTGCACTGGCTCCCTGTCAACAAGAGGATAACCTTCAAGCTCCTCACCCACGCACACAAAGCACTCCACAACTCCGGACCAGCCTACCTCAACAGACGACTCAGCTTCTACACCCCCACCCACCAGCTCCGCTCGACCAGCCTCGCCCTCGCCACAGTCCCCCGCATCCGGAAAACGACCGCCGGCGGCAGATCCTTCTCCCACCTCGCCGCCAAGACCTGGAACACCCTCCCCACCAACCTCCGACAGACCCAAGACCTACTGGCCTTCAGAAGACTCCTCAAGACCTGGCTCTTCGATCAGTAGCAGCACCACCCCCCTCTTCCCCCAGCGCCTTGAGGCCCTCGCGGGTATGTAGTGCGCTTTATAAGTGACATGATTGATTGATTGATTGATTGATTGACTGATGCCGCGTACATGTCAGCTGCATGGCCATTAAATAGACACATCTAAGAAGAAAGGGTTAAAAAGCATAGCTGCGGCAGATTAAAAAGCCATGGTGGTGCAACCTGTGTCTCTCGGGCAACAACTGCAGTGTGTGGGGTGTTGCCACCAGCTGGACAGGTCCACAGTTTCACCGTAGCAGGGTATGCAGTGACACCAGGGCAGTGTCTGCGGTGTCAATGGCCAGCGTCAGCGGCGTCATCCGTGCAGTTACACCCCATAGAGTCTGAAGTGTCCCCTGTGCAGTGCTTGCAGTGTTACCCGTGTAACGTCTGTAGTACGCAAGCAGTGCCTGCAGTGTCACCGGACAGCTCCGGCAGTGCCGTCTGTGGAGTCTCTGCAGTGCCGCACTTGCGATGCCTGTAGTGTCACCTGAACGGTCTCTGCAGTGTCGCCCGTGCAATGTCTTAGAGGGAAACCCAAACGGTGCCTGCAGTGTCACTAGACAGCGCCTGCAATGCCACTATATGTACCCTTGCGGTGCCTGCAGAGTCACTGGAAAGCGTCTGCAGTGCCACGCTAGGTACCCTTGCGGTGCTTGCAGTGACAGCATCTGCAGTGCCTGCAGAGTCACCTGGACAGCGTCTGCAGTGTCACTAATAGGTAGGTACTCTTGCGGTGCCTGCAGTGTCACTGGACAGCGTTTGCAGTGCTGCTATAGGTACCATTGCGGTGCCTGCAGTGACAGCGTTTGCAGTGCCTGCAGTGTCACTGGAAAGTGTCTGCAGTAGTGCCGCTATTGGTACCCTTGCGATGCCTGCAATGACAACGTTTGCGGTGCCTGCAGTGTCACTGGACAGCCTCTGCAGCGACATCGTTGCAGTGCATCCGGCTCGGTGTCAGCATCAGAGAGGTGAGCCTCGCCAGGCCCCATTTCATAGAAACTTTACTCCTTCATACGGCGTGCTTGAAATCCAGTAGATTCTTGAAAACACCTCATAGAATAAAATGCAAAGCACCCTAAACAAAGGCCTCTTGATTCTTTTACGAAACCCGGCGTTCCAAATACGATAAAGTATAGCTGTAGTAAAATCTGTGGTGTAGTGCCGTCAGAAAAGCGATTGCGCGCCTTAATAAACGGGCAGTTTAGTGGGCGCCATATTGTGGAAGTCACTTCCTGCGTGCATAGCTCTTGCCGTAGCGTTATCACACTGGTTCAGATGTGGTAGTTCCACAGAACGTGCTCCCTATCAAAATCTAGCAAGTCGAGGGTTCGAATCTTTCCACGGTGGACTGGCCCTACCGTTCATGCTTCCAGCTCTGTAAAATGATTTACTGCATGTTGTTGCAGGTGACCTACTCTGTTTTTCACACTCTGGCTATCTGGGCTTGGTTTAAGGCACCTGTATTTACAAAACACGACACGTGGGAGTGTACTAAGGCCTCGGATGGCTTACATTAATGCATTACTTTCTTTTGACAGCGGTATAAAAATCTGGCATTCCTTCTATTTTATCGTTTTAAACTATTCGGCATAAGCAACATAAGCGCCGAAGGGCAGTGCGCTGCCATGGGTCTTCTCTTGTGAGGAAAGGTGGTGGGTGGTGCTAGTGCGCAGACACCTGGGAGGCAGCCGCATGGTGCACTGTGTTCATATCCTACTCACAAGAGGTTAAAACGAACGTGGATATTTCCGAGCTGAGCTGCATATGCTGACCCCGCCCCTGCTGTCCACAATTACAAAAAATACTCATGCGGAATTTCACCTGTCAGACAAAGTACCCTAAACTTATGCATTGAGACTGAACACTGCATTCGATGTCTGCTTGCCCCTCATGGTGGCGTTTCCGGGTAGAGACTGAATCAGATTAAGGCCTGTCTTCTCTGATTGGTCGATTACCAGCAGTGCTTAATTTGTAACTGAATAAGTGTAGAGGCCCAAGGCTTTGCTCAGAAGCCTTCGCCCAGCGCACCTGAAGGTCGTGGCTGCCAAATACCAAGGCTTCTTAGTACTGATTCTACCTAAAGCCTCTTTTCAATCACTCATTCAAACAGCATCTGTAAAGCGCCACACTGTCACCCCTAGGGGGACCTGGGCGCTGTGTCTTTTATGCTTCACCGGATACTCTTTGCCCCTTTACCTCACTCTTGCTGGTTGTTTTTGCAGACACTGTAGGGGGAGGAGATAGGGAGACAGGCAGAGAGAGGCCACAGACATGGCTCCCGCATCCTCCAGGGTGCTCCCGGCAGACTGTTCCATACATGTTAGTGCTCCATGTCTGTGACCGCATCGCTTCTGTGTTTGTCTCTGCCTGTAACTGCTTCCAGTCTGTAACTGCCCCTGCCTGCGATTGTTCGTTGACTGTAACTGGTCTCCAGCTGTGTGTGCGCTCTGTAACTGCTGCACACATGAGCCTGCGAATGCTTCCTGTCTGACTGTTTCTTGTCTGGGCCTGGTCCCCATCCCTGTGTGGGATTCTTTCATGTGTGTGCCTGGGCCCTACCTGCGACTGCATCTTGTCTGTGATTCTTCCATGTGCCTCATACCCTCCCGCGGTGTCATCCTGTTAGTAACTGCTCCCGAGTTGTGACTGCTCCCTACTTGCGAGAGACTGCCCCCTAGCTGTGGCAGCTGTATGTCTGTAACGCTCCTACCCCGTTACTGCTCTGACTGCGACCCCTCCCTTTGCCCCTAAGTACTCCCTGTTAGTGACTGCTCCCTATCAGGCAGTGGCTGTTTCTTTTGATTGTTCCCTGCTTGTGTGTGCTCCTCTTCCCTCTCATAGCGTGCTCCCTGTGTAAGTGCGTCCTGGCTCTGACTACCTCACAGTGACTGTCGCCTGCTTAGCTCGGATTGTGACTTTTCTTGCCTGAACAACCCTCCTGCATCTGCCCCTCTTCTAGAGCCTGCTGCCTGCGTAACCCTCAAGCCCGGAGCATAAGACGCCTTCACGCTCAGAGCCTTCTGCCTGCGGGACCCTCACTCCCAGAAACTGCTTGCTGCCTGCGGCGCCCTCTCAACCTCACGCCCTGTATTTTGCACTTGCCCAAGCTCACACGTGCTTATGTTGCTCGCCCGCCCCAAGGGCGAGACCTATTGGCTATGCCAATGCTTGTTTTCTTGTATGGTGGTGTTTTGAGACGAGGTGCCAATCATAAGTGGAGGTTCCTTTGTTGAATGTTCCATGTATTGCTTTGTGGGTGATACAAAGCAGCTTGAAGGTAGATCTTCTGGCAATTGGTAACAAACATAGGCCCCTCAAGGCAGGAGAGATGTGAGCTTGTGACTTTACATGTAGGAGTAGTCTGGCAGCAGAGTTCTGAATCCGTTGTCGTCTTTTCATAGTTGATAAAGATGAACCATGGTAGAGGTTATTGGCATAATCAAGTTTAGACTGTACTAGAGAGATCGTAGCCTGGACCTTGTGTAGAAATCCCAGTTCAGGGGAAGATGCGTTGCAAAGTTTTTATGTTAATGAAGCTGATCGTGCTAAATTGTCCACTTGGGCATCCATTGATAACTTGTAGTCCATGGTAATTCCAAGGTTTCTTACTTCCTTAGATACTTTAGGAGGTGTTTTCAGATCGTTAGGCTAGACGCAGAGCGGGTCATAATTTTTCCAAGCGCCACATGCGAGAAATACTGTTTTGGAAGCATTCAAAGTGAGATGGCTCCATGCCATCCACTGATCAATGGCTCTGAGGCAATTTAAGATTTGTGAGTTTCCAATGTCTTTGGGGCTGTCCAGTTTAAGGAGTATTTGTGTGTGTCATCTGAATAGTTATAGAATGCGAGGTGAATTGCATTGATCATTGCCGGTAATGAGTTAATGTAGATGTTGAAAAGCATGGGTGACACCCCTGCTTTTGTGAAGTATGGTTTGGATGAGAAATGGGGAGAATGGATGACAATTGAAGGTAGGATGTGATCCAGCGAGAGCAGTCCCCTCTATGCCGGCTTTGTAGAGGCTTTGCATTAGAGTGTCATGGTTAACTGTGTTGAAGGCTGCTGAGAGGTCCAAGAGAAGTAGTGCACCAACCCCGTTACAGTCTACTGAGTTTTTAAGGTCATCCCAGATGGCGATGAGGGCAGATTCTGTGCCTCTTCCTAGGCAGAATCCTGTTTGGTAGTCTGAATGTACGGAGTTATCTTAAATGAATTGTGACATCTGGGCGAATGCTGTTCTTTCTATCAGTTTGCTCAGGAAAGGTACATTAGTAATTGGTCTGTAGTTGTTGGGGTCATGCGGGGCCAGGTTAGTTTTCTTCAATAATGGGTTTATGTATGCCTGTTTTAGGTCTGCTAGAAAGATTCCCGTAGCTAAAGAATTATTGGTGATTCTTCATACTGGTGTGGCAGCAGAGGTAGTTAAAAGAATGTTCTTGAAGATTTGTTGCAGGTAAGGGTCAGAAGGGCTGCCGGCTGGCCTGCTTGCCTTGACCAGATTCATAAAGTCACTTTGTGATATTTGTTTGAAGAAATGCAGAGGCTGGGTTAGCCTACTCTTGGAGGGGATTTTTGGAAAGAGGCTGGTGGTTTTCCTTTGTTTTAAATAGGAGTCCAACATGTCTGCTTTGGTGGTGTAATGATTTGCCAGTTTGATAGTGAATTTTTGAGTGATGGGATGAGTTTCTTCCTGGGCATTTCGGTTTACGAAATTCAGTGAAAATTTTATAAAATTCTTTATTTGCACATTTAGCATTTTGAATTCTGTCTGAAAAGTACCTTTTATCGCTTTTTTATGGTTGACTCATATATTCTGTTTAGTTTGCATAGGTGAAGTTTGTCTTGATTGCTGTTTGTTTTGAGCCAGGTGCGTTGCAGCTTTCTAATCAGTTATTTTATCTTTTTTAGTCCTAAATTTGTCCAAGGTGCCGGATTTCTTTTGTCCTGTTTTGTTGTTCTTAGTGGTAATAGAATATCAAAAGCTTCTTGTAACCACTCAAAGATCTTGAATGGAATTTATTGTGTCTAGATCTGTGTTGGATGTTAGTCGTGTTGCTAAGTATTCAAAACTAAGTTTGTTCCACCACCGATAGGTCGTTGCATGTAAGGTGGTCTTAGGTGTGTTGATTTGTGGTGTTTTATATTCGAAAGCTACCAAATGTTAATCGTTTGAAAGGTAACTAGTTCTGGATTCGCAAAAAATGACATCAAGGATGTGTCCAGCGATGTGTGTGGGTTTGTGTATGATCTGATGTAGGTTCAGTGTGACTAGGCCAGTGATGATAGTCTTTAGATGGGGCATATTGGGTTTGTCAAACCAAATGTTTTAGTCAACAGGAATGCATAGAATGGAGTGAAGTGTTATAAGGTTTGAAACTATGTCTAGAAATGTAGCCGGGGCTGTTACATTGCCAGGTTGCGGTCTGTAGAGGAGGAAGTTACAGGGGTAAGTTGATGTAGGATTGCATCTTCTGATGAGGGCCTCATAACCTTGTATGGAAATGTCAGCTTTGGTGACATTTATTGTTTGCTTGAATAGAACGGATAGTCCACCTCCTTTTTTGCCTATAAAATTTTGTATGATAGTTTGATAGCCTGAAGGAATAGCTTCATGTAACACTGGGGCCATGCCATCTCCCAACCATGATTTAGTTATGAAGAGTAAGTCAGGTTGTGTGTCAGTGAGTTGGTAGTAGATGTGGTGCTTGTTTTTAGAGAGTGATTGAGCATTTATTAGTAAGCAAATTAGAGATTGTTTTGGTAGCTGTGTGATTTTGTTGTCTAGAAGAATGAGCAGTATTTTGTGAACTAGTACCAGATGTGTCATTAGTACTGGTATTAACTGTATGCGGGTCGCAAAAGTGTTGTTTTTCTACATCATGTTTC
This sequence comes from Calotriton arnoldi, assembly GCA_963921515.1. Taxonomy (NCBI): domain Eukaryota; kingdom Metazoa; phylum Chordata; class Amphibia; order Caudata; family Salamandridae; genus Calotriton; species Calotriton arnoldi. The sequence goes on along the minus strand of CAWUFW010001109.1, from coordinate 1,655,167 downwards.
TCACCCAGCAGACTTAGAAGGCACTTTGTTGGGTCTGCATGTGTAGGTGGGGGATATGGAGGTTGAGAGGGATTTGGTGAGCTGTGTTGTTTTTGTACAGTAGCCTTGTTGTGTGATAGACATGAAGTTGTGAAGAGTGGCATGTTGTTTTTTGTTTGCATCTGTGTAGGGTGGAGGATGTATGGGCTACGGGTGGTGGAGCATAGGGTAATTTTTAAGGTTTTAAATTGTGCAATGGATGAGAGGCAGGTGAATGTGTATTGTGTCAGAGTATTTGTAGTGGATGTATGTTTGTAATTTGTTACAGAATGTATTGTGAAATTGTGAGATTTTGTTGTGCTGGTGTATGTGTTATGTTTTGTTTTTGTGGAGTAGTGAGAGGAGATAACTATGTAGTGGTGATGAGGGCCTCATAACCTTGTATGGAAATGTCAGCTTTGGTGACATTTATTGTTTGCTTGAATAGAACAGATAGTCCACCTCCTTTTTTGCCTATAAAACTTTGTATGATAGTTTGATAGGCTGGAGGAATAGCTTCATGCAACACTGGGGCCATGCCTTCTCCCAACCATGATTTAGTTATGAAAAGTAAGTCAGGTTGTGTGTCAGTGAGTTGGTCGTAGATGTGGTGCTTGTTTTTAGAGAGTGCTTGAGCATTTATTAGTAAGCAAATTAGAGATTGTGTTTTGGTAGCTGTGTGATTTTGTTGTCTAGAAGAATGAGCAGTATTTTGTGAACCAGTATCAGATGTATCATTAGTACTGGTATTAACTGCATGCGGGTCGCAATAGTGTTGTTTTTCTACATCATGTTTCTCACCCAGCAGACTTAGAAGGCACTTTGTTGGGTCTGCATGTGTAGGTGGGGGATATGGAGATTGACAGTGATTTGGTGAGCTGTGTTGTTTTTGTACAGTAGCCTTGTTGTGTGATAGACATGGAGATGTGAAGTTGTGAAGAGTGGCATGTTTGTTTTGTTTGCATCTGTGTAGGGTGGAGGATATATGGGCTGTGGGTGGTGGAGCATAGGGTAATTTTTAAGGCTCTAAATTGTGCAATGGATGAGAGGCAGGTGAATGTGAGTTGTGTCAGAGTATTTGTAGTGGATCTATGTTTGTAATTTGTTACAGAATGTATTGTGAAATTGTGTGAGTGCGTGAGATTTTGTTGTGCTGGTGTATGTGTTATGTTTTGTTTTTGTGGAGTAGTGAGAGGAGATAACTATGTAGTGGTGTTCTGAGAAGGATTTGTATGTAAAGTTTTGCTGGTGAGTGAAAGGTGAATGGTAAAAGGGGTGGTGATATGTTTTGGAAAGGAGAGTATGTGGTGGGTGAGAGGGGATGGACAATAGTTATGAGTGTTTGTGTTAGACTTGATAGCTGGAAGAGGTAATATGTGTGGTGGGGTGGAGTGTAAGAATTGTTTGGTTGTGTGTTTTTGGTAGAAAGAGGAGGAGCATGTTGGTGGATGAAATGATTAAGGGCGGAGCATAGGTTTGATGGCGCAGGAAGGGGTCTTTAAGGAGCGGGTAGAGCTGATATTTTGTATGAACCGGGAGTATGTGTCTAGATGGATTAAAGGTATGTATAGTGTGACTTTGTGTTGTGTTGGTGATGTGTGGATTTGTTAGTGGTATAGGACTGAGTGGTGTTTTATGTGAGAGTGACGGTGCCATTGTGTGGTAGTTGCGGTAGAAGGATGAATAGGTGTGGAATACTGAGATATATTGTGATATGAGAAAGGAAAGATTAGGGATGAATTTTCAGGGAATGATTGCCAATTAAATGAAATGTTTGATCTTCTTCTTACCCCCTCAATAATGTATGATACTGGGGCGTGGCCTGCAGCCGAGGAAAATGGCCGCATACTGAGCGAGCTGCGACAGCAGATAGGGTAAAACCACCCCAAATCCGTCATAATCCGGCCATAGGGTAACGCAGACAGCGGAGCTGACCGGCGGTGAGCCGCTCGCAGGTGTAATCGCGGCGGCAGCAGGGACGAGGGAGGCTTCCAGGCCCGGTGGGGCGAAACTCGGGACTCAGCGCCCGTGCGGGCGAAATGGCGCCGATGGCGTACGAGCGCTCGGCCTAAAGCGGAAGGTCCCGAGACGCGTGCAGGAGCCGGACTTGAGGGCGAGAGGTGCTCGGACTGTAGCGGAGCCCGGGAGTGGTGCGCATACAGCGGCTGAGAGGCGGCCTGAGGAGACCGGCGGTCGATACAGAGGTGGGTGCGGAGGTGCCCTGCGAGCGTCGCTTGGCCAGCCTGGGGCCCGGTGGTGAGCTTGCAGCGCAGGCACACAGAAGCCACGAGCGGAACCGCTGTCGCGGCGGAGAGCCGTGTTGGGCGTGCGCTACTGACAGTGCGGAGCTCCGGAGGCCGGGGAGGCGGCGCAGAGAGCCCGAGATCTGGGGACTTGGCCGCACTGGTGGGGCCCGCGGAAGCGAGCAGGGCCTGCTGAGCGTTGCTGCCTCCCACCGGAGCGCCGCGAGTGGATAACTCCGGGGTCTGTGGCTACTCCATTGTGGTGGGAGGCCTGGACCAGTACTGAGTGGCCTGAGAGGTGCTGGGGGTGAGAACTCGTCTGCCTGCCCCTGGAGACCTGCTGCGTGGCCGTCGGCGGTAGGGCCTGCTGAGCAAGGGTGTGCGGTGGTGTCCCCACGGCTGAAGTGGCGGAGGACCGGGGGTGGACTGGACGGTTCCTCCGGCCTGCGGTTGGACGATTGCGACAGAGACAGGGGGCCCGACGTGTGAGCCCTCCCACCACGGCCTCATCTACGGCAATGGGTCGGCATAAGCCGCCCCTTCCGAACCAAGCCAACCAGATCGACAAGTACACGGTGGCTATGGGGAAGGGAGAGGGCCTCCGCGATGGGGGACAACAGGGTGACGAGCGCGGACGGAGGATCGGACCCGTCACTCAGAGACATAATGCAGGCCATCAAAGACATGCGTGGCACAATGGAGCCCAAACTGGACTCGGTCACAGAAGAGGTTAACCTCCTCCGGGCTGACTTTCGGAATATGTCGGGCAGGGTGGCCGAGACGGAGAGTGGCATTGGGAATTTACAGGCCAGAACGAAGAAGCTTGAGGAGCAGGTCGCCACGCTGGTGAGGGCCCAGGGTGACGTCGTAGCCCGCCTGGAGGATCAGGAAGGCCGGGCGCGACGCAACAACGTCCGCATCGTAGGGGTGCCGGAGGGATTGGAAGGGCCGTCCATGGATTGTTTTGTTGAGGAACTGATACTGCAACACCTTAAGCCCAAGCGTCTCTCAAAATTTTTCTCGGTTGAAAGGGCCCATCGCGCAATGGGGGGGAGGCCCAAGCCTGGGGCCCCTCCGCGCACCATCATTGCCCGGTTCCTGAACTACCGGGACCGGGATGCCATCCTGCAGGCCTCACGTACCACCGGGGACCTAAGACTGGAGAACGCAACGATCCGTTTTTTCCCGGACTTCACTCTACAGGTCCAGCGCCAGCGCAGGTCCTTTGAGGGCGTCAAGCGAGCCCTTAGGGACCAGGGTGTGCGGTACATGATGCTCTTTCCAGCACGGCTCAAGATCCTGGATGGGGAAAAGGTGTACTTTTTCGATTCTCCGGCGGAGGCGAGCGACTGGATAGAGGGATGGCGGACCGTGGGCCGCCAGGGTGTAGCACGGCGCCGGACCTCCAACGACACCTCTCGTGAGGCCGGGAGGGATATAGCACCAGCCCGAGGGAGTCAGGAGCGTGAACGTCCACCACCGGAGGACTGATGGGGACACAGGCCGCATCGAGGGCTACACATGGGGGAGGCGGGCAAAGGCACGCGCCTTTTGGGCCCTGCTGGGCTGGGGGCCACTAGTCATGCTGCACAAACATTTTGAACATCTCCGAGACTGTAGGTGACCGCGCTGGCTGACGTGGATTGCTCGTCCACAGGGCTCTAGGCGTTGGCCCGATGGGGTTTGGGGGAGGGGGGGGGGGGAGGGTGGGTGCTAATTTCTTGCTTAAGGGGTGGAAATCCGACAGTCAGTTGTGCCAGTTTCTGAGAGTTGTGGGCTTACGTTCCCTCAGTTAGTTGAAATGGGATTATTTGGGCGACAGGCACTCTGCAAGTTTTTAAGGTGGGGGTTGGGGGCCCACTTAGCAGGGAGGCAGGGAGGGGGGCAGACTGGGGGGTGGGATGGGGTTGATGGGAAGTTTAAGTTTAGCTCATGTCAATATATCTATTTTAATGCTGTTGTATTGTGGGGGCACTACGCATTGGCAGGGTGGAAATCCGTTGAGGATGTGGATTCACAGTGGGGATGGGGGATCAGGCTAAGATTAAAATATGGACATGGAATGTCAATGGGATGGGCAACAAGATCAAGAGAACTCTAGTACTACAGCACCTGAAACGCCATTCTCCAGATGTGGTGCTCTTGCAGGAAACCCACCTCCAGGGTAATAATTGCAGGGCCTTAGATAGGTTCGGGTACAAGATGGTAGCCCACTCCGGATTCACGTCCGGCTCGAGGGGGGTGGGAATATTGGTCCGTAGGAGTTTGCCAATAACTGTATTAAATTCCTGGACGGAGGACGCTGGGTGCTTCGTGGCGGTGGCGGTGAGATGGGAAGGGCGTACGGTGCTCCTGTGCTTATGTTACATCCCGCCCAGCCTGCATGCTACACTTTACAAGAAACTGGGGACACATTTGGCGAACCTCCCCAACGGCACTCTGGTCCTGGGGGGTGACACCAACGCGGTAATGGACGTCGAACTAGACCGGTCAGGCGACAGACGGGCCAGCGGAGGGGAGACGGGCCTGCGGGGCTTCACGGACGCAATGGGTCTCTGCGACATATGGCGAACACGGTTCCCAGCCCGCAGACTCTACACCTTTTATTCGGCCAGACATGGCTCCTTCTCGAGGTTGGACTATATTTTCACGCGGGGGATCAGTTGGGTGATTTTGTAGACCCGAGTATTATGGCGCGAGGCATATCGGACCACTCTCCGGTGGGTGTTATCCTTCGGGGGACGGTGGTAGACATGGCCGCATTCCCGCGAATAGATCCGTGGCGGTTAACTGACACTTCGATTACTGATAAGCTTCGGAGGGCTCCGAGAATTATTTCTCCGACAATCAGGGGTCGGTTACCTCCCAGCTAACGTTGTGGGAGGCGTACAAGGCGGTCCTGAGGGGACAGGCCCAGGCTTTGATCGGTGCCCAGAAGAAAGAGGAATCACTGCAGATTCAACAGTTGGAGCGCGAAATCGAGTCTCTGGAGCGAGAGGCCAGTGCGTCGCCCTCGCCGGAGCGCAATCATGCTTTGGCCATGAAGCACAGGGAACTTCGCTCGTTAGCGGAGGGTGAGGCACGTGCCTACTCCCTTGCCACGCAGCATCGGATATATGATGCAGGGGACAAGAGTATGAAGCTTCTTGCGTGGCTGGAGCGTCGTGACAGGGAGCGTTCCTGGGTTACGGAGGTGCGGGATGGTTCGGGGGCCCTGGCTTCCACGGGTGCAGCCATTGCGGAGGCTTTTGCGTCCTACTATGAAGGAGTATATACCCCAGTGTGCACTAGAACCGAGAGAGACTGTGGGGAATTCCTGCGAGACTTTGCGCTGCCTATGCTATCCCAGGAACAAACTGAGTGTCTGGATGCAGACCTCACAAGAGCGGAGCTGGGCGAAGCCCTTAATGCCCTCCAGGCCGGCAAGGCGCAGGGACCCAACGGACTCCCGGTCGAAATCTATAAGAAACAGGCGAGTGTGGTACTGGAGCCCATGCGACGCATGTTCCTTGAGGCACGGGAGGTGGGCGTTCTTCCGCCCGATCAGAGAGAGGCCACGATTGTGGTTATTCATAAAGCCGGGAAACCGGCGGACTGTTGCTCGTCCTATCGGCCTATCTCCCTCCTGAACGTGGAGGCGAAGGTATTGGCCAAGGTCTTAGCGACAAGACTGCTATCCGTACTGCCCGACCTCGTGCATGTAGACCAGTCGGGTTTTATGCCCCACAGGAGCACTCGGCACAACCTGCGGAGGCTCTATGGTATTCTGCACATGACTAAGGACGTGGGACATGCGCAGACGGCATTGATGGCGCTGGACGCCTCAATGGCCTTCGATAGCATCGAATGGCCATACCTATTTATGGTACTGAATAGACTGGGATTGGGCCCCGTGTTCGGTAGCTGGGTGAGACTCCTGTACACGCAGCCGATGGCAAGGGTGAGGGTCAATGGGGTGACGTCCCGGGCTTTTGCCCTGTATAGGGGCACTAGGCAGGGCTGCCCCCTGTCACCGCTCCTGTTTGCCCTCGCCCTGGAGCCGCTCGCTCATTGGATCAGAAGAGATAGGGCCTTCTGGGGCCTGGCACTCACGGATGAATGGGAGGAGCGTATTTCTCTATACGCTGACGATATTGTCCTGTACATGGCCAGACCCTACCATTCCATGGCGCGGGCTCTCCACCTTTTCGCCCTTTTCGGTAGCTACTCTGGCTACTCGATTAATTGGACCAAATCGGTGGTTTATCCTCTGTCGGGTCCACCTCCTCGCATCCCGCGGGATTGTCCAGCATCGCTGGAGCCTGCTGGATTCCGGTACTTGGGAGTGTACGTCACCAGAGACACGGGGAGTTCTTCGACCGAAATTTGGAGCCTCAACTGATGAGGCTGGGGGTGGACATTGGACATTGGAGGTCCCTGCCCTTGTCCTTGATGGGGCGCGTGGCGCTCTTTAAAATGCTGGCGCTGCCAAGACTTCTATATATCCTCCAAAACACACCGTACCTGGTCCCGACGGCGACATTTAAGCGGATCTCCCGGGAGTTGCGGACGTTACTTTGGGACGGCGGCAACCCGAGAATTGCGTTGCAGAAGCTTACGAGGGGGGTGTACGATGGGGGGCTGGCCCTCCCGGACGTGCAACTCTACTACTGGGCAGCTCAGTTGCAGGTGGTCAACGACTGGGTTTACGCGCCGACCTCGGAGCGAGCTTACAGAATGGATAGGCACGCGATGGTTGGAGGAACCTGTGAGCCATATCTCTACTCCCGCGGGCGGGGTCGTGATCTGCCCGCGCACACTGGGGTGGTACTCCACTGTTGGAGGGAGGCCAACAAATTCTTGGGCTGGACGAACACCCTAACGGGACGGACCCCGCTTTGGACGGGCGATCGGCTAAAGGAGGTGGCGGGACTATCCGGCTATAGGGGGTGGAAACTGATCGGCATTGAGTATCTTGGTGATGTGTGGAAGGGGGGGCCCCGGTTCCCTTTGCGGCTCTGAAAAAGAGTATCAACTTCATGATTCCCAACACTACCATTACCTGCGCCTTATACATGCATTGCGGGCCCACATCCGTGCTGGCACTTCTATCCCGGAGTACTCCCCTATGGAGGACAGGCTCCTTCTCGACCCCATTCTAACGAAACCCACGTCAACGATTTACCGAAAACTTATTAATAATATGCCGGACCCCCTGGGTCCTCTGCGGGCGAGATGGGAGGGAGACATTGGAACACTAGATGACGACGACTGGCAAGACGCCCTGCAGAGCCCTCGCGAGGTCGCGATCCGGCCGCGATTCCGCCTTGTGCAGTTAAAAATACTCCACAGGGTCTATTATCCCCGCACCCACCTGTTCTCCTGGGGTAGGACTCTATCACCCTTGTGTGTGAGGGGCTGTCAAGGGGAGGGCTCATTTTATCACATTCTATGGGATTGCCCACTCATAATTCCGTTTTGGACCAGGGTGACGCAAACGATGGAGGGGGTAGTGCGGTCCCCGGTCCCATTGGAGCCCAAGTGGCTCTTGCTCATGATCAAAGGAGCCACGGACTGGACACGTCATAACGAGATTTGGTTGGGGCTGGCAGCAGGGGTGGCTAAACGCAATATTGCCAGGTGCTGGGGTGCACAGGCGCCCCCTCGTGGGATCAGTGGCTCTGTGACCTGGATTGGTGTCAGAGGGCGGAGGAAACGGTCTATAGGTCCCGGGATGTGTGAATAAATGGCGGAAGGTGTGGGGTCCCTGGCAAAGGTTTCGAGCTGTACAAGATGGGTTGGGATAGAGGATTGTTGCAATCACTCCTTTGCATTTCCATGCATGCAAAAATGTGACGAACTGTGATCCCGGTGAATATATTATGAACTGCCGATGTGTACTGCACTTGAACATGAGCAATGTTAATAAAAAGAATTTAAAAAAATAAAAAATAATGTATGATACTTATGAGGGTTTAAAACCATGACTAGTTATAATCAGCCCGGTTTCCCTTCGGGTCTTTTGGATACGTGTAAGGAAGTTGGGGCTACTATTTCACGGGGTATGATTAAACAGTTTGATCTTTTTACCCCCACCTACACACTTAGGAAGGTTTTGAAGCCAAACATGTTCTGAACAAAATTGATTTTTGTATGGTAAGTGTGACATGCACACTTTACATACTATTTGAGCAGACAGCGATGACCGGACTGTGCTTCTGATTTGGGTTTTCACTCACTTGTCTCTATAGGTTCTTTCTTTCACTCCTGATGAAGACTCCTTGAAATTTGATACGGGGGGGTCAAAATGTCAACACTATGACAGGTAGATTGGCATTGTTTTTCACTAGGATTGTACTAAAATGATGGGACAATTCTAAAAATTGCATTACAGAATGATCTGCATGGTCTTATTCTTGTGTTAGGATTACACTTATACTCACCTATATCACATTCACGGCACCGATCACTGGAGTACCTTTTTTATGTAAAATATTGAAAGCATTTTTTTTTTTACCACCTTCTAAGCATAACTAAATATGTAATCCATTTTGATGTTTCTGTGCATGTTGATTTTGTGAGCAAGGGAGCCTAGGCTTATGGTTTCCTCCAATGGAACCATTGTTTGCTTGATTTTTCAGCTGGGCTGCTGTGGCAGTTATGCTTTACGTGGTCACTTTCATGGTGTCGCTATGCCTTGGAGGCCCACACGTTGCAAAGAAGTAATACCATTATGCCTGCACCACCATTTTACCAGAGTTGGCCAATATGTCAGTGCCAGCATTTTCCAAGGAACATGTGCTGCGCAATGGGCGTAAGACTTATCCTTGGCCTTGTATGCACACACGGACAAATCCATGACATTTTCTTTAAACATAAATTCAGCTAGCACTGATGTCTCAAGTGCTGCTCCAACTCTTCTACCTCAGTAGCACAGATGTGCATATTTCTGTGAATGTTGGAATTGATATGAAGGGACGGAGATGCCGGTTTGGTGCTCCGGGAGGAGGGATAGAACAAGCTATTTTGTCGGGCCTCTCTCTGGGACAAGATCAAGGTGAGCAAAGGAAGTTTGGTCAAGGTCTCAGTGCAGGAAGAGGTCGAGAGATAGATGAGCTATTTCAGTGTGTCATGGAGGGAGGGGCTGGGCAGGTCTGTGGTGCCTCTCAGGGTGTTGGGGACGACGGAACACAGCAGATTGGAAAGTCTCTCTCAGTGCAGAAAGACTTAGGGTATAGGTGGGATTGATGTGCTGTTTGAAGCTCAGGGCACCAAGTTGGTTTGTGCTCTTGGTGGGCAGGGAAGATCAGTTTTATAGATAGGAAAAAAATCTGCTCTCATAGAAGCTTCCCCCGGCTGAGAAATTCTGTTTTTCTATTTAGTTATTTTTCATGATGTAAACAATAGCCAAGTTCTCTTTTTAGGTCTCACCGGAGACAGCTCATGCAGAGACATTTTGTTTACATACAAGGGGTTTAGGGCCCACCCATTACTTACCATTGGTTGGCTTCATCATAACTCTCCTTTTCTTGCTTCTCATTGGTTAGTCTGTGCTGGTTTCACTTTCTCTTTGTGTGTTTGCCCCTTGGGTGGAGCATGGACCAAGTACTGCTTCCTGTCAGTGGCCAGTGTCCTTCCACTGGGTGCGTGCTTCGGGAGGTACTTTTTTAAAATTTAAGTTGTAGCACTCCATAAGAGTGCATGTGTTTGCAGGTCCTTTCCTCCACCCGCCCATCCTGCGCACGGTCGTTGTGGGTCAGTCCCTATCCTGTGTTGTTGCCCTGTCATCATGGCTTGCCCGTTCCGCTGCCCCTTTCCGTGTTATTCCTTGACCCGTTCTCCTCTACCCCGTGTTGTTGTCCCATCATGGTTGCTTGCCCCGTGCTTTGACAATGCTTGTTTACACTTGCAATGCAGGGAAAGATTTTTACCCTTCAACTGGAAGACACACTGCATGGCAACAGTACTCTGTTTCCAATGCTCTGCTCATTGTGCCATTGGAATCGTCAAGCTACAATCGACTGAAGAGCCCCAAGTAAGGTAAAACTTGACTGGGATTGCTTGTGTTCCAGTTCAGAGAGGACCTGGCCTGGCAGTTTGGGCAAGAGTGTCCATACTGGAGCACAAACAAGAGCCATTTGCTAATGGCAGGGTCCAAATTGAAGTGGCATGGTGGGCAAAAGAAAGATGGCTTGAATGCTACTCAGAATGATTTCCACTGGGTTAGACTTCTTGCAAACATCCTCCCATTACCTTTTGTTAGTTTCATGTAACCCCTGACGTGTCCATGGGTATGCCCAAAGGTAGCTCCCATGCTCTTTGTGCCACTGGATCCAAGCTACACGGGACTGAAGAGCCACAATTAGGGCAAAACAGGTCATGGATTGCTTGCGTTCTGGTTCAGGGAGGGCCTGGCAGTTCAGGAAGGAGTGTTCATATTGGAGTAGGGTCAAGACTGATTTGCATATAGTTGGTCCAAACTGAGGTGGCATGGTGGGCAAAAGAATGATGGGCTGGAATGCTACTCAATTCAATTGCCAGTGGCTAGACTGATTGTAAGCATTCTCCCATCACCTTTTGTGTGCTTTGTGTTATTTGTGGGCTAAGTGATCTGGAGATTTAGCAATGCAGAGTTACCTTCAAGAGATTAGGCATTGAGAAGCTATCTTAAGTACTCTGGCAATGGTAAGGGATCTATTGCTTTTCTATTGTGTACAATCATGTGATAAAAACCACTTAACCTCCATCATTTAGGGGCACTCAGTTAACACTGCTGATTACCTTAGGCAATAGTGATGGTAATGGTGATTGTGACAATTAACCCCTTCGGTGCCGAGGACGTAACCATTACGTCCTGGTACTGCCCACAGGGGAAGCACTGGCGCTCCCCCAGTAGGGCACCCACCCACATGACTTCACTGGGGATGCCACCCCTGACCCCCCCCCCGGCGATCTGATGACGTCGGCGCTCCCGGCCAGGGTCTCTGCCCTGTGGCGCAGTTTCTTCTCCTGTGTTTCGGCGCCCCCTGGGGCTAGATCAGCTGTTTTTTCAGCTGATCTGCCTCCCACAGGGTGAGGGGGGGGAGGGAGGGGAGGAGAATCAAAACCCACTAGGCACCAGGAATTTATTGTAAATATATTTATAAGGCAGCGACCCCTTGAACAAGGGTCGCTGTCCTGGGGGCGGCATATTTTCCTGTGTTTCGGCACCCCCTGGGGATAGATCAGCCATTTATTTTGGCTGATCTGCCTCCGAAACCTACCAGGCACCAGGGATTTATTTAAAATATTTTCTTTTATGGAGCCTTGGGCAAGGGTCGCTGCCCTGGGGAAGCATGTTTTCTTGTGTTTTGGCCGCACCTGGGGCTGGATCAGCCGTTTTTTTGTCTGATATAGCCCCTGGGGGTGTTGAAACCCACTATAATTCAGGGATTTCGTGCATTATGTTTAGGGAGAGCGACCACTTGGGCAAGGGTTGCTCCCCCTTTTGGGGCATTGGTAGTTTGGCCTTTCTGCCCCACTTAGGGGCAGATCGGCCGTATATTTTTAGGCCCATTTGCCCCCAAGGTGGGTAGAAGCCGCTAGAGCACCAGGGATTATTTTTATATATGAAAAATATTTTGGGAGCAGTTTATGGGTGAACATTTTGGCTGTTTATGCCCCCGTGGCAGATCAGCCATGTATTTTTAGGCCCATCTGCCACCAAGGGGGGCAGAAGCCACTAGACCACCAGGGAAAGTTTGTGTGTTAAGTGTAGTTTGGCTGATGAGTGTTTTGGCGTTTGGCTGGCTGTGTATGGACTGGCACATGGCTGGCGGTGTGCGTGGCTGGCATTTGGATGGTGATGGGCAGACTTCATAGTGTTTGATAATGTTAACTGTTCTTTTTTGTCATCATTGGTGATTGTAATGTTTTTTTTCGCCTTTTTATTCTAGTGCAAAGCTTTTTTGTTTTTCTCGTGGTTGCTGTTTCGACACTGGTAGATCTGCAGTTTGTGTAGTTGCAGGTGTTTGGTAAGAAAAAGTTTTTTATACTGTTTACTCCAAATTAGTATCAATGACCTGTATGAATGTGTTTTTAAAAATGCTGTAATAATACCAGCTATTTAGCTTCTGTTTCAGTGTGTGTGAAATTTTTCTTGAATTTGTGCACAATGTGTATTGTTTCCTCGCGTGTAATTTTTTTTTTTCTTTCTTCTTCTAGTGGGTTTTCGTTCTTGCTTGCTGTGTTTGTGCAGAGTAGGTGCTGGTGAGTCTAGCTGACTTTAGCAAATGAGTGGTATTGTTTTATAGTATATAGGTCTTTGCGTGCTTTGTATTGATTGACTTTACCTTGCAATTGCTATATGCCAGTAGTTTTACTTTTTGTTTTACAAATCCACACTTTCTTTATTACTTATTTTACACAGTGTTGGGTATTGTTGACTTATTTGTCAAGTTACTTCTCTTGGTAAGGATTATGGCTAGCTGCAGGATGACCGCTCAGCAGGTTGGTATGCTTTTAGAGTCTTCTTCTGACCATGATTATGAGACTGACTCTGCATCTGAGACAAAGGAGGAAGGCGAGGATTCTGGCAGTGAATTTTCTGTCGGAGAGGAATCATCTGATAATGAAGCTACTCTCAGTGCAGATGAAGCTACTCTCAGTGCAGATGAAGTGCCTGTTTTAGAGGAGGGCAGTGTGAATGGTCTTGTATGCGTCATATATAAAAGGTGTGTGAATGGCCTGTAAATAGTTTGGTGCCTTGTCGTGGCTTTACATCTCACGAGCCGAGTCATTGGTTCAGGTTTTTAACCTTTTAGCTATTAACAGTGCATTTCATTTTTGTGAAATCTCTTGTTAATAAAATTTTACGCTCTGAACCTCCACTCACCCTCGTGCCAAATCCAACTAGTATGTGTGTGTACTTGAGGAATAGTTGGTTGTGAAGTTATTGCATTTTCTGGCTTTCTCTGCCAGGGTGTACATTGTCTCTAGGGAAAATCTACCAATTCTCAATATTTTCATAAAGTAGAAACCCAGGGGAGTACAGGGTGGTGTCCCTCTCGTGGATCCAAATAGGTTTTCTTACCCAAAATACCCTGCAAACCTCTAAATGTGAATACAGTCACACATTTTCCTTGCAGTACTGTGCCATATTCTTCCAGAATCCGAAAGAAGCCACAAATTCCCTACCACCCAGTGTTCCCCCAGGTCTCCCGATAAAAATGGTACCTCACTTGTGTAGGTGGGCCAAGGGTCTGCCACCGGGAAGGGCCCAAAACGTATTGTGGAGGCATCAAAAATGATCAATCACAAAACGACCTGGTTTTGCAAGGGGGTCACCTGTGGTTTTGGTCCCGGGCTCGGCGGCCATGTAGGGAAACCTACCAAACCCAGACATTTCTGAAAAATATACACCCTGGAGAGTCCAAGGATGTGTGGCTTGCATAGATCCCCCAACGTTTTGCTACTGAGAATACCATGCAAACCTCAGATTTTGCTAAAATAAAATATAATTTTCCTCATATTTCTGTGTGGTAAAGCTGTGAGATCATGGTAGAAAACACACAATGTTTGCTAAGATACCCCTCACACACCAAAAGGGCCCTTGGTGTCATGCTTCATCATGGGGGTCTTCCCGCCCCGCTGCGGGACGGGGCGTGCTGCGACCAACGACTACGTGGGAGCACTGGTATTTGAAGTGCTATGTGTGGTGTAAACGTAGTGAGAGGAAGGGTCAGGGTGAATGCAAAAGTGAGTTTAAAAAGAACCTGGCCTCATGGGCTAAGGAAATTTAATAGGTCATAGAGGCTGGTACTATTAAAAAGGTGATGCGGAGATGTCCTGCTTATAATGTGCGGATACTCCTGGTTGTGTCAACATGTTTCGAAGCAACAAGGCTTCTTCATCAGGACTGGGATGATCCCTTCAGTACTCACTTTATAACTATCAATAGATATGTGTTACAAGCAAAAGAATAAAAATTGAGCTCACTCAGTATTTCTGAATGTAGGCCTGAAAAAGAGAGAGCACAGTTAATTCACAAAAATGTGCCTCCCAAAGCGCAAACACGATTTATCCTGAAAATACAAAACTGAAAAGGTGACTGTGGTGTCCTTAGCCTTAGTTTATAAATTTAACCAAGTGCCGTGACCTGTTAGGATAAAAAAAGGACAAAAAACAAGACATACACACAGGAAACATAAAACACACTCTCTATATACAGAATTCAAGGTACTGTAATTAGTGGCTTGGAGTACGTTTATCCAATGAAGATACATACTAGAGACAGCAGGAGATAATGCTCCTTGAGCCTTTGAGCGGTTGGGAAGGGTGTTGCCATGTCTGTTATTCGAAAAAGAAAAGGAAAAAGGAAAAGAAAAACTGTTGATTTATAAGAGATAAAGTAGTCGCCAGGTAAGCGTGTAATTATGGATGGTTCCAGCGTTATTGGTTCCCTAAACGGCTATGCCGTACTCACGTAAAGGTCAACAGCTCCTCGCTCCGATAACGCCATCCCGCGGCTCCGTTGTGTGAGTGAGACCGCGGGAAAGGCTCTATTTGATTGGCAGTCAATCAGTATGTAACAGGGTACACCTGTACCAAAGTTGAAATTTGGCAGACTAGAGCGCTAAAAAATGTTAAAAGAGGAAGTCATACTAGCGTTAGTACGGTAACCCACTAGGTTCGAGATGTAACCGGAAATGATGAAATGAGCCGGACATCTTGCGTGTATAGTAGAGCGAACGCTTTCTTTCATAGCATTTATTGCATTTACCAGCTTAAACGCGGGATTGTTATCAAATCCCTGTTTTTAATGCATTAAGATGTTACGTTATTAATATCAGGCACACCCATGCTTATACTTTAGCAGATACAGGCAGCACTCCTATATCGGGACCCTATTTACCCGATGAGTCTGATCATTGGACATTAAACCTTTACCAACATCGGGTGTTGTCTATGGTCAGGTCTGGGGCTTATTTACCTTTTTTTCCCCGACTCTGATTCCTATGGAATATATTTTTTGTATGCATCTTTTCGCTCATAACTTATTTGTCCATGCCGCACTGTCTGTTTAGATAATCTATGAGAGCATTCGCTCTACTATACCCACATGATGTCCGGCTCATTACACCACTTCCGGTTACATCCCAAACTTAGTGGGTTAACTTTTCGGCTCATTTCACTTTTGGGCTAACGTACTAATGCCAGAGTGACTTCCACCTTTTCCACGCCACCTTGTCTGTTTAATTGGTCTATGATAGCGTTCGCTCTACTATACACGCAAGATGTCCGGCTCATTTCATCATTTCCGGTTACATCTCGAACCTAGTGGGTTACCGTACTAACGCTAGTATGACTTCCTCTTAACATTTTTTAGCGCTCTAGTCTGCCAAATTTCAACTTTGGTACAGGTGTACCCTGTTACATACTGATTGACTGCCATTCAAATAGAGCCTTTCCCGCGGTCTTACTCACACAACGGAGCCGCGGGATGGCGTTATCGGAAGCGAGGAGCTGTTGACCTTTACGTGAGTACGGCATAGCCGTTTAGGGAACCAATAACGCTGGAACCATCCATAATTACACGCTTACCTGGCGACTACTTTATCTCTTATAAATCAACAGTTTTTCTTTTCCTTTTTCCTTTTTCGAATAACAGACATGGCAACACCCTTCCCAACCGCTCAAAGGCTCAAGGAGCATTATCTCCTGCTGTCTCTAGTATGTATCTTCATTGGATAAACGTACTCCAAGCCACTAATTACAGTACCTTGAATTCTGTATATAGAGTGTGTTTTTTATGTTTCCTGTGTGTATGTCTTGTTTTTTGTCCTTTTATCCTAACAGGTCACGGCACTTGGTTAAATTTATAAACTAAGGCTAAGGACACCACAGTCACCTTTTCAGTTTTGTATTTTCAGGATAAATCGTGTTTGCGCTTTGGGAGGCGCATTTTTGTGAATTAACTGTGCTCTCTCTTTCAGGCCTACATTCAGAAATACTGAGTGAGCTCAATTTTTATTCTTTTGCTTGTAACACATATCTATTGATAGTTATAAAGTGAGTACTGAAGGGATCATCCCAGTCCTGATGAAGAAGCCTTGTTGCTTCGAAACATGTTGACACAACCAGGAGTATCCGCACATTATAAGCAGGACATCTCCGCATCACCTTTTAATAGTACCAGCCTCTATGACCTATTAAATTTCCTTAGCCCATGAGGCCAGGTTCTTTTTAAACTCACTTTTGCATTCACCCTGACCCTTCCTCTCACTACGTTTACACCACACATAGCACTTCAAATACCAGTGCTCCCACGTAGTCGTTGGTCGCAGCACGCCCCGTCCCGCAGCGGGAAGACCCCCATGATGAAGCATGACACCAAGGGCCCTTTTGGTGTGTGAGGGGTATTTTAGCAAACATTGTGTGTTTTCTACCATGCTTTGAAACACATCTCTTTGTAACAACCTCCTTGAGGTGGATCTTTTTGGTTATATATACTTATCTGAGGAGGACGTATCCACATCCGGCACCCTTGAGGTGCACCTCTTCTCACCCTACTCTGTTTTTGTAAAAGCTGTGAGATCACCAGACCGAGACAAATTTCCTACCGCCCAGTATTCCAAAAGTCTCCCAAAAAAATGGTACCTCACATGTGTGGGTGGGCCAAGTGTCCGCCACCGGGAAGAGCCCAAAACGTATTGTGGAGGCATCAAAATTGATCAATCACAAAATGACCTGGTTTTGCAAGGGGGTCACCTGCCGGTTTGGCCCCGGGCTCGGCGCCATGTTGGGAAACCTACCAAACCCAGATATTTCTGAAAACTAGACATCCAGGTGAGTTCAAGGATGTGTGACTTGCATGGATCCCCCAACATTTTTCTACCCCGCTCCCCTGTTAACCTCAAATTTTGCTACAAAGTCACATTTTTCTCACATTTCTGTGGGTGAATTGCTGTGCCAGCACAAATTTCCTACCATCCAACATTCTCCTTGGTCTCCTGAGTAACATGATACCTCACTTGTGTGGGTTGACCAAGGCCCTGCAGCTGGGAAAGGTCAAAAACGTAGAGATTGAGGGGAAAGCACAGCGAGTTCTAAGCACTATATTTTTGTTTTTATACGTTTTTAGGTTGACTCTGCATTGGACACCCACACAAGTGAGGTATTTTATTAGGAGACCAAGGGGAATGCTGGGTGGTAGGAAATTTGTGCTGGCGCATGGTCCCAGACTAAAATGTGAGGAAAATGTGATTTATTTAGCTAAATTTGAGGTTTGCTTGGGATTCTGGGTAGAAAAACATTGGGAGATCCATGCAAGCAACACATCTTTAGACTCCCCCGGTTGTCTAGTTTTCAGAAATGTCTGGATTTGGTAGTTTTCCCTACATGGCCGCTGAGCCCTGGACCAAAACACAGGTGACCCCCTTGCAAAACCAGGTCTTTTTGTGATTGATAATTTTCAAATCTCCACAGTACGTTTTGGGCCATTTCCCGTCACGGGCACTAGGCCTACCCACACAAGTGAGGTACCATTTTTATCGGGAGACTTGGGGGAATGCTGGGTGCGTGGAAGTTTGTGGCTCCATGCAGTTTCCTGAAATTTCCATCATAGAAATGTGCGGAAAGTGTTTTTTTTTTTTTATACAAAGTTTAAGATTTGCAAGGGATTCTGGGTAACAGAACCTAGTGAGAGTCAGTCAAGTCATCGCATCCTGGATTCCCCTGGGTGTCTGTTTTTCAAAAAATTTACTGGTTTGCTAGGTTTCCCTAGGTGCAGGCTGAGCTAGGGCCCAAAATCCCCAGTAAGGCACATTGCAAAAAAAAAAAAAAAAAGGGTCCATTTTCTGTAGATAAATGTGATGTGTCCACGTTGCGTTTGGGCCGTTTTCTGTCACGGGCACTAGGCCTACCCACACAAGTGAGGTACAATTTTATCGGAGGACTTGGGGGAATGCTGGGTGGGTGGAAATTTGTAGCTCCCCTCAGATTTTAGAACTTTCCATCACAGAAATTTGAGAAAAATGTGTTTTTTATGATAAAGGTTGAGGTTTGCAAGGGATTCTGGGTAACAGAACCTGGTGGTAGCCACGCAAGTCACCCCGTCCTGGATTGTCCTGGGTGTTTAGTTTTCAAAAATGTACAGGTTTGCTAGGTTTCCCTAGGTGCCGGCTGAACTAGGCATATTGGAAAAAAAAAGCGTCTGTTTTGTGTGGAAAAATGTGATGTGTCCATGTTGTGTTTTGACCCATTTCCTGTAGCGGACACTAGGCCTACTCACACAAGTGAGGTACTGTTTTTATCAAGTGACTTAGGTAAACACAGACTAGTAGAAAAAGTATTATTACCAGTTGTCTTTCTATGTATTTCTGCCATCTACATGTAAGACCGTGTGTAAAAAAGAAGACATTTTGAAAAATGCCCCCTAATTCACCTGCTAGAATGGCTACCCAAATATTCAGAGAAGTGCAAATAAACACTGCTTCTAAACTCCATATCTTGTTCCCATGTCAGAAATACATAGGTTTCCTTGATACCTAGTCTTCACTCTTTGTTTTTTACAAAATGAATTGCTGTATACCCAGCTGTCTTCTGCAGCACTTTTTCCCCATTTTTCCCCAAAAACCCAAAATGTAGCTGTATTTTGCCTAATTTTACAGTCCACTCCAGGGGAATCTACAAACCCTGTGTACCTTTAGGATCCTCAGGATGTTGGAAGAAAAGGATGCAAATTTGGCATAAATACCTTATGTGGACAAAAAGTTATGGGGGCTTAAGCGCAAACTACCCCAAATAGCCAAAAAAAAGGCATGGCACGGGGAAGGGGGGGGGGGGGAGCGAAAAGGCCTGGCAACGAAGGGATTAAATACAGTTGTTAACTTAAGGCAGGGGGCGGCATCGGACACGCCGCATCTATGGCGAACATGCCAGTCCCCCGCAGCGGCAGCAGGGAGGCGGGGGTGCGCCGCCCACAAGAGTGACATGGCGCCTTACCTCCCTCTGTGATTGGCGGATCGGCGCGCGGCCCGGAAGCGGTACGAAACACTTCCGGGTCGCACGTCATAGCAACGCCGGGAAAGCCGGTTGGAACCGGCTGCCAGCGTTAGGGGACATAAAAAGGCTGGGAGCGGAGGGGAAGTCCTCTTTCCTCGCCGCCCCTACAGCCGATCACAGCGCTCAACAGGACCTCGGCCGGAGGTCCCTTCGGATTCTTTTTTGTTTTGTCTCTCGCTACAGGTGCACAAGGGAAGCAGAGCGCTGAACACGGAGCAGCCAGAGGACCTGAGGTGTTCCTGTTGTTTGTTTTCTTTTCCCCTTTAATTGCAGGTTAAACTGCAGGTTATTGACGGAGGCTGCAGAGAGCTGAGGAGCAGGAGGCCAGGGTAGATTATCGGGGGCACTGCTGGAGCTGTCGGCTGAGGGACACAGGGATGGTGCGTTTTCACCCTCTGGCTCACAGAAAGACGCAGGGAGGTCGTTTTTGGGCAGGACTGGCAGGCCTGCATTCCACCGCTTCCGGGAGCCACGCGGGTTAGAGACTACTCACCCGACCTGCTAGATTAGCTAGTAGGCGTAGCTCTGGTTGCGTGGGTGCTGTTGGCCGGCCGGGGGCTGCTACTTCAGTGAGGTAAGGGTCTGGGCAGTGTCCCAGACCGGATCATCAAGAGGACATTGTATTGTGTCTCATCTGTTGGGTGAATGGTGGGGTTGTTGGGCCTCATTTAGCCTGATTGTTTTTCCTGTCATACCGCCTTGGGGCTAGAACGTGCTTAAGTGTTGTGTTTCAGAGTAGTGACACGGTTTGTAGCAGTGCGCTTGGATATTTAGTATCACTTATTAAGTGTTGGTGTTCAGGGCATTCAGGACAATTTCTAGCAGTGCATTGCAGTGTGTTGTAACATGGCCCGAAGGCAAAAAGGAGCGAGCAGCGTTCACGCATGGACACTTTCATGGAGACCATGATGCGTAAAATGGGGGCCATGGAGACCATGATGAAAAAAGTGGAAGACATGGGTCAAGCTTTGGTGGAATTAAGGGAAAAAGTTGATGGGCAAGAGGGGCGGAGGACAGGCCCAGGCGATCTGGGGTGGCCCCTAAGGCAGCATTCCCCCCGGTGCCCAAAAGGGCGAAACCTAGGAAAAGGGTAGAACCTGCCACGATACCAGTGGAAGTGGCTGCGGCCACTGCACCAGTGGGGAAGGTGCCACAGACAGCGCCGCCGGTGCCGGCAGGAGGGGGGGGTGGGGGGTGCCACGGGTTACTGATGGGGGTGATCAGCCGGGGCAGTGGGTACTTCTTCCCCGGGGAATACTTTGCCAGGGCCTTCAGGTGCCGCACCACCGCCTCAGCCGCCAGTCATCCCGATGGGGGGAGGCACAGTAGAGAGCCAACCAGGGACCGGTACAAACCCTCCGTCCACAAGTGGGCCACTGGGGATCGCTCCAGGGCAGCACGATTTAGTAGCGAGCCTGGCAGCAATTCTGCCATGGTTGGAGAAGTCAGGTACTTGGACTCCAGCGGCGGGGGTCTTGGGTGGCGGGGAGTCCGCCCTTGAGAAAGCAGCAAAGATAGTGGCGCAGTCTTCGGGTGGCAAGCCGGGGGAAGGGCAGGCAGCTCCGTCAGGTGGTGCAGCAGCGGGTGGAGCAGCTCCCGCAGGGGTCGGTAAAGAACCGCTAGCAGTAAACACACCTGTGGACTCAGGAAAAGAGAAACCAGCGGAAACAGCTGCAACAGGTAAGCGGCAGACATTGCCAGTGTTAGGCTTGGGTGAAGTGCGCTCATCCAGGGAAAAACTGGCGAGGCATGTGACAGGAGGTGAAAGAGAAAATTTGGAAAGGAAGTTATGTGAATATGTTTTCCTTGCTGTTAGATGAAACAGAAAGGGAGGAGGCCAAAAAGAACAAAGAGTGGATGCACCCGAAGGAATGGACGAGCCAGTTGCAAAAATATAGGGTTGAAGAGTCTGATTAACTGGGTCAGGGGTTTCTCAATCTATATGGCAGTCATGTCTGAACGCTTTCCAGGCTTAGGTGCAGAAATGGCATGCCATCAGAGTAGGATCACTGGCGCACACAATAAATATGGGGGGATCGGGTGGAAGGAATACGATAAGGACTTTAGGAGAGCAAAGGCTACTGACCCTGCCCTTGCATGGGACCAAATTGATATGATTTTGTGGTTAGACCACTTGGGACACGGGTCGCAGGACAGCTCTAAGGGCCAGTCCTTTCTGTCAGGCCCCCCTGTTAGCTCGGGGGGGGGGGGCGGGGGAGGGGAAAGGGGCATGCTGGGACTTTAACAGATGTACGTGCACCAGGGCAGCAGGCACATGTAAGTTCAAGCACTCCTGTTCCTTCTGTGGCAACACCTCCCACCCAGAGTCCAAGTGTTTTAAAAAATTAAAGGATAGAGGGGGTAAGAAACAGGAATGATTGTGTTTCCCTCACGAAGGCCCGGTCCCCCATAATAACCAGTGCTTTGATCCCGTGGTTGAACAAGTACAATTGCCCTACGTCTGCCAGAATGTTATTAGAAGGTTTCAGAGATGGCTTCAGAATTCCCGCGCCCGACTACGTAGGGGTATCACAATGCCAGAATCAGCTATCGGAGAGGGCTAATCCTGGGGTGGCGGCAGCAAAAATTGAAAAGGAATTGCGCCTGGACAGGGTAGCGGGTCCATTTGACTGCGTTCCGGTGGAGGGCTTTGTTTGCTCTCCACTTGGGGTGGTCCCCAAAAAAGAGCCAGGGGAGTTCAGGTTGATTCATAATCTTTCAGCTCCCAAGGGCCAGTCTTTGAACGACGCCATTGATGAAGAACTGTGCACTGTCAGGTACTCATCCTTTGATCAGGCTGTTGAGATGCTCAGAGGTCTGGGGCGCTTCTGGCAAAGTCAGACATCGAGTCAGCGTTTCGCTTGCTGCCGGTGCACCCTTTAGATTTCCATATGCTGGGTTTCCAATTCCAAGGGAAGTTCTACATGGATAAATGCATGCCTATAGGGTGCTCCGTTTCTTGTGCTTACTTTGAGAAGTTCTGTTCCTTCTTGGAATGGGTTTTCAGGCAGGTGACGGGGCACCGGTACGTTTTGCATTATCTGGCTGACTTCCTCTTCCTGGGAGCGCCAGGCTCTCAGGATTGTGGCTGGGCACTGCAGGAATTCTATGAGCTCATGCAGGATTTTGGGGTACCCCTGGCGCAAGGTAAGACTGTCGGGCCGTCCACTGTGATAGAATTTTTGGGAATAGAGTTGGATTCGGCTCAAGGTTGCTCACGTCTGCCCAAAGAAATGATCACGAGTTTCAGGTCAGCCTTACAACAATGCTTGGCAAAGGAGAAGGTTACACTGCATCAGCTACAGCAGACTGTGGGACAGTTAAACTTTGCATTGAAAGTAATTCCAATGGCACGGCCATTCTCATGCTCCATAGCACAAGCCATGTCAGGACTCAAAGAAAAACACCATCACACCAGGTTATCCAGCGAGGTCAAGCAGGACATGCGGATTTGGATGGCATTCCTGCGGGACTTCAATGGTAAGGTACTGTGGCCCGGCCCGTCCTCGCCCTGTACGGAGATAGGCTTGATGACTGACTCTGCAGGTAGTGAAGGGTTTGGCGCCATACTAGGTACCGAATGGGTAGCACAACGCTGGCCGGCATGGTGGGTCGAAACCGGGTTAACAGGTAACATTGGTTTCTTGGAGCTGTTTCCCATCCTGGTGGCATTGTCTGTCTGGCCATAGCAACTGAGGAACCAATCGGTGGTTTTCTGGTCAGACAACATGTCTGTGGTGGAATGCATCAATCAGCAAAGTGTAAGATGATCCTGCGTCTGTTGAAAGAAATAATACTGCTGTGCATGAAACTGAATATGCAGTTTAGGGCCAAACATGTCCCAGGGGTGTTAAATCACGCTGCTGATGCGCTCTCTCGCTTTACAATGCAGGTATTCAGGTACCACCACCCCGAAGCGTCGGAGAACCCAATGCCTTTTCCAGAACAGCTTTGGCAGCTTGGTGCCCCCAATTACCGGACCTCGTGGCAGCTAGCCTAGCACCCAGGACCAGGAGGGCATACGAAGGGGCATTTTGGGCTTACTGTAATTTTTTGGGGGACGAATGGGAGGGGAATTGGCATGACAGGGGCAGTGTTCTCTTACCCAAGGGCAATGAAAGATGAGGGGCGCTCAGTGGCAGCAGCAAGGCGACACATAGCAACTATCTCCTTTGCGCAAGTGAAGGGCAGAAAGGACCCCACTAATACATTTATAGTGCGGAAAGCTTTAAAAGTGTGGCAGCGTCTGCAAGGTTCACAGCCGGACCCAAGGCAACTAATAGGTATTAACACTTTGGCCACAATACTGGAGGTGCTTAGTCAGGTTTGCAAAACGGAAGCGGAAGCATTACTGTTGAGGGCCGCTTTTTCACTGGCGTTTTACGGCGCTTTCAGGATTGGGGAACTGGTGGCAAAGAATAAACAGGACTGGCAGGGAGGGCTGCAGTTTAGCCATGTGAAGGTCCAAGGAGACTTATTATTCATATCAATCCACAGATCTAAAACCGATCAGGAGGCCAGAGGGGAGGGGGTGGTGCTGCGACGGGCACAGGGGAGCCCTTGCTGCCCCATCACCAGGTTAGAGGCATTTTTGGAACACAGGCCTAAAGGCATAGGGGGGCCATTGTTAATTCACACGAATGGTACCCCACTTATGAGATTTCAGTTCAGAAGGGTCATGGGCTTGGCCATGCAGAAAACAGGTTTAGACCCCAGCAGTTTTGGAACCCACTCTTTCAAGATAGGGGCCGCCACCGAAGCGGCAGCAAGGGGTTTCTCTAGGAGCGAGGTGCAGAGGATCGGCAGGTGGTCTTCAAATTGTTACAAACGCTATGTACAGCTGCATATGCTCTAGAATTGGAAGGACGGTTTCACTGACAGTATTTTCTTTCTGTTTCAAATTGCAGTTTCTACATCCTGTCACGCAGGAGGGAACCTCGCGGCGGCTCATCATCGGTCAGGATCTACGCGGGACCAGGTTTACGCCTGGGAACATGGCAAAAACAAAGTATGGGTCATCGGACATTCCTATGTGAAAAGGTTGCAACAATTTTTTCTTTCAGGCAATTACGAGTTGAGAGCAAGGCAGGCTGATTTTAGGGTCTCTTTTCATGGGCGGGGGGGGCCTTCGCTTCGACCAATTCAGGGATTTGGTGGTAGGCCTCCTGGACCGAGAAGGGACTCCCCCTAGAGTCTTTATTCTGCACCTGGGGGGGAACGACCGAGTACACCTGGGTAGAAGGAGTTTGGTGGAAGCCTTGATCACTGAAGTGGGTTGGTTGGCAAAAAGATGCCCTGGGTCTATACTGGTGTGGTCACATATGATCCCAAGATTTCAGTGGAGGGGGGGTGAGTCCGTGCGGGCCTTGAACCATTCGGTTAAAAGAATCAATAACAAGATGGATAGACTGTTCAGATCTCCAAAATTGCAGACGATAGCGCATGGGTGCATTAGGGGGGAGCCGTGTTTCCTACAGGACGGCATCCACCTGTCCAAGTTAGGTAATGAGCTCTTCATGGAGAACCTTCTTGCCTGGTTGGTAGGGTCACGGAACAGGGCATGACCTTTGGTAGGGCAGAGGGGGGAGGCCAGATAGTCGGGTAACTATGCAGGCCTGTGGCGGTAAGGTCATGATTGGTGAGCTTAAATTTAAGGTCCTTAGCCGGCTGCGCCATTGTAAAATGGGGACGC
Source organism: Calotriton arnoldi (assembly GCA_963921515.1). Taxonomy (NCBI): domain Eukaryota; kingdom Metazoa; phylum Chordata; class Amphibia; order Caudata; family Salamandridae; genus Calotriton; species Calotriton arnoldi. The sequence goes on along the minus strand of CAWUFW010001109.1, from coordinate 1,630,192 downwards.
CCGAGGGGGAGGGACAGATGGTCTCTCATGGAACTCCAGGGGCAGTTACAGCCGGTAGGCTGGAAGGGTGCGGGGGAGGGGAGTTATGCTTTCCGGTAGGCTGGTTGGCCACCCCGCATGCGCACAAGGGCGCAAGTAAGCTGTGCAGAACTGCACGGTGCCCCTAATGGAGATAATCTTCTGGGCGTAGGGGGTGTCAGGGGGGAGGTATCCTCCCGGTGAACGGGCCCCCTGCGCAAGGTCACTCCGGTTGGAGTTTTGGGCATAGCTTGATCAGGATCCGGTGCCTGTCATTGACCTTGCCGTAGGCTCAAACAGGGATACGCAGAAAGATAATGTTATGTTGTTGAATGTTTAGCTTAGGATAGGAATGTCTATGTATTATAAAACATGTTAAGGTTAGCCAATAAGACATACTGTACCTATCAATGTAACGGACTGGACTTTCTGCGTATTGTGCATACAATGTAAATATATTAATGTGCGAGTATTGTTTGTAATAAATACGGCCGGGGTTTACGACCCTTAATCCAAATGTTGGTGTTAATGAAGTTGTTTGCCTTGGGGGAAGAAGGGCGGTGAGCAACTTGGGCACCGGGAAATGGGGCCATCACCTCAAGGGCAGGAGTTAAGGGAGGAGGAGGACTCGGCCGTACCTGGCCATATAATAAGGCAGGGGACGGCATCGGACACGCCGCATCTATGGCGGTCATGCCGGTCCCCCGCAGTGGCAGCAGGGAGGCGGGGGTGCGCCGCGCACAAGTGTGATGCGGCGCCTCGCCTCCCTCTGTGATTGGTGGATCGAGGCGCGGCCCGGAAGCGGTATGAATAGCTTCCGGGTCACGCGTCATAGCAACGGCGGGAAAGCCGGTTGGAACCGGCTGCCGGCGTTAGGGGACATAAAAAGGCTGGGAGTGGCGGGGACGTCCTCTTTCCTCGCCGCCCCTACAGCCGATCACAGCGCTCAACAGGACCTTGCCCGGTGGTTTCTTTGGATTCACCCACCCACCATCCCCTAAAGCAGTTGTTGTTGAGCAATGTTTTGTTGTGTTTTCTCCTATGTCAGATAATATTTTTCATTTACAGGTTCTTCATTGAATTCATTGTAGGAGTTAAATTTGTCGTATTTATGCTATTCCTTGGTCAGCGGTAAGGTCATGATTGGTGAGCTTAAATTTAAGGTCCTTAGCGGGCGGCGCCATTGTAAAATGGGGATGCCCGAGGGGGAGGGACAGATGGTCTCTCATGGAACTCCAGGGGCAGTTACAGCCGGTAGGCTGGAAGGGGGGGGGAGGGGAGTTACGCTTTCCGGTAGGCTGGTTGGCCACCCCGTACGCGCACAAGGGTGCAAGTAAGCTGCGCAGAACTGCACGGGCCCCTTATGGAGATAATCTTCAGGGCGTAGGGGGTGCCCGGGGGGGAGGTATCCTCCCGGTGAACGGGGCCCCCTGTGCAAGGTCACTCCGGTAGGAGTTTTGGGCATAGCTTGATCAGGATCCGGGGCCAGTCATTGACCTTGCCGTAGGCTCAAACAAGGATACGCAGAAAGATAATGTTATGTTGTTAAATGTTTAGCTTAGGATAGGAATGTCTATGTATTAGAAAACATGTTAAGGTTAGCCAATAAGACATACTGTACCTATCAATGTAACGGACTGGACTTTCTGCGTTTTGTGTATATAATGTAAATATATTAATGTGCGAGTATTGTTTGTAATAAATACAGCCGGGGTTTACGTCCCTTAATCCAAATGTCGGTGTTAATGAAGTTGTTTGCCTTGGGGGAAGAAGGGCGGTGAGCAACTTGGGCATCGGGAAATGGGGCTATCACCTCAAGGGCAGGAGTTAAGGGAGGAGGAGGACTCGGCCGTACCTGGCCATATTATCACTGCTCTAGATGCTAATCATCCTATTGCCTGTAAAACAATATGTGAGCTAAAAAATAAGCAATAATTAAAACCTAGTGCTTAATTATTAGATCCAATTGTTTACTGTTTCAAGGAACTACAGTAAACAGACATATCCAGCACCTACCGAGGATCATCCTGTAATGTATACTAGACAAATGTTAGCATTCTCTCATGCAATCAATAATCACTTAGAGAAAGAACTGCAGAACAGATGCGGGTAAAATATCTGAAAACAGAAAGTGTGGCATAATTTAAAAAAACACTTTTATTTGGTCTAGCACGTTTATCGTTACTGAAAGAAATGTACAAAAAGTTGCTTGGGCCCGGTAACAAAAGTAGACAAAACAGACAAAGAAAGGAATGAGAAAATATTAATCGCATCACTATACAAATAACATCGCCTCTCCAATAAAATAAATAAATTACATTAAAATCTTGTATAGTTAAGAATTTCCCTGAGTCACAGTGTGTTGATTAGTGTAAACAGAACAGTTTGATTCTTGAGAGCACCAAGTAAACTTCAGAGGCAAGACAATAACAGGCTTTGTAAGGGGCAAAAGCAAATTGGCACTTGTATCTTTTTGAGCTCCCCCTCCCCACAAAAACCTTTTTCAAAAATATTGTTCAGATGGAAGAGAGCCTCCTTGGAGGCAGCACATATGCGCTATAAATAAAAGCAGCATGGTATTAGCACCCCCCTTCAATAAGAACAAACCCAAGACCCATATTGGCCACTGAAAGAGGAAGGGAGGATGTTGATAGGAATGCTCCCAATCTACTTCCCTTGTGTGTCTGGTCTACGATACACAGAACAACTAGTTTAGTTCTGCAGCTGTAAGGGCCTCTACTCGCCTGCACCACTGCTACATGATGCCAATGCACAGAATCAGGGAGCACAACAGAAACTAGAGTAGCACAGATGTTAAAATGGAAAGTACTATAGAAAATACTAAATTCACAGTTTTTCTTTCTTTCCCAAGCTGCCAAGTGCCTCAACCCTTCTTCTCTAACAATTTCACCGGCGTTTCTAAGAATATCAGGATAACTTTTTGGGCTACACCTATTTTTAAGGACAGGCACTTGCTTTCTGGGGAGAAAGACACATCTAGTTTTTTAGCACATTTCCAGTTTTTGGTATCCACACGTTTTTGGGCATACAAATACTTTTTGAGGAGAGACGCCTATGTTTGGAGGTCTGAGATCTCCGATTTGAGGGAAAATGTACATATTTTGAGGCAAATATCTGTGGGTAGTGGCAGGCACCTACTCTGTGAAGCTTAACAGCAGCAAAATGGCAGCCAGTGCCTACTTTTTCGGGGCAGGAAACATTTTGAGGCAGACACCATTTTTATATATAAAGCATCTTCCATTTGGCACAAAATGTAAATTTTGAAGACTGCTTTTACAGTCTGTGGACAGACAAGTACACCGCAAAAATCATCTTTTGAGGCCAGGTGAAGGTGTAACATGTTGGCACATATGGTGCCTGAGTGACAGAGCCACCATGAAACAAAAGAAGCAAGAAAATGTGTTTCCTAGTTTAGTATACACTACATTTTATCTCTTGCAATATAACTTTATCCGGGGAAAAAGTTTATTTTGATTTCGAGCACTCTTTATTTATTCAAACTATTTTTTTTTTACATTTTCTCTGTTAGTTTCCCTTTGAGATGGCATTGCCACAGCTCTTCTGCAGCACATCAGTGTGTTTTTTTTACACCTTTTGAAATCATCCAAAGTCAAAATGCAGGACAGAATTAATCACAATGATCTTTGGGAGAAAGAGAACGCAATGGTATCTGAAAGGGCAATGAAAAAAGAGAGATACAGTGTTGTATGAATGAAAAACTGGTAACAACTAGAAGAAATGTATCCATCTCACTGTTTGATGACAGAAAGAAAGTCATGCCTAACAACCAACAAAGTAGCAGCCTGCAAAAAATTAAAATATACCATCAAACTGTATAACGAATTACGTGGTAATGACAAAAAATGAACTTCAGTTTGTGCTCCTGAAGCTTTACGCATATTATCCAAGATACTGCAGAAATATTTCAGATGCTTGCCTTTCGCCAATTCGGCCTCCAAGGGATATAAGCGGTTGGATAAATTATTAGCAAGATGGAGCATCTGAAAACTTTCACAGTTTAAACCAAAATAGACATTTTACGAAGCCATTTTTCATTTTATAGGTGCGAGATTCCATGCCAATCTATATCCCCCGTTGGCCTGTAGGAGTGAGGCTGCCTTTCCCAAGTGTGGGGTTTATGCTGAGGTGTCTGCGGAAGTTGAGGGCAGACCCGGCGGTTTACGGGATGACCCTGACGTTTGAAACTCATTTTTGGCATGTGTCCTCGACATTTTGCGTTAGATTATTTTTTATTTAGGTACAATTGTGGGCGAAAATACTATTCCTAGGGTGTTGTCTAGTTTACCTTACTAGGACACAGACTCGTCACGACCAGGAGGCCTATCAGAGGCCATGTAGCTGTAGATCGACTCAATGAGTACTCAACTGCAAAGGTGCCAGTCATGAGGAGGAGGCTAACAGCATTTGTTATCGGTTTTCTCTGCTTAGGTAGAGTATTGTCTCCTGGTATAGGATGGTGAGCAGCATGTTGAATAAAATGCTGTTATTAGAAAACTGCATTTCTTGCCTTTCTTGTCCAGTTTGTGCCGTTGTGCATAATTTTAAGGAGTGGAGAGCCATCCTCCCCAGAGCATGATCAAACGCACGAAAACCTCCCGCAAGGGATTTCAGATATTGAAAGAAATGTGGATGGCGAGACAAAGTAAGGACCTTCATTGCTCTCATGTCCTGTCACTTCATGTAATTATGGGTATCTTTCAACTTATTCACAGTACCATGCACACTCAGAAAAGCTGTGTAAAAGGGAGCAAAATTCAAGTATATGATAAGGCGATACAGTTCAAAGGTCTGTTTCTGGTGCCCTTTACCACCAAAGTGCTTCTTCGTTTGATACTGTGGTAGAACTTTAAATCTCATTGAATTCTTTTTTAATAAATAAAGTTGGGTCAAACGGGGTCAAGTGCAGACTTCTGGCGGCCATGTAAACTTACAATAAGTGACCGAGGATGGGAGCTCTGTAAGAATAAATAAACTAGAGACCCACACTCCAATACCATCACTGTGTCCCGCTGGCGTGTTATAAACTCTGGATAACATAACTGATAAGAAAATACACATTTAAATAAAATAAAAAATTCACAAACAAGATTCAGTACATTGTGAAAGAAAACAACACATCGCTTCAGTCCAAGTTGAACTGAGGTACTTCCTGAACAGCGCGTTCATAAATGAGAGTACTGAACATTGCCAGGCCCAGGTGTGACGAGGCGGCCATTGGTCCTTGTTGAGTATACCCGGGCACCACCATCTGACACAGTTGGCACTCTTTCCTTTCTGTATTCTATGCCAGTCATTTCTTTCCTGACATTTGTGAAGCTTTTGCCTCTGGCACACCATTACTAGATGTGATCGACAAGCATCACCTGGCTGGTTCACATGACAGTGATGTGGACATGTGTGTGTCGCAAATAAACTTAGATGAATGCAGAAGATAAGCTCAATTCTACCTTAGACGATTTTCCTATGGCATGACCATTGTCTACCAATATCATTCCGCCTCCTAAATGACATAAGCAATGCAGGACACCGTTGCTAGTATCACCACATGCTGTTGATCCAATCAGCACCAGTTATACCAGTCAGCTGACTATGCAAACATGTCCTAAGATGCTTCACACTCGGGATAGGTCATTCTGAAGAATGCTGACAGAGGATTGCTGTGGACTGTAAACAGTGGGCACCTCTTAGCTTAGTAAAGTTTATCCAGTGGGCTCATAGGCAGACAGGCGATTCTGCACATGAGAAACTTGCAGCTTGTTTAATGAACCTCTTCGAAATGTCAAATATTGCACATTCATAATTCCTTCACAGGACCATCTTGGGTTCGTGTTTAAGATTTCACAGCTAAAATCTAGCAGAGCTGGTGGTGCCCTTCCATTCCAACTGAGTGTTGAGTTATCCCAATATGGGTTGTAAGGCACAGTTGGTCTGGATGGGATGTACGTTTTCCGAAGCCTCTCTTGACCCACATAAGTCCTAGCAATGTTTCACACAGTGACCACGCTGATAGATCTTCTGTGATTAGCTCTTCTAAACTCATCTGTTTCATCAGTCAAAATGCCTTCCTGACCACGGACAGTTCTGCTCCTCTCAGGCACAGTCATCCCGTGCAGCGTCTGAGAAGGCCCAGCCGAACAAGAGGCAATGCCCTCAGAACCCTCTGCCACATAGAAGTTGATTGAGTTGCAGTTGTCATCCTCGGGTTTCAGGATATATGTGCCCCCAGGGAACCTATTCTCAGGGATACAGGGAAGCACGTTAGTTCTTCTTGAAATCCTGGGACCCAACTCCCATTCCGATGGTTCTCCGTTGAAGGTGGCAGAATTTTGGCTCTGCTGTCTCCACGCTTTAATTTCTTGCTCTCTCTCGGCCTCACTGAGCTTGTCCAGTTGTTGGGCCTTGCGAATGGGTGACAGTCGGCAGGTACCTTTCAGTACCTTGATGAAGAACCTGACAAGAGGCAACAAGAAGTAATGAGTTTCTACAAAACACCAGGCTGCCTGATCCACAGTTTAATTTCAAACAGCTCACGTTTACTCCCTCACTTTCACCTCAACAAGTTTAATTTCTTAAAAGCCGTCGATAAACATTTGGGGGTAGGGAGGGAAATGGGTTTCATCTTTTTTTTTCATTTTCCACATTTCTGAATAATTTGACATGAGAAAATCGACAAATACTGGCATTTGAGCAATCAACAGAGGAGTATACAAATGGAAAGTGAAGCACCAGCAAATATATAGACGAACGGGAGCTACAAAAGCTGAAAGAAAAGAAAGTCGAAGGAGGAGTACTGAAAAAGTACTTTGGAGTGGCTGTGAAGTGCCTGCCAAGCTGGCTGTGTTTCTGTGAAGTATGGAATATGCTGCTAATAATCGAGCAGAATCGGTTTTTCGATAATGCCCACTTGTCAATGTCCAGTGTTCCGCTAGGGACCTCTGCCGAAGCATTCACTGAGGTCTTAGGTGATGTTGAGTGAGCATTGAATGGGAGAATGATGGTAAATTCCCACAGAAATAGTAGAGCTAATAGCCCCAAAGCACGGAACGTTAAACAAGGGCCCTCCAAACTCAACTTCTAATCCGTCATATTCACTAAATCCCCAAAAGGATAGGCACATTAAATTCTTCTGTGGAGAGTGGGCCCGATTCACAAAAGTAATCTGAGACAAAATCCTAACTTTACGACTTTCGGTATTCACAGAGGGCATTTAGGAGTAGTAAAGTTAGGAATCCTAACTTTACTACTCCTAAATGCCCTTTGTGAATACCGAAACTCGTAAAGTTAGGATTCTGTCTCAGATTACTTTTGTGAATCGGGCCCAATGTTCTTATAGCAGAAAGCATCAGTGAAGAATTGCGTTTTGTCAAATGCAGATCAAAGATTAAGTTGGAGACAGCCCTGAATGAGAAACTGGAAAAAAAGGCAAAATCCTTCAGGGTTGCCTTCAGCCATGGCACTACAAACAATTCCACTCCTGAGAGATTCAATACATGCTCAACACACTCCTGTGTGAATTGCACATTTGTATTCGACTACACGTGTGACCTGAACTTGGTATTTGTAAAATGTGCACACTAAACTGAAAGACCTCTGTGGGACGGCATATCGATACTTTCTTCTGTCAGTGGTTGCCTTGGCAGCGCTGCCAGGCATTCGGATGGCAGGAGGTATAAGCTAGTGGTTGAAGATGGAGTAAGCCTAAGAAGCAGTGTTTTAAGGTGGTATGTGAAATAAACACAATAAAAACAGGCTAAGTCCTAGACCACCAAAATCTGTATAATAACTGGAAGTCACCCCACAAAATTTCAGTCTGCGCATTATTAAGGTCGTACTGTAGGACTGAACTTAGAATAGGGCATTATTTCAATCTTAAAATATGTGGGATGCGAGTTTGGCTAGATTTTACAAAGGCGAATATTTGTGTTTATAGTCAACATTCATAAGTTTTTTTTACGTGAAACTGTGGTGGTTCAAGTACTTGCATCACATTGGCATATGTACATTTTGGGGGACAATCAAACTCGTGCCTACAGAAGCATCTAGAAACTCCTCAAAGTGTATATCATGCTTAGTCTGAGAGCTCATCATTCAACTGTCCAAAAACAGACAATCATGGTATCACAGGCCAGGAAAAATATCAAGAAAACGTGTACTAACCTTGGCAGAAGAGCGATGACAGGTGTAATTATACACACAACGTAAAACGTGGCTTGAGACATCTGCATCTCCATGAGCCAATAGGGTGAAGGGGTGTTGCAGAGTACACAGATCCCACTGTAGCCCAATGAGACAATAAAATAGGCCACAATGCTGCCAACAATACTGACCCAATGGATCCACGTCTACAAAGCAGAAAGAACATCAGTGTTAATACCGCGCTTCAAAACATGTCGAATCATAATTAAGGAAAAGCACCCTGCCTTGGACTCTATGTACTCAACAACACACCAATACCAGGAAATATGTAGCGGAAGTGAAAAATAGAGCATCAGCATCTTCCCATTCAGTTTTATACTACAGGGCTCCAAAAGAGGACCTAGTTTAGAGTCTACACAATTTTGAGAAGTTTAATAAAAATCTGTTTAAGTGAACTATTATTTAAAAGATGCAAAACAACTGGGCCATTGTTTGGCACAAACCTCCCTTATCCTGTGTTTTGTAGCCCACCATCAAATAAGGACAATGAGATGTGTGAGAGGCACCGGAAACATGTTAAATTAGTTAAATGTTAAAATTAGACATATTTTCCTCAATTAGAGAAAGTAGGGTAGTTCCATCTGCACATGAACGCTGGGTGAAAAAAAAAAGGTAGAGTCAAAATATTGTATGTTTGAAGACTCCGACTCACTGCTCACCTTTCCATCTCACATGTAACTAGCTACTTGAAATCCATTTTCAACCAAATTATCCTTGAATGGTGTCACAAAGAAACTAACCACCGACTTCTTCCCTTTAGAAACGTGTATGTTATATTAGTACCACCAAAGAGATAATAATAATAATGGACTAAGGGTCATAGCCTTTAATGTCCTACTGACTTCCACTGACCCTTGAGAGGGAGTATGTCATCCTCTGCATCATCAATGCATGGTAGGATTTTTCCAATTCTTCAGCAAAAGTTTTTACCTGCGAGACACCACAGGGATCCTCCACGTCACAGCTCTTTTCTATGTACACATGCATCTCTTGGAAAGGCGACTGAAGATCACCATCACAACCTGCAGTACCAGATGTAGGCAGACTGCACTTCAGATCTATTTGTGTCTAAATGGTGGGCCTTACAGACTGCCTAACTTTACAGAAGTATGCTGTGGTGTTTACTGGAGGAAGACAGTTATTAAAATAACCCCCCCAAAAAATATAAAATGTAAAACAAATGAAAAAGGAAAGTAACAAAAAGGTACAAAATGAGGTGGAAAGATAATGGCTTAATATGAAACAACACAACCATTTAAAAATTGCCATGATGCTACTCCATTGGCGACCGACTGAATGTAGCATAAGATGAAGTCATATTTATGACGCTCAAGGCCTACCAATAAAGGTCCATGATATCTAATGAAATAAGTCCACATTAATGCCCGCAGTGCTGATACTGACACACACACATCACTCTGACTGTCTATGTCAAAAAGGATGAAACGTGTTTGCGTGCCCATCAGATTGCAATGCATGTGACAAATCCTTAATTCTCGGTCCAATCACCTGCTCTTTCTGAAACATCTGACAGCTGTAATATTTAGACACATCTTGCATTCAGTAAGTGATAGTGGGCCCAGCTGCACCAAACCTCATCTTCTCACCAAATACTATTCTTCCCTCACTCCTTTTCTTACCTCTCAATGACCTAGTCACACCATTTAACCTCCTTCAATTTGTTTGTATTTATATTGGAGTTGTCAGTGAGTGTTTTCACATGTTTATATCCGAGTACAGTGACTATGGTTTTACTTGTCTATATTATGGTTTGGTGGTGACTGGAGCACAATGTTAATGAACACATTGTAGAGATTTACAATTTACTTTATAAAAGTTCTACTCGAACAATACCCCTCTACCAAAATGCACAGCGCTCGGGGAGGAAATAAGTATACCTCTGCAAACTGCTTACTAAGCAAGTGCACACATTTCCACTGTTCTGTTCCTCCAAGAAAATGTAAATCTCTGGGCCACAGAGGAAAAATCTTAGATAGCCCCGTCTTTAACCAAGTATGCCTGTTTTCCTTTCTTCATCACCACCAAGGCCCATTTGTTGAACTCCACACAACAAACAATTGAACACCTTCCAAATAATGGATTACATACACCTATCTCCTCTGAGACAGACAACATTCCATCCCTCTAAAGTGTGAAGGAAAATGTAAAACATCTAAATCCTTTCAAATGATTAAAAAACAGCTGAGGCACTGCATGGATTTATTGATCGGTATAGTATAAACAAGAATTCTCCACAATTGTCCATGATTTGCTCCACGGCTGAAGGGCATTTACTTAAAATTAGTTTAGGGAAAATGTGTCAAATTATTCTCCCACTGCGAACTGATCTCTAAATAGGGTGAACATTTAATAATGTAACCTAAGGCTATCTACAGTTGAAAGCAACACATGCCTTTGTTTTCACATAACTGAGCAACAAAAGATATTTGCCGACTCCAAGCTTTATCAGACTTCACTTTAAATGAACCTCATTGATTAGTGATTGAATGTGAGAAGCAATGTTTTATGTTCATGGCTCCACCATAGTACCTACCCAGTTTTTAATATCTATAGCCAAATGAAGCAGAATGGTAAAGAGGGAGATGGTGTTTATTGGAGTTCCAAAGGAGAGGAGATCAATGTCAGAATCCTTGTATACCTGTAAGAGAACAAATCAAAGAGGGACATTGGTGAATCTGAAGGAATCACAGGGAACAAGGCCCATTAGAAAGCCAAAGAACAAGGGTGGCGCTGCACAAAGCTCGGGATGTGCATTGATACTGAAATAACAAAATAGTTCTTACTGGAAGGCATTCCTCGCTAAGCTAAAAAATTTTTTTTCAATTGGCGAATCGAAGAATAAGCAAATATTTCACAAGTGCACTGACTGCTGGCTGAATTAATGAGCGATTATATACCCAAGTCATTCAATGATTTACACATTGTTTGCATGCAACACATCTGGTTTCTGGGCATTGGTAAGACGCAATATCTTGACTGGGCCCGGGCGTGAAATTCTGCTCCGCTCGCAGAGTTTGCAGAGTTTTTCCCGCTACGCGTAGCACATGGAGTTTCAAAAAACTCTGCTCAGCGTAGCAGAGTTTTTTCTTCACTCGCCAACGTTAAATTGGCAAGTAAGGAAAATCTTACTCCAGACCACCTCCCGGCAAGATTTCTCAAAGCGGGTGGTCGCGGACGGCAGCTACTGCTCACGTTGAGAAACCTTCCGTTCGCATTAAGGAAACTGCCACTCGCGTAGACCATCTACGTGAGCAGGAGAAAGAAGCAGCACCTCTTGCGCTGCGCATGGTGCCATTTGTGCTGATTTTTCAGCGTGGGACAAACACCTGGCACAAAAAATCAGCTTGAACGGCACAACCTAATGCTCGCTGGCGCTTGCAGACCTCCGCGTAGAACTGTAGAGTTTTTTGGTCTCACTCAGTGAACTCCACCCAGGCCTAATCTTCACTAAGATATTTAAGGATGACTTCCACCAATTTACCATGCCGTGTAAGGGAGCCCCAATGTAACACCTGAGCGAATATCTGAATCCTTTATTGAAGACATATGTGCCATTTTGTTCAAATAGCCATGCGAACAAATTATGCAAGAGAAAGTGACTGCAGACCTCTGAACGCTTCTCTGTCTGCCTGGTCAAAGGTTTGGACCAGAGTGAATTTATTTTGTAAGTTATACAGAGGGAAATAATTTCTATACTTACAAGATATGGGACAAAGAAGCAGATAAGACTCTGGTAGAAGGCATCAATAATGGCAACCCAAAACGTGGACATCTTGTAGCACTAGGATTTGTTGAAGAGAAATTAAATGAATATGACTAGTTTGTGTGTTTCACTTTCATTAAAAGACAAATATAAAATAAACATTCTGAATGTTTTTGGTGTCAAAATACCCTTAGCAGTCTTATATAGCTCGTACCTTTTATCCATGTTTTTAAGGAGATACAGAACAAATTATTTTGAGTTCATTAAGTCTCATTCTCAGCAAGTAGATATTCTTGTGTAGAATCAACAATGAACAATTAAAAGGTATTATTATATGAGCAACAGGAGGCTATAAAAATCTCCCACCTTATTACCAACATGAACCGTTACAGCCCTTCCAATGAAGGTAGATAAGAACCAAGTTGACCATTGCACTACACAAACAAGATAAATTTATGAAAATGTCCCATTGTAGGACCAACAGGAGCTTGACAAAGAGGCCTATATTGGGTCAGATAATAACATTCTCAAGCCTTAAACTATAGGGCAACTAGATCTAAAGAAACTGTGTACACAAAAATAAATTAGAAACATTGGGACTCAAATCAGATATTAAGAAAGAGAGAATCCTAAAGTTTAATACCTTTAGATAAATTACCAAGCATAACTATTATCTCAAGTGCAACTGTAGCTAAGCTCACTGGCTTGGTGTGGGGGAATGTTGGTGTAGTAGCATGTGTAAAATTCACCTGTAAAATCTGGGCGATTTATCCAATATCAATGCTAAATGAAGCCACGGAATAGGTCCTTTAATTGATATAGTCATGTGGCTTGCAGCATCCCTCAGAGTTACTTCTAGGATTATTGAAATGCCAGCATTCAATGTTTGTTCCAACTTAGGGGTCCACTCACGAAAACTGTTCTACAGTCCGGGATGTGTGGGAAGGACTGTGTTTTTGTGCTACAAACGGAAGGTTTATTCATCATGACTCTAGTGGTAAATGAGCCAATGCCTCTCTTTAAAATGGCCAGCAAAGGCGTATAGGCAACCTGTAGTGGGCATAGTATCAGAAAAATATTCTGTGAAAATGTGGCACTGGCAAGATATGCATCAACCGACTCTACATGTCTGCTTTCATGGTCTAAGGAAACCCATCTTCCATAGGTTCGAGTGGAGCAAGAAGGGTGTTTGGCTATTCCAGTGCTGCTAGGAAATAACTTGTTAAATGTCTATGTTCAACAATTCAAAGCAATGCGATTGAGAAAATGTACCAACTTTACCAGGGAGAAGGTTCTCTAATAATGTGCAGCTGCATCATCAGTACTTAATTGCTAATCACTTGTGAATTTTTGGAAAGTGTAGGACTAGTTAGCTATAAATTCAACTTGTGACTATTAATTTAATACTTTAAGGTGACTGGAAAGTGTAGCCTATACAACATACACAAATCTTTATGTAAAGAAATTCACCTCTGAATTTTGCCCACTTTTGTAAAGTTCAGGCAAACTCATCAGCGTTTCTTGAGAGATGTCCTGGTCGAGGATTCCGAACACAATGGGGGGAAGGGACGTGAAGAAGAGGTTGAAGAAAATCAGGTGCCAGTAATCAATCATTGTTGTGCCTGTGAAGCCGCAGAAGAACTGGAACCAGAAGAGGAGGTTGACATACGCCTGCAAGGAGTGGGCGAAGAGAAAAGAAACATGGACACAATTTAACTAGAGTATGGCTCCAGCAAAGGGCTCCCTTATTCAAGAAACACAAAATGCACATTTGGAACCTTCCGCTTTCTGTTCAAAGAAGGAAGCTTTCCCTCTTACCTGTACTCTGACCTTGCTGTTAATTAATACATTAATTTACCAGCATTTTAAATCTTGTACTGAATTTCAAATTATTATCAATATAAAGTTCGGTAAAAACTGGATGTCACGCGGGAACTATTTATTCACTTGAAAGCATGTGCTATATGAAAACAACAGTCTATTTCTTACATATTTTCTCCACACTGACATGCCGGTTTTGCACGGGGAAATTCCAGCGTTTTCCAACCCCCTCGGAAGGATAGAAAAAGCATTTATAACAGGTTTTGAATACAAAAAGTTTCACTAATTGTAAGTGTAAAACAAAAAGATCTGGAATGATTTCGCCTGCTATGCAATCGCTTTATATTTCATTTGTAGTAGAACACTTTGTAATGCCGATTATTTTTAAAGATGCATTCTGAATGTTGACTTCTTGTTACTGAACAAAGCCAAATCTAAGGTTTTCAACATGATCACATGCCTCAGGTATACGCATTTCTGTAAATGCGAAAAACAACTGACATACGCCCTGCTCCACCTCAACACTCCTTGAGTTTGGTCTGTTGATTGTTATAAACGAACTATTTTCGCCCATAATCACAAGTACAGGTAAAATAATGTGCATTTTTCAGAATTATGAAAGCTCTCGCAAAAAAGTACAGTTAGCATGAATGCTTTCCATGAATTGCATTGCAAGGAATCAGGCTTGCAGCAAGTGACAGAATTTCATGTTAATGGGTATTTGGAAAGTGCATTATTTTTCAATTTACATAATTCTTTCAAATACAGCTGATTTACATATACATTAAACTTTTAATAAAAGGCAGAGGATTTGAGTGCACTCGCTATTGCAAGAGCTTTATAAATAAATGAAAAACACAAAGGGAAACAATATTTACATTTGCCAGCTATCGCGTGGTATATGCAGCATCCATCAACCTTCCAGATTTAATAGTCCTCTTGTTCCTGCTGTCTGCAGACAAAGGCTTTAATGTGTGGTGCTTACAATGTTCCTGGAAGGAGGTTATTTAGCAAAAAGGATAACAAAGAAACATGGCAGATAAGGAGAAGCATCCCCAGTCAATCTGTCAGCCCCCTGATTATCCATTACTCCAATTTCCAGCTTGATTACTTTAGCAGACTGTGGTTTGTCTGGGACTATCAGGACTTTTATAATTCCTTGGGTTCAGTTTACAAATATGCAGTTGCATATTGGCGAGGAGTTAGATGCTAATTGACTAACGTGGGATGTGTCCTGGGTCAGGATGGCAGCATACGTTAAGTGCTACCTTTAAATGGTTAGCACTTCATAAATAGTAAAGCAGTGGGCCCACACCTGCTTAAAGGGTACTTAAAGGAAATACAACAGGTTACATTCCTACAGCTCCACTATGGTCACAATTGTAAACACACACCTAAGGTTCTTGTGTGGCACATTTGTGTACTGTGCTCCACATGAGCAAAGTACGCCAATGCTCATGTGGAGGATATAAGAGACAGACAGGGGGCGTATGTGTCCCCTGTCTGCATTAGGCCTTCAACTCCAAAAGCACTGTGCCGTAAGGGAACGGAAACTACGCCAGACCCAGATATTAGATCATCCCTCTGTGATAAAGGATGTACACTGGTCTGAACTTATCACAACACCTTTACTTGGACAGAGCAACAAATCTTCTGATTATGCAAGATGCAGTTCCGCCAAGCAAATTGTGGGTATCCTTCATATTTGTGCATGTGAAAAAATGTTTTGAAGTGAACCATTGACTCTTTGACTATGCAGCTTTTAATGGTAGACTCTTCCCTATGTCCTCTGTCTTGTCTGTGGAAAACACATTGCAGACAGTTCTCCTGCTCAACCCTTTCCCCTCTGTTACCACCTATCTTTCTGAAAGTGTGCAACCCTCTTCCTCTATGTCCTTTACAAATGGAAATTAAATGCTTCCATTATCATGAATTATCATGAATTTTACGCCGTGTGAAAATGCAACCCATAAAGAGTACTAGGGTAGGAAAAGTCCTGTTCATGATGAGTACTGTACCAGGAAAAATGCTGTCTGCCGAGAATATTGTGACCGGAAAATAATGAAGAATGCATGATTTCCTTCTTGTTCAATTTAGGTGCTTAAGAGCCATCCTAGTAGAAACTATACACTTTCACTGGTTTAATTAATTTATAATTCCCTTGAGTTAGATTCTGGAATATATCGAACTAAGTTTGTGATGTTAAAATGCCTCATTTCTCAGGAAGACTAACATGGCAGATGTTCTAGCTTCTCCTATGTGGAGTATGATTAGCAGCCAAGACCACACGACAAGGGATAGTGACATTACCAGGGCTAGCCCATGGCAGTCCTTCAGAGTCGCTTTTTAATGGGTTCTCAGTGTTTTCGGTCTCATGTAATCCAAGAGTACTTTTAAATAACTCTAAAAGAAAAGTTTCAACAGAACACCTGATGCTAGTGTTTAGCCTGCTTCTGAACAAGTTGACAGGAGTACTGAGGTGTTGACAGACAAACGTATTTGCCAAGAAATTACTCAATTTGGTCAAGTTGAGAAGTCAAGATTAGAAACTAGATTTCAAAAACATTATCTAAAAATAGTGTTTACAATAAAAAAAAATGCCCCAATTAAATCAATCATGTCTAGGTAAAATATGGAATTGTGTAAAGTGTGCAGTTTAATCTCGAAGATGAGCAAGACATCCTTTCTAAAAGTATAGATCTGTCACAAAATAAATTGGCTTAAAGACTCTGAAATGTGAGATTAGGTTTACATCAAATCACATGACTGCCTTAGAACCGACTTCCTTTGAGGAAAATGTATAGTTTGTATCAGAATTTTGCCCCCGTCTGAGTCAAATAATGCTGTGAGCTTTGATCATCTGTCAAGGACTATTCAGTTAAGCAGTAATACATCGAATCAGCTATGCAAGCCCATCATCACAGAGTCCCAGCATGCCACCCATCTCAAACTCACCACATTCTTGTAGAAGAAGTAGAGGACCATCTTAGCCAAGCGGGAGTAGCACCAGTGACCATGGACCAAAAGCAGCTTCTTGAGATGCTTGAACTTGGTGATGGCAAAATCACTCGACATTACAGCCTACAGCAGAAGCAAGAAAGACATTTTGTTAATGAATGAAGAAAATTGCCAAAAGAAACTGCACTTCAAGGTAGAAAATACAGTTGATCTAAGACCAGCTGTCCATCAGATGAAAATGAAAGTCACTGAGTTCAGCAAAGTGATTTTTCCAAAATTTCGTCGATCATTAGGGCCACTGCAGAAATAGTCAAGTTTCAGTCTACAATTGCAACATTTCTACTTGTTGTTTAAAGTCAGGCTCTGCTAACTTCCACTTCAATGTATGCCTACTCACTTCTTTTATTTTCTAGAAGTTGTTCTAATCTATTGACCTTGTATTTTTTAGCACCCAATGACACGTTTTAGAACTCATATCAGGATGCGCGAGAGCTCTTGTTGCTCTGTAAGAGCACCATCAGCTCCGCTGAATGATACCACGCCTTGTGCTCTGTACTCGAAGGGACTAGACTGTGAAGTAACTGTGAACAGTCAGCAGCTCCCAGATACAGCACAGCTCATAATGGTAATACCATACTTTATAAAAAAAAAAATGAATGCTCCCAGAATCTGGATTGCACATCAGGAGTATACCCTTCTTCCTCATCGTCCAAAAACTGCTGAAAAGCTTCCTCAAATGGAAATATCTGAATCCATGAGCCATGACAGAACATGATATATCTCCTACTAAGCACCTCTAGCCTTTCAAGATGTGGCCCATGCAAATGAGGGCATATGTTGCCTTTGAACCTATGCCATATTACAGATGTGGTTGACAGAGGCAAAGAGACCGCAAGCAAGCTCATTTACTGCACACCATTCGAAGGTGGCACACAGTCAGTGCACCCTCCTAAAGGCGCCCTTTAAAAGGGGAGGAAATAGGGTCTTAGGGAACACTCTGCAGTCAGGTACAGTAACTCACTGCACCTGGTAGCATGGGGATCTCTGCTAACTTTTAAAACTTGGGTCGGGGTGCCACCTGCACAGTGCAAGGTGTAACAGCAGCTTCAAATAGCAGGGCCCGCCTTGAACTAATGCACGGTTCCTAGTGCAGGCCCAAGTCTGGGTCTGCACTGAGTATAGTGCTTTCATTGTAATAGGTCATACGGTCCTGGTCTGCAGCTGGTGCGCCCTGTTAAAGCTGCACTGTGGCTCATACCAGGGCAGTGCACCCTATATGTTATACGATCCAAGAATGCCTCCGTTAGTAAATAGCAAAACTCTTTAGAGATATCAAACAACTGCACTGTAATCAAAACTACACCCCTGCAGTCATTAATTAAATAAAAGATTACAGTTTTGTGCTTAAAAGATACCGAATAATGATAATGAAAACTGTAATCAAAGTATATCCTAAAGTATATGAAAGATGTTGAAATTGGATAGCATTATAAACTGAAATTTTACCATGTTTTTAAGGTATTCAAAATGTAAAAAACTCTAAATTCAAATTGTAATTATACAATATATTGTAATTTGCACACTATTTTGTGTGCATTTCCATATATAGTGTTGTTTAAGTTCAATTGTATAACTAGAGATTGGGTTCTTTAAGACACTATGTAAACCATGAAGGTAGGGGCGAGCTGTGTAAATGTTATGCCCTACACCAAAAATTAACAAAGGATGGCTGGCTAGCCACTGTATCTCTAGGGGTAACTCACAATAAATGTCAAATACATTGAAAAAGTTGCTTGAGGTAGGAGCAGTTTTCAACTTGAAGATTTTCTGGATTCACATTCTATTCATCCAGTGCCATCTAGTGGTTTGTTCCACCTAGTGGTTGGTTCCACCTAGTGGTTGGATCCAGAATGGTTAGTCTTTAAGTCTGGCTCTCTTTTTTAGGTTTCACCTAGACAGCGCATGCGCTGCCTCGGAGATTTTTGTTTACATGCAGTGGACTTGCAGCCCGCCCATAGATTACCATGTTAGCTTCAGTGTCGCTCTCATTTGCTTCGCTCCCATTTGTCATGGCATGCATTTGGCCCTTCACTGGAGCATGGACCAAATACTTACGTCTATCCATGGCTCACATTTTTTGAGCTACTTTTTTCTTCGTGTTCAAGCACTCCATATGAATGCTTGTGTTGTCAGTCTGTCTCCCATATCCCTGTCCACGTAGCTTCGAATCTACGGCACTCTACTATACACCAATGCACTCAACGCCATTAAACTCTATGACACTCTACAGCACTCCAAGCCAGGCACTCTAGTCACTGTATTCTACACCACACCATTATACTCTACCACTGCAATCTATGCCACTCTACTCTGCACCACTCTATGCCACTGCAATCAACACCACTGCAATTTACTCAGCACCACTTCTAAGCCACTGTGCTGTACACTACTTTACGCCACTGCACTCTACTCAGCACCACTGCACCATATGACACTCTACTCTGCCACTGCACTCTACTCTGTACCACTCTATGCTACTGCACTCTTTTTTTTAAATTCTTTTTATTAACAAATGCTCATTACATCATAGCATGACATACATCCTTAATAATGACAGAATCAATACATATTCAATTTCAGTGGATGGTCATTCAATTACATGGATCTTATTTCTACTCCTGGGTCATGCTACGCCTTCCGCATTCCCTCCCCCAGCTTCTGTAGCCTAGTAGTCCAGTATCCCC
Source organism: Calotriton arnoldi (assembly GCA_963921515.1). Classification (NCBI taxonomy): domain Eukaryota; kingdom Metazoa; phylum Chordata; class Amphibia; order Caudata; family Salamandridae; genus Calotriton; species Calotriton arnoldi. The sequence goes on along the minus strand of CAWUFW010001109.1, from coordinate 1,610,689 downwards.
GGTATTTCTGCCAGGGCCCCCATGCTACTGCACTCTTAACTCGAAACTCTGCTTTGCACTACTGCTCTTTGCGTAAGTGCACTCTACGCCACTGCACTCTATCCCAGTACAATATACAACACTCTACTCTACACCATTCTACCCCACTGCACTCTATACTACTGCTTTTTACGCCACTATGCTCTGCATCACTGTACGCCACTGCATTCCATGTCAGTCCACTTTACTGCCACTCCACTCCACAGTATGTCTCTCTACTCTGTACCAAACCACCCCACACAGTGCCACTCTATACCACTCTACAGTACTCCACTCAATGCCTCTAGCCACGACTGACTGCTCTACAACACTCCACTCTATGCCACGTCATTCCACTCCACGCTGCTATAAAACATAGAGAAAAGATCTTTGCAAAAGCAGTAGCTCTTGTGAAACCTGTGGGCTTTACCAATGCTTGCTTTTTTAATGTGGGCCTCATCATGTCAACAACCATTTGGTCACTTGTCCCTACTTGAATGTTATCATATGCATGCCTGAAAATGCACTTGCCATCTTTACGTTATTTTTCCGCATTTGCATGGGTTCCTCTTCTCATAGTATGTTGATTTTTTTCCTGTTCTGCAAATGCATGTTGTATGGGAAGGTAGACGGGTTACATGTAAAACCAGAAATTGCTTTAAGCTGCAAAACTACTCGTATCAGTAAGTAACATTTTAGCTTTGCATCGAGGATCTGTTCTGTAGTCACATGCTGTGCACTGATTTTGTAGCAGTACCCTCGTCTGTCGGGGAGGCTGGGATCATTAGAGTGTATGTGCAAACAGATGTTTTAACACTTTTTGTCCCACTTGAGCCTCCTTATTGGCTTGAATGTGCACACAGTTCTGTTTTGTGAAGATGTGTATGGAAGGCCATGTGACTGCCATACAGAAATAATTTAAGGATACATTTGCTAGGTAGGCAAGCTTTTGTATTGAATGGACTGGTTGAATGGACTTTTGACCTCTCTCCAATGGTAATCCTGCCGTTTGGTGGCAGTTTTGAATTGTTTGGACTATCCATCTTGCAATATTTCCCTTTGTAAATGGGGAGCCCTTGCTTGGGTTTGCAAAGGAGATGAAAAATATAGGTCCTCCTTCTTGACTTGTTTGGTCTTTTGCAAGTAATACATTACTGCCCTCCTTCTATCCAGTGTATGGAAGACTCTCCCAGGCTGCTACTTGGGTTGCTGGAAGAATGCAGGTAAGTGTATAGTTTGGTGAGCATGAAAATGGGATACCACCTGTGAGATAAACTGTTGATTTGTTTTCATTACTACTTTACCCTTGTGTATTTGTAAATATGGTTCCGGTGTTGTAAGACCTGTATTTCATTAACTCTCCTTAATTACATTAAGCAATAAAGAAGGCTGTTTTCAGTATTAGGTATTTGAGTTTTGCATTATGAATGGGTTCAAAAGGTACCTTCATCAGTTGTGTCAGCACTAAATTGAGGTTCCTCTTAGGTATGGTGCTGCCCTTGGAGGTGAAATACTGTTTACTCCTTCTAGGAATCGGTTTGTGATTGGTGTTGTGAAGAATCTTCTATCTATTGCTCCCATTGTATACGCTGCCTGCTAATTGCAGCTTGATGAGGCATACGAGAGCTTTTCTTCTAGCAAATGCATGATTTACATGAGCACTGTGGTGTCTTGTGTCCAGCCTCTAACAAGGCCTTTCTGGTTACACCAGTGTAGGAATCTGTTCTACTTGACAGTATAATACTTTATTGTGGTAGGTTGTCTTGGCTTTCTGAAGTATCCTCATGAATCATGGAGATTAATTACATTACCAAATTCGATGCCAGAGGTCTTCAAACTAGGGGTGGGCCACACCGAGGGGGTGGGGAGGGGGAGAGTGCTTAATTGTTCCCAGAGGGGGTTGACAGGGTATGGCCAAGGGAAGCATCATGATGATAACAGTGCTTTGACCAGAATAGTATGTTTGGCAATCATGTATTTGATTGGATTTTTAAAAGGGTTAACTGAACTTAACTGCAATATTACCCACTGGCGGTCACCAGTAGGTAGTTATAGTTAGGACCATGTTCCCATAGGAAAAGTGTTTTTTGACTTGCCTATATCTTTGGCTCCGTTTGACGAATCTTCACCAAATTTTCCAAAAAAAGGGACGTCGTTGATTTTCGGGGTGATACGTCAAGCAGGGGCCGAGAAAAAGGGGGAGGTCAAAACAAGTGTGTTTCCGATGTTAATTCCCATAGGAACTTTGAACACGACTGTAGCCCAAACTGCTGGACGGAATGACACTAAATTTGGCAGGAAGGTAGATTTAGTAGTTGTTGAGAAATTTTAGGAAATCCAAACTTGTTTTTCTGTGATCGCGGCTAATTTGCAAATAATAATGAGCTTGTGCAAGGAAATGAAGAGCTCTGATTGGCTACCACCACTTCAACCAGGAAGTGTTGGCAGCCATCTTGGTACTCGGCGAAAAAACGTGCAAGAAAAGAAAAGAAAAGGGAACAGGGTAGGAATACCCTGCCCCCATGCTTTGGTCTTCGGGTCCAAGAGGGACCCCAGCAGAGAAAAAGCATTTTTTTAAATGTTTGCCACAAATTCGCAAAATTCACAAATTTGTGGCAAACAAACAAAACAGAAGCGCGGGCTCCTGTGATTGTTTTCAATAGAGCCCCTGGGTAGGCCAGGTCATGGGGGGCCTTTTTTTTTTTTAAAGAAGCCCTGGGGACCACCACAGAGCCAATGGCCGGAACCGGAGGGTCCCACCTGCACTAAAGTCTCCCCGAGGGGAATGCTAAATAAAGCGTTAATCACAATAGTGTGCTGAAGCGCCCCAAGTTTCTGAGACACAGTGGTCTCGTAAACAGAAGAAAGACATGATGGGCGGTGAACTGTAAACAAGTTGCAAGCGATTAGCAAGAAGTATCCTCACAAACGCAGTGAGCCTTTTTTTACATCATTCAGAGTACAAGAAACAATTATTTATCTACCAGAGTAATACATCAAGTAAAGCTTGATTGAATTCAGACAAACGGGTGGCCTGTGGCAACAAAGTAGCCAGCTACAAGCGGGAAATTTTCAAAAGCGCAGTGAGGCTTTGATCAACATTGCATGAACAAATGAAAAACTGGTGTGAACTACCTGATTGAAACCGTGAAAATATACAAATTAGTACATTATAAGTACAGGTGACAAGTTACAAACGAGCAGTCTTTGACAAGTGCAGTCATACCTTGTTGACATCGCACATGGAATGAAAGGAAAACTTGTGATAACCGTTTGTTGCCTATAGCCTTTTGTTGTGTACACTTGTCACAGTTTGAAACAAAGTATCAAGTTCCAAGCGGGAGGTTCTTTATGAGCGCTGTGAACTTTGATTGACATCACACTCAGAACAAGAGCAAAACTGGTAATACTCTCTCCATTGAAACCACGATATACAAGCAAATTAAAACTGCGATATACATGCAAATTAAAACTTGACAGAATTTAGAGAAACATAATCAGAGTCACAGGCAGTGTATTGTTACTAAATAACCAATTACATGTTGAAAATCGTTTCTGCAAGCGCAGAAAGCTGTTTTATCAATATCACATCGACACTGCATATGAAGTAAAGCAAAAGAGAACTATAAACCACTAAAAAACCACGTGTAGGAAAGTAGGATCTGCTTCTTATGGTTACCCCCACTTTTTGCTGAATGCACCACTGTTTTTGACTAGTCTGGCTGGGATCCTGCTAAACAGGTCCCCAGCCTATCTGCTTTCTCCTTTAAACTGTTATGTTATGTACCAGGTACTCTCCAGATCGGTGGACATTTGTCTACCGAGTCCCTGGTCACTCCTGAGTGACCCAGACTCTGTCCCCTCTGCTTTCAGCTTCCTTCCATCAAGAATCCAACTTTGGGTTCCACCGGACATTCATCTTCTTTCCAGCAGTGGCATTTCTTTGAAGTCTCCCATTGAGATCTACGACGGTTTCCGACACCACTTCAGCCCTATGCACCCTGTTTCTCTGGGATAGGTAACTCTGGTACTTCAGTATCCACGGGTGGGGTGGCTCTCCAACGTTCTATGATCCAAAGGGTTTCTTCGTAATCCACTGGGAAGGGTCCTTAAACACTAAAACTTCAACCGCGACTTTCCCATAGAGTTGCACGGAGCCCGCGGTCGTGTTCTCACACTGCACCCGTCCTCCGTGGGGTCCCTACTTACTCACCTTGGGTGGTTCCTTGGGGTCCCAGTGATTCTACGTATCCTAGACACTGTCGACTCAAGTTGTGGTTCTTTTACCACTATTTTAGTATATGGTTTGTATCCCCCCCTGGGGCCCACTGTGCATTATTGCTACTTACTGTTGATTCTGTGCTATAGTATTGTGTATTGTGTTATCTCCATGTAGGAGATACTGTGTCGTACTAGAGAGTGTTATATTAATAAATACATATTCTTATAACTACTGTGTGGTTCTCCTTTCATTTAATCAACACTATAAGGTTGCATTCGGGTAAAACAAGATGCTTAACATTCCTTCAAGACTGAGCCTGAAGGCTGCTCTCCACAGCTACCACTAGGATAAGCTTTCTAAAGGTTATCTTTGACCTCTTAATCCCCATAAGAGTTGTTTGGACTGGTGCAAGGTGCCCACTTTAATTAGGGGACAGCATATTCCAGGCCAACTTCTCACACCATGGAAAACAAGCATTGGAAATGCCATAGGTCTCCCCTTTGTTTAAGTTAAAGCAATTTGTTTTGTAAATGGTATTGTTTTCTAGTTTTGTATTGATTAGTGTCTGTTTGTGATATGTTAAGATTTTGTTAGAATTGTATTTGTTAGCTGTGTAGTAGTTTAAAGCATACTTTAGTAGGAGAGGAGCAGTGTTTAAGATTTTGGAAGGAGAATGATGAGAAGAATAGCATTAGGGTGAATGTAGTATAGTGAGGAGTAGAATAGTATGATGCAGAAGAAAGGTGTGGGGGTAGAGTTAATAGGGAGAAGGAAGAAAGTGTGGAAGAGTTTAGTGTTGTTTGGAATGTTGATAAGTGTGGACAGCAGTATAATGCATAAGGAAGGATAGAGTATTAGAAGAGCAGTAGGTGTGATATGAAAGTAGTGTGAGATGTAGAAGAATAGTGTGAGGTTGAAGCAAGGTAAGATGATTTTATTATCATTAGGTATAAGGAAGTAGAGAAGTGCAGAAGAGCACTGTGCGGGAGATTGTAGGAGTTGGTGTAGGAGAAGAGTAGTGTTATGCAGAAGGACTGTTAGTGATGAGGTTTAGAGTAGTGAGTTGGTTGTTGTGTTGGTAGTGTAATATGAGCGGTTATTAGTATAGTGTAGGTATATATACCATATTACCCAAGCATACCTTTACGACAAACATGTTTATATAATCGCATATCTATGATTGCATATATAATTATATGCATATTTATTTGCATAGATATCACGCAAGACGAATGGCATATTAAAAAAGAAATCGGCACAAGCCCCACGTGCCTCGAGCCTAGTGCATCCCACACGCAAGACGAATGCAATATATAAAAAAAGAAATCTGCACAAGCCCCACGCGCCTCGAGCCTAGTGCATCCCACACGCAAGACGACTGGCATATTAAAAAAAGAAAATCGGCAAAAGCCCCACGTGCCTCGAGCGTAGTGCATCCCACACGCAAGATGAATGGCATATTAAAAAAAGAAATCGGCACGTGCCCCACACGCCTTGAGCCTAGTGCATCCCACACGCAAGACAAATGCAATATTTAAAAAAAATTTTTTTTTTTAAAAACAATCGGCAGAAGCCCCACGCGCCTTGAGCCTAATGCATCCAAGACGCATGCAATATTAAAAAAAAAAAATCGGCACAAGCCACACGCTCCTCAAGCGCCTCAAGCCTATAGTAACAATATTGCCCCACGCGCCAATCGGCACAAGCCCCACGCGCCTCAAGCCTAGTGCATCCCACACGCAAGACGCATAACATTTAAAAAAAAAAAATTCGCAACAAGCCTCACGCGCCTCAAGCCTATAGTAAGAATATTTTAAATAACTTAACCGATATCGAGAAAACATTCAGGTAAACGTCACCCAATAGTAGGAAATGCATCCCACACGCAAGACGCATGCAATAGTAAAAGAAAATGTGCCGAAAGTTAATATAAAACCCCCCGTCTCACGCCGCCAGTAAAACATCCAGTCCGGGTGGGCATGGCCAAAAGTGGACAGGATGGCAACCGGGAGGGACTAAGAAACCTCGGTGCAATCAACAAACTATGTTCAGCATAATCACTGACAAACGACGCTCGCCAATGAAAATTACAGGCGGAGCAGAGACACGACTTCTAAAACCGTATTGATTCCAAGAAGCCCTCGCAGAGCGAGCAGCGCATGCACGCTGCAACGCCAGGCGAGACCTAAAAAAGGAGGGCCACATGGCCCCCCCTTCCGGAGCTATACATAGCCCTGGGGACCGCTACCCCTCAGGGCCAGCTCCTGCTATGTCCTGGGTTGCCCACCCGGTACATAGCTGTCTGCTTTTGCTTTGTTCCCACCAAGCAAAACAAAACACTCTGGTTCCAGCAGGTGGGAGCTGTCAAAGTGCTCCCCGGCCATTCAAAGTAGAGGTGTGATCTCTTTCTCTGCCCGCAGACATGCGGGCAGGGAAAAAGATGAATCGATTGCTCCTGCACAGAGGGATCTGCTTTTCTAGCAGCTACCTCTGCATCTACAATGCTGGCTCCAGCAGGAGGCGGGGAACCAGCTGGGACCGCAGGGGCCTTGAGGCTCCCCCCACGGACCCCATGCTGTGTACTCTGGGCGCCCAGGGCACCCAGGAGACATGACGGGGCCTTGAGGGATGTGGTCTCCGGGGCCAAAATCAGACCAGGGAGAGGGAGTCAGCATGCACCCATACCCCACTGTATTGTGGCTAGGCCCTGGGGCTGAAATCGGCCCAGGGAGGGGACCATGCAGCCCCTCCACCCCCATTAAAATAATATACATTTTAAGGCCGGGCCTGAGGGATGGGGTGCCCGGGGGTCAAAATCAGCTTGGGAAGGTGGGCTGTGTGGACCCCTCCCCCACTGGATTGTGGCTGGGCCCCAGGGAATGCATCCACACGCAGACTCACTAAGACACTTGCGCACACACCCACTGAGAGACTCACACACCCACTTACAGTCCCACCCAGACACTCATGCACCCACTCACAGACCCACTCAGACAATTGCACATCCACTCAGAGACTAATGCACCCCCTTAGACACTCATGCACTCACAGACTGACACACACTCATTCAGGTACTCATAAACCCACTCAGACACTCTCACACCTACTTGCAGACCCACTGAGATACTCACTCATGCACCCAATCACAGACCCAGTCAGACACTCACACACCCAATGACACATCCAGTGAGACACTTATGCAGCCACTCACAGACCCATACAGACACTCACACACCCATTGAGATACTCCCGCACTCCCTCATGCACCCACTGAGACACTCACTCACAAACTCACTCTCAAAGGTGACGGATTATTGCAAGGAAATAAAATTTAAAAAACCTTAGAAATTTACTTAAAAAAACCAAATGTTGCAGAAATGTTATAGTTCGGAAACAATATTAAAAACATAGAAATTCACTGAAAAAAACCCAAAGGTTACAGGGACGTTATAGTTGGGCTCAGATTTCACTCGTACAAAACCAGTGAAATTCAATATTTATAGCTAGCTGAGCTAACTATAATTACACCCCAGCAATGCACTGCTTATGACCTCACATATTATATCACTCATGACATGCTCAATGACATCACTGATGACATCAGCCACAGAAGCACTCACACAACCACTCACGCCCCTATACAACCTCTTATATACCCACACAATCACTCACATACCCTATCACAGACGCATACAACTACTCACACCCAGTCACTCATCCATAGAGCCACTCCCACATCCACTCACTCATACAGCTACTCATGCAACCAGTCACTTACCCATACAGCCACTCATAGAGCCACACTTACTCATACAGCTACTCACACACCGTTTTTCACCTATATAGTCACTCCAACACTCGCCCATACAGCCTCTCAACACAGCCACTCACTCACCCATAGAAGCACTCACACATTCACACAACCACTTACAAACCCATTCACACATCCATATAAGCACTCACACATCCACTCACTCACCCATACATCCATTCACAAAGACACTTACTCTACAATACAGCCACTCGCACACCAACTCACTTAACCAAACACCCACTCAAACAGCCACTCACTCACCCATACATCCACTCACACAGCCACTCACTCACCCATACGGCCACTGACGCACCCACTAACTCACCAATACATTTACTTACATGACCACTCACTCACCCACACAGCTACACACATGCACCTTTACACCCATAGAGCAACTCACACACCCATACAGCCACTCAGACAAGACTCACACATGGATGCACACAGTCACTGACATAATATATGTTAGAAGTGATACTACTGACTGATAAGTCAGTAGTACACCTAGTGTACTATTTTTACTCTTGTAGTACCTTGGTATATATGTTTAACACTCAAACTTTTAGAAAACACTAACACTCACTGGTTGATGACATTGGTGATGTCATCAGTGAGATTATTTGAGATGTCATCAGTGATGTCACTGAGTATGTCATGAGTGATGTAATATGTGCGGTCATAAGCAGTGCATTCCAGGGCGTAAGTTATAGTTAGCTTTGCTAACTATAACTGCTGAATTTTACTGGTTTTGTATAAGCAAAATCTGAGCCTAACAATAACGTCCCTGTAACTTTAGGTTTTGTCAGTGAATTTAAATATGTTTAGACATATTTAAACATGGCCAATTTATTAGAATAATTGTGACCATTTCTGAGGGTGTCCGATTATTTTTAACATTTATTTTTTTACACAGGAGTGGGAGGAGGTGCAGCATTAAAAATTTTGAAGACCACTGTTCAATGCACACGGGAACCATGCTGCCAGGCTCTGGGTAGATGGTACCAGATACAATACCTGCCCTTCCTCTGTTAGGAAGATATGATATGCTGGAAACTTTATGACCCAACCCTGTGCCGTTTACAGAAGATCTGAAAACCATGTTTGTCTGGCCCACTGAGGGGCTATTAGGATTAGTTTCATGCATACCTGTTTTCATTTTTGTGTCACACGTGATATCCAGGGATTGGAGGAAAAGCTTAGGCAAAAATCCCTGACCATTCTATTAACAGGGCATTCCCTAGTGACCATTGGTAGGTGTATTTAGTGGTGAAGCTTTTGCAGTTTGACTTTTTCTGGATTGTAAGCAAGTCTTTGTGTGGTGTGCCCCACCTCTGAAAGATGTCTTCCACCACCCTATGCTTTAACTCCCACTCGTTTGTAGTGTCTGCTTAGTCTGTCTGTTTCTGTGTTATGTACCTCTGGTAGGTATATCGCTAATAGCGTTATCCTTTTTTCTAAAGCCCACTTCCATATATATCCTGGGCTAGTTTGCTTAGCATGTGAGATTTTGTTCCCCCTGTTTGTTGAGGTTGAACAATGATGTGTGGTCTGTTTGGATTTGAACTTACGTTCCCTTCACATGAGCTAAGAAAACAGTCCTGAGTTCCAACACATTTATGTGTTGTATTGCTTCTTTTGGGCTCCATAGGCCCCTGATGGCCGCCGTTCCCATGGGATCTTCCCACCCCATGTGGGCGGTGTCTGTTGTAATGGTTATTTAGGCAGTTGTTAGTTTGAGTGACCTTCCTACCTTAATGTTGTTCATATTTCACCACTGCATCTCTTTCTTTACTCTGCTTGTGAAGAGCACTAGATCTTCCCAGCTCCAAGTTGATTGTGACCTTAGTTGTTGCAGTCACTCCTGAATTGGGTTTGTGTGCAGTCTCACATGGGGTGTTAAGAGAATGGAAGATGCCATCATGCTCATCATTTTCTCCACCATTCTCACTGTCAGATGTTGATCCTTTTAGAAGAGGCGAGTTTGCTCCATTAGTGCCTGGACTCTCTTTGTTATAGGGAATGCCTTGGTTTTGCTTATGTTTAGTATTGCCCCTAAGAAACTGGCTTCCTTTCCGGGTTTCGTGATGATTTTTCTAAGCTGAGAAAGAATCCTAACTGTTGAAAAGTTCAAAGCACAGTGTTGATGCTCTCCTGGGACTGTCTCAATGATTGTGCCTTTAACAGCCAGTCATCTAAATATGATAAGCATGTATTTCTTTTCTTCATAGATGTGATGCTACAATGGCTAGACACTTTGTGAAAACTCTTGGTGTGGACTTTATCCTCAAACGTAGTACCTTGAATTGATAATGTACCCAGTTCATGACGAATCCTGGAATTTTCTGTGTTCCATGTTCACAGATATGTGAATGTAGGCATCTTTGAGATCTTTAATTGTCATGTGGTCTCCTTTCTGCATGAGAGGGATGACTTCTTGCAGTGAGGTAATTTTTACTCTTTTGTGTATTGATAGATCTGTTGAGTGCCCTTAGGTCTAATATGGGCCTTTATGTCTGGTCTGGTTTTGGTACCAGGAAATAGTTGGACTAAACTCCTTGCCTTCATTTTTTGGTGGTACTAGTTTAATTGCCCTCTTTTTAAATAATTTGTTGACTTCTTTTCTCAAGCTCAGCTTTTTGTATTTGCTCATGGTCTTATTGTAAGTAGGTGGTCTGTTTTGCAGTTCTATGCAGTAACTATTGGATCAGATTTAGTATCCATTTGTCGGAGTTGATTTTCCTCCATTCCTGGAGGACACTTCAGATCCTTCCTCCTACTGGTGACTTGTGTAGGAGGGAGTGTGTTGTAAAATCAATTGCTGGAGGATCCACTCTTGCCCTTGGGGTGGTCCCTTTTCCTCTGCCTCTTCCACAAAAGGTGCGCTATGAGGACAAGCCATGCTGCTACTGTGGTGGTGTAGTTGACGAACGACTTTGTTGAACAATAGGATGCGTGTATTGTTTAAATCCTACAATGTTGTCCCATTATTGATGCACGTACCTGTTCAACAGACCATTACTATGCATGACTGCTGACCTCCCCATCTTTCATCTTACCATGTTCACCCATTTACTCTCCTTATCAGAAGGGGATTCTGCTGAGGTGGTAGTATTTGCCCTCTTAGGTGCTGTTGCCACGATTTTTGAGTCTGCGCCATGTTGCCCCAAGTAGAAAATCTGTATTTGTTCTGTACTCACAGTATGATTGCTTTGGCAGCTGCAAGTTCTTTGAATGCCTATCGGTCCTGGTCCAGGAAACTGGGTAACAGACTAGAACTGATTTTTCTTCTGATCAGGTAATATTGACTCCAGCAGCAGGAAATATGTTTCTGACTGCTTATCTTCAAGCTGAGCACCATATGTGTCTGTTGCCCTCTTTATCACAACAATGCCATCGGGGTACCTAGACAGATATGAACCTACCCCTTCCTCCAGCAAACCTCTGTAGGGGTCTTGCCATTCCTCTGTAGACTCTTTTTCCTGGGAGGGATCCTGCTCGACCAGTCCTTCCTCTTCCTCATATGGGAAGAATTCTTCCTTGACCTCCTTCGGTGGTTTGGGACTAATTGGTGGCTCTAAGTACGTCTCCTTTTCTTCTGTGCATTTTTCTTGTGGAGTCTTTAGAGGGATCTTGTATTAAAGGATTTGTTGAACTCATTTTCTTCTCATGAATTCCTTCATTTTGCAGTCTTTTCCTCTCGACGTCTAGGGCTTTTTTTCCCATGTCGATGATTCTAGTCTTTTCTTTGGCATTGTTGTCAGTTGCTGAAGCCTCCTACACAGAAGGTTCTTTCTCCCATCCACACTCCCTTTCGACTTTGGGTGTAGGGGCTGGTTCTGAGGGTCAATTTCCAATTGTATCCCTTTGCTTTGACCCACGAGTCTCTTGTGACTTCTGCCTTCTTCTAGGCAACGAGGTTTTCAGTGTCAAAACTGTTTTAATGTGCTTCCAGTCTGAGACTTGTGACTAGATTGCTATGCACCCAGGGACAATTACCTGACATTTCTTTGATTCAACGTCTTTCAGCATCCTCTTAGGCTTTTTTTTCTCTCTCTGTGCTTCGAAAAATTCTTTAACGTCAAGACCTTCTTCCTGATCCACCTCAGTGTCTTCATGTGTTTTGTCATTGATTGTTAATCCCAAATCCTTGAGCTACTCCTGCTTACACTGGGACCAGGACTTGGTAGTATGCTCTCCTCTGCTTTTCCCCCCTGTCTGGAGAGTCTTGGGCTGAAACTCAGCATAAGCAGGGCCGCCCCTCCACCTGTGATCTTATGGGAAGCAGAGATTGCAAATGTCGTCGCTGTCCTTTTTTGCATTCACTTGTGCTGGCAGTTGGGTAAAAAATCTACATGGAGTATGCTCCATGATCATTGTCTGACCCACATGGTTGATCTGGATCTCAAAAAAACCTTGATCTTGTTTCGGTTTTCTTTTGAATTTTACATTCCGTTGAGGTCGATAATTCAGCTGTAAGTTCCTCTGTCTTCTGCGTCTTCAGCGCTTTTTTGCAATTTTCAGCGAAAAACTGTCCCTCTCCGGCCTTGGAGCCCTTGCCTGTACTTCCAGACCAAAAGGTGGAAAAAAGGAAGCGAAGATGGCGACTGTGTTGAAGGATTTAAACGGCATGCATAGGAGGGAAAAGGGACCAAATGGTTGATGACTCGAAGATGGCCACAACAAAACAAGCATTGGTAAGTGCATTAGGTTTCGCCTATGTGATTAATAATAAGCTTTTTTTGTTGTAAGTTGTAGCTTGATGAGTAGTTGTACAATAGAGTCTGTAAAAGCGTTATGACTTACCTATGTACAAAAAGGCAATATATTGTGCTGTTATTAGTGGTATTAAAAAGTGGGGAGATTAGGTAAATGGTGCAGGACAAAAAAAAAACATGTACCTGATAAGTACGGGGAGACTAGGTAAAGGGTGGATGAAGAGCCATACAAGTACAGCGTAAGTGCTGTTCTTGAAAATCCCAAAAAACAAGATTATGAAAACTAGATGAAAAGGTGTTGTTTGGTTATTGTCCATTGATAAGATAAATAAATGAAAATTAACTGAATATTTTTCAAATGAGCATTTGTGCAATGCAAGTGAAAGAAACACTGAATGTGAGATTGTTTAATTGAGGTGGGCAAGCATTTTTTTTTTTTACAGATTTCTCCTAGATGTTTTTTTGCACCACACATTTTGTTTATTATTGTGAAAAAACTTAAACATGAACACACTAAAGCAATAATAAGCATATAGTAAATAATTGCATTTACATCGTCACTGTGTTACTTATGGTTTACAATTCTTTATTTAAACAGTAAACTGTGACATTTTCAATTATTGTGCTATATACTTTGCAGTTTGCATGTTGTAACAAATACTGTATTTTATTTCCAAGGCATTTGTTATAAGCCATGTGCCACTGCACCTGCTGCAACATTGAAATCATGACCCTAGTGCCTGCTAGATAACTGCACTTTGCCTTATTTAAGAATGTGCAGTTGGTGTTCTTTGTGTAATATAACAACAAAAATACAGGAAGCAGCTTAAATTACTTTGGACAACTCAAACACTTTTTAGCAATTATATAGCTAAAATACCATGCATAAAGTGAACTAATTCAGACAAAGCTTTTGCCTGTTTTAAGAATGTGCCATTGATGTTCTTTATATTATATAACAATAAAAATACAGGAGGCTGGTTAAATTACTTTGGCAAACTCAAACCCTTTTAGCAATTATTAAGCCAAAATAACACATTAAAAGTATGCAAATAAATATGAATGCATTTTACATCCACGGAAAGATGAATGGCAAAATTCTCACTATTAGGAAATAACTCCTGCTTCAGTTTACATAGTATCCCTCAATTACCACGTTGCTAATTCATATGGCCAACGGAAAATACAGCAAACTATATAATATGTTTTAGTGCTAGAACAATGCAATCCGGAAAAAAAGCCAGTCTTACCACCTACCTGCTTACTAAGCTAAGCACATGTGTTAAAAAAATGAAGAAACGAAATCACAACAAAAAAGAAAAAAACTGTTTTTTTTAATTTAAAAGTATTCCAAAATAATAGATACCATCCAAAAAAAACAGCAGCACAAATCCCATACAGTCACTAAACACACACATTCTCATAAAGACAAGCTTTGACACAACGCGACAACAATGCCCAGCAGTTGGAATTTTCGAATTCACAGTTCTTGAAACTATACAGCCTCCCTTCCAAGCCAGTAGAATGAACAAGCTGCAATCACAAAACTCGACGAATACTTTTAGAACAGGCACATGACCGTATTTACAATCCAAGATTCTGTGTCAGTTGTCTGGCACTGTAATGTTATACAGAAACTGTCCCAATGAGTAAAGGAGGTTAAAACATCCCTACAGAGCACCACGGAGTGTGCTAATGTAAAGCACTGCAATCACATACTGTGCCAACAAACACATGACACTGGAAAAAAAAACATTTATTAGCGGAACAATATCATGAAGAATGTGAAAATTAGTTAGAAGTTTCACCCACTACAGCAGAGTTAAACAAGCATGTTTTAAATGTGTGCAGCCAAGGGAAGTTAAGTATTGGTAAACAGTAAATGCCGTGCTGCCTTAACGTAAGAAAAACAAAGTTCCACAACTTTTGGGCCAGGTGCAACTGTACCTACTGCACCATTCAAATCATGATCTTTGTACCTGCAAGATAACTTCACTTGTGACTGCCCGTTTAGTATTAAAATATAGCAATAATCGGTGTTTAGTGTGGTGTCCAGAACCTTTGGTCCCGGTGTCACAGCAACAGCTGCACCATTCAAAACATGACCGTAGTGCATGTAAGATAACTGCATTTGTGACTGCCTGTTTTGTACTAAAATATACCAATATTTGTTTTTTTGAGGAGTTATGACAACTTTTGGCCCCGGTGCCACTGCTCCTGCTGCACCATTTCAATCATGACCATGTTGCTTGCAAGGTAACTGCACTTGTGACTGCCTGTTTACTAGTAAAATATAGAAATTTTAGTTGTCTAGTGGCGTGCCTAGAGGTTTTGGTCCCGGTGTAACTGCACCTGCTGCACCATTGTAACCATAACCTTAGTGCATGCTAAATAACTGCACTTTTGACGGTCTGTTTCGTAGTAAAATTTAGCAATAATCCTTGTTCAGTGGAGCCCCTAGAGCTTGTAGCCCAAGTGCCACAGCACCTGCTGCACCGTTAAAATCAAGCCCCTTTTAACTGAAATGTAACTGCAATTGTGACTGCCTGTTTAGTGGTAAAATATAGCAGTACTATGATTTTAGAGGAGTTCTGACAACCTTTGGGCCTGGTGCTACTGCACCTGCTGCACCATTCAAAACATGACTCTTTTGCCTGCAAGGTAACTGCACTTGTGACTGCCTGTTTAGTAGTAAAATATAGTAACATTTGGTGTTTAGAGAGGTTCCTAGAGCTTTGGGCCCTGGAGTAACTGCTCCCTCTTAAATCATGATCCTAGTCTGCAAGGTAACTGCACTTGTGACTACCTGTTTATTAGTAAAATATAGCAATATTAGGTGTTTAGTGGTGTGCATAAAGCTTATAGTCCTGGTGTCACTGCACCTGCTGCACCATTGTAAGTATGACCTTAGTGCTTGCTAGATAACTGCACTTGTGATTGTCTGTTTAGTAGTACAATTTAGCAATAATCTGTGTTTAGAGGGGTCCCTAGAGCTTTTGACCCCAGTGCCACTGCACCTGCTGCACCTTATAAATCAAGCCCCTTTTAACTGCAAGCTAACTGCAATTGTGACTGCCTGTTTAGTAGTACAATATAGCATTTTTAGATGCTTAGAGGAAAATATACCAAAATGTAAACGGCATGCAGTGTTAACCAAAAGAAAAAGAGTTCAAACCATCAACACGGATGGGAACGAGTAGTTAGGCTATGGGAAACTGATGAGAGATACAGAAGGGAGAAGAGGCTACAACCAATAGAAATGGAGGAAAGTAAACTGGCAAGCATATGGACCAAAGAAAAGTGAACGCGGGATGTAAGTCCCTTTTAAGATATATTAAAAACAATTGATTTCACAACCACAGTGCAAGTGCTGTGCAGGCGAAACCTAAAAATCACAAGAGATACAACTTAAAGACTAGCCATTCCAGATCCAACCACTAGATGGCAGAACAATACAGAACATGTAAATCCAGAAGCGATTCAAGCTGCAAAGCAAAATATCACTAGCACGGAATAATTTATCGGGGTATGCTACATCAAAGACTGTTGACAGTGATGCACACAATTGTAAGGGAGCAGAGTGGTAAGTGAAAAAAACAATTATCTGTTGGACTCCACCAATCAGATTGGCCACAAGTGGATGGATGCTAATGTTAAAATTGTTAAGGCAAGGCTAAACTTCAACTTTCGGAAAGTGATTCGCTTCACAAGACTTCCCAAATTAATTTTTCGATTATAAATTTAAGATAGATGTATGAGGGTAAAAGTCCTGACATACAGTTAAAGAATCTATAACGAAGTTCTTCCACGTACCTGCATTCCTTCTTGCCCGGAGATTCCAATACCTACATCAGCAGCCTGAATCATACTGACATCATTGGCGCCATCACCTGGTAAGAAAGAATGAGATTACTTTAAAAATTTGACAGGAAATCATTGCAACACACAAAAACATTAGTGACCTAGGACATCAGCCAATAAATACTACAACCTAACTGCAGAACTTGAGGCCAATTTTTTGTTTCACATTATATCCTGAAAGTGGGGGAATCACCATTCCCGTCTCAATTTCTGGAATATGTTTGGGACAAGTACACAAAAACACTTGGGTTCAAGCTGCTTGAACAGTAAGACGTTATTGAAAGCATAGCATGGTCTTCGATGTCTGGAGAGAAGGTTTCTAAAGAGGAACAAACCTCATCAGAGGTGTTTGGCATTGAATGAGGTGAAAAACAATGACTTCTATTAGTGCATGCTACAAACAAGGAGGAATGGGGGAGAGTAACCAATCATCTTCCCTTCTCAGGTGTGGTGAAGGCAAGGCAATCATCAATGCATTCTCTCCAGGACCGGTCCAATGTTGCTGGATTTTATCAGAACCTACATGTCAGTAGTCTTAGCTTTACAAACAAAACAGGCCCCAATTCAACAATGGCTATTATGAAATCTGATGGTACAACCAAGCAAAACGACACTTCATCTGCAGGTCTGCGGTGCCCAACGTTTTAGCAGACCGAAGCTGAAAAAAATCAGATTTCAAAGCATGAGGACTGCAATGGGAGTGATGAAGAAACAGAGCAAGTATTGCTTCTGTGAAAGAAGCTACAAATGATAAATTAAATGTTATGTAGAGGGCGATTGCCCTTGTGGGATTCAAAATCTTTCTTGCTGAAGACATTAGAGCCCAGGAGCATAAATGTAGAAGCAGAGAACTCTGGGTAGTTCCCAAGTTTAGGTGGAGAGCAGCTCTTGTATAGAGCACCCTAAAACACCAGCGACACTCTGAAGAGCTATGATAGCAAAACATGTGTCAGGAGTTGCTTTTATTCATTTCGGGTTGGCTTGGATGGTATTTTACCAATTTAAAGCTGTAATACCGTGCATAGAGTGGTAAAAAGCTTTTTTCCTTTTACAGCTCGGCGTGGATGGCATTGTGCTAATCCTATGTTTTTAGATTTTGCTGTAGAAATGGCAAAATACTTTGTCCCTTTCTAGCTCAGTGTGGATAGCACTGTGCTAGTACTATATAAAAAACTTTGCTAGAAAAACAGACATTTGAGGTGAGCAGTTTCAGAGTGTCATTGATGTTGTAGGATGCTCTATACAGGAGCACCTAAACTTGGGAACTACCCAAAGCTCTCTGCTTTTTTTGCATACTTTGTTTTACTCTAACCCTGAAAGGAGATATATATATACACACATATATATACACATATATATACACATATATATACACACATATATACACATATATATATATATATACACATATACACACATATATACACACATATATACACACATATATATACACACATATATATACACACATATATATACACACATATATATACACACATATATATACACACACATATATACACACACACACACACACACATATATATACACACATATATACACACACACATATATATATATACACACACATATACACACATATACACACACATATATATATATATACACACACACACACACACACACGTATATATATGCACACACATATATTTATACGCACACACATATATTACCTACTGGCAGTCGCCAGTAGGTAGTTATAGTTAGGACCTTGTTTCTATTCAAAAAGCGTTTTTTCTTTTGCCAATATCTTTGGCGCCGTTTGACGAATCTTCGCGAAATTTTCCAAACTAATGGCCCGCTCCGGTCAGCTCCTGTCTTGAAAGTTTCGGGGTGATTCGTCAAGCGGGGGCCGAGAAAAAAGGGGGGTCCCAAAACACGTTTTCCCCATGTTAATTTCCATAAGAAACTTTAGACACGGCTACAGCTTGAACTGCTGAACAGAATTACGCCAAATTTGGCAAAAAGGTAGCTCTTGGTTCAGAAAGCGCCCTTTTTTTAAATGGTGTAAATCCGTTCAGTAGTTAGAGAAATTCAAGATTTTTTTTTTATATATCTGAGCACCGAGGAGAAATCGCGACTCCTCCCGAGCACGAGCTGACTTCTGATTGGCTGCCAACACTCCAAACCAGGAAGTGTTGGCAGCCATCTTGTGACTCGGTAACCGAGTCACAAGAAAAAGGGTGAAAAAACATTTAAAAAAAACAAGAAAAGGGGGCAGGGTACAAACACCCTGACCCCCTAGGCCTGCTCAGGGGATCCCAAAAAAGCATCTTTTAAAAAAAAAAAAATCAGCCGAATTCGCGCTGGGTGCGGGAATCTGGCCGAGAAAACAAAAAAAAAAATGAAGTGCGGGCTCCCACGCTTCGTTATTGTTAAGCCCCCGGGTGGGCCAGGTCCCGGGGGCAATGGGGAATTATAGAGCGGGCGCCGCCACCTACCCAGGGCTTTATACATAATGTGTGGGGGGCACGTGGCCCCCCGCAGCCCCTGGGACCACCACCTCCCCGGGGAAATCTGTAAATATGGGCGGGGGCCTCGCGGGCCCCCCAAGCCCCGGGGACCGCTACCTCCCCGGGGCTTTATTGTAATAAGGTGGGGGGCCTCATGGGCCCCCCTAACCCTGGAGACCGCCACCTCCCCGGGGCTTTGCTAAATAATTAGTGAGGGGGGCTCGAGCCCCCCCACACTGCCCCAGGGAACACCACCACCTCCCTGGGGCACTGTTTATTTAAATACGGGGGTCCGTTGCAGACCCCTGGGGACCACCACTTCCAGGGCTATCTTAACCTTGGGAGGGGGCCGCGCGTCCCCCCTCCTGGAGCCCTTGATGGCCCTGGGGACCGCCACCCCCCAAGGTTGGCTCCTGCAATGTCCCGGGGTGCCCACCCCCGGGACATTGCTGTTTGCTATGGCAGGGCGGGAGCAATGAAGCAAAGCAGGATTGCTTTTGAGCAAGGGGAGCTGCATGTTAGCAGCTCCCCTTGCTCAAAAGCAATGCCGGCTCCCGCAGGAGGCAGGGAGCCGGCTGGGACCATGAGGGCATTGGGGCTCCCCCCATGCTCCCCAACGCTAAGGGCCGGCCCCGGGGGATGGGGTCCCCGGGGCCAGAAGAGGCCCGGGAGGGGGGCCACATGGCTCACCTCCCTATAAATATATTTTAAAAAAGGAGGCCATGCCCTGAGGGATGGGGTCCCCGGGGCCGAAATAGGCCTCGGGAGGGGGGCCACGTGGCCCCCCTCCTCAAAAATATTTTAAATAATGGCCAAGCCCTGGGGGATGGGGTCCCCGGGGCCAATAATGGCCCAGGGAAGGGGGGGCCACACGGCCCCCCTTCCCTGTAAATATTTAAAAAAGAAGAGGCCATGCCCCGGGGGATAGGGTCCCCGGGGCCTAAAGTGGCCCAGGGAAGGGGGGCCACGCGGCCCCCCTTCCCTATAAATATATTTTTAAAAAGGAGGCCATGCACTGGGGGATGGGGTCCCCGGGGCCGAAATCGGCCTTGGGAGAGGGGCCTCGCAGCCCCCTTCCCTTTTTTTAAAACATTTTTTTTTTGTTTAAAAAGGTCAGGCCCTGGGGATGGGGTCCCCAGGGCCCCAAAAATACTAAAAGAAGGGGGGCCACACAGCCCCCCTTCTAAAAATATATTTAAATAAAAAAGCCAGCATCTCGCCGGACGCCCCACCCCCTCCCTGCAGCACTCTGCAAACGCACTCCCTGGCGCGTTCTAAGTTGGGGAATTAAGTCCCCTTGAATACGGAGGGTCCCTGGGGGCCAACTAGCTCACCAGGTACCTTCAGTAAGGGCAACACAGCTGGATTGCAGAGAGGTGGTCCGAGGCCACGCCACTTTTTACACCACTCTGCAAACGCGCCTCTTGGCGCACTGCTGGTGGGGCGATGAGGTCTTCTTGTGTCCTGAGGACCTCAGGACACAAGAGGACCTCATCCCCCAAGCGGCAGTGCACCAGGGGCCGCGTTTGCAGTGTGGTGTAAAAAGGGGGCGTGGCCTCAGAGCACTCTCAGCAATCCAGCTGTGTGGGGCTTACTGGAGGTACCTGGTGGGCTAGTTGGCCCCCAGGGACCCTCATGAGGAAATGGGATTTCATCCCCCAACCAAGAGCGCGCCAGGAGGCGCGTTTGCAGAGTGGTGGAAAAAGGGGACGTGGCCTGTGTCCACCTCTCAGCAATCCCACTGTGTGGGGCTTACTGGAGGTAAGAGGTAGGCTAGTTGGCCCCTAAGGACCCCCAGCAGTGAAGGGGACTTCAATCCCCATCGAAGAGTGCGCCAGGGAGCGCGTTTGCGGAGTGGTGGGCAAAGGGGGCATGGCCTGTTATGAGAACTTAGCAATCCTGCTGTGTGGTACTTACTGGAGGTAATAGGAGGGGTAGTTGGCCCCCAAGGATGTCCTTGGGGGCAAAGTACCCCTCTTGTTACCTCCAGTAAGTCTCACACAGTAGGATTGCTAAGACGTCTTCGGAGGCCATGCCCCCTTTCTCCACCACTCTGCAAACGCGCCTCCTGGCAGACTACGGTATGGTGGATGAAGTCCACTTTACTCCTGAGGGACTTTGGGGGCCAAGAAGCCCTCCTGGTACCTCCTGTAAGGCCTATGCAGTGGAATTCTTGAGCGCTGGTCGGAGGCCCAGCACCCTTTCTCTACCACTCTGCAAACGCGACTACTAGTTAAAGTAGCATGATTCTGCACCTCTGACTTAGAGGTAGTTTTAATCCCCCTGCCCTATTATATACTAGGGCCTTACAGGGGAGGTCATGCCAATCACAGGGGTACTGCAACCCATAGTGTACCCTAGTGTATGTAGGTGTTTTCACTGTATATAGCACTGGCTCTAGGCCTGGTTAGTCAGAGTCAGTTACCACCAGTACCCGTCAGCAAAAAGTTGGGGGCACAGGATGACTTTGCAACAAGGCCTCTTTCTGCACCTCTGTTGGTTCTTTCTGCATATCTTTTGCTTCTTTCTGCACCTTTCTTTGTCTTTCTGGACTTCTGTTGCCTCTTTCTGCATTTCTCTTGCTTCTTTCTGCACCTTTCTTCCTCTTTCTGCACTTGTCCTACCTCTGTAGGCATAGTTAGAAATTAGCATTTAAAAAACCTTAGAAATTCACTGAAAAAACCATAGGTTTCAGGGACGTTATAGTTAGAAATTAGCCTTTAAAAAACCTTTGAAATTCACTGAAAAAACCATAGGTTTCAGGGACATTATAGTTAGTAATTAGCATTTAAAAAAACCTTAGAAATTCACTGGAAAAACCCTAAGTTTCAGCCACGTTATAGTTAGAAATTAGCATTTAAAAAACCTTTGAAATTCACTGAAAAACCATAGGTTTCAGGGACATTATAGTTAGTTGGACATTTCACGCGTACAAAGCCAGAGAAATTCGACCGTTATAATTAGTTCAGCTAACTATAACTCGCGCCCCCGCAATGCATTGCTGATGACGTCACATATTACATCATTCATGACATGGTCAGTGACATCACTGATGACATCATCCATGTGAAAATCAGATGCACCTCCTCACAACCTAATATAACCTTAGATACAGCTACTCTAAAATACAGACTACCATTTTCGAAACTATACACACACCAATACCAGTTACTACATACCCACTCACCGATTCCTAGGTCTCCACACACATCCACTTATTCACCTATACAGTCACTCATCAATACAGCACTATCATATGCACTTATACACCTATAGAGACACTCACACACCGCCACTCACCCATAGAGTTACTCACACACCTATTCAGTCATGCAAAGAATCAATCACACTCCCATTTACTCACCTATACAGTTATACACACACCACCTCACTTATTCATACATATACTAACACATACTTACTCTCTTATACAATCACTGATACAAGCACACATTCATCCATACAGCCCCTCTCACAATCCCTTACTCACATAGTCATTTATATACTCCAACACTCACATATACTGCCTTTCACATATGTAGATACTCACACATGTACCACTGAGACATCCATTCACTCACCAACACAGCCATACACACACTCACCCACCCATACAGCCCTTCACAGACGCACTCTTGAACCCATACACCCAGTGAATCACCCACTTACACATCCATGCAGGGAGTCATACACCTCCCACCCACCCACACAGACACTCAGGCACCCATACAGATACTCAGACAACCAATCAATAACCCATATAGACAATCATGTAGCTACTCACCAACCCATGGAGCCACTTACACACCAACTGACAGACTGATACAGACATTTACACAGTTTAGTCACTAACCCATGCATTCACCAAGACACGTTTAATCACTCACTTACACAGTCAGTCACGCACCTACTAAATCATCCATTCAGACACTCATACACCCACTCATTCTTCAATACACCATGGCATATATATATATATATATATATATATATATATATATATATATATATATATATATATATAACATATTTAAACTTTACAGAAACACACAGTCACTGGATGATGTCATCAGTGATGTCATCAGTGATGTCACTGACCATGTCATGAATGAAGTAATATGTGATGTCATCAGCAGTGCATTGCGTGGGGGTGAGTTATAGTTAGCTGAACTAACTATAACGGCCGACTTTCTCTGGTTTTGTACGAGTGAAATGTCCAACTAACTATAATGTCCCTGAAACCTATGGTTTGTTCAGTGAATTTCAAAGGTTTTTTAAATGCTAATTTCTAACTATAACGTGGCTGAAACCTATGGTTTTTTCAGTGAATATATATAAATATACACATACACAAATATACATACATATACATATATATATGCATATAGGTGTAGATATATACAAATAAAATAGTGTTGTGCTCTTTGGCAAGTGCTTTTAATTGTAGCAGTTGCAAAGAAGTGAATGGGGGTACAGGGAGAAGAAGAGGTTTGTCCACAATGAAGCAATATGTTTAAGCCGATAAAATCAGAGGCCAGGTTCAAAGCTCAGTTTCTCACCTGTGAAGAGAGCACCAAGAACAAATCTGCTCCTTAATACTGATCATTAGAGGCTAGAGGTCTGGCTAGAGACACCCATTTGACCTCTCGGAGGCATTTGTCAGACCAATCTATAAAGAATGCTTTCTCCATACTTCGCGATTGATTTCAAAGTACTTGCAGATTGCTGCAGCAACCTGACGTTCTTAACCACTAGTGAAGCTGTCACTTTCACTGTGTCTGCCTGTGGGGTAGTCACATAATGTGGGACGTAACAGATTTGTGTAGAGCTGTATGGCCTTTCAGCACTTTCTGAATTTAGGTACCTTCACGTCTAGGTCTTAAAGATCTCATCACATACCAGATTTTGTTTTCTGATGGTTTTGGTTGAATCTTTGATTGAGTGGATGTACTTGTCATGCAAATGTTTGCTCGCATGTGTGTTTTAGTGGTTAGTGGTGGTTAGAGTGTCTGTCTGTAATACTAAAAACAATATAACATTATGTCACAAAACTAATCGTAACAAGAGAAGTGAAAAATCTAGCAACAGAATGATTTCGTAACTGAAAAAGGTTTTCACTGGCCATTTAAATGTAATGGTTGTGGCGAAAATAAAATGTCCTGCCGTTCATTTAAGCAAAATGCTTAGATGTCATTGGAAACAACTGTAAAAATTCGAAATCGAAAGAAACCCAAACCAAGAAAAATTATTGTGTGTTACAATTCACACGTAGAACAACTGCATGAAGTGATTTATATATTTTTCGGTGTTGAAACAGATCAGAAGATGTTACTCTCAACTTGTGAAGCATTCTATTGACACAGCAAGGCACTTACCAATGGAGAGGGTCATGACCTTCATTGTGTCCCGTGCCAGTTTCACCACCATGCTTTTCTGAAGGGGGGTGGCTCGGCAGCACAAAACCGAGCGGCAGCAGCTAGCAAGGGCTAGGAATTTCTTCTCCAAGCCACCCTGGAAGATTACGCTCAGTGTCCGCCCGTCGATCACTAACCCAATGTGTGGGCCACTTGCGATGGGACCCACTGTTGAAGAGTTCTTACGCCACTGGAAAAGGCCTCGCTTCACCTTCTTAGGTTTGCAGAACTTCTTAACCTCTTCAAAAGTGCAGTCAAGTAATGACTCGCAGGTCTCCTGTTCACAACAGCAAAAGCGTGAAGGCACACATTAGGACAGATTACAGCCATCAACACAGTCATACAACCCAGCTATGCTTTTCTTTGAAGTGACAACATTAAATTAAGAACTCAAATGCACCATTTTACAGATCTTTCTTGCATTTTTATAATATAGGCCTATAGCCCGCTGCACAAGACTAAACCATTTGTTAAAGGATCTGAATAGGAGTTATTGGCCTGAACGCTGGGCGAGGCCCTATTACGAGAGAGAGGGCCTTTAACAACTGGTATAGCCCAAGGTAGAAAGGCTATTAGAACATTGCAGCCACTGAACGTAGAATGTTCTAAATTAAAAAGGGAGAAAAAGAAAGACAAACCTTGCAATGTTGGAGCAGAAGGCTTATACCAGCCATTATTAGCCCCGAGCCTGGTCTTTAATGGAGGGGCCAATATTCCAATGTTCTAATATGTGGTGCGTGGGGTAAGAGGTTCCAATGCAGAACAGCATACCATGGGTTAGAATTTGAAACTGTGCACACAACACAGTGGTCCTTAGGACCTCAACACATTAGCTAAGCAGACAACCCACTTTGAGGAGCTGGATTTCAGGAGAGTACTATGGGGTGAAAAAGAAGGTGCCATTTAATATGCAAATGTCTTTTCCTGCAGTGGGTCGGCCCAGTCTACCTTAGACGAGAAAGGTTCACCTTTAAGCTACTTTATTTCAAAAGACAACTTGATGGATTGATGGCTAGATGATGGTTGGAAAATCACCTGAGAAAGACTGGTGAGGAGTCGCCATACTTTTTTCCATCAAATCTGTTACATGATAAAAAGTCAGCTTTTTCAAAATTAATTTTAATGTACTATGTTATTGTGCCAACGTGTGTTTTGCAATACTATTGCTTCTTCAGGGCTTGAATTCAATCCAAAAGGAATTATTTCAATTGTGTCTGCATAGGCGTCAGACCTATCACACGAGTCACTGAAGGCTGAATGGTATCACGGGCTCAAACAACTCAACTAAGATGCCTTAAGAAACCACAGCATGCAGAATCACAGCTGAATCAATTTAAAGTTTATCTTCCTTTCAATTTAATAAACACAACGCCCATGGGGCAGACACCTGACTCGGGGATTAATTGTAAATATTGACAGTAAAATATGTATGGAAGCCCAAACTACACAATACTGTAGCGTTCTTCAAGACTTACTAGGCTCCCATTGGTCAGATCCCTTATTTCACAAAAATGATGTCCTTTCAGCAAATTATGGAAAGCAGTTGACCAATACTGACATTTTGTAATATTGGTTTGCAATAGAGTTTGAGATTTAAAACGACTGTGGTTTGGTACACTAAAACAGCCAAACATGATAGGTTGAATAATGTATCCAGGAGGGAATTCATAAGGTAGATGAAAATCCCTCTCCGCCATGGTCTCCGGGCAATCTATACCCTATGGCTTTTCAAGTGCATGATTCACTGCCACAGGCATCGATGCCTGTTTGAACATCCACTTCAAGCAAGATTTTTTACAGATGGCAGGTGTCAAGGTGCTCTAAACTTTGGACATATTTCTGCTATCCTCTACTGACCTCGGGCTCGTGGCCTGCATGGAATGATTCTTAATGTGCATAATGTTGCAGGATGGAATTGAAGGCTGGGTCAAACCACTGAGCTCAAGCTCAGCACCGGGTCCTTTATGGCCTTAAAATGGCTGCCAATGATCACCAGCAGAAAAGGATTTATTGGAGACAGAAAGAACTGTATTGGAGCTGCGTGCTATACCTCCGCACGGATGACATCCAAGAAGCAAAGTGGTTGGCAAGAAGCCAGGCTGCACTGTTTGTTCAAACACAACAGCATAGTGTTATGTTTACCCAGCAACAGAACAATCAAGGAACTAAGCTGCAGTCAAAAGGCGGCTTTCTGCGCCCTCGGGCTTCGGCGGGGCAGAGAAGACAGGCTTCTTATATTTTTGTATGGCGAAAAGATACGAATAGAAATCACTCTACAAGATTGATTCCAGCACCGATTGTGAATATGCCTGTATTCTTCCATTGTGGAATTCATGGCACGGTTTAATTTTTCGATTACTATAAAGCAGCAGGTTTTTCATATTACCTCCAGAACTGTAAGAGTGGATAGAGCTGCAGGGCTTACTTCAAAAGGGGACGGGGAAAAAAGCATGCGTGGGTGACACCGATGCAAGGCACATTTCTCTTTCTTGCACAAAATACTGTTTGCCAGCTTCATCTGATTTCTGTCCAATTCTGAAAGTAATGCTTCAAACAGCTGACGTCATGCTGTAGAAAGTACCAAAGACCTAATCTGATGTCTCTTTGCCCAGGTGGTGTGAACGTTAAAAATAAAATAACATTTGAAGAAACTAAGATAACAAAAAAGTAGTAAAACTGACTGAAAAACAACAGGTGCAGTTTCTTCGAGATTACTTGAATGGGGGTGAAGGCCCTTTTGGCGGGTAGGCGCTGCGTTGCTTGTTAAGATCTTAGTTTGTGGGCATCTCTAACACTCATTTTCGATACACTTTATGACTGATACAGAAGTGCCTCACTGACCCGGCTTACTCTGATAACACACCTTGCTCTCCGTGTTGATGGTGAAGACGGTATCACTCTGGTCCAGCAGCTTGCAGGAGTACGCTATGTTGACGGCTGTTTCCTGCTTGTCTCCTGTCAGCACCCAGACCTGTATCCCAGCTTCTCTCAGAGAAGCAATAGTATCAGGAACCCCATCTTGCAGCCGATCCTCAATACCAGTGGCACCTTATTGACAGGAGAGCAAAGAAAAATCACAGAATTCTTACAGGTCACTACTTTACCTTACGTGCCCAAAAATATCTCTTCAAAGCCCTTGATGTCAACCAAACAACTGTCACACAGCAAAACCACCCTATGAGCTACATGCATTCATTCAAATGATCCCAGACTGACTAACCGCAAGTACCGCAAGTAACTGGACCGCCACTCAATACATCCTTGCTGTCAATCTTCAAAAGTTTCCGTCTAGAACCTTCATCTCTGAACAGTTGTGCACTTTGTTCAACCCATCGTTTTATAAAAATGTAATATCTTATAAGTTTATCACAAATACACAGATAAAAATGTCAACTCAAAAACCCATGCTAGATCCATTGACCACTCAAACATATGGTAAAGCTAGACTCTTAGAATGCCACACAACCAGCTCACACACCACCTCACACCACACTTGTTTCTGGATCTATCTCTAATGGGAACTCTGAATCGAAGGCACAGTCCTCAACAGGACAGCACCTTTCCCTTCCGCTTTCATACTCTTCAGACACCTACAAGATAATATCTGGGAACCCCTAAGGCTCTTCAGTCTGCCCACTGCTTTTAAATTTCTACATGCTGCCACAGAAAACTGTGATATGTTCCTTTACTTACATGTTGCAACCATGCAGATGGCAATATATAATTTTCAAAAATAACATAATTTTCCATTGAGATGACAAGCATCCCTAATTGTCGTCACAGGGTGAACAGCTGGATAGCCAGAAACCATATAAAACTCCACCCGAGCAATGCAGGAATCACATATGCAGGAGCAAGTTGACCCCATACCCAAGGGTCTTGGACAGCCACCTTAGGCAACTTCATCCACAACTGCAAAATATCTTGGAATAATCACAGACTCTGACCTATCGTTAGAATCCATCATCAACAAATTAGTCAAAACATGCTACTTATACCTCCTCACCTTGGGTTGTATTCTCTCATAGCTGTCAAACTCACAAAAGGCATTGACTTATTATTCCTACGCCTGTCATAAATAAACAGCGCTGACTCACTCTTGACCTCCACCACATCCAAACCGCATGACTGAAAGGTGTGCAAAACACAGCTGCCCGATTTCTTTTATGCATGCATCCAAGAGAACTCATTACCCGATCATGCTGCCTTACACTTCCCTAGAAATAGACCAATGGAGCAAGTTTGTGGGACTCTACATTATGCACTGACCGTAACATGGAATCCATACAAGCACCAAACTACTCTATAAAAACCATCTTAATTCCACAAGACAAGGAATAATTATAAGGAGATGGAGAAAATACAAATCTCATACCTAGGAAGAAAGAAAAGGCATAACATGGGATGCAGTCACCTAGACACAAAGGAGATAAACAGTGACAGTCCTAAAGCCTAGACTATAGCAAGCATAGAAAGATTGTAACAACCGATGTCCACCTGCTTTACAACAATTCCTCAGCTTATCAGGCATGATAAAACCTTGGAGGGAGCACAAGTTAAATAGGGAATACTAGACAAACGCCCTTATACCCACGGATCCATGTAGTCTAATCTCCACTATCCAGGACTGGGTATGGTCTTAGAGACTAGACCTTCAACAGTAGGAAAAATCCATCGCATATTCCTAACAACAAGGTAAAGCAGGAGACGATGTAAACATGCCTCCCACTCATGTGCACCTACTCAGACGGACGCTCTCTCCCGCAAACATATAACTGTCTACACCCACTAGTGTCATCAACAATCAGTCATAACTCACCCATATTGGTTAGTGACATGGTTGAAAGAGCTAACTCCTCTCTGAAATCAAACACTTGTAAAAAGCCACATGTTCTCAGCCAACAGAGTCAGACACAAGCAGATCTATGTATGACCCTCATGAGAAACCAGTGAAGACTTCCTTAATCTGAAGATATGGCAGCTCACTGTATGTTACTCAACAATTTATCAATGAGCAATTTGTAAATACTATGGACATATACTCAAGCTATGACTTGATTATTGTTATGCCATCTCGCTTATTAGGCACCCAGTGCACAAGTAGATTGGGTGTATGGGGGGACAGACTGCCACATCAAGAAGTCCATGGAGAAAGAGGTTTGTGATCATGAAGAATATAGCAAAGCTCCCATGTCTAGGAGTACCTTTGAGGTTAAACTTCTCAGAATGTAGTGTTAGATATCAGTACCTTCTGGGGCATGCTGGGGTAAAAACATTTGTTGAGCCAACATTTATTTCATTGTATACCACTGACTATAACTGATGTAACAATAGTTTTAACTGACAGGCCACCTCAACCTATCTGATACTAAATCCATGATATTGGCTAAATTTCACTCTGCTGTGGTTGTATCTCGACCCCACCTTCAGTCCCTTTCCAGTTGTGTACAAGTTGATTTTGGCAACGTAGTAAAATGCAAATTATTATCTCCCAGAACATACTTGAAAGATGACTTACTTACTTACCAAGTAATGTAAGTTTGGTCTCAAGATGCTGTGCTGTATCCATCAGAAGTTCCTCCCTGTTGTCAATTGCAGCCTCAGCTTCTTGGCGGTAATTGGACCATCTCTGAAAGTCAGCTTCGCTCAAAACCTGTACAAGATAGGGAAAACAAATCAATAAACTCAACCAAGACAAATTTAAAAGATTATTTCTCCAAAAGTTCAGACCCCAGTGTATCTGTCCGGTGGAAAGTCACAAATGAATTCTGTTGGACTTGGCCCTTTTTGCAGGGTCATCCCTGAACTTTTTGCTTTCCTCCTGGTATGTTTTCTGAACTGGTGTTGGTGAATTTTAGGACTCTGGGCACTTTATCACTGCTGTCCAGTGTAAAGTGCATGCGCTCTCTATGGTAAAACATGGTAAGATTGGTCTACACCGGTTTGGCGTATTTAATTTACCTATCAGTCCCTTGTAAAGTGGTATCTCAGATACCCAGGGCCAGTAAATTAAATGCTACTGGTGGGCTTGCAACGCTGCTTGCGCCACCCACCAAAGTAGCCTTTCAAACCTGTCTCAGGCCTCTGCCATTGCAGGGCCTGTGCGCGCAGTTTACTGCCGCTGTGACATGGCACATAAAGTGGTTGCCACGTCTGTGACTCCCCTTTTACTACATATCAGTCACCCCTAAGGTAGGCCCTAGCTAGCCCTATGGGCAGGGTGCATTGTAGATAAAAGGTAGTACATGTGCCTTAACTGTGTGGCATGTCCTGGTAGTGACCAACAGCCATTTTGCTTTCTCACTGCTGTGAGGCTGCCCTCTCTTAGGAATGCATTGGGAATTCCCTGATAAGTGTTTCAGTGGTAATTCCTGATCTGAGAGGAGTAGCGTGATCAAGTTTGGTATCTTTGGAATAGTGGTAATAAATGCTGCATAATGGTGTGCGCAGATTTATTATCACTATTTTAGAAATGCCACTTTTAGAAGTGGGCATTTCTGTGTACTATGTGTCTTTGTGCCTGCCTGATGTGTATTGCATGTCTGGCTCTGGAGTGACAGGGGCTGGGAAGGTGCAGTGGCTCCCGAGGGTCTGGGTGAGTCAGCGCTAGGCTGAATAGGCCCATCTGCATTTGGAGTGGTGGGAGGAGTAGCACCTGGGCCTGAATAAGACAGGGCCTGCCTCACACAATGCTGGCTCCGCCCCCCTGTGGTGTGTCTGGGGCCAGGACCTACACTGACAAAGGAGGGTGTTGTGCACATGTGTAGGTGCCCCCAGACCTGGTTTGGACCGGGCGCAGAGCCCTGTGCAGGGGGAGAACAAAGACCTTTTCCATATAAATATTGGGGCTGTGGCCCCATGTAAGTGGTTGTGCTGTTGAGTGCTTACTGGAGCGGATGGACTGCTGGGCGCCAGGAGGAACCACCGTGGGACCCAGCTACTGTCTCCTGGGGGGTCCCTACGTGCTGGCCTGCCTGTGCCCAGCTCTGCCTATGGGACTGTGGACTTAGTGCCTCGTGAGCGCTACATCATCATTGCCCCCTTTGAGCCCTAGAAGGGGGCTTCCCAGCGCCTCGTGAGCGCTTATTTTCATTTGCCTAAGCCCGAGGAGGTGGGCTCAGCCTGCAGCAATGCGGCGGGCATAGGGTGTGCTCGCGCTGTGACCTTCCGTGAAGGGATCGTGCCTGCAGCTTCGAAAGCTGCTGGGAGAACCGAGGAGTTGCGGAGACTTCGCTCAGCAGTCCCCAAAACCAGAAACCAGTCCAGGGGGAAAGAAAGTGTGGCCGCGCCTCGTTGTAGGTGGGGCCATGTGCCAGGAAGTGAGATGGGGAGGAGAATTCTAGGCTCCTTCCCGGTGCGGCGGAAAGTGAAGCCGCGGCAGCAGCAGGAAAGCCTGGGACCACCCGCGTTGTCTAACATGCCGAGGCCGAGAAGGAAAGCCGCTACTCACCGCAGCCTCGCCCAGCAGGATGCCGCGTCGACTGCAGAGAACGGCCCAGCTCTGCAGCGTCCAAGGCCGGGGAGACACTGCGGGCATTCATGGTGTTTAGCTCTTGCCTTTTCAAGCCTGTATAGCGGTCCGCGAGGCTCCGGTGGGTGAGGGGCCCCGGACATGCTCCAACTTGACTACTCGAATTGCGGCAAGGCCGCCTTGTCAAGAGGTGGCTTGATTGTGGGCAGCTGCAGGCTTGTGTGCTGTTCGGAGGGCCTATGGTCATGGGCAGCGTTGTTTTTCCGGCCTGAAGGGCCATTGGCAGACCTCTCTTGGGTGCTGAAGAAGCACCAAGGATATTCCGGCATTTGCCCCCCACCTAAAGGCAGCTGCGCCACATGGTCACGAGCAGCTGCGCGCTCCTCTGATATTGGGGGCAATCTTGTGTGGAGGTGGCATTGCGGGGCGAGCCAGGATAGGGCCCCCGCTGGGGAACAGTGACTTGGGGACAATACCCCTGTGACAGGTGTACGATAGGTCCCTGCTGCTGAGGAGGGGTAGGCCTAAGGCGGCCCTGATGCACTGCACTCCTGCTGATTATGTTACGCATAATGTGCTATGCCAAGTACTGTTCTGACGTACATGCCCCTGAGGTGATGTGTGCCCCTTATTAGTGGTACTGGGGTGCACTGGTGATTTAGGATGTATGCCTAAGATGTTTATGCCTCAGGTGTGGTGCTAAGAGCACCTTTACCAGTAGTTACAGGTTGTGATTATTTCTCACTTCTTGTGTGTGCTAATGGTTATGACAGTGGCCCGGTTGAGCCGGTAATGTATATAATCCCTGTAAAGTATTACTAGTGCCAGGTGGCACAGTGTATATATGTGATTATGCTCTGATGTGTTTTATGGATAATACAAAGGCTATTTTTATATAACCTTGTGTGGAGTTTCTTTTGTGGTGAGCCTAGTGTGTCGCTGCTGTGTGAGTGTGTTGCGCAAACGCTTTACACATTGCCTCTGGGATAAGCCTGACTGCTCGTGCCAAGCTACCAGCAGGAGTTATCTTCAGCCTGTAACTCCCTTGCCCTGACTAGAGTGGTGGCTTCTGCCTGGCTTAGGCGCTTGCCCTAGCCAACCAGAAATCCCATTTCTAACAAATTCTGTTTCAATATAAACTGGTGCTAAAATATTTTGCATCAGTGCGGCTTGCCCAATAGTGGCATCTCTACACTATGACAGACTGCATTAAGATAATCTGAGAAACCAGACGTTTCCAGGGCCTCATGTCTAAGATTTGCATGAACTGGCAACTGTCCAGCCTCTTAGCATTTTCAGATACCATAAGTGAAACTTTTAGATTTGAAGATAACATGAAACTTGGAAATAGGCAAAAAATAAAATAAAAATTTACATTAACCACATCTCAAATTACTACCTGTGCAAACGGCATTTATAAGTATTTATTCAGCTCGACAAGGAATATTGTAAAATAATAAATCTCTGCAAATATGTGGCATTTTCGTATGCATTTGTCAGAATGGTGGTTTCTTGGTGACTTCTAGAGTTCTTCTATCAGAGCATGGGTCTGGAAAGCATTGTGGATTTGTTGGAAAAGAAAGCACAAAAAAATGGAGAATGTAAACTGAGTGGTGAGGGTATCATCGGGTCAACACAATGCATCCAGAATTTTCTCAGCCACCTAGGCATAGGCAGGCAAGCTAAACATAAATATTTATTGCTACAGCATCAAATATGTGCCAGTACCTCACCAACTTGGGCGCCAACAAGCCTCCTCCACAAACTAGCAAATGTGCTTTACATGCACTTCTCACAGAAAGCAAGAGCCACCAAAAGTCTCAATTAGGAAAAGGGCTAGTTAGTTGAGACCGGTGGGCTACATTGATCCACAGAATGCAAACCATTGTTAATATCTAAGATGAGATAAAAAGGACAGAGAGTATAATGGAACAGCTGGGGTGGTTTAAGAGCATGCATCTCCAACTGTTTTTCTAAGATAACACAAGCACCGCAAACCACGTCTCGCATACCTTCTTAGCGATGCACAGCGTCCTCAGACCATCACGAGCATACCAATCCAGGTGCTTCTGTGTCCTGGACTGCACGTTAGCCATCTTCTTCTGGTCATCAACATTACCTGAAAAATATCCACATGCCTGAACATTCCTATTAAGTATTCCAGGTCACATCTATTCACAAACACCAGAACTTGTAACACCAGCCAGAGTGGAGGATGGGAAACTAAGCACCTCACAGTAGTTGTATGAATGTAAGATTCTAATGGCTTAGGGTGACGCTGGGATTTACTTGCCTCACTTCTCTGTCTCTCTCTTTGTTGAATGAAGTAGTATAAGAAGTGTTCCCAAAATCTCCCCTGCATCACAGCAAAGAGAAGTGTTTGATGCTCAGAATTATCAATGAACAGCATTGAAATTACAGGATCTTTGGACGAAAGTGCTTATTGTACCAACACTTTATACACTGTGTGAGATTTTATTATGTGCAGAGCTTGTGAGGATGAGCTGCATTGTGAGAAATGTAGACTAAACAAATATGTTCAACTCTATAGCAGGTCCGCTTGTGGCAGTTGCTGTGTCAACCCCCCCCCTCCCTACCCTCCATTAATGTGACTCGCACAGGAGAGGAATGTTTGTGCTAAAGTTTTTTATTTCCCATGCCCAATGTGCTAAAAATGCCAACAAGTACTCCAACTATGTCTGAAGCTTCTTAAATTTGGGCTATGTGCTAAAACCAGTGAGAGTGCGACCACTGAACACAGATCACCTTCCCAAAATTACTCCTGAAAATGGCAGAAACTCACCTGAGTACACAAACTAAAAAAAAAAAAATCACTTCTAACCTGAACTGTCCCCCAAGACTTATACTTTGCAGTAAGATGTACGATTTATGCGTACAGTATATCCATCTCAAGAACGCAATTGCTACTTATTTGATCCCTGAGTATTTAATTTCTGCCTCTAGATACGAGGTCTGCTTGGACCATACATTTAGAAGGTTGATCCTCTCTCTGGCTACAAGCACTACAGAGAACTCCAGGCACAAGTTGCAGGAGCAGCAGAATACGGATGTGGCACTGTTTCACCAAGAACTTCAGGAGACGGGCCTGTGCAGTGTGTGTAGGCGCTTTATCCGCTAGAAGACCTAGCTCCAAAACAATTTGAACCATTTCAGGTTTCTCTTTATAATACAATAGAGACAGAAAAAGGCAATAGCAACCACAATTTAAGCCTGCTAATTCTGAAATTCTGAAACATTAATGAACATATTTTGTTGTTCCTTGAAATGAATATATTAATCCATGTTGAATTTAGCTTTGTCTCTAACTCGGCCTCTATAAACTGAGGTGGACAACTGGGCTCATGAATCACAACTATGAATTCCTGGGAAATTGAACCATAACAATGAATAAAAGAAGGAATATCATACTTACAGCGTGAAGGATCCTCCAGTAGGTCCATGATGACTGAATCGGCTCCCTTGGTGTACACGATGATCTCCTGTGTGATAGGATGGCGCACCACCACCGACATTCGCTTTCTGACAGAGTCAAAGCCCAGGGTGTACAGGAGCTCAAAGGTGAGGAGGGTACCCTGAGGCAGCCTCACGGTCACCTGCTCTGGGGTACGGGACACCAGGGTAAAGCTGTAGGCCCGGGCAGCGTGCACTAGCGCAGCTTCATCGGGGCTTTCAGCTTCATAACAGAACTCGGACTCCACCTGCGCCTCGCAGACAGCTGTATTGGCCTCATCCAGGGAGGGCTCCACACTACTGGTGCCACTCTTGCTGCAGGAGTCCTGCTTACTACTGCTAGAGTCCGCTCTCTCTGCAAAGCTGGAGGAAGACGCGTTGTCTTTGGCTGAAGAGTTGCTGTTCACTGGAGTTACTGTATTGGTCTTTTGGGACAAGGTAGTTCTTGTGCCGGATAAGGAGGGAGTAGAGGACTGGCTGAGACGCAACTGCTTCAGCTTTTGGAACAACTGCTGGAACTTCACCATTGAGTTCCCCGATTTCAGCAGTGATGGTCCTGTCACCTGGAAAAAGACAGCAAAGGAGCACATCACAGTTCAAAATACGAGAGGACTGAAGGAAACTACGGCTAGATGAAGTAAGCTTTTTACAGGTCGCAAACCCTCCGATTCTGTGAATCAGAGGGTTTGTCGCAGGTAAAAAGCTTTTTTAAATGCACTAAATAAATTTATTATTAAGAAAATGTTTACAGAATCACAAAATGCGTTAATGGTTATGAATTCAGTTTTTTAATGAGGCGTGTTTTGGGTGTCCCTTCCAACTACCAAGTTAGAGAGAGATATATATATATATATATATTTCTCTCTCTCTCTCCCCTGCTACTGTAATTCCACTTGCAAATCATTGATCAGTTACTAACTGCCTAGTTGGGGAGGCAACTCATTCCTCCCCTTTGCAATCTGGGGTGATTGCTTCAGGGGGAGTAGGCCGTGGTTAAGGGAACCACTGCCAACTCTCAATGACGTTTTCAGTCTTAAAAAACTAAATAAATAAAGAAGCCCAATTCCTTTACAACATAGATCACATTTGAGAAGAGTTGTGGGCAATGTACTGACACAAATTCCTCCGCAATTAATCTAGAAATGTGCAACTTAGTTGGTTGGTGCCAACACTCGAAAATCTGCATCCTTGTAAATGCCAGACACTCCCAGTAACACCCCACAAATGCATTATCTAGAACAGCCACCAAGGAATTCTTTAGACATTATTAACCTTAAAAGACAAATCTACATCTCCATCTGTGTAACCTTCACATCATTTCCTTTCTTTAAGTAAATTCTTAAAACGCCAATGATCTACCCTACAACCAAAATAATTCCTGGAGTGATTTCAATCTTGGGAAATTTAGGAATCATTTTGAAATGATTTGCACTCAGTGGAAATGGATGAAATTCTTAAAGCCACAGTCAGAAAAATATAGAATTGCGCTCCGATTTTTCTTCTGTACAGATTCAATCTGAAACACCATGGCCACACTTAAACCAATCTATAACCGCGAGCTGCCCAATGACATACGTACCCGTTGTCTGGGTTCTGTCGCGGTTGACACAACAACAGTGTTGCAGATAGCTAGCGCCAGGAAGAAATCTCCAATGGCAGAGATAAGGGTGCTGCTGCCTGCTGATCGTGTAGATTTCAGCCCCTCAATATGAACAGCTGCATCTCTCACCTTCTTCAAAAGCATGCTGTCTGGGGCCACGTCTTTTTCCTAAAGGGCAAGCGAAAAAGTTATGAATTGTCAGAGCACCAAATGCCAACAGATTTTGGAATAATGGTTTCCGATTTCGATACAGCTAAACCTGATGTTTTGGAATTTTTGATAGGTTAGCCAGAATTCAGATTGTTCGTTCACCATTACAAGTGCCCGCTAACTTGTACATAACTGCACACCCAAGGTAGAGGCTCGAATAAGACCACTGAAGTGAGTCTATATGCTTCATTTGTTAAGCTCTCTTTTTTTCCTATGTGTTTTGATTAATATATCGATCTGCGAATAACTTTCTTTTTTAAGTGCATATGCTCTAGGTAATCATCATTCTCTTCTTTGAGTTATACGGTTTCTTTAAGAACATCCTAATTGTTGTGGTTTTCTTTTTTTGTCTGGTTGTTTTATTGTTTGCGGGGTCTTCAACCTGGACCAATAGCATTGTTTGCACAATGCAAATAAGAAAAAAATAATAAATAAACAAAAATGAACGTTGCCCTAGTCAGAATACATGGACACCTGACACATGCCAGACAGTGCTTACGTCTCATTGTCATGCATAGCTCTGACTGCCATGTGACTTACAAATGGAAGAATGTAGACATTTGGACACGTGAAGGAGCCTTCCATGGAATTCCAAATGTAAAGTTGCAACTGTTTGATCAGGTTTATAAAAGGTCACCAACTTCCACAAGTTGCAAATTGCAAGGCATGTCAGTGGGCCTTCAGTACCCTGGTAGGCCAGTGGGTACTTTACATCCGAATTTAAATTATCCAGAGACAAATTAACTACATTAACACAAGAATAAATATATAACAACTAAAATGAAATAACAAGAGACTCATACTCACAATAGGACTGCTGAAAGCTACTTCAGAGGTAGGAACTTCAAACCGCCCTTCGGATTTCTTCCGGTAGTGGCCATGCAACCGCGGGACGGCACTCTGGCATCGGCGCAGTTTTTTGGTACCATGGCTCACCGTCTTGGAGACGGTGTCAACGTCCAAATTACTCAGAGAAAAGTTCCGATTCCTGGACAAATCTTCATCATCCAAGTCCAGATCCTTGTGCAGTTCCAAGCGTTTTGCTGGGAAGAAGTCAAACACCTAGAGTTCAATCATTTCTCACTTGCTGCATTAGGGATTCATTGGAGGGGGAGCAAACTTGATGCATTGGGAAATATAATTACAAAAAATTCAGGATGCAAATCCATGTGGTCCTCCCAGCTAGATTTTAAATGCCCAACTGCAAATCCAAATAGCTGATGACTAGCAATGCAGTTTGCTTTTTGCTGTGAATCGGTACAAATTCAGAAATAAACATGAAAAACTGCAATTGCCAGTGGGCATGTTCGTTGATAGGGATTACAATTTGCACTGGAGTGCAAATCAATGGAAATAGTGAATGCAAAATGATGACTCAGAAGTCAATGACCATTCAAAATTGTCACTGGACATTTGGAATTCAAAACAGGCCAATCCAGATTATGAGTGCCATATTTGGACTATAAATGCATAGGTATATGCTAGGAGGACAAGGCAGGAGAGGACTCTAGCCAGGAATAGGGTACAAAGATAAATGGAAATGCGCAAAACAATGACCTATTTACTCATCCAACTTCCTGCAGTTGTGGAAAAAACTTAAATAATGTGGTGACGTTTCAAATAGGTTACTAGAGAGGAAACTGTGCACAATTCGATTTCTACGGTCTTTTTAAACAAATCATTCACCTCGTT
Organism: Calotriton arnoldi; assembly: GCA_963921515.1. NCBI lineage: Eukaryota > Metazoa > Chordata > Amphibia > Caudata > Salamandridae > Calotriton > Calotriton arnoldi. The sequence goes on along the minus strand of CAWUFW010001109.1, from coordinate 1,571,724 downwards.
CATTTGCTTGTGTGTGGTGAGCTTGGAATTGAAGTGGATCCTTCCTCCTTTGATAACATTTCAGATAAGAATTTTAAAATGTTTTCAACCCCTAAATGACTTACATAATTATCAATTACCAATTAAATTGTTTTAAACTCTTAAATTACTTTTACAATTTAACAAAAGAGGAGTTTAAAAAAAATACATTTTAAAACTGTTTGGACTGTTAGCTAAACTCGTGTTTAACTATTTACGTTGTGAAAAAAAAAATGCAGTACATTCTATTTTTGTGGGAGACTGAGGTAAAAGCTGATAAATATCCCTTAACATCTTTTGTTTCTAGAGACAGATCACATAGGAAGGTTTAGAGGTACGTATATTGAAATCCAGGTGGGGTATTCTCAAATCATTTCTTACCATTCTCCTGGTGAGAGAACTCGTGGCCTGAGATGGTGCACCGACGAAACACCATCTTGTTCTCCGTCAAAGTTCCAGTTTTGTCCGAAAAGACGTACTGGATTTGACCCAGGTCCTCTGTGATATTTAGGGCCCTGCACTGGATGGACATATCAATCTCCTCATCATATAGATCGAGGTCATTGTGGATGAAGAAGATCTGCCCGACTTTTACCAACTCGATAGACACATAGAGGGAGATCGGGATCAGGATCTGAAAAGAGGAGAACCCAGTTTTGTTAGAAACGCACGAGTTACTGCGAAGCATAAATACATATTTACTCAGTATGCCTCACAGTGCCAACACGTTTGAAGGAACTTGGGAGGGAAAGTGCAGTACTGATGGAAGCAGTGGTACTGCAGATCCATGAGGGGCACAAACTCCAGTTCTTACTACTGTCTGCCTGCCAACAAATGCTCCCAAGGTGCTGTGTCCTTATTTTAGAATACATTAACTGCTAGCGCTGCCTCTGACTAAATGCTCACCGTAAAAACAGAATCGTCGGTTCATTAATAAAATGCAGGCATGCATCCATACATTCAACTATGTAGATCTCCAACAGGAGCGTTTGCGGATGCTTCAAGTTGATAACATAAGTAGTAGGCCCTTGTACTGAGTTGAGTACAAAACTGCCAATAGCACTGCAACCTTTCATTAGATTGCAGAAGTTGAGGTGAAGGAAGGGTACCTGAAATTGAGATCGACAGCATATTACAGAAGGACTGTCTGCAAATTCACCTCGTCATTGTGGCCATCAGTACCTATAGATTGGTGTCTATGGAGGATGGTGGGATTGTTCCATGATTTGCTGTGTCCCTTGGAACACCCTGCACAAATATATTGCTCTTTTGAGTTTTGTGTACAGGAGACTGTCCCTGCTGTGCTAGCATCACACCTCCCACTTACCTGGTTTGTTGCTGCTCTAGCAGGATAAGTCTACTTGCTATGATACTGGATAGTAAAAGGATTCTTAGGTCATGAGAGTGTTTATGTGGCAACAAGGAAAGAAAAATAGCGATGAATCAACAGCCTACCTCCCAACTTGTGAGCAAGGGTGAGGGGGCGATGCCTATGCAAGTAACAAAGTCATATTCTGCTCATTGCGGTGAATCAGAGGTGAAACTGAGCTCAGCGTTCAGCAGCAGTCCTCATTCCAACACCCAGACACGCACACACATTCGGTCTTTTCATTGCAGCTCCAGAAACATCTGATCTGCTTTTCTTTGGCACACGCTATAAATAGCAATATGTATAGATGCTTTGCTGCGATTAGTTTCTCTCACGTGGAGATGCTCATTATCACTTCACATGTAACGATTTCTAGGTCAGGATTTTTTTCAAAAAAGTTATGATCCAGCAGCTGTTATTTTCCATCAATGTGCCGGAGGGTTAGGGGATGGACTCTCTGTTGAACTCCATGCCCTCACATTGTTTTGCGGCCCCTGAAAATGGTGAATGCCCCCGCCCCACCTCCTAACTGTTCCCCACAAGGGAAGGTCCCCGCTGACATCCACAACAGCCAAGCATTTTGCCTTTTCTTATTTACCCACCTTAAAAAATTCTGTGCCGTGCATTTTACTTGGGGACATGAACCTGCTCTTCGTTTGTAGCAATTCTGGAGTTTGGAGTAAGGTTGACTGTCTTAAAAACGCTGTGTGCATTTATGGCCACTTTACAAAATGTAAAGGCAAGTCCCAAAGTATGTTCAGCCAGTTCCATCTGTTAATCATGTTGTGAATATTAAAAGAGGATACTGGGTTGCGCTTCTGAGAGGATGTTGCCTTTAGCACAAGTTCGTGGTTACCGGTATGAGGGCTGAGGCCACTCAGGCAGCCCCCCATGTATCCAGATTTGTCACAGGAATAACCTACCCCAGCTCAGGGTGTTTGACCCGAGTCTGCCCCAGTACCCATTTCTGTCACCAGTTTGATGCTTTCCCACCCCTCCATTGTGGAAATTCCCAGGAGGGTGTGCCCGCCAGACACTGGTTGGCTGCAGTTCCGATTTTGCAGATTGCACACTTTTTCAATGGCTGGACTTGTAATTCATACTCTCGAGATCTTGAAAAACAAATAGGGGTTAGCAGCAGAGATCTTGCATTTGCTTTCACATGAAAAGAGGCTCTGCACCACCACACACCACAAGACAGTGTCTAGCCATGAATGGGAAGGAGTGCTGCAGTGGCACTCACGGCTATAGTCAACTTAGATCACCAGACTGGCCATGTTGCTGTGCCCTGCCTGGAAGCTGCTTGACTATTTGCGAGGACAGGGACCACCATAACCTAAAAGAAAAGTCCTTAGGTTTGACGACTGAGACCTGTGTGGAGATTGACTCAGGGAAGAGAACCTGCCCAGGAGCTTTAGAGATCTGGAGGCCAGATGCCCGGGACTGAAACTGTAAGAAAACCATCTCCATCATGTCAGATTGGGTCCAAAATACTCCACCTGTGGATGAACCAACACATTTGTTAATCACCCCAGGTTTGTGGGAGTTATCACCTAGTTCCATCCTACAGAGGGACACTATAAATCCTTGATAGTGTTTCTGTAGTTAGCAGCAACCGCCCTGACATCAGAACCATTGGTACCACCACTTTACAATGTGGGGTGCAGAGGTATCACCATTTAAAGGTAGGGTAGCACCATAAAAGCAGAATCGAGACTTGAAAGATACATTTTGGTTTTCAATTTGAGTAAACTAGTAAGTAAGAACTTCGGGCACCAAAGACAAATAAAAGTACCCACCCACAGTCCCTGCAGTCAATTATGATTTAGAATTTAGACAAAAAGGCACTGCAATGATTAGTCATTGGCCTCCAGCTCAGTCCTGATCACCGAGTGAAGAACTTTCAGAAAACAGCCTTCCTGTAAGATAACTCAATTACACAAACTTAAAATGAGCGTATCCCTTAAATATAATAAAACCCTTACAATGTAAAACCAATGGACTCAGACTTTCATCCTTTTGAGGTGGCTTTAGAGTGGAATCCAGTTCAGTAAGGCCTATAACAAGTTTCTAAATAACAAGAAACAATTCAATTTGTTGTGTACACTACATACAATTTTCAATATTACTGCTACACTTCTTAAATGGCCCGATGTGCAAATACATATGGGTTTCTGAGAACAATTTTAGTTTGTGAAATAAATGTACTAGAATATGATCTACTTCTCGTTCAAATGTGACACACGTGTCAGACATTAATTCACACTGGTTGGAAGTCATTAAATGCATACCGTGGAAACCCTAAGATAGAAACGTGGACCATACCTGCCTGAAACATTGGGTACTCCTAGGCAACTCAAAATCTAAAGGAAACGCTCTTCATATCAAAAAGTGATACTTATTATTGAGGGTTTGTGGGGAGATACGTACCTGCAGCAGGATGATCATAGTTAGAAACATGAAGAATCCTCCCAAAGCGGGCGAGTAGTATGTTCCATCGTACTCGGGAACATCAAAGGGGGGATGGGTGGTGAAATGTGAGACCCAAATGCCATACCCTAGAGTGAAACAAACGAACAAGGAAAGTTGGCTTCACTAAGCAGGATTTGGCAAGTAAACAACAAACTACAGAAACTGTCATTTGACGTCTAATGAGATTTTAGTGGGGATATCTCACCAACGAGGAGATAACTTAACTACGGTTCATGCAGTAACTATATGCTCGGCTTACCTGCCATACAAACAAGGATAAATAGAAAGTACGTTTGATCTGCTTGATGGGCCTAAATAGTGATTTCTTTGCAGTACAAGTGGGATGTTTAAACCACTAAACCCAAAACGACAACTCCCAGAAGCGGGTTCGCTGTTTTTTCCTAGGGGACTCTGATAGACTCCTGGGGGACTTGGGGAAGAGTCATTCAATAGACGTCTGACTTTGCCACAGCTCTACCACCTATTCAGAGACACAGACATGTCAATAAATATCAAACTTCCATACAACCCCTTCACGTATGAATATTTCTTCTATCAAGCTCTGGGGGGTTGTCTTTGATGATGCACAACAACAGATTTAAACTCGAGCTCCTAACATTTTAATATTTACCTTCCTGGAATGTTTAAAATCGTATGAGGCTTCAAGAGGAGACACTTTCCCTTTTAAACTTTCCATGAAGTCCAGGGTGCCACCATGTAATAAGGCAAGACTTTTTGTTGTTACATGGTATAGTCATGATATAGAGCGTCAGTGCAATTCTATATGCTATAAGGCACTAAATGGAAATTCCAATAGAAATGGCAAAACTTAGCAAGCATATCAAAGCAAGTTTTTCTACTCAGTTCTGTTTGTTGAATTTTACACAATGTGTCACAATGCAACAAGAAGCATCATCTAGCCATGTAGGTGCACATGGAGGTGCTCAAAGCAACTCAGTGGTTTACATAAATAAGCATATGCTCATTAAAAGAGCGATGCCCAATATAGATTCTAGTCCATGCTTCCCATGTAGTGTGGAGGTGTAACAAGTCCCCTAAGAAGTGGTATAGACCTAAATAACAAACCAAAGGGTAATATGGAAGTAACCCAAGACTACCCTTTCCCAATATAGTCCCTTTGAAAAGAGAAGGCGGTAGAGAGAGAAGGGAGTACCTAGGTGGTGCGGTGGGGGGGGGGGGGTGGGAGGGTGAGGGCGAGGTCCCTGTACTGATGGTTTCTGGGTATGGTTATGGCCGTCTTATGTTTTGTGGCTGATTCTGTACAAACGGGGGTGCCTGCCACTCAACATCTTATTGTTAGTCGAAAAGCTGGAGGGCGTGTAGGTGTGGCAGGGAGAAGCAAAGAAATTCTAGTCTGGACATATAGTCTAAGACAGAGCGCCATATCACAGTGAACAGCTTTTCAGTGAGAACCAGTGTGTGGGAAATTTGTTCCTTGCCAGGGCATACCAGAGCCCTAAATCAAGAATTTTAAATGGTGGCGAATCGGTCCATGCTGGCCATAAAATAAAGTCTAAAAAGAAAATCTACGTTTGGGAGCAGTTCTACTCCAAGCCAATAAAAGAAGCAGCTTAGCTGATGACCTAATTTGGAAGCTCTATCTTCCTTCTTTAATACTCCTCCTTCGGTTCACTTTCCCTTTTTCGCTTTCCCCGACTTCAGATTTTCTTTCAATTGGACCACCTTTCTTGTACATATACAAGTCCTTCCTTACTGTCTGGCTTTTCTATAATCAGTTCTACCATTTCTTTTTTTTGTTCTGCCCTCTTTTTGTACATTCGTTCGGTCAACCATTTTTACTTTCTATCCAAGATTGTTTCTCCTTTCCACCTGTCCTTACTTTCTGCTGATGCTGTATCTTTCCTTCTTTTCTATGGTTGATTTCTGTCAGCTTTACCCCTCCTTTCCTTCCAGACTATCATTCCATCCTACTCCTCTCCGTTAACCACCACCAATCTCTGGTTTCATCCTTTGCAGAAAAATCGACACATGGTCATGGTCAAATTCCGGATTTGAAAACTTGAATGAGATGTACAATTGGATGTTCCAGAATTCTGTCAAACATTCAGAAGCAAAATTGCGACTTTATAACTTTGTTTTCTATAGCACCACTCTCTCAGAATCCATAGCTGATATGAATTTCAAACCTGTAACGCAGCAATTTACAATTAGTTTCTGTGAAGAAAGAAATTTCGAAAATCTGTCTGAATCCGGAATGGTTACAACCCTCGCCCATGCATAATGGCCAGGAAAGACTAGTTATTTCGCCAAAGGCAGAGCAGAAAATAAAATCAACATAAATTCTTCCCCCACATCCTCCACCTGAATCTAACCCACTATTGGGTGTACTTCTTACCGAGAGCCCCTGTGAGGCACATGAGGAAGAGCAATCCAACGCAAAAGAAGACGTCAATGTTTATTCGTCGCTCAAGCTTGCTGCGCTTATAGCGAGGGCCGCTGTTGTTCAACATTGCTTTGGTCTCATGACCTGTGAGAAAAGAAAGGGCATTCAAAAGGACCCTGGAACCCACCAATGTTTGCAATTCAACTACATACTAATTTGACTTTAGCTGTGTGGAAAAGGTTGGGCACGTATGGCAAGCATTGTTCTTTACATGTCCAGGAGCGTGGGCAGCAGCAGCAGAATACAAGTTTACTCTCAGGACCAACCTTGTAGAAAGCCTAGTAGGGTTGGATGTAGGGTAGTAACAACTGCTGTGTTGGGGGTCTACCTTTCTGGAATTATCCCTCCCCTTTATCCATGAAGAGCCCTATCTGAGAAACAGCAAGTCCTCAGAAAACCTACCCATTTGTGAATGATGCCTTTTCACTGTTGTGACACTTATTACTAGTTTTTTGTCGTCTGGGGCCTGGCTCCATGTTCAAATGGCTCCTGCTTTCCACTGACGTAACTAGCATAGCAAATGCACCTGGATGGGATTTGTAAACTCAAAGTCGTTCATTGAAGCAACAAAGTATATGCAAACCAAGTCCAAGTAGAAAGTTGAACAATGGTCCATGCTGCCTGGTGAAATTACATGGGAGAAAGCATTAGCACAGCCATTGCATGACTTTACTTGTGATCTACACATAGCAGACTTCGAGGATTGCCAAGCATAAGACTTTATGTATGAGGTCCCTGTAGTTACAAGCTCTGTGAGGGTATTTTGTTGGGCATATACCTACACTGTGGAATCCTTAGTACACATAGAACACTATATATAGGGTGTGTATAGAGGAGTAGTTTAGTGCATTAAAAGCCATGATGTTTAGCTAAAGCTATGCACATCCTGTTAAAGCTATGTATGGTGAGGGAAAACTGTGCAGTTACTAGGTATGATCAACATCACTGGGGCAACGTCAGTTGCATGTCAGGTCCACCCAAGAACAGCCGGTAAGGATGGGGCAGAGCCATTCATGTGTCAAGCTCTTCGAACGTGAATGTTTCCCCAGGCCTGCCATCCTTTCGTTAGCATCAAAATGTCGAATACACCGAAACATGCATGTCAGGGAGAAAAAAAACCTGAATAAGGAATGGGAGATTATGGAATGTGATCACCAGACATCTCCCTCAATAGAATCAGTTTGATTAGAAAGGCTCTGGATCAATACTTTCTCCAAGTTGCAGAGAGAAATTAGCTACACTGGAGTGAAACTGTTAATGAGGAAGTAGACCAAAGATATTCGGTTTACTAACTCGGCAAAATCAATGCAATCAAACATCAGTATATGAAAGGCTTGTGAATAAATTACTAGCAAGCTTCCTCAGATGAAAGGAAAAGAAGAAGATCAAATATTGTGTTACGTTTGGTGTAACAGAGAGTAAGAATAAAAATACAATGGTGTGGCAGGTCTTTAGGTGGAACAGCAGTCTTGGTTTATGGGTGGGATGGTCCTGGAGCACTGCCAAACAGAAGAAGTGCCTAGTCGTCTTAGGGTGACCTAACACTGAGACCAGATCGTGAGAAAGTGGAAGATTGCTGCTGGGGTGAGCTCAAAGGGACAAGGCCTGGGATGGCTTTTTGACAACTGTACTAACCAGTGGCAAGACTACGTCTAGAGTACCTACTTCTGGAGGCCCATTACTAGAAAGACACATTATACAAGAGGTGGTTCAAAGGACACCACATCTAGGGTGCCTAATTCTGGGGTCCCATGACTAGACAGGAAAACTGAACGGTCCCATCCCTAGGTAGACAAACACAATGAGAGAAACAGCCTCAAGGAGGTGCAGTTCACAAAAGCATACAGGGATTGCATGCACAGTGGCTGAACTGCATTTATAAACAGCCCTCTTCAAAGAGGACATTTCTGAACCCTTCACTGGTTCATTGCATTTTGAGGAGTTGCTCTTCAAGAAACTGAACTGCCATATCATTGCATGGTTTTAATTTCTTGACTTTTGTCGACTGGTGGTCCTTCTGTTGACTTGTGGAACACTTCAACCACAGATCCATCAGGGGTAGCTGATGGGTTCTGTTACCTAGTAACATGTTTTATTGTTTTTCGGACTTGAAATTAGCTGTATGTGCATACAGAAAAGTGGAGAACAGGAGAGGGGAGACAATACGTGCATTAATGCAGAGGGTGGACAGTACAAGCATACATGGAAAGGCGGAAGATGGGAGGAGCTATACTTGAGAAAGGAAGGAAGTGGGTGGCTTTATCAGAATACACGTGGGAGGAGGAGACTGTACGTATGCACAGAAAAGTGGAGGATGGGTGAAGTTAAGAGATAGGTATGGATGGGTGGGTGCACTGTAGCTGCATAGCAGGTGAGTTAGAAGTGTACACACACACAATAAAGTAGAGGGAGGCTTCACGTGCGTATGAGTAGGAGGTAGATAGAGACTGGTGCATGCACCTAGAGGGGATAAGGAACAATCTCTATTCTGGCATACATGATTGGTAGAGCAGGGGGAATATTTTTTTTCTGTAAACAGATAAGTGGAGCTGGGAGAATGGCTGTCCCTGCAAACGGGAGGTGGGGGTGTAAGAAAGGCATAGGCTGCTTACAGGTGGGGCAGGAAAGAATGACTGTACATGGATGTGGAGTGAGAGGTGGAGACACACACGCAGTGAGAGGGAGAGACCATATCCAAGTAAGAGGTTGGGGACAAGGGGAAAGGCTCTACCTGCATATACAACGATTCCTACAACCTCCTCAGTGTTTCTCACGGTGCACCCCCGAAGCAAGAGGCTCTCGTTGCCAAAGCCGGTCTTCCTCTGGTCAGAGTGATCTCTGTGGAAAGAGGAAGAAACATTTGCTCACATAACTGCTTAGCCCATAGGAGGCGCTGTGTTCTTCCTGGTGGGGGTAGGAAAGGGGTTATACCAACACTTTTTACAGAAAGGGAGCACTGACATCCCTCGCCTCATAAAAATATGGACCACAAATATGCTGGGAGAGTACTCTTATAATGGAATCGCTGTTTTTAGCAAGTAAAAGAGGAAGAGGAAGCATCATAAATGAAAGATTTAAGGTAAAAAAAAATGAATATGAAATATTCTGCGTGACGTGATTAGAGAAGCAAAAGCAATTCTGGCGACAGCAGAGCTGGGTGAGATTCAGTGCTGAGACAGTTTCTGCTGGTGATGCGGAGGTGACCGGTCAGAGCTACAAGAATCCTTCTGCTAGAATAGCAGGGTTTGGCCAGTGAGTGATGAGGGCGTCAGAGTGTTAGCAGCTAGGTCCCATTAGGAATATTAGGAGATGCGCGGAGAGAGCTTTGTGCGGCGTGCAGCTAGCACAGTAGTGATACTTACGTTGAATGTTCAGGACCACTGTCAGAGCTGTGAGAGGCCGAAAAAGCAATGCAACTCTTAAATGGGGTTGAAGTGTGTCAGCAGAACAGGTAGGCACTAGGCTAAGGCTATACTGGGAAGTGATACCTAAAACCAGTATCACTGTGGCCAATGGATCCCTTCCAGCTGCATTTAAGAGGATCTTAGTTTTATTTCATCCTGCTTGATATTTCATTTCTCACCCATGCCACCTTCCTAAAAGTGACCCCTGTAAGCCATCTTTATTCAGAGTTCGATTTAGCAAGGGTACAGCTGGGAACTACATATTGTGTATCAATGTTGGGTAGGAAACGAGCAGCAAAGAAGTCCCTTGATGTACAGTCTTTTTGTTACAAGTTATGTGCTTGCTGTTGCATTCTGCTTGCCATGAGGGCCTACGTTGCAAATCACACCCAAAATGTGTGATCTTAATTCCTCGTGTGTCTCAAGGACCATGCCACCCCACTGGGGTGCAAGGGTGCTTTGAATCCATTTCCAGTGCCAGCCACAGTGTGCTGAGACTTTATGGCCATGGAGGCAGCAGGGATGCCATCAAACCTGTTTCTCTGCTGACACAACACAGTTCAAAATAGGAGAGCGAGTGATGCAGCGCCTCGTTTGTTTACAACCTGAGTGATGAGCTCAAGAGCCAATCGCATCCGATTACATTGTCCTACGCTAATGCAAGGCCATCAGATTCCATTTCCAAGTCAAGTAATGCACACAGATCATAATGACAAATGGAGTTGTTTTCTTTGTGTTCAAATGTTTACTCAACTCCATGGTACTAATTGAATCGATGTCTAAAGACAAAAGGTTGTTTGGTCATCCTGGAGTTCAAACCTATGGCATGCAGGTTACAAACCACTGTTATGTTAAAGAAGCTGAATATCCCCCATTGGAGTCCTTCATTGTTGAGGTGTGAACTCAATATCACAGACCAGTCGTGAGCACACCCTCACACAACAATACAGACAGAATGCCTTCTTTACGCAATGCTCTCTGCAGTGCAAGTTATCTGCATGCCGCTCTGGGACCACACCTGTAGAAGGCAGCCATAAAACGAGGAAAGCTGTGGTCCAAAGTCCATGCAATAACTACATAAACAAGCATTGGCATAGGCAATAGGTCTCTCGTTTGGGACCTTATAAGTATTTAGTTATGCAGCACAATATCCTTGGGGCAACAACATCAATTGTTGCATGGCTAAACACTTATGAGGTTTCAAAGGCGAGACCTATTGGCTATGCCAATGCTTGTTTTGCTTCGCAGCGGGCTGGCTGGCTCGCCAGGACGGGGTTTGCAGGCCAGCAGTGCATCGTGTTTATTGATCACCCTACCCCCCATGTCCGGGGGCTCTGTAGACCGGGTCTTCAGCATCCTACCTGTTTTTTTGGTAATTGTGCTTGGAAGCCAGCGTTTTATTCTTGCAGACCGACAATTCAGGTGTACGCTGGAGTGTTGGCCATAAATGCCGCAGTGTCCCGAGCTGTGGGATGCCAGACAGGTAGTGTGCAGCTTAAACACAGGCCTTCTGTCCCGGGGAGGCAGTGCCTGTACTCAGGCGGCATGGGCTGCTTGATTAGATCCCCAGAATTAGGAAATGACCAACAAAGCCCCGAATGTAACAGGCGGGGGAGAGTCCACGTGGGAGGCGGGCCCAGGCACCGATGATACCTCTGATGGGGAGGGATTTCAGGGTACCGGGATGCTCAATCCACTCTGTCATTAGCCGCTGAATTATTAAGACGTGGGCACAAAGAGGCATCGCTGACGCTTGCACTGACCCTCTCCTGGGCTCTCTTCCTTGTTGTGACAACCATGGTCCAAGAGCAAGCTGTAAGTGAACCTCGGACATCCACTTCGGTCTGGGCACAGTGAGGGGTTCCTTTATTGAAAGTGCAAAAGTAAACGGCAGAGAGTGCCGGCTGAAGCAGCAGTGGGGAGCTCTCTCGGCAGCTGCTGACCTGCTTTCCCAACGCACTGAACAAAGAGCGTCTCTAGTTGTCGAGTTTACTTTTTTTTTTTTGCACGCGCGATCTCTGTGTAATGTCCCCTATCTGAGCTTCCAGACAATGAATGAACACTTGCAAAGAAAGGGGCCGCAGGTCTATGGCGAGACCGTGGTGCGCGCGCACCAGAGGAGCGGAGGGGGGAGGAGGGAGCGCGGCAGCCTGCTCAGCTGACCAGACGCTCGTGCGTCATGGCCTTTTGCCGGCATGTGTTTACAATTATCGCGCCCGCGTCTGGGCACGATAATTGGAAACACATGTTTGCCGCGCGTACCCATCCCAAAAAGGCCAGCCACGACGCACGAGCGTTTGGACTGCTTCTGAAAGTCACTTACTAAAAGTCTTCGCCTCTAGCAGCGCTTGCGCGCTACTCGAGGCTCGACCTAAAAATGAAGCTTTCCAAGATAAGCTAGGCAGGCGAGTGAATGACGCAAAAGCACCCAGACCACAGATGTTAGATTTTGATAACCTGATAGAATCCAAACATAGGCCATGATATCGCAAGCCGAGATCTTGTAAGAGAGGGAGCAAAGCGGGTATTGGTGAGCTTAAACTAGGACAGTGCAAAGTGGCACTCCTGGGTGGGAAGACTAGGAGATCTCGGAAGAGGGACACTTTTATGTATAAAGAAAAGGTAGTGGTGGGGATAAGGTAAAGGGAAAACCCAGAGGGGGTCATTTGGAGACAAACTGATATGGACAAACTGCCAAAATTGGCAGACGTCCCTTATTCTCTAGAGTATATAGATGGGTATACACTCTGAATACGGTTGCCCGGATATATCGGACTATTTTTTGTAGTTTGTCCACTTCTGCAAAACTCCAAAAGAACCCCCCAGAGTCGTGCAGTCAAACCACTGCACTTCTTTACATACCATGTACCTTATCTTCTGTAAAAAAATAAAATAAAGGCACCTTCTTAGGCTCAGACATAGTTTATCCCCTCTCTTAAAGCTAGGTCTCAGTCACGCTGATTACCTCAGAATGCAGTTGGAACCGGAATTTGTTAAGATGTTCTATGGCAAATGAATTGTTATATGTAAAGCACCCCACTGCGCCTGTGGCTACAACTGGGGCACATAAATGTCAGAAATTACCAAAATAAATAAGTACAGGACAAGGTGTGGTTCAGAAATCATTCCATCTGGAACTCAGATCTTTTGTATTGGCCTAGGCACAAGAAATGCGGCCATATTGTTGAACACCACTGCATGTTTACGGCTTTCTTCACATTTCATACAAAATACGTTGCATTACAAGCTGGATGGCTTGGTGAGTCAATTGGTCACAGCAGACATCTGGTGTCATTTGCAGGTCGCAAGAACGAATCACAGTAAGCAAACCTCAGCATTCAATCCTTCTGAGGTTAGTTAATATCGTACCATTAAACTGGATGGTAGTAAAACCTATCATTTGCAGGGTATTAAAATGACATAGGTGTCGTATTATACGCTACATACAAATATTAGGTTATTATCATGTTATTATTATTTTGAAAGTACACGCTGCATCTGTAAAGGAATCTCAATGCACTGCCTAAAGTAAGTAAGCTGCCCTGTGAATGGTTCCGAGTGAAAGCATTATTAACAAAGCAACCATCGGACAAGATGTCTCTCAGTAGTTTGTGTCGAAGGAGGTGTCTAACACTTTTGTAGTGTGTTTTTTCCGGGTGTGCATAAGTCAGGATATGAAAAACACCACTTTGTTTTTATAAACTATGAACACGACGTCTGGTGGATTACGTAGTATTGTGTAATTTTCTCTCAAGCTGCAAGGTCAAGTTATATGTGTATAAAGTGAAAAGAAGGCTCACTGTATTGGAGACACCTTATTTCCAATTCTGAGCTTCCGCTGAAGAAACACGTGGATTGTGGGAGCTGTAGTCCTGGTTCAGTGAAATGAGTTCCAGAACAGAACGGTTTGAAAAAGAATGTCCAGCACTATAAATATAGTGTCCTCGGATACAGAAAGTGATCTGTGTAGCCTGTACATGGATGATGGATTAAACCCAGATCAGTTGACTGGGGGTGAGTGTTTGATTAGCTCAAGCGCTCCGTCCATCATCCCCTTTGGTATCGCTTTGTTCGCCCTAAGTTGGCAGGCTATGCCCAGACGTGGGTCCCTTGCTCACTTTGCCACTGGATTCAAGCTAGCCTGGCTGATGACGGCTGAATTGCCAGAAACCGGTCCCAGGATGCTTGTTTCCGGTCCAGGGAAGACATGGCTTGGCAGTTCGGGCTGGACTGTTCCCATGAGGCACAGGGTCAGACTGACTTGCATATGGCCATGTCTGAACTGGGGTGGTGGAGTGAGCTAAAGAATGATGATGGATTAAACCCAGATCAGTTGACTGGGGGTGAGTGTTTGATTAGCTCAAGCGCTCCGTCCATCATCCCCTTTGGTATCGCATGGAATGTGAGGGGCAGAAAGTCCTACAATAGACCTGTAAACTGTACCCACAAGTCATCACTGCTCAAGGGGAACTGAGGAAAACAAGAGCCGTAGTTCACAAACTGACACCCAACTGGACTTTTCTTTTAGAGAGGTCATTCTCTTGTTTCAGCTACGTGGAAGTATTTTGGGGCATAAGTAAGGATTTGTGGAATACGCCTGTACCAAGGTGAAATGCTTTCACCAGCCACTTACATGTAACCTTTGAACTTATTGAGGTTGTTGGTTGGCTTCTCACAGACGATGGTGTCCTTGAAGGCTTCAGGATCGAACGGTGCTCCCTGGAAGAGAATGGATGGCGTGAAGGTTATAGAGAGAACAACAAAAAAAGCCCAATCGAGGCAAGCCCCTTTTTCAACATCCATCTAACATACACCGAAGTTTAACCTGTGACATATGACATAACATGCATCATAATACGTAAAATATAACCCAGGACTTATGACAACATACATCATGTAACATAACCAGGGTTATCTAAGATATACCTAACATATAGCATACAACAACACATTACCTGACATCAAATGGTTAATATAGCATTTAACCTATCATTTATCACAGACTATCATATGACGTATTATTAAAGTTGTACTGGGGTGAATGTATGACATTGTTCTGCATTCTGTCCATCAATTGTTGTTTTTGCATTTGTCACCCCGAGTGGGACGGGTATGCCCAGACGTGGGTCCCGTGCTCTCCATGCCCCTGGAGTCAAGCTATCCTGGCTGAAGAGGGCTGAAAGCTCGAAACCGGTCCTAGGATGGTTGTTTCCAGTCCAGGGAGGACCTGGCCTGGCAGTTCGGGCTGGACTGTTCCCATTGGGCGCAGGGTCAAGACTGATTTGCATATGGCTGGGTCCAAACTGGAATGGCATGGTGAGCAAAAAAAACGATGGATTTAGGCCCAGATCTTTGTACTGGGGTGAATGTATGACATTGTTCTGCATTCTGTCCATCAATTGTTGTTTTTGTATTATTAAAGTTCCCAATTTGCTAAAAACAGACAGAGATAGAAATAGATTTCCTTGCCTACATTTATTTTAAATTGGGGAAAAGGGGAATGCGTCTTCTTTTGAGTGATTCTCAATGCTATGGAGACTGACAGGTGAGACTGTTAAAATAAACTGTTGAGATTTCTTTATAAAGCTTAAATAGCTGCAGATGTGCACTTGTGGTGGCACTCAGTTTGAATAATGATAATGTTCTCATGCACGTGCATTACATTATACATGGCTCCTCAGAGCTCTAAGGCCGACCACGCTTCCGAGTGGGAGTGTAGTTTACAGGTTGCAGTTTCTTTTTTTTCACGAAACAAAATAAATATGAATAAACAAATAAATGAGAGAAAAATTGATGTGATCAAATGCAGATATAAATGTAAAAATACCATAAAACGGTAGCTCTACCATAGACATAACTCACATCTGAAAAGTAATTCTGTCATATAACATTCCTCTGAATGAGCATTCATAATTTATCATCAAAAATCACGTACCTAATAACCTAATATATATCATGGCACATTGTGTAACCCATAACATATAAACCAACATTTCAGTTAAAAAAAGAACATAAAAGTAAAAAAAAAAAATGACCAAGCAAAACAAGTTGTTGCATAAACTGTAGAATACCATTGTGCATTTGTATTCAACATATAACCTCTAATACGTGACATAATAAATTCCGACATAGAACATCACTCATACCATATAATTTAATATGTAGATTTCAAAATTCTATTCAGCCCCCCTTACACACACCCTTCATTTTAAAGTAAAGTAGTGCTTAGTCACTCCTAATTGGGCTGCCATTTTAGCTTGCAAGCTAATTGCTTCCCAAAATACACATGGAAAAAAAGTCAGAAGAGTGAAAAATGACTGATGTGGGATGATGAATCATAGTCCGGTGACAACTGAAGATGAAAGCCATAGAATGTCTTGGTTTTTTGCCATCTCTGCCTCTGAATGCTCCGGGCAAACCTGGGAGCTGACATTTTATATGATTGTTAGTGCCTCTGCCTTGTCTCTAATAAAATAAAAGACGCAACCCTCAATGAAGACTAGGCACATTCCTGAAAAATTGCACACTTTGATAAAAGCATATGCACTCTAATGTTCTGTGAGGCAACCTGATACAGACTTATTTAGGGATTTTTTGAGATTTTGACACTAGGCCCGACGAGCAGCTATTGATCAAAGCTCAGGGGGGCCAAAGTCCGGGCATCTTGTTTTTTTCTGTCTTAAGATGCTGATGAACATCTTGCCTTTTATCACAGAAGAGTCCTTACACTGGCTTCCTGTGAAGGAGGTGGTGTCTAAAAGCCACTGCATGTGGTTGACATCACGCCATAATAATAACTGTCCTTAAACATCAGCTTGTCAGTTTATGAAAATACACATTTTTGTCTGCCAAATAAACGCCTTTCATTTTAGAACCTGTCTCCACAAACAATTGCTTATCATTTTCATTTCAAAATACAGTTTTTTTCCTGAAATGAGAGCTTTTCATTTTTGGTAAATATGTGCTTGCTGCCCAAACACCAACTTTTATATTTCATTAAGTCGTCATGCATTCTAATACCATTCTTGTGTATCACCATCTAACGCCATGGATACCCAGAAATGAATGAATGAAGTACAAAGTGCACTGCTCCTTCACGATTGTCCAGGCACTAACCCTGCAGAGCAGCGCCCATATGTTGCCTTCTAACACAAGGCAAAGACATAGCTGCCAAGGTTTCAGATTACTATGTGTGAAATTTTAATAAATTCAGTGTAATTACGAGTGACACTTTCGAGCACGTTTACCTAGACTGAATAAATGGTACAATTAACCAAGTGTTAACTGTATACAATCCCGGTGTGGAGCGCATTTACAGCCTGTCTGGGCGTTAGCTTGTACTTTGCACAACATGAAAATAGTCTAGCATTTAGAGTTTGTGTCTCTGTCTCATGCCTGCACTCAGCAATGCTACAAAGTGTGCTGATGTCCTATTCATCAAACAGTAGCTATCCTTGCTTACTGCTCCTTCAATACGCGAATGACCCATGACTCTACCTGAAAGTATCCACGTCACAATGTCAACTTAGGAAAAGATGGTCTTACCATCATCCAGGTATGCATGTCAAGCGCCTGCTGATGAGACCCTTAACACCTTCAGAGGCAGTAGATTGGGCTTCTATAACCCTCTTAACTAATTCTGGCCTTGCACTTTTGGTGCTCCATTGCAGGCAGCGATTCTGGTCTTGGGCTGGCTGCAGGCAGGCTCAGGCCACGAGCCACCGCGGTACGTGGCAATTCGTGTTTGCCGCCTGGGCCATCTCCAATGATAGTCGTCCGGGCCACTGTCCTGACTCCTGTAAGTCCCGGGCGGGGCCGTCCAGTGACAGACTGTCCTGGCGGCCTCTGCATCAGTGACTCCTCTCTCTCCGGCAATATATAGAATTCGGCCCGGGGCTAATAACAGATGACACAGACAGCACACAGTGGCCCAGGGCGAGCTGCAGCAGGCAGCGCTGCGCTGCGAGCGCCGCTGCCGGCATCATGATTATTTGGGGTGCTGCCCTCAAACCAGCCAGCAGCCTTCTTCTAGCTCTCAAAACAAACGCAATACTCCTTACGGCAGCAGGATGTGATGTCCCCCAGCGATGACGTCAGGCTTGTAGTGAGCCACCCGGCCACTGCAATACAACGTTGCCACCCGCAACTCCCCGGACCGGGCTCGGGCCGGGGAGTATAAATAAAGGACGACGTCAGCGCACGTGGCTGACGCCGTGAACCCGATCCAAGGTGTGGTTGCCCCTTATTGCCGGCGCATGCAGAAACTAGGCCCCGCATCCCTCTATGACCCTAGTAGTCGGCTGTAGCCCCCAAGCCGCATGCCCTTAGGTTAAGGACCCCGATACCCACACTATCACACTGGCGACGAGTACGGAGAAGGAACCACGCGTGTCGCTCCGCGCTTGCTGCCCGCGGTGAATGCCGGTGGCGGCGCGTGAGGTGAAGAGCGTGACGGCGAGAGAGTGGTGGGTCGATCGCCGCCTGCCGTGGTGCGGTAAGAGGAGTGCCAGAGAGGGGGCGAAGAGCATTGCGGGGGAGGTGCGAAGGAGGTGGTCGAGCCGCCCGTGATAGGCGCGCCGAGTGTGGGCCCCGCATCTACTGCAGCAGGGAGAGTACGGGTGTGCGCTGGGAAGGGCGCGGCCTGTCGACACGGCGAGGAGCGTGAAGCGCTCGAGGCAGCAGGCCAGCCTGCGAGTGAGGCAGGAGTGACACAGCAGGAGTGACACAGCGGTGTGGAAGGCCCCGAGGAGGCCGGGAGAGCGACGCTGCAACCCCAGTAGGGGTGCCCTTTCAGTCACAGGCCGTGGGGTGCAGGGCTGAGTGCCCCGTCTGAAGGTGCACACAGTGCACACAGGGAGCTGTGTGTGTGCGAAGCAGCGGAAGGCCCGCCCCCAGGATGACTACGCCCGCGGTTGCGGCGGAGGGGGCTGTGCCCCCGGAAGCAGGGGCGGTTGGGCACCGGCCGGGGAGGATGGCTGTTAAGGCTCTCCCAGAATTCAGTCAACTGGCTGATCCGGCGACGGCGGCGCCACGGTGGCGCAAATGGTTGGGGCAGTTGGACAACTACTTTGTGGCTACTAGGGAAACTGATACCGCAGTTAAGAGGTCGACGATGCTCCTGATGGGAGGGGATGAACTGTATGACCTCTTCCAGGACCTGCCCGACACAGGAGATGGCAGTGACTATGAGAAGGCGGTGAGAGCCCTGAATAGACATTTTGATCCACAAGTTAACCCGGATTTCGAACATTTCAAATTGCGCCAGGCCAAGCAGAGGGAGGATGAATCTGTGGACATGTTTTTCGCGCGCCTGCGTAAACTGGCGAGCACGTGCTCAGGGATTGATCACCAATTTGAAACAAGGGCACAACTCATCGTGGGGTGCAAGTCACTCGAGTTACGGAAGCTCATATTACGGCAGCCAGGGATCTCACTGGATGACATTTTGGTCCTGGGACGGTCGCATGAACTGGCAGATGTCCGCGCAGGGGCCATGGAGGAGGCACTGGCCAGAAAGTCAGGGACAGTTCGACCCACATACCCGATTCCAATCAAGGAGGAACGGGTGGACGCTATCCGGAAGTCGTATGCCCGAGGGGATACTCGGCGCCCGGGGCGGGAGACCGCCCGAATGGCAAGGGGTGCAAGAATTGCGGGCTGGCTATGCACTCCCAGAGCGGATGCCCGGCGCAAGGCAGACAGTGCCTGAAATGCAACAGGTATGGACACTTCGCGAAAGTATGCCGAGGGGGGGCAACCTCGGAAGTGACGCGGACGAGAGGGACACGAGGTCAGAGGCATGCCAGGAATGTCCAAGAAGTGGAAGACCTTGATAGCCGGTGTCAGAAGCTGGCGGTGGCGGAGGATGAAGAGGACGATAACGTGTTCGTGATATCTAATGTGAGAGGGGCAAACACCACGAGGAGGCCGCCACCAATGTGCCAGGTCTGGATTGGCAGTAACTGCGTAAGGACACTGATTGACACAGGGGCGTCAGTGAACATTCTTGACGCAGCGCAGTACGGCGAATTAAGACCCCGACCAAGGTTGATAGCGACGACCGCGAAGATCCTCACGTATGGAGGACACACACCCATTCGTTTGCAAGGCGTCATAGACGCGGAGGTCAAGCACAAAGAGAGAACTACATGTGCCAGGTTCTATGTTACGTGCGACAGGGCTGGGTCTCTGCTGAGTGGCCACACGGCGGAAGATTTAGGATTGATAATGTTTGCCAGACATATCCACCAGTCGCAAGCCGAAACGGTGTTAAGTGAATTCCCGGAGCTGTTCAGAGGGCTGGGGCGTTTGAAAGGGGTAGAAGTTCAACTACACATTGACGACACTGTCAAGCCAATAGCACTCAGACATCGGAGGGTGCCTTTCCACTTGCGGCCGCTGGTCGAAGAGGAATTAGAGCGGCTAGAGAGAGAGGGGGTGATTGAAAAAGTGTCAGGACCCACCCCGTGGGTGTCCCCGTTGGTAATTGCGCCCAAGCCCAAACAGCCGGGAGCCATCAGGCTGTGTGTGGACATGCGGCTGCCCAACAAAGCAATACGGAGGGAGAGGCACATAACACCAACCATTGATGAGATTGTGGCGGACATTAACGGAGCACAGTGGTTCTCCAAAGTGGACCTCAATTCGGGATACCATCAGCTGGTGCTGGCCGAGAAGAGTCGGTACATCACGACCTTCTCAACACACGTAGGCCTGCGACGCTTCAAGCGCCTGAGTTTTGGAGTGTCCTCAGCGGCGGAAGTTTTTCAGGATGCCGTGAGGGAGGCGTTGTCAGGATTAGTGGGGGTACTCAATGTCAGTGACGACATACTGATATTCTCCAAGTCGTTGGAAGAACACCACGTGCGACTGCGAGCCACACTAAAGAGATTAGTGGAGCAGGGCCTAACATTACACCGAGCCAAATGTGATTTCTACGCCAAGGAAGTGGAATTCTTCGGCTACAGGTTCTCTGCCCGAGGATTGCAGGTGGATCCGGGGAAGGTGGAAGCCATTCGAACGGCAGCGATCCCGCAAACTCAGTCCGAAGTCAGAAGCTTTCTGGGCATGGCTACTTATTGTGGCCGGTTTATTCCGCATTTGGCGACGCTGTCGGAACCCCTCCGAAGGCTGACAAAGAAAGACTCGCCTTGGAGGTGGACGGATGAAGAAGCACGAGCATTCGACGACATCAAGAAGGCATTGGTGACAGGGGCCACCGTTGCATATTTTCAGCCGGGAGCATCCACGGAACTCATTGTGGACGCTAGCCCCGTTGGGTTGGGCGCAGTATTGCTCCAGAAGAATGGGCAGGGGGACTGGGTTCCCATTGCCTATGCCAGCCGGGCGCTCACCGCAGTGGAGACAAGATACGCCCAAATCGAGAGGGAGGCGCTGGCTATTCGGTGGGCGTGCCAACATTTCGATATCTACCTCTGTGGGCACACGTTCACTGTGGTAACTGATCACAAGCCTTTGGTCCCAATATTTTCGGGCACAGCAAGGAATGGGCCGCCTCGGATTGAACGCTGGGCTGTCCAAATTCAGCATTACCGGTTTGGCGTGGAGTATCGCCCCGGGGTCAATAATCCCGCAGACTATCTGTCACGACATCCCCTGGCTCAAGGTACTGGGAGCAAGGGAGAGGTGGACGAAGGTACCGAGTCGTTCATACGATTGATCGTGGAGGAGGCGTGCCCGCAGGCAGTGACCATCGAAGAGCTCATCGAGGCAACAGGACAGGACCGGTGCCTACAGGTGGTGAAAAGAACTCTGCGAGACCACCGGTGGAAATGGTTCTTACAAGGGGCGGAACGTCCAGCCGATGACGATAAGGAATATTGGGAGAGTATTTGGAGGTGTCGGGAGGAGCTCAGCGAGTCCGGACAAGGGCTCATCCTGAGAGGCACTCGTCTGGTAATCCCGGCACGTCTCAGGGGAAGAATCGTGGAGCTGGCGCACCAGGGACACCAGGGTGTCGAGAAAACAAAGGCCAGGCTGAGAGCGAAGGTGTGGTTCCCGGGAATGGACCAGATGGTCGTGGAGAAGGTGCGAGGATGCCATGCATGTTTGATCACGGGATCCGATCCACCTGTCACCCCGGTGATCACTGAAGGGCCCAGCAAGGTGCCGTGGCGTAATGTGAGCCTGGATTTTGGAAGCTTTCCCGAGGGACGGCATACCGTGGTCCTGGTTGACAGTCACTCTAAGTTTCCTGTCGTGGAGGTGGTACCGTCTACATCTTTCGAGTGTGTGCAGCCGGTGTTGGAGAAGGTTTTCGCCCTGCTAGGAATGCCCGAGGAAATAAGAACCGACAATGGGCCACCGTTTCAGGGGCAGGAATTCAAGGAATTTCTGGAGCATTATGGCATTCGACATCGCAGAGTGACTCCACAGTGGCCGCAGGCCAACGGGGATGTGGAGCGGTTCATGAGGACTCTGAATAAGACCATCAGAATTGGGGTGGACCAAGGGGAGCATCTAGAGAATTGCCTACACCGTTTCCTAAGGGCCTATCGTAACACCCCTCATTGCACCACGAAGTGTGCCCCCAGTGAGGTACTCATGAACAGAGTGGTGAGAGACAGTATTCCCGTCAGTGAGCTGGAAGTGCCGACAACCATGGATGTGGCGGGTACCCAGAGTCGGCGACAGCATAACAATGACCGGGCGAGTCGGAAACGAAGAGCACAACCGGTGAACATTCAGGAAGGTGATTATGTGGTGATCAAAGACCGGCATCCAGGTTCAAAGTTCCGGACCCCTTTTGAAAGAGACTTGTGGAAGGTGGTGCAAATCAAGGGGTCCATGATCACAGCGAGGAGGGGGACTCAACAGGTAGCACGCAATGTGTCGTGGTTCAAAAAAGCGAGGGTCCCTGAACAAGGCCCCAGAAACCAAGAGGTGGAGGACTGGCCGGAAGAGGAGGTCGAGTTGGAGGGGGAACATCCGCTATCCCCAGAGATGGACGGGCCGGTTGGAAGCGGAGTAGCAACGAGAGAGGAAAGCCCCGAGAGCCGGGCGACAGGCACCGTTGTGCCCACCAACACGGAGGACAGGGGGGAAAGCGAGGGTCGTGGCAGTCAACATTATGGATTGCGAGGGAACCCCCGACCCAGTACCAAATTGAGAGACTTTCTATGCTGAGGACGTTGGCGAGATGACCGAGCTGGAAAGGCCCGACAACCAGAGTTATTGTGCATCACGTTGTGTTTGTGGTTCTTGTTGCACCAATGTTTTGTGTTTTGTTTTCCGTGGGTTAGATGGGATGTAGTGAGCCACCCGGCCACTGCAATACAACGTTGCCACCCGCAACTCCCCGGACCGGGCTCGGGCCGGGGAGTATAAATAAAGGACGACGTCAGCGCACGTGGCTGACGCCGTGAACCCGATCCAAGGTGTGGTTGCCCCTTATTGCCGGCGCATGCAGAAACTAGGCCCCGCATCCCTCTATGACCCTAGTAGTCGGCTGTAGCCCCCAAGCCGCATGCCCTTAGGTCAAGGACCCCGATACCCACACTATCACAAGGCTGACGGTTAGTGCAGCACCGCGGGGATTCCGAATCACAATCATGATACATTGCAGCAGTTGAGTGAGGCTGCCAGCAGCCTTAGCTCAGCTGCGAGCCCCAAGTATGCGGGAGCAGCACAGGCATGCCACGGAAGGCGCGCTGCCACAGACTCAGTTTTAGGCAGCGCTTTCAGTGCCAGCTGCCACACAGCATATGCGTGACAATGCATTTCAGTGCGATCATGAAGAGTACCACTCTGAAATGTGTTAGTCTAATGCCTGATGCGTGGTACTTGTCAGGACTGCAAAGAGACAGTTTTGAAGTGCACTCCTGAATGTCGATTCCTGCGCAATGGCCGCAAGGAGAGCGGAAGCCAATCACACCCTTTACTTGCAGTGATGGAGAAGGAAGTCCCACCCTTCCTAACTAATAGGCTCAAACGCCAGCTGACAGCGAATATGTCAATGTTGGTTGGTGAGATGGCGATCCCTTACTGAAGTTATACATACTCACTGGCAGCTCTCGGGTGCACCCAAGGAGGAGTGCGTGGTGTATCCCTTGGCCTTTACACTAGCTTCACAGAACCATGACACATGCACACACAGGGTAACATGCAGACATACACCCATGCATGTACACACACACACACACGTTAAATTTCCATGTTGCATAGCGCACCACTGGGTGTGAAGAAACATTCGTGATGATTTGAGTCCCGCCTTTGAGTTGATACATGTAAACCAATTAATTCTGCCTTTTTGCATTCAATCTGCCTTAGCAAATGCTCAGAACAACGTTGTAAGGCAGTGTTACGTTAATAGTCTTTTTGGCACATTACAATGGTTCATTTCATTCCATTTTGTACTCAAATATTTTTCAGGTTGTACATGTTAGTGATGGAGGAAAACAATGTCGGAGATCCGCAGGCAGAGGACAGAAAAACATTTACCTGGCCAGTTTCTTAGACAGAGAAAGACAATCCCAGGCTAGACTCTGGCTGGGAGTAGAGAAAGCTGCCTTATTGGAATGCGACAAATCTAGTTACAGAACGCTTGTCCACTTTCTGCGGGCAAACCTCTCATTCCTAAAATGGCTTCCAGACCCTTACAACACCACGAAGAAGAAGGTAAGGAGGTCTTCGAGAGTACTTGGACATGCTAATTGGAGGAAGATGAAAGCAGAGCAGGGCTGCTTGGAGTTACCATGCTGTACTTGGAACCTGGGCAGCTTTGGGGGGCAGGTAGTGCCAGCTTCTCTCAGTGCAGGCTGCAGTCGCAGTTCTTGAAAATGAGAAAGGCAACCTGCAGGCACTCGCCACATGACAAGTTAGTGCTGCGAGGTACTAGGTCCCTGGTGCAAGTGCTAATAATGCTCCCATCTGTGCCATCCAGACAGCTAGCCTGCCTTTGTGTCACCCCAAAATCACCAGCACTGGTCCCCCACGTACGCATCCTCCACCATACTGCACCGACTGATCGCCAGGAATCTTCATTACTCCGATTCACCCTTCCTTGTCCCAGATGGCTCCACCTCAGTGATATAAGAACAGGGGTGAGGAAGGGGTGGGGGCACAGATACCCAACTGGCAAAGCAGGGAGGTGTGGTAAGCTGCAATGTTTGGAGAGGGAACCTATGAGTCGGGAAGTGGCATGGGAACGGCAAGTGGGGTCCGTGGGAGAGTGTCCAGTATTGTGTTAGAGGTGCTGTGTCCCCATCTCTTGTGTTCATACATAGTTTTCTTTATGAGATGTCCATTTACCTATGACCCTGCATCTTTGTGATAGGCGTCTTCTACTCAGTGTGCGGAGCGGACAGTCCAACAGCATCCCTATCACTGGACCCACATCTGGTCCTCCTTATTTCTGCCAGGTCCTGCCTCCCCCATGCTGTGCTGCCCCCGTCCTCACCCGCCTGCTGATGCTGTGCCCATGGAGTAAGCGTGCTTCAGCATACAAAGTGGAGGGTGCACACTAACTTCCGCTCTGGTGCAGAGATTGCGCACCGATGGCGGCATGTGTCCCTTGTTGCTCTTTCTCTGTCTCTCTCTGCTCAGAAGGGAGCCACTGTTAGCATGTGAGCTTTTTCCCAACACTTCGAGATGTTTGGCTATTTCACGCATCTTTAGGTGCAAAATGTAAGGGTGAGTATAGAACAGGAGTCCAACCAGTGAGCATGTGGTGAAGTTGTCAGGTAAATTAGCAGATTATCCTTGACTGACAACAATTTTTGCTTAGAAATAAATATGCAATATAGTCTTAATTTGAGAGCATTGCAGCACTGTGGACGAAAATCGCAGGGTGTTCAAACATGCAACTAAAGAGGCAAACTAAGTGAGAAAGGATTCAAGATAGCCTGATTTTCTGTCAGAGGTGCGGCACTCAGTTATGAGGTGGCAGAAAGTTCAAGGCAATGAAGCAGAAGTACCACAGAAGAGAGAGGGAGTGAGGGGCCTGGATGGAGGCCTGGGTGCACATATCGAGCATTCCCTCCCTCCGTCCCCTCCACTGCACACCTATGCATGCCCTTTGCAGCCATAATCCTCTCATGTTACCTACATATTACCCTTGCTCCACCTCTACCTCATAGGACTGCTACCTCGTTTCCACTCACCTTTATATTGGCATCTGTCCTCATCTCAACATAACTCTTGCCCCTTGGTTTCCCTCACCCGCACACACGCACTCCAAACTGGTTTCCCTTCATGACTACGTCATCCCTCTTCTTCCCTACCCTTTGTATACTCTTCCTACATTTGCTTCTATTTCTCTCTTTGCTCTGCTCGTCTCCCTTGCATTGCTTGCCTGCTCTAGGACATCTCTAGGTTTGTCATGTCTGTATTGTGGCTCTGTCATCTGTGAATTGTCCATTCTTAGCCTGGCTCCTCCTCAACACGGTCTATACCCGGCACAGCCATGTTGCCCCTCATCTCTGCATAGATCACTACACATCATTTTTCTCTTCACCTCACTATGCTCTCTCTCTCCTCCAATTATGCATTCCTGCTTCAGCATCCCTCCTCCACGTTTCCAAGCATGTCCTCTCCGCACTTGTTTGTAGCCCCTCTCATCTCAAGGTATACCTGCCCTCTCTCTTCACCCATGCATGCCTGCTGTCTTGTCATGCTGTGCATAGGCTTCTCACTGTGTTGAGCAGCAGGTGACCTGTGACCTACATTATAATGCTGGTCTACGAATGTCCAGAAATCAGACAGGCGAGCTGTACTTGGCATGTAAAGTTGGAATTTTGGAGACTTGTCAGATTAAGAACGGTCCCCTGGAGTGCCGACCCTGAAGGCCTGGACACATTCCTAGAGTAATCGATTTGACCAAGATTAGCTCCAAAGATATGTTTGCAATATAAGCTTGCTACCCTTTTTGTGTCTGCTCTCTTGCGCGCTTCTGTGCCCTAAATAATGTAATGAAGGGAGATTCTGGCGCGAGCAGCACCAGGCACTCATGACTCTCCATGGACGTGACAGAACCACCACTTAAAGCTAGAGGAAGGCAATGCCTGGGTGGCTGCAGCTCGTAAACACACCCATAACATGACCTATTCCGGGAAGAGCCGTTCCACTCTGGTGGCTCATTACAGCTCCCGTGACACGCTGACGTACCGCACATGCCTTCTGGGCACACAGAACCTTTCCAAGCCACTGCTTAGTTAATAGCGTGAGGCTGCTCTAAACAATCACAGCAAGTCTACTCATTCCAAAAAAGCTTTACCACAGAGGCTTCCAAACTGCTACGAAATGAACTTCAATTATGGGAAACCCAAGACCACAAACAGCACCGTGGTGGAGCTGGGACACGTGCCATGGTGACCCCAGTACCAAAACCATGTCATGCACATGCAACCCATCACTGGCCGGGCTGCTGAGCTTCTAACAAGATGTGGTTACTCCATCGCACTCCCTCTCCTCTCAGGCTAACACTGCCAAGCGAGAGCTGTGGTCTGCCTAAGGGTGATGCCTGTCTCTACAGGCGGCTGGGCTTGGGTCCTACTGTAGGGTAGGGCTGAAAAGATGGTCCACTCCTAGGAGCTTCTGATGCGACATCCTTAGCTCTTCCAACGGGAGTGCCATCAGATGTGAACCTACGTCACATCCGTCATTCCCATGCTTCACTGTTTACCATAAAGAGCTCATGAAACAGCAAAGCAACCATAGGACAATTCTGCAGACCATCTCACCATCTGTTCAAATCCACACACCATGCTAAGCAGCAAAGGACATGCCTACCTGATTGAAGAACCCCTTCACCACTTGTCTCTGCTTGAGGTTGGTCTCGCCATCCAGGTTGGCCGTCTCAATGTGGCAGATCCCGTTCTGGTCTGAGGAATAGAGCAGCAAGATGTCCGCAGGGATGATTTCATTGCAGACCATCTTGACGAAGTCCCCGACACGCACCTCTCGCCAGCATTTCTCCACATAATCCTGCCCAGCCCTGTGATGGAATGAAGAACATGCATTTTCAGTAACAAAGAAGATCTTAACCACACAAAGCTACTACATGATGTGATTATTGTCATCATAGAGACTGTAAGAACATCTTAAGCAATCCGAGCGGAGGGATGCTGAGCACACACAGTTCAGCCACACAAGCTTGCAGAAGGGCATTTGGCTATGTTGCATGAAACCACGCCGTTTGTTAGGGTCGGATGTTCCACGGCATTGCGTGAACAAAGTACCATATTAGGTACAGTAAGTACAAAAGCAGCTCACATCCTGGATGGACTTTAAAAAATACAAGCTGGAATTAGTTCGAACAGATGATTATTATTAAGGGAGAAATGTGGTCTGGGGTAAAGTTGCCGCTATGGATTTGGAAGACTTGCATGCTTGACTACACTGTTATAAAGGACACATGATTTCACCTCACAGTACCTCAGGTCCTATACATGCTAAAAATAGGAGCATGTAAGAATGGGGTAAAACCTGAAATGACATACTGAAATATTAGGAGGAACAAATCAGGAAATTGCTATTGGATCTTTCCAAGAATACCCAGAAAAAAGTTGTAAGAGATCAAGCATCCAACAACTTTGAGGATCTCAGATAAGAGCTCCTCTTTTTTCTTAAAGGCAGCTTCACCTGCTACAATGAAAAAAACATTGGATACTTGGCTGAATGAAAGGTTTAATATTTCTTAGTTGTGCTACATTTCCCCGCGTACAATGAGACGTTCCTTTGGTGATTGTTCTTCGTGGATATAAGGTATGTGGTGTATAATATTCAGCAAATGTATTATAATCCAATTGAACACAGATGCATGTTTCGCACGTCAATCCATTGGGTCTTAAAAAGAAGCACACTTTATAAGTGTAATCCAACTTACAGGAAAGCTGTTCTCCTCACTGTCACCACCCCCATCACCACTCTGAGCACCAAGACTCTTGTAAGAAGGTGGGGAGAGGGAGGTGGGGGAAGGTGGTATAGCTCCAATCAATTCAGTTTTCCCACATCCAAGACTACCAGGTGCAGAAACGCAAGCCTTGTTTTACTAGGTGCGAAAAAGCACCTGGTCAAAAACAGGGCCAGTGGGGACAGCAGGGAACAGAGGCCAAGGCGTACACCCTCACCAGCAAACTAGGACCCTCTTCTGCCCTCCCACAACTCACCCCACCACACGGCCCCCGCAAAGCAACTTTGCTGTGCCCTCCCTGATTTGCAAAGCACTGTGCTGTGGCCTCCCTGATCCCGTTTACCAATTGCTGGTAGCGGGTGTAAATGGGAGTGTTGATTCAGGTAAAAACCTGTGCAAAAGGAGCCAATATAGCTGGGTATGACAGGTTATCCCCCATTCCAGGCAGTTTAGCTCATCATTGGGCTATAGTGTCTGGAATCATTGAGTCCAGCGCTGGTATATCGCCCAGAGAGCCAACCTGGAATTGGCAATGAGGATCCAAATGGCCAGCAGCAGCTTTAGTGCAGGAAAATATCTAAACATGGCCGGCAGGATGGCCATTCAGAGGCAATGACTTCATGTTGCCCGAGAAGGAACACAGATTATAGAGACATGTTTGTGCCACAGGCATGAGGAGCATGTCACCTTTTGCAAAAGGTCTATCTGAGCTGGATATCCTTATGATCGAGAGGTTGCTGCGTGGACTGGGTAAAACAAGCTAGGGGTCTTCGCTTTTATCATATTCGCATTCTTTTGGGCTGGGGCTGCTGAGGTAGCGCCTGATTATGCCGCAGACATTGTGGCGACGCTACTTTGAAGACTGTATCAGCAGTACCTCACATGCCACACACCGGCAGCCAGAAGGCGGGGAGGGGTCTGCAGTAAACCGGAAGTGAACCACGCACCTAGCACAATGATCACAGCTGTGGGTGCCGGCTGTTCAGTGTCATGGAAACAAGGTTTAGGGCGGGAAGTCAGGTAAGGCCAGACCCGGATGGTCGTTGAGCATTCATAGGGGACAAGGGTATCATTAAGTATAAAAGAAGAAGAAACAATATGTGGGATTCAGAGTTGGAAAGATGCCGGCGAGGCACCTGTATTAGAGAACAATGAGTGAAGCTGATGGACAGGACCGAGCTAAACTGACAATCATTACAGTCAAAACTCTCTGCCGGGTTCAAGAGTCCCAGCCTGGGTGGGACTGGGGCCCATTAGCAGGAAGTGGGTGAGTGATGGAAGGATGATGAGCGGAGAAGCTCGGGGCATGTGGGAGATACAGGGCTATGCGATGGACGCTCGGGGCATGTGCGAGACACTGCCAGGGCTATGCGATGGACGCTCGGGGCATGTGCGAGACACTGCCAGGGCTATGCGATGGACGCTCGGGGCATGTGGGAGATACAGGGCTATGCGATGGACGCTCGGGGCATGTGCGAGACACTGCCAGGGCTATGCGATGGACGCTCGGGGCATGTGCGAGACACTGCCAGGGCTATGCGATGGACGCTCGGGGCATGTGGGAGATACAGGGCTATGCGATGGACGCTCGGGGCATGTGCGAGACACTGCCAGGGCTATGCGATGGACGCTCGGGGCATGTGGGAGATACAGGGCTATGCGATGGACGCTCGGGGCATGTGCGAGACACTGCCAGGGCTATGCGATGGACGCTCGGGGCATGTGGGAGATACAGGGCTATGCGATGGACGCTCGGGGCATGTGCGAGACACTGCCAGGGCTATGCGATGGACGCCGGGGCATGTGCGAGACACTGCCAGGGCTATGCGATGGACGCCGGGGCATGTGGGAGATACAGGGCTATGCGATGGACGCTCGGGGCATGTGCGAGACACTGCCAGGGCTATGCGATGGACGCTCGGGGCATGTGCGAGACACTGCCAGGGCTATGCGATGGACGCTCGGGGCATGTGGGAGATACAGGGCTATGCGATGGACGCTCGGGGCATGTGCGAGACACTGCCAGGGCTATGCGATGGACGCTCGGGGCATGTGGGAGATACAGGGCTATGCGATGGACGCTCGGGGCATGTGGGAGATACAGGGCTATGCGATGGACGCTCGGGGCATGTGCGAGACACTGCCAGGGCTATGCGATGGACGCTCGGGGCATGTGGGAGATACAGGGCTATGCGATGGACGCTCGGGGCATGTGCGAGACACTGCCAGGGCTATGCGATGGACGCTCGGGGCATGTGCGAGACACTGCCAGGGCTATGCGATGGACGCCGGGGCATGTGGGAGATACAGGGCTATGCGATGGACGCCGGGGCATGTGCGAGACACTGCCAGGGCTATGCGATGGACGCTCGGGGCATGTGGGAGATACAGGGCTATGCGATGGACGCTCGGGGCATGTGCGAGACACTGCCAGGGCTATGCGATGGACGCTCGGGGCATGTGGGAGATACAGGGCTATGCGATGGACGCTCGGGGCATGTGCGAGACACTGCCAGGGCTATGCGATGGACGCTCGGGGCATGTGCGAGACACTGCCAGGGCTATGCGATGGACGCTCGGGGCATGTGGGAGATACAGGGCTATGCGATGGACGCTCGGGGCATGTGCGAGACACTGCCAGGGCTATGCGATGGACACTCGGGGCATGTGCGAGACACTGCCAGGGCTATGCGATGGACGCTCGGGGCATGTGGGAGATACAGGGCTATGCGATGGACGCTCGGGGCATGTGCGAGACACTGCCAGGGCTATGCGATGGACGCTCGGGGCATGTGGGAGATACAGGGCTATGCGATGGACGCTCGGGGCATGTGGGAGATACAGGGCTATGCGATGGACGCTCGGGGCATGTGCGAGACACTGCCAGGGCTATGCGATGGACGCTCGGGGCATGTGCGAGACACTGCCAGGGCTATGCGATGGACGCTCGGGGGATGTGGGAGATACATGGCTATGCGATGGACGCTCGGGGCATGCCACGGAAGTTCGGACATAAAAGGGACGCACATAAGTATATTCAAATATATGAGCGTTTTACCTTTAGATTTAAGCACATTTTTCTTCTTTCAGTACCATGGACAGCGCATCTCACCCACATATATAGTTATAGGTCTAGAATTATTTTTAAAATATATAGCGGGGTCTACTTTATGTGCATGTTTCCTTGTTTCACCAAATGTAAGCATCAGGGCACGCAAAACTTTAGATATGTGGTGCTTCTACTCCTATCTAAATAAGTTTGTCCCTGGTCTGTTTCCCACCGACCAGACTTTGGGTATGGTTCGTGCAAACAGACACCAATTCCACCTACTTTATGATCGAGTGATGTAGGCTTTTGTCAGTACCCGTATGGTGGGCTGGACACTCTTACATTGGTAAACCTGTGCCACATCTTCACGAGTGAAAGTCTTTGTTTGTGAGATTTTCCAGTGTTTGTCACGAGTGTGCTCGAATTTTTCTATTTTCCACACACGGACTTGGCGCTCACAATTCACTAAATCTGCACCACTACTTCACATATCTGAGCAGCTATAGGTTGTGTGTGTCCCCGTTTCCTTTGATGCCATGGACGACACATGAGCACACACTCACACCTATAGGTTTCAATGGATTCTTCACACATCTATGCAACACTACTTGAACGTGTGTGCTTTGCGTTCCATGAACACGGTGCACACTAATGTTGCTTCTTCGCATACCTAAGAAAAGTTGTCTGTTAGTGCCCAGTCCATTGACAGTTTTCTACATTAGGGGTATTTTTGTGGTAATTGTGCAAAAAAAAATGAAATGCTAAAGTACAAAACCCATCAAAACTAGGACTGCTTGCCACCATTGGCGCCTTTGACAGCAGAGGGGCCGAGTACTGACTGGACACAATATCCTAGGTATTTCTTCCCATTACGAATATAAGCTCAACTTTCCCCAGCAAGCACACCTTGTTGAGTATTGGGCTACCAGGGTCGGAGTGGGACAGAAAATAGGCCTGGGCATCAAAATCGAATTGGTCGCTATTAGCGAATCAGATCACTATAAAAGTAGCCCACCTTGGCAAATTGGGACAGGTTTGAATTTCAAAAGGAACATTGTATAGGTGTTTTGCTTAGCATGAGGGACTGCTTTCATTTTTAGGTCGAAGTCTACCAGATAGCGCAGCTCTTTGGTTTGCTAATACCATTGTGAGCTTATTTGGAAAGCTGCCCTGGGAATACATTCTGCCCATTGCTTAACATTGGTTTTGTGGATTGTAACTCACATTTGCTTGCTTTATTTGTTTTAGGCTGTCCAGCTTGAGTTCGTCCCTTCCCTTGCCCAAACCATATTTACTGTATTCTTCCACCAGTACTGAATTTCTGTAAACAGGCCTTTAAATCTTGTTCTTATCCTGTCACATTTGCTGTATATTCAAAGACAGAGGTTAAATGTAAGGCTCTGTCTTTCAGGGAGCTTGGTGTTTTAGTTTTCTTTCTCGGACTTGAAAATGAGACGATTTATGTGACAGTCGTGCTGGATACTCAGTGTGCTGTACGATGTTATTTTTACTAGCACAAAACAAAATTTAAATGTCTGTGAATGAACTGTGCAGATATTTCAGAATATGGAAAACACAAATGAAGCACATTTTATGTTGATTCTGAAGTGGGGTGGAAACAAATATTTTAATACAAAACAAAACAATACACCAGGTGATGAAATGGCAATTAAAATTGAAGATGTGTTCTACCACACCATGAATACTCTACCCCACTCTACTCTAATCTGCACCACTCCACTGAACTATACTCTACAACACTACACACTATGCCACTTCACTCAGCGCCTCTCTACTCTATGCCAAGCACTGTACCCCACACTACTCTACTTTGCACCACTGCACTTGATGCCAATCCTCTCTAAGCCACTCTAATCTACTCTGCAACACACTACTCCATGCCATTTTATTCCACTCTGCGCCACTGCAGTCTACCTGGCACCACTCCACTCTACCCCACGGCACTTTATGCCATTCTACTTTATGTTACTCTACTTTAAGTTTCTCTGGGTCACTGGAATCTACGCCACTGGACTCTACTCTGCAACATTACTCTATGCCACTGCACTTTATGTCACTCTATTCTACACCATTTTGCTCATCGCTTTACTCTGCAACACTCTACGCCACTGCACTCTACACCAATGCAGTCTTACCACTCTACTCTACACACTTGCACTCTACGACACTTTACTCTGCAACACTGCACTCTCTGCCACTGAGTTCTATGGCATTCTACTCTGCACCACTGCACTATACCACTGTACTCTATGCCACTCCACTCTACTCTGCACCACTCTATGCCACTCTACGCCACTATACACTATGCGACTACACAACACCAATCCACTCTACGCCTCTCTACTTGCACCACTCTACTCTATGCCAGGGCTATCCCACTCTAATATGCACCACTGTACTCTGCACCACTCTATGACACTGTACTCTATGACACTCTACTCTTCAAGACTGCACTCCCCGCCACTGACCTCAATGCCACTGAACTCAACGCCGCTCTACCCTATGCAACTGCATTCTACTCTGCACCACTCAACTGCA
The DNA here is from genome assembly GCA_963921515.1 of Calotriton arnoldi. NCBI lineage: Eukaryota > Metazoa > Chordata > Amphibia > Caudata > Salamandridae > Calotriton > Calotriton arnoldi. The sequence goes on along the minus strand of CAWUFW010001109.1, from coordinate 1,537,557 downwards.
CTCTACGCCAATGCACTCTACATCACTACACTCTATGCCACTACACTACACTCTACTCTACTCCACATCACTCCTCGCTCGGCTACTCTAATCTATTCTGCACCACTCCACTCCAGGCCACTCCACACCAGTCTACTGTATGCCACTGCTCTCTGCACCACACTACTTTACACCTCAGCGCTCTACCCTGCACCACTCCAGGATACTTCACTCTACTCTGAAGCAATCTACTCTACGTCACTGCACCCTACACCACTGCACTGTTAGCAACTCTATGCCATTGCACTCTACGCCACTGCAATCTACTATGCACCACTTGCCATTGCATTCTATGTCACTACAATCTATTCTGTGCCACTCTATGCTATGCCACTGCACTCCTCGCCAATGGACTCTACACCACTTCATTCAAAACCAATGCCCTCTATGCCAATCTACTCTGCACCACTGTCCTTTATGCCACTTTACACTAGTCCGCTCTACTCCACTCTATGACACTCCACTCTATGATACTACACTCTGATGCTCAACTCCATTAAACTCTACCCCACTCTATGACAATACTACACTCTACGCCACTCCATGACACTATACTCCACTCTATTCTACGACACTCCTCCACTGCTCCTCTCTACCCCACTCCACTGACATGCTATGCCACTCCACTTTACAACACTCTACTCCACTCTATGCCATTCCACTCTTTTACACTACTCAACTCTATGCCAATCCACTCTACAACGATCTCCTTAGCTCTATGTCACTCTACTCCACTCTACACAACACTCTCTATGCCACTCCACTCTGCTCTACACCACTCCATGACACTATGCCACTCCACAACACTCTACTCCACTCTAAGTCACTCATCTCTACTCCACTCTAGGCCCTTCCACGCTATGACACTCTAATCCCTCCACAACACTCTATACCACTCCATTCTATGCCATTCCACTCTACATCACCCTATGCCACTCCATGACTTTATGCAACTCCATAACATGCCACTCTACTCCACTTTATTACACTTCACTCCACTCTCCTTTACCCCACTAACTTTTAGCCATGCTGAACAGCAGCCATGCTGGTGTACAACATGGCCAAAACATATAGGCAAAGCCAATAGCTTTTGCATAGGCGAGACTTATTGGCTTTGTCAATGCTTCTTGCAGGCAATGTTTGTAGTAGTACAGAAATCAACGGTAAAAACCCATCAGACCAAAAACAAACAGGCCCACAAACGGCCAAGAAAATGCCCCATACACTGACCCATCAGACCAGTTCTTGTGGCGCCGCCAGACTGCTCTATGGGCTAGTTTTAAACCCGAGAGCTACTGTCCATGGAAATCCCTTTGGCTCCTCGTCAGGGTGTGAAGTGAGGCATAAATGAATCTACAGTAGAATATACTCAGGGCCACTGGAATTATGCTGCAGGAGAAAATGCAATTGTGCAGAAGGATTGAGTATATTATGCAGCAGGAAAAGGCAAATTATGCAACTAATCCAGCATATTTTATGATAGTATTACTTCATAATTTTGTAATTTTTTTCATATTAACACTGTATAGGCACATGTTTTATCCCATTAGTACCAGTTTAACATCCAAACACAGTAATAATCAAGTGAAAGACGAACAATTAACCTGTGCATTGGGCCTTCCAATGTGCGGCACCTGTGTCTGTGATATTAGTAACTTTTGATCTGTTTGAGCTAGAATGAAACAACTTTTGTTTGATAAAACCTGCAGATTATGTGGCAGGTGATGGATTATGTAGCAAATGCGGCAAATCCATAATTCTGCAAAAAACGCTGTGGAAGCACAATCAAATCAGCCATGAATATACTACGTTACACTATACAGTAGTAGTATTTACATGGAGAAGTCGGAGTCCGTTGCTTGCGAGGAGGCCTTATGCTTAGACACTTTTATTTATCTCTGAACCCCATAAAAGGTTTTCTGATTCTTCGACGCCTCCAGGTGCATAAGGTATGTCTGCAGAATGTGTCGAGAGCCCCCAGTCTTCCATGCCTCACAGAAACTCATTGGCCGAACAAGGCTCGAGCAGATAAAGGGAGCATCCACCTTTTCACTGTGGACTTCCAGCAATTCGCCCAATCTTTTAGTGTGTCTTGATCTCAGCCGAGAAATTGTTGCAGCAGTTCACTGGGCCGCCAGTGCCACACCACAGCGTGAGGCATGTTGTAAAGTTATTTTCATTATCGAGGTCTCAAAACTTGTAAAACAGGGGTGATGGAGCACCTGCGTTATCGGTGGTTGGCCGTTGTGTGAGTAGCATGTGGAGGGGCGCACATCTTCCCATTTAACAGGAGATACCATTTAAGGTCCCCTTTGGGACAATAGTAACTTCCAAATGTGGAACCGCAGCACCTTCCCAAAAGTCATTAATTTGATATTTTGGGCAATTGAGTACTAAGATTAGTGTTCTACCCCCCACCCCCCCCCCCCTCCACTCCTTACATATCCTTCCCTGACCCACTGCGTGTAAAAGCTCCCCTGCCCTGGCGCCTCTCCGTGTACACAGGCTCGGATGTACCACCAGTGCTATCAGGTGGGGAGGAGTGTGAAACGTGACTGTGATGCAGACACAATCTAGAAACAGGGCTGTTTGCAGGCAGGCCCTGATAAACGTTCTCCTCTCCCGAGCCTATTTATTGACAAAAGCACAACCCACTAAAGGGTAACTCATTTTACCGCTGGGGCAAAGGTGCCCAGCTAAATATATCCACAGCCGCCGTGTGCAGGAGCCGCGAGGCTGGCGGGTCACTTGCAGAGTGAGTGCAGGACAGAGGAGAGTGCTATCAGCCCTTCACACAAGATAGGGCCTGGCCTGGTGGTAGTTTTACAACAGAACACAATAAATGAGGCCGTAACGCTGCAGGTACAGCGGGTGCAACAGGGCAGAGGTGCAATGGTTGATGCACAAGTCTGGCAGTGCTGGTTCACAATTCAGAGCAGGAAGTTAGCACGAATGAAGACATCGGATTGGAGTTGGGAAGAATGCTGTAGTGACCTCGTGTGACCTTTCTGTGCCGGCTTTGCTCACTGCATGCCACGAAAGCAGTCTCCCAAAGCACTTAATGGAAACAAATGTTTTATAATCTATCCGAGGGGGAGACCGCATCCCACAGCGAAAGAAACACTCAAGTTGTTGCCTGTAAGAAGATACTACATTGAGCAGAGGAGACATTAACTTTCCTTTTACACTTAGATTCTGATCTCAATTGCGAGCGTAATCCTGACTGTTCTCCCATCTTGAGATCATATCACACAAGGGACACAATCACTCCAAACCACACATGAAGAGCAGACCACTTCACTCATAGGAGGCGATTCCCGCCCTCATCTGTAAGTAGATACTATGTGGTTGAGAAAAGACAAAATACTCAAAGCCTTCCACAAGGGTCTCAATAACGCTTGTGATAGATAATCACTCTAATGTACAACTTCGGAAACACAGTGCATCACTTTGTGGAGACAATCACTCCAGTGCTGGTCTATAGGAGTACACTACTCCCGTAGCAGCAGACAACTGAAACACTACAATTAACGTATCATATCAGTCGGTTACTGCTGTCCTCTCAGAGGCCCTACAAGCCGCATGAAAGTACACTGCCGATGTGACAACCGCTTAACCTCTCATCCGACAGCAGACACCTCATTTCTAGGAGAATGCAATAACTTTAGTCCTTAACCAGAGGCAAATGGCACATCCCTCCGAGGAGGCTACCATATGACTAGGAGGGGGCACGGAGCGTGGCCAGGCAAGCACTAAGAGACAAAAACCCGACAGACATTAAAACAGATCCCCAGCAGCCCAGCGCCATTCCCCCGCTCCACAAACCGGACTGGGAGTGCCCGCTCTGAAGAAAGCGCGCACGAGTTAGAGCCGCGGGAAAAATACTCCTCAAAGTTCAGCCGAGTCGTCAGGCCGAGAAACATGTAGGAAATGCCCAGGGCGGGAGGGTGTGGCTGCAGACACATCGGCAGCCTTGACCAAAGCACGCCAGAAATGGCCCAACCCATCGCTTTAAAATAGCTGGGAGGGCCCTTTCCTTTTCCCAGGCTCTTTCTGTACTTGGCTGCGGCCCTGGACTCTACAGGTCTGGCTTCCAAGGGCCCCAGTCATGTGAGGCCGTCTCTCGTGGCCTAATGGCTGCGGTTTATGGTTCTGTGTCTGGAGGTCAAGAGCTCGAGCCCTGGAAAACTAGGTACAGCAAAATTCGAGATCATTGACCAACTGCCATGAGTAAATCAACAAGCACTCTCAGCATGTCATTATGAAAACACTGAGCACCTGTACCGGTGCTACCCGACACCGCTGGCACATTCGCAATGTCTAAGGAATGATTCCCTGGGAGCGAAAATAGGCACACGAGCAATAGCGGAAGCTGGCTGGCACAAAAAGCAGACGCCCGGCTTCTCACTACACACACTGGCACATAGGTATGGACAGTAGCAGTGGTGGCTGGTGACATTTAAAAAATGGTGAGGCGTACAAGTTGTGGATGAATGTTACGTTATGACTATCATAAGGGCGGTTCGGGTTTTTTTTTTTTTTTTTTTTTAAATGGAGTGGGCAAATCATTGCTTTATAATATTATGCGTAGAACTGCATGATTGTGAAAATGTCATGCCACTTTCAGTGGAAATGTGCTACCTGTGAATGAGAGATCTCTACTGCACCATCCTTTAGTAATATATTTACAACAGTTTGCCCCAAAGTGCACGCCCACCAGTCACATACCACAGCCTTACCACGTTCCTGATGAACAAATGTAGCTCATTTGTGACACTTGTGCTACATTTGGATTTTCTCACAATCCTTATGATTTCAGTTATGCAACATTGATGGCAGCACTCCCACTATGGCAATTGTTCCAACACCACTGCAGTGTTTAATTATGGCACACCAGATCCATTGACCTTGACTCAATGCACTTCCATTGTGAGCCTGAGGATGCTGATAGTAAGTGTTCCACTTTCAAACATCATCCTCAGGCCCGGGGTGGGTGTTGGTAATGATGATGACATATAGGCTCATTCTCTGGGAAGAATGCTGCAAATGCAGGAAATCATCAGACCCGAATAAAAAGTGGATAGCCTTTATTTTGAACTAATAACCTTATAAAAAAAACGAAGAAAAGTGCCAAAATAAAAAAAAGTGCAGACAGCTGTAATAAGCAAATAATGGGGCTTTTATGATGTGGTGGTTTTAATGCACAGGTGGGTAATGCTGTGTGTGTGTGCTGTGAATAATGTGCATGCACCCCGAGTAATGTGGGTACTTTGAGCAGGTGATATGCATGTACTATGTGTGGAGTGAAGCGTAGCTGGTGAAATGCCTGCACTGCATGTCTCGCATGGAGCTATGAGAGAACAGGAAGCAAAGCCGAGTTACCACAGGAGGGTTGCAATGAAAACACCCATGGGCAGACACCCAGCTCAAATTTTAGTGCAGAGACCTGGAAAATGTTAACTATTTATATCATCTCTAGAAACAAGATTCACAAACTGGAAGGAATTATGCTTATGTAAATTAGTGATGCTCTCTGCAATCCTGCTATTTCTTTCCTGTAACAACAAATCAGATAGTGTGATTCATTGTATTTCCTTAATCCATGTGTGCTCTTAATGACTGGCTCAGATGTTTGTCCCCTTTATCAAGCTTTACTATAAACTGATTCTTGACATGCGGCCTACAAGCACATTTCCTCCAGTTGCTTGACAAAGTCACATGCCGGCCTTTCTTTGTTGCTGGAGCATTTCATTGCCGATCCATTTAATGGAAGGGGTTGGGTTGCAGTGATATCAATAGCCGAGGCCTTGTCAGCCCACTGGTTATCATATTAGTCAGAGTCAAGGGGTCATGTACATCTCAGGATACCAGGAGCCAGGGGTTTGAGAAGTCAGGAATGCAAGCAGCCAGTATGGGCTTTCTACCACCTCTTGCTCTGCAACATGTGCAGAGTGTATTAACTTATTTGCAGCTCCACGCCTTTGAAGTTGGCTGTCATAGAAGCCTAAAGCTTTTGGAATATCTCAATTCGGTACACAAATTAGCATTTCCCCAATTTTATGCCGATCTACTTTCTTTATTTTTTGCAGAATTATATAGTGCAAGCATGACCTGAAGGAACTGGAGCACTGTACATGAGCACCCATAGTCGTTACATGGCGGTATCAGCCGACTGAGAAACCATGCCTGTGACTCTGGGAGTTAAACATTCGCTGCAAAATTCCCAGATGAGATCCAGGCTGGGCCAGTTCAGCCCTTCATACTTCAGAGGTCGGCTAAGACGGTATCATTAAGTTAGGCTATTTACAACATTGAGGACCTGCAGTGCACCTCCATAGGGTGAAAACACTCCCGAGCAGAGCACACACCCGGAGTCTGCCGGCAGATATGTGCTGTCAAGGGACTCAGTATGCAGAGGAGCACACATTACAGTGCCACCTTCACAGCGCCAGCTGGGTGGAAATGCAGCAGAATACAATGACTCTGCCTCGAGTGCTGCGAGGTGGGCCCGGAGGGTCCAGAGAATGGTTGCGCGTGTAAGCCACAGGGTTTGAGTCAAGGCACAGACTTCGGCGCTAGAGTCGGCGGTGCCTATATATGAATAATATACAGCCCGATGCGGTTGGGGCACGCGCTCTGATGCTTACGTTTCAGGCACCATAGTTAAGAATCCATGCAGCTCCAAATGTACAAATCATGTGGCCCTCTGCAAAGTACTACATTACACAAGATCAGGTTCATTTTACTTTTTCTTTTTTTAGTCGCAGGATGATTAAGTAATTTGCCTCGAATCACAGTAAGTTGAGGTGGTAGAAAGCACGTACTGGCTGTATGCATTTCTGAAGCCACATCAGCTCTGCTCTAGCTTTAAAGTAAACACGCACGGGGGGGGGGGGTGGCGGGGGAGGGGGGGAAAGGGGGGGGGGGTCGCACGGGTTTGGGGGGTGTTTAATTAAGAGTTAAAAAAACATACCTTCCCGGGTCCCGCAACGTCGCAGCTCCTGGCTGGGTCCCGTTTTCCTGCTCTCCTGCTGAACAAGAAGCAGGCAGCCTCCCTTCCCCTAAGCCAATGACAATGCTGCAATGGCAGCGTTGTGATTGGTGGGGACAGCGCCCAGCCAGGCGCCTACCTGGAGGCCATTTTCTCTATGTAGGCTGCCTACATAAAGAAAATCCAGAGTGCGCATGACTGGTTTGGAAATATAAAATGGTTATTTAAAATACCATTTTATGTTTCTGCTTCTACTGCGAGAAAGCAGTGGGCCGACGCCCCTCCGCCCTAATGGAGGAGCCGCCCCTGGACAGTAGGGAACTGTGTGACACCTGGGGGCTAGATCATGATGGCGTTATAGTACTGTAACTGTTTTTGAAGGATGTGCCCGGTCTACACTGCATACATACACTAACCGAGTAACTCCTCAAGTTAGCATTGGCTCTCTGGATATGGCAGCTTGCTGCTCTGTGCTTCCGGCTGACCCGCCTGCTGCAGGAGTGTCATTCAAAGGCTTTCTTGTGGTCTCGCTTCTGAGGCGGAGCAGTGAGCAGAGTCCTGGGCACTGTAAGGGACCAAGGGAATTCAGTGCTTGGTACTACTGGCCAGAACCTTGTGCCATATTGACTGCTCAAAGGGGTCTGGCACCTGACGCCCTATGACGACTCTGGGCAGGCGGTCAGGATCCCTTCCCACCCCACCAGGAACCTGCAGGACTCTCTCACACTGCCCTACGACCATCTTCATCACAGAAAAAAATCTTCAAAATCGAGAGCCTTTAAGAAAGAGTTGGTAAAATTTCTTCAGACCTACCAACGCACACCGTGCCACCGCGTGTCGCACGATTTCGACTCTTTTCTCACGGTCACCCTGTGAGGAGCCGAAATCACACAGTTGCAGAGAAAACAAGTTGGAAACCACTGTAAACAGTGGATTTCCAGCTCGTTTCCGGAGGCCGTAAGCAGCCGATGTCCATAAAAGGTGTGAAATCACCCCAGGACATGGGCGACAGCCTCCATGACCCTTTGGTTTTTTTGGGAGGGGATGGGGGATTGGTGAGGGGCAGAGTACCTCTGAATTAGTTCTCGGCAGCAGGCCCTGCCCCCTCAAATGCCCTGCCCCACACAGTGAAAATATTTTGTAAGTTGGCAGGTATGTTACTTATGTATGTGGCACTTGTACAGTGTTAACCCAGTTAAAAGGCAGCAGGGCGCTGCACAAGGTCAATCGCAAAGATACAGTCAACAAGTGACAGGCGAGGTAGCTGGTTTCTAGGAGCAGACATGCTGTTAGTGCACTGTGATGTAGTGTTCTCTAAAGAGGTGTCTTCAACTCATCCTAAAAGGAGCAGGGTTGGGGCAGTACTGATGCACATAGGGATGTTGTTGTATCTCCGGATTACATAGATGGAGACAGTTTGGTGTCTTGGTTGAGTTTTCAATTTTGCACATATTTGCCTCCAATCTGATGGCGTCCTACCAAAACGCAAAGCTGCATATGGTGATATCACAGCATTAATGATCGTGTCACTTTGGGATTTAATTAGGGATTTCGGCCACAATGGACCAGCCACATGTCCCCACTAAAATACAGTAAGCAGTGATGTCCTCTGAAAGGCGAGTTGCAGAAAATTAATAATCCTACCATTTTAAGTTGACAAATGTGGACGTTTAAAGTACAGGTTTTGAATTTCAGGCGTTTATAAATTAACTACACCAAAGTCGCGTTGCGATAGGGACCCATTTTGCCCTGGCTCACTGAGACTCTCAAGGTCTCATTAGGAGGTGGGAGAGTTCCAAACGCTATTGAGTAGTGGACTGAACCTGAACAGCAGCCTGTTATCATGAACACACCAACGCCCATCAGACGATCCCTAGGAACTATGAACGGGGCCATTTTGTGTTCCAAGACAATAGCTGAAGTTTCACAGCATGGGGCGCAACAGCAGCTTTACCGCCTTATACTGGAAACACTCACAGCCGAAAGCCACGCTCCATGATTAGATGTGGTTTGCATTGAAGTGAAAAGCAGTCCATTGTATTCTTAAATTACAGCCTAACAATAACAAGGTCGCCTAATGACGTCAGCAACTTAAGCTGAAGGCTGAGCAAGTCAGTGGGTGGGGTGCCAGAAGCCTAAGTGATGACTTGATACATATCATCCATGCACCCTGGAAACAAGGCAACGTCTCGGCAGCCTAGAAGCAGGGGGTCGGTTAAGATGGCATCGATGTAAAGGAGCAAAGTACAATATGCATCACCCACAGACCGAATATAGAGAGCAGGGAACAATCTACACCACCTGGAGACTAGATATGGAAAGAAGACCAACATTACTCAAGAACCAAGGGCATGACAGAGGGAACAGAGCACCATATGGATCACATATGAACGCGGTGCGAGGAAACATGGCATGATGTGCAAGGCATGTTATGATTAATTAATCTGGTTTCTGCAGTGCTTGATTATGCCAAAATAGGCTCTTGCCAATGGGGAAGCCAAGTAGATCATTGGCAGTGGACAATGGGATCATGGATTTTGAAGTTTTGCAATTCATAATGATCCAAATCTCTTAAGGGAACAACATGGAGATATGATTAAGACATCTGAACAACAACTAGATTGTGGTAAAAAAATATCCTCATACTTGCTATGCACCTTGGCTGGGATCATGATGTCACCAAATTTTGGGGACATAAAAAAGGTGTCATTCTCATAATTTAGAATGCAAAACTGCGGTAGACGGGATGGTTTAGACCAATTTTCAAGAGCTTTTGACAGCTGATGAGAGGCTACACTTGGGCTGTTGGTATCCTAAAAGAACAGTTAAAAGGTACACCCCTTAAGGATTCCTAAAATATTTCTATACTTTAAGACCTATTTCTGCCTGGTGATCTAGATCTTCATTATTGAACGGCCTTCTGAAAACAGCTCCTACTCACGGCTACTCTTAGTACCAATATCCCCTTACAGGGCAGAAAACACACTTTACATGATTCCAATACTACAACGTGAGAACAGTCCACTACCCATGAAGGGCTGTGTTGTGATAGTACAGTTAACTGCTGCATAAATTGATGTTTTTTTTTTTTAAATAGGTCAACGTTTTTCAGCACTTTACGGACCAAGGGAAGTGTAAACAATGAGACGGACCCAGGTAACAGGGTGCCTTTGCTTCCCACCAATATTATTCCTGGCAACTGTGCTTTCAAAACCTCCCTTTGTATGCAGGTGTCGTGTTACGGAACAAGGTGTTCTGTATTCCAAGATGGACTCCATAGCTGGCTTACTTCAACAAAATGTTCTACAGAGTTGCAAAACAACAGGAATATGTCCTCTCTGTTAAAGTCTTTCAAATCTGAAAACAATAGGATTTTATTTTTCCATATTCGCATCATTTTTATGGAGTTTGGGGCTCATTTTAACCATTTCAAAGGTGTGGTCATTCTAGTCTAGGGCTCCCAGCTAACGCTATTTTACAGAATACTGCAGGTTGCGGTTTAGGTCTTTTGTTTAAAGGTCTAATGCATTCTGGAAGTTGTAGCCTTGATGAATATAGAACAATTAGATTAAATGAACACCCTACAGCGTTTGTAGAATAAATCTATTTTTCAGTGAGATTTGGTGTTGTAATATCAATGATGGGAAGATCTGACATACAAACCAGACATGGTAAGAACCATGGCCACTGAAGGGAGTCGTCCCCCCCATGTTTGGTCGGGTTGGAATTATGGGATATCTATACTTCCTCCTTAGAACAAAATGGGAAAATAGATGGATTTTCATTTTGTCTATATGCTGAAAGGTTATTACAGGAGCATAGCTATCAACAGTGCAGCAAATGCAGTAACAACTCCTCCCCAGTTAGTGCCTGGTTTTACAACTGAAGGGATTGGGATTACCCGACTGAGTCAGTGCAGTCGGACTACTACTAGAAAGACTCCAGCAGGACTGACAGTGCTAGGGTGTATTTTACATGGCCCCTGACCAAACAAACTCCCATGAAAACGTGGATTGCGTGGCATCTGTGTTCAGCAGGAAATCCGATTACCGGGTCACCTTCACCAACCAAGACAAGATTACTGCTCTGAAAGTAAAGGTCTAATAGGATTACAAGACAGTAGGGAAACACGTCCGTAAATGCACACTGGTCCCTCTCAGTCACTCACACTTTCTACATGGTGTGTTCTTAGACAGATAATGCTGGGAAAGAGGGCCAGACACTGCTCGGTTTCCCCATCGGTGAAATCTGACCGCTTGCCTTCTGTGTGTCCTGAAGATAAGCCCAGGTTCAGGAAGAGTCAGACATTCAGCCCTCGGCAGTCGAATAAGAGTGCAAGCTTCGTTTCTATGGTACAGAAAAAGGCGCGTTTATAGTCCAGGCTGTGTATGTGTAAAGGAGATGTTCACTGCTTAAAGACCGGCTCCCCACTTACCCTCTGCATGCTCCCCTCTAATGTATCATAAAGTGCAGCTGTCATGTACACTATGACTAGTGCTAATAACGAGCATATCTGAGCCACGCTGGGATGTCGGAAAAATAACGATGCTTATCCTAGCAGGTACGAGGATATTGATCATTCAACAACCATACACCACAGCGCCATCAGCCCTCGCGGCTTCACTAACGGGATATTACTAAACTCAATGGCACTCCTTTTATCAACCTCGGGATCTTGAAAGGAAGAGTCGGCCGTGCTGGGGTGCAGACAAGCGACCTTCATACGAAACTGCTACAGTACAATATAGAATACAATATTACACATCCATCTGTTTCAAGGGGCGATTCTCAAGCATTTTGAAGGCAGTGGCGTCCCTTGGTCAGTAAAATGTGGGACGGGGTAGTAAGCTTCAGATTTCCCAGCAATCAGGCTGGCATATGATGGTAAAACACATTATCTGGGAAACAGGGCATGAGGGGGGCTTTAGGGGCAGTAGAAAGGGAAAGCAATGCGGATTGTTAACAGGTCTTAAAACGAAATATTTTGTAAAATAACCAACATTTTTAAGAACTTCAAAATAGAGGAGTGTTCGCTCTCTGCTTGCATGTAAAAATTGTAGGTGAAATCCGACAGACACCTCACTATACCCGCCGGAAAGCACCTGCACTCAACTATTTACTAGATAATACATTTATTGGGGAGGGAGTGAATCTCTCCCCCCCCCTCCCTCAGCGATGCCTCTGTTTGAGGGCCGATTGGGGGTCTCTGCTTTGCCAGCCCCAGGTGTATATTCACAGAAATAAAAATGCAGTCCAGCAGGAAGCACCGGAACATAAAATCAAAGGCCTTTTTTGGAGATGAACTGTCCCAGAGCTGCAAGGAGGACTGGAATGAGGGATGCCTTAAGGGTGAAGAGTACCGTCAGACTTGTACTGGTGCCAAATATGTACATAGCAAAGTTTGGGACTAAATATGTCCCGATATTTTACTTAGTCCGTCTGCGGCTCCAAAATACTGGACGAACTGCAATGTTCCCGTTCTCCACTCCTGAGGAAACCTGCACTTACCTGATCACCACTTTCCAGATTGATGGGCCCCGTCACAAAGGACAGGGCTCTTCTGCCTCTTCTGGTTTCATTTGTTCATCCCAGAGTGGGAGGCAAGGCGCGGCCGGTCATCCTCCTGCTACCCGAGCTAAGGTCCGGGCTCTGTGTGTCTCTTAAATGACAGACTGGCACAAAGTCCTGATGTCTCTGCTATCAAACATACCACCCGCCAAGCCTACAATCTTACAACTTTCCCGTTTCCCTTCTGGGCATCTGCACACGCTTCCTTCATTCCAGCCCAGGGGAGAAATCAGGAGGGCAGACCCGTTCCATGGACACTGGGGCCTACGGGTTGTTCGGTTAATAACTTATGTGATGTAATCCCTGAATGATTCAATCAGTAGGAATGCGCACGTGCACAGTTATCACGAGAGCCCCCCATCTACTGTTCTCTCACAGTCCACTGCCTAAATTGTATCTGCTGATTATGGTGCCCCAATTCAGGAAGAGCAAAACGCCCCGTTTTGACTCCGGGACTACCAAGGCTATGTGACTGGGATTTGTAAAGTGCAGAGTCCGCTAATTACTTGGCCTCTTAGCACTTTGTGCAGCCACTGGCCTGCGATTATGATTCATCCGAAGAAGGTTTCCCACTCGTAAGCACTCCCGGCCAATCTGTGTGCAATGGACATCGGGGACTAGTATAAATGGCCCAGATCACATCGAGCAGTGGGGGTACAGCTCAGGTAACAACTTTATGAAGGGTGCTGTGTCACTCTCAGACGAGGAACAGAGAATTAAGGGTGGGCACCACTGCAGACTTTAGCAAGGGTACGCTGTGTCAGCAGGGTGAGGCGGGGTATAGTGCGGGCTAACAACACATCGGTCATGGAAAGGAACATGGTACCTGGGTTTCAACACAAGGGAGGTCAGGTTGGGGATAGGTTTGTGAAGGTGGCAGGCAGACGGTGAGCAGGGTGTGAAAGTGGTCAACATTTTGAGAGAAAGATGGATTCCTGAGGATTTCCCCATGTCTCTTAGGACCTAAAGTGCACCCCAAAATTAAATATGTAGAATATTTCAAGGCAGATTGGATTCGTTGGTGCCTTGGCTTCTAAGTGATACCAAGGTATTCTAAAATGACCATTTTCAAGGGCTAGTGTATGCATTGGGTCGTACAGCATCAATCACAATGTTTGATCTTGCTCTTGTGTTGAAGGACTTGTGTGGCACAGGCAGACATGACCCTAACGTTAAACCCTCTCCCTCACAGAAGGTTTTCAAATATAGCCACAGGCATGACTTCTTCATTCCCATCACATGCTTTACTAAGACAGTTAGTAACCCCAAGTTTGCCTTTCAACATCTGCTTCACCAATAGCTCCTTGGAGAGCCTTGTTAGAAACCGATTGCACTTTTTATTGGTTCAAACTCAATTCATTGACATCATTTTGCCTCAACTTTTCCTTCTTAGGTTGAAGTGTTTATTAAAGACATCGTGGGGACATTCAGAAAGTTTCCCTTGGAATGCATTCTGCCCATTGCTTACCATTGGCTTTTTGGTTTTTAACTCATATTTTCTAGCTTTTTATTTGCTGGTTTTATTTGTTTAAGCCTGTCCAGCATGAGTTCGCCCCTCCCAAGTAAGGAAAGCCTTTTCACGCTTCATCTTTTTGTATTCTTCTATGAGTGATCCTTTCTGAAAAAAGGCTAGCAAATCTTGTTCTTATTTTGTCACATTTGCTGTTAATTCAAGGACAGAGGTCCAACGTCAGGCTCTGTCTTTCAATGGAGCTTGGTGTTTACTTTTCTTTCCCTGACTTCAAAGTGAGCGGATTTATGTGACAATCGTGCTGGATACTGGGGGTAGGAAATATTTTCTTTCTAGCACACCACAACATTTAAATGAACTGTGCAAGTATTTCAAAATATATCAGAATTACGAAATAAGAAATGAAGCACATTTTTGTTAATTCTGAAGTCTGTTGGAAACAAATACTTTAATATGATCAAACCAAATCAATACACTAGGTGATGCCATTTCTATACATTATCATTTATGCGCTGTATAGTTGTATTAGTAAAACTACATGTCTGTGCAAATATAATGGTCATTTCAATTGAAAATGTGTTGCATGTAATGGCAGTGTGCTACCACACAATGCATACTCCCCTCTCTACGCCACTCCACTCTTCTCTGCACCACTCCATGCTACTGCACTCTATTCCACTGTACAACACTCCACTCCCCTCCACTCCACTCCACGCGCCTCTACTCTGTACCACTCAATGCCAATGCACTTGACACTACTTCACGCTTTGCCACTGCACTCTACACCACTCTAGTCTAGGCCACTCCACTCCACTCCGCACAACTCCACTCTATGCCACTCAACAACACTGCACTCTAAGCCAATCCACTGTACGCCACTTTAATCTACTCTACACCACTGCACTCTATGCCACTGCACTTTATGCTACTCTACTCCAATGCACTCTAAACCACTGCACTTTACACCACTCTACTGTACGCCAATGCACTCTACACTACTGCACTTTATGCCACTCTGCACTGCAACACTGCACTCTCTGCCCCTACTACACTCTATGCCAATGCACTCTACACCATTCTACTCTATATCACTGCACTCTATATCGCTCCACTCTATGCCAGTGTATTCACTGGCACTAAACTGTACTCTGCACCACTCTACGCCATTCTACTCTGCACCACTCTATGCCACTGCACATTCTGTCACTCTACGCTGAACCACTGCACTCTACTATGCAACACTCTAATCTATGCCACTGCATTCTACGATTCTGCATTGCACGCCACTGTATTCTGTGCTGCTGCTCTCTATGCTACTATACTCTGCAGCACTCTATGCCAATGTACTTTACGCCACTCCACTGTATGCCTCTAAGTGACTCCACTCTACGCCAGTCTAATACACTCCACTCCCTTGACACTCTACTCCTCTCTTCACCGTTCCACTCTACAACACTCCACGCTCTCCTCTATGCCACTAACTTTTAGCCATGCTGAACACTACCCACGCTGGTGTATAACATGGCTAAAACGCCTTGACAAAGCCAATAGCTCTTGCATAGGCGAGACCTATTGGCTTTGCTGATGCCTGTTGTAAGTCTGAAGGCCCCCTGCCTCACATGTACAAAAGGAAACTGATGTATGGATGCACAATTGAAGGGCGATGAAATTACAGGACGTGGTATTACTTCTCGCAAGTCAAGACTTTGTTCCAGTAAAACAAACAGCCTTGCTGGGAGGCAGGGGAATAGCGGTATTATTTTACTTCCAAGAAGCACAAACTACTTCAATAGCTTGTCTTGTATAGTGAGCAGAATATTATGCAGTCATCAAGCAGAGTGCCCCGTATAGAGGAGATGAAGAGGGAGGGCAGCCAAGGGGCGAGGTGCCAAATCACTGCCAGGCACAGAACAAAGCTCACTTTATTTAATTCCCACCTGTGCACGAACAAGTCACAAGTGTCGAGTTCTGTCCAAGATCCATACTCGGCTACAATATTTGCAGCACAGACTAACGCAGGCAAACACACCCACGCTAGAAGGCCTCTCTCATGCTAGATGTTGTCTGTGCATTTTAATTGTGTTCTAGCCTTAAAAAGGTGATGCTACTATTAATTCAAAAACTGATGGGCATAAGCAGCTTAGGGGAATGGTAACAACACTCACTTGCATCAGTGTGTGCTCCTGCCATCAATTCCAAGTACTGAAGGCTGGGTGCAGTACTACAATGGACGAGTCAGGAACTGCAGCCTCGGAGGTTCAGAATTACTACAGGTGAGTAACTTACCCTTTCCCCGGACTCCCTTTCATTCCCAACTGGTGGGAAGAGATGAACAGACAGGGAACGATGGGTGGATGGGACATCTTGGGACAATTCAGGCAGAAGGGAACTAGGTAACGGAAGATTGCATGCATCAAGATGACTTCCAGAGTGCAGTCTTTGCAGAAACATAAGGCGTCTGTCGCCCATGTGGCTGCCATGAATATCTTAAAACTATGGACATGTTTTGAAAAATCATGCATAAAATAAATTGGCCATTATACAGGACACAGAGTATAATTCGAAGTGGAACCGATTCGTTTAAATCTTTCGCATTTGGTGAGTTTCTACTACAAATCTCGAACAAAAAAGGTGCACGTTGGAAACCTCTTGGGTCAAGCAACATCTCATTCAGATTGTGGACTTTTACCCGAGGCATATATACTTAGGTATAGGAAAGGAGACAAAGGCAGAAACACCACAAGTCCAATCTATTTTTCATTATTAAGCAGTTGTGTTGATCGCTAAGTGTTGCCTTTTGTTCAGTTCACAGCCCTGTAAAATGTCTGCCTGAGATGGAAATCTAAACTTGTCTTTGTCCTCAGTACAGAAGTTGTGGCGGGCCTTAGGCAGCATGAGAAAGTTTGGACAAGTTACTCCTTATTCAGCTTCTCCATGCACACACACTGCATCCTACTGCAGGTACGGGATCCGTCCTTTTCAGGCAGTCCCGGCTTGGGACCACAGGGTAGTTCTATGTGTGCGGGTGGGTGGGGACTCGAGGGCTCGAACATTATCAAAAGTGCCTGGATCACCACAATGTTTGGGTGTATACACAAACACACACATCTGTCAGTGCCCAAGGCTCAGCACAGAGAGATTCTGATAATCATCGGAAACCACTGAGTGCTGTTTGTAGGTACACAGAGGCAGGAGATTGTCTGGTTACTCACTGATGTTTGTGGATACAGAAGAGAGGGAGCGCAGGCCCGGGGTCAACACTTTGTGCTTTAGAGAGTGAAATACCAACACGGATGATGAATTAAGCGCTCGTATAAGAACTTTCTGGCAGTACTGTTTAGAATCCCAGACGAAGGCCGCAACAGGTACTAACAGAGGGCAGTGGACCTTGACAAACGTGTGACTACAGGTACTGCCCCCTTGTGGGATTCATGTTGTAAAATGGTTAATCTACCATAATTACTTCGGCACTACCAAACCAAGTAGTAGTAGGAGGAAGCAGTTCGTTTCCCTCCATTTTTCCACACCTTAGCGTGTGTGCCACTTTTTCACCACCCGGTCCTGAAGACCTTGCCTCGACCGGATCACGCAATTTTTCACACTGGTCCTGACGAAAGCCAGCATATGAAATAGCCTTGCTGAAACATGTAGACCTACTTTTAGGATACTGGAGTCTAAACCTAAAACTCTACACATCTGCATTTCTCTATTTTTAAACCCTGTCATAGGGCCCGCCATTAAAACAACTCTAAAGGGGACCCTATAGATAGTTTTAACATCACCATCACTGCACTTCACAACACAAAAAACCCGCTCCGCTGTAGTTCAGGCGTCGTAGCACACCCAGGGTGCACTTGGCGCCTTGGGTGGGACCTGATGATGAAGCATGCCACCAACTAGGTTGGTGGGTGAGGGTTTTCTTAAGAAACCTATCGGTTTCCCATAAACAAAAACTAGAGGCTTCAACTATGAGCCAGTTCTTCTTGATTACACGTATTCATATGGGGGAAATGAACTAGCTCCTCTTGACACTTCCTCTATCTCTTATTGATTTACAAGTACAGTTTAGACAACAGAACTAAAATGCATTGACAGATAGCATGCAGGCTGCGACAAGGCTGTAATGTCTTTTATAATAAGGTGAAGTGTTTAGCAGAAACGTACAACTTTCTAGTAGACACTAGTGCCATTGGAAGGGCTCCAAAGGAGACCAATGAGGTTCCTTATGGCCATTAGTGGGCAAAGCCAATGGCAGACTACCAGGGCCACGCAGTCTTTACCTGTCCTTACAGACTCTCGCACAGGGTGGTCATGTCGTATTCAGACAGAGCAGTGCTGCAGCAGAGCGAGATGCTCAAAGGCACATTAAAGTGGGAAGTGGAAGCACTTTCTGTAGCATCCAAGGCAAAATGTCTCCAAGTGGCGAAGCATCAAACTGACAAAATATTGTGTGCAAGTGCAACTTGTGTGTGCAAGAAAAGCAATCACTGCTTGGAAGTCCCATATCCTGAGTCACATAATCAAGACTTGCCGATATTTTCATGTGAGGACCACAGTAGCAGAAGATCCGCAAGATGTGCAGGCTTATCTGGAATCCGGGGTGTGTCCAAGTACCTGGAAATAGCCTTTCTCATGGGAGAAGGTACAGCAAAGTGTTGCAAATCCTCAAAGTTGTAACTCTTGGGATATTGACAATAATTTGCAATGATCTTCCTAGACCTAATGCCCTTTCAAGCTTGGACCAATGAGGTGTAAGTGGTGCACTAAGAACTCTAACTCCAAGTTTTAAAGATTCGTAGGAAAAGGGATACTTCACTGGGGAAAATAGTTTCCCTGTAAAAAACACAAGCATTGGCAAAGCCAACAGGTCTCGCATTTCTTAAACATGCAATGGCAAAGCTTACAAGTCTGACTTTTTGTTAGGGACTTTGTTTTGTAATAGCTTGGTAACTTTGTATGTGCTGCATTAGCGGTCTTAGAAAGAAAACACCATGATGAAAGAACCACTTGAGCCACAGCAATATGGAAGCTGGGAGCAGGGCCCCATTGCTGAACAAAGTGCATTAGTAGAATGAAGCTGAACCCTCAAAGAAGAGTGCTATAAAAAGGAGTCAGACGTGTAACAGGCATGAACATGAAAATATTGCAGGAAAGATACTTTTGACTATGAGCTAGTGTTTTACGTGCAGCTGTAAAAACGCTTATTTGTATGCACGTGTTTCATGAACAAAAAACTTGCAAGGGTGATTAATGAAAAGCCTTAGCCTGCCAAAAATTCAAACAAGATGCACTTCGTAAACAAAAAAAGCCATTAACCAGCAATTAAAAATCTCTGCGTACCATTAAAGTTAAATACATTAAAGAACTGACAATTATAAAGTGCACTTCATGTTGCTTAATAAAAGAACGGTTTGAGCACCAATGGCAAAACAAATGGCACAATGCGACAAAATCATCATGGTCTCGATAGACAGCTCGCCCAAGTCATGAAAACCATGAAAAACCCGTGAACTCTCATTGCTAAAAAGGACTGACCCAAAGACTTCTAGCTCTGTCCTTCTACTATTAATACATACTTTTTAAAAATGACATGAGGTCGTCCAGCTATCTAAAGCAGTCTGTAGTGAGACTTAAAAAGAGAAATAATTTGTGCAAAAGCACATTTCCTCTAAATTTACACTTACAGATTGCTTGCTTTATGGATAATCAACTGGAGTAGGTTCAGAGGAGCGGCCGTACCTAGTTGGATGTCTATGCATCAAACATTTATGAATTTCTGGGAAATGGACCCTATGAGCCGAAATAGAACATTCAGATCCGTTCTTACCCAAACACCATTTTAAGCATTCCACATGCAACTTGCCATTTCTGAGAGCCCCGAGGCCGAAAGGGGACGCTGAAACAATTGTTGGCTTTACCAGTACTGTAGGTTGGAGGCAACTAGGAAAAGAACAACAATGATCCATCTGTGCAAGATTATTTATTTATAAAAAGGCAGGTATTTGGAGAATCGGATTACTGATGGCTAGCTCATATCGCTTCTATACATCAATGGTCCAATGATTGCATCTATCCAGCTGGAATATGGGGACGGCGGGGTTTAGATGCACTGTTTGGTTTCTGTGAAAGTGGAGTCCCTGGCTCAGACATATTAAGAAAACAAAGTACTGATTTGCAAGCAGGTAGAGCCCAGTGGCGCTGGAACAATTTTCAGAGTGGGGGTGCGGTCATTAATGTTATATCACTGAAGTAATAGAGATTGCGAAAATCCTAGCACACACTGATAAGTGCAGCAAGTGTGCCACGCCCATTAAGTAGGAGCGTACGAAAGGTATTTTAAAAGGCCACACATGCATTTTGGAGCACTTGTGTGGTAGTGCAGTGTAATTTACAGACAGCGTATTTTCCGCTGAAATGGCCACTAAATTTGCATGGACAATGTAATTTTACTGGTAAAACGATTTCCTGTACAAACGATAATTTGTGATAATCTGGTTTCAGCGAATATGTATCATTTGCTCATCGCCAAGTAGTGTCTTGCTTGGTTTTGATCCTATTAAAATCTTTGTTAGCATCACACTTTAGAATTACCGAAAAATGTGCTTCATTTGTTGTTCCCCAATTGCTGATATGTTTTGAAATATGTGCATAGTTCATTTACGGGTATTTAATGTTGTGCGTTAGAAAATAACTAAATTGTCATCCTACAGCATTTCCTTTGTCAGAAGGCACAGCCTGACATTTGACCTTTGTCTTTGAACATGCAACAAACTTCACAAGATAAACACAAATTTAAAAAGCATCTTTATTGCGCATTCACCTTCTGAACTCCAGCATGATTATTTAGGGGGTTGCTACAGAACCCCCCACCCCCGTACTTCCAGCGGCTATGGTAGAACCTTTAAAGGGACAATAGGGGACACTAGACCAAAAACAAAGGTATTCAGAATGGACCAGTTCTCCAGTACTTATTGTGCAGGATTGAGAAGGCAATTTAGTGGGGTACCAATATTTCTCGTATGGCACTCAGTCTTGTGCAGTGTAACCGTGCTTCTCGGAAGTCTCTGACCCAGGGATATGTATAGGTGCATGCCACACAGTGAACGGACAGGGGTATTGTACAATCCCAAGCCAGCATGGTCTGCGAGAACTTGTGTGATATGATGCAGCCAGGAGTAGTTGAACAGCCCTTCTTTGGCAGATCTCACCCACAGGTAATGGTGCTTTCCTGACAGTACACAGATGAGAATAGCGCATCAGTATTTCGCTACTGCTCTCAGAATACTCCACTTCTTTATTAATACTCAACTCGAGCCAGGATAAAATTAGATCTGTGTGTGAGGGGAATGCACAGGTACTTCCCAGAGAGAAGTCCGCCCATGCCGGGTACTAGAACATCTCTCAGAGTACTCTGCCAAATACAGTGTACAACACTTCTCTGTTAGAGTGCAGGTTCAATACCTCTGATTCCTCCCAGTTCTGAGAATGTAGAATGACCGCCAAAGGTGAAAGTATATTTCTAGACTGCAGTGCTGATGGACTGGTTACCCGGGGAAGGGCACTCACTCAGGAGCTAGCTATCAAACAGTGCCAGGTACCAAAGTCGAAGCTCTATTTACAAGAGCAGCTTCATCTATACAATCACACTCAGTCTTTCCACAGTCATCTGAGAGCGGGCCCACCTCCTCTGCCTCTACTCTAGCCAACAGTGCTTTCTGATGGAGTTAAAATTCCTATACTTAATAAATTCGTCCATTAAAGGTTTGAATCAAAGAATTAAATGTGTTTTTGCCCGCTTCTCATCTTCTATAACCTCTCCACTGGGTACTTTAAAAGAGAGGTCAGAGGAAGTTCCACGTCAGCCTCTGGGACATTTACTAGATAAAGTGTTATACTGATTCATGCCAACGTTCTCATATGCCCTGATTGCACTAGTTGTACAGTGTTCTGACAGCTTCCTAGGCTTGGTTCCTACTATAAAAAGTACACAAATAAATACATCAGTTAACAAAGAGCCTCTTCTCGATTATTCCAAACAACGTCTTCATATGTCGTTTAAAGGTGAACTAAGGTCTAGTGACACAGCTGGATATAGGGAGGGGAGGCCATTTGCTTTTATGTTATCAGCCCAGGACTATTCTTTCATAAGCTATTGCAATCTGTTGCTTGCTCTGCGCTAAAACTATTGTAGAAAGTTGACAGCATGCATTATGTTAAAAGACAGCTCAGAACTGTAAACATTGTGTAAACAGAGACATGGAGCTTCTTATTAGCCACCACCAGCCAAACTGGCGACTCAAAGGGGAGCTAAGGTGCACCCAAAAAATGTATCTTAGTTTAATTACTGTTGAAAAATGTATATTATGCAATTACATTTTCTCCGTTTTTTGCTCCTGGTGTGTGCAGCCTCTTATGGCCAAATGGTAGACAAAGCCTGTAGTGCAGCAGCCTTGCTAGCAATCATTTTTCCCATAATAACCAAGAATGTATCCTATCAATTGTGTTTTATTGGCCTTAGGGCCTTGTATCATTTGTGACATGCTCTGGAACCCAGTAGCTGTTCTGAGAACGTGTTAGAATGGCTGCTCAGGGTGGATGATGACTTGGGGTACACATTTAGATGGTGCAAAGTCATTCTCAAATGCACAGTTCCTCCAGATTTAAGCTCAATCTTTTCCACATTAGGAGCCAAATGAGTGTAGCGTCCAGGACAGTTTTCTCCCTAGAGTGTAGCGTCTTTTGGGTACTGCAAAGGACAACACCACACACGGAACTTAATATTCCACATCTTTATTCTTCTGCATGTAACTGCGAACTCAATATTCTAAACGCACTAACACTTACGTCACAGTTCTACGGAGTCCATCTGGAGTCAAAAGGGTTCCATCACTTCAAATTTGCAAGACATTACATCTCCCTCTCTGTTAAACAAAAACTTACAATTTCTACAAAATATTTATATAGATAGGCATATGCATTCAAATCTCTTCAATATTCTTGGAGCTTTAATTGCTCGACTGGATCTTGCACTGGGAAACTGGAAGTTGTCATCATCAATGTCCGGGATCTATGTCAAACCGCGTAGAAGCAACAGCAGTTGCTGATGTTTGAGACCCAGTCTCTCTTTCAACTATCAGATCTGATGAATGATTGGTCAAGTGCCTGAAATGAAAAGAGTCTCGGGTAACAGACTTCCCAGGGCGCTGAGCAGTCACCATGTGTCCCGTAGTAGACACCACATGGAAAGGTTCCTGATCAAAAGGAGTATCAGATTTTCTTTTCTGCATTTGTCGTACGAGCAATGGATCACCTCACTTAAAGACAATGTTCTGTCCATGTCATTTTTTCAACATACACCTTCAACTTGGTATTCATTAGTCTCCCAAACATCAAAGTTGCTGTACTTTCACCTGTGGTCGAGTGGGGTGTGGAACGATAAGCTCTCAAAGTAGAATTCAATACAGTTTTCAAATTGAGCATCTCAAGAGTGGCAGGTTGCACTGCTTTCTTTAGCATACTCTAAAAAATGCTCAACAAGTCAGTTGGCTTGTGGCCACAAAGGTGTGCGCTTTTAATGCATTATTTCCAAATGCTCCAACAAATCTCTGAACTTTTGACTATTGAAAGGTGGGCCATTGTCAGACTTCACAATGGCTGGAACACCTCATGTCGCAAAGATGCAATCTAGTTTTTCAATGACTCATTCTTGAGTTGTAGATGAAAGATCTTCAGTTAGTGGAAATCGTGATTATTTATCCATAAGCATCAATATATGATATCCACTGTCAAGTGGACCAAAAAAGTCAATGGCTATTCTCTCCCATGCATGCTCCATTGTTCTGACATGTTCAAAGTGTGGTGAATTGTTTTTGTAGAAAGGCAGTTACATAAATGACAGGCCTTTAATTCCTTTTCAACTCCGTCATCAAGGCAAGGAAAACAAACTCGGTCTCAGAGAGCTCTTTTCGTAGCAATTATTTTCTGTTTCAGACTGTTCGGAATCAGGATTCTTGACCCTCGCAATAGAACGCCTTCCTGAGTTATGAACAGTTCATCCTTGACATTTTTGCACTTTTGATATTCACCATCACTGGTGAGCAGTCAAGTGTGTTGGTTCCATGATTGATATGTAATTATATTCTTCAGCATGTCACCATCATTGCTTGTGGCAGTGATAATCTGGGCTAACGAAATGGCAGCTGGTGTGTTAGATTTTACAATGAAGTTGATATAGGCCTCAGCCATCTTGGATGACCTTGCATAGGCACTATGGAAAAGTAGCCAGCAGGGTTATGATCCTTCCCTGGACTATACACAATGGTATAATCATACTCTTGTAGCCGTAGTCCCCATCGTTCAATGGGAGGAGGCATTTTGGCTTTCCAAATATAGTCAGTAAAGCTTGATGATCAGTTACCATTGTAAAAGTTTTTCATACAGGAATACAAGGAATTGTTCACAAGCCCATACTATAGCTAAGCTTTCTTTATCAGGTTGTGAGTAAGCATGTTCTGTTTGGGACAAACTTCTACTTGCAAATGCCACATTATGCTTTCGGGTGTCCACTGTGCTGTGCAAGGATAGCACCTAACCCGACGTGGCTAGTGTCAACAACCTCTGCATGAATCTTTGGATTGAAGTATGTCATTTCAGTAGCTTTCTCAATGGCTTGTTTAATTTTCTTGAAACTTTTCTCACATTCATGTGACCAATGAAAGGAAACATTCTTTTTTTGTCAAGTCTCTCAATGAAGCACTTACAGTTGCAAAGTCTTGTATGTATCAGGAACAGTAACTGACCATGCAAAGAAATTAACGTATCATGGAAACATCTTACTGGGGATCAGCATTTGACAGCACTTGTACTTCAGCAGGATCTGGTGTCATGCCCCAAAAGATATGGCCAAAGAATTTCAGCTTTGTTTTATGGAACTCACACTTGTCTGCATTTAAAGTCAAACCTGCATCGGCAAGTAAACTACATACTTGTGCAAAAGCTTTATTGAGTTATTTTTGTGTAGCTCCAAAAACCAATATGTCATCACTGAAATTTACTGCATTCATGACAGGCTGTATGATACATCAAATGACATCTTGAAGCAGTTCTGCAGCGAACGACACACCAAAACTTAGTGTTTTGTATCGAAGCAGACCAACATGTGTAGAAAAAGTTGTAAAGTACCTGCAATCTTTCTCAAGTTGTAACTGATGATGACCTTTATTTAAATCAAGGTTAGAGAAGACCTTTGCACCATTTAATTGCGTTATCATGTCAGCAATGTGTGGACCTGGATGTCGTTCTTGTTCAATTGCCTTGTTAGCTTGACGCATGTCAACGCATATGCATACAGATCCTTCAATGTCCTTTTGGGCACTACTATTATGGGAGAAACCCATGGAATTGGACCAATGGAATGCTCAATAATATCATGCTTAAGTAATGATTTAAGTAATTTCTCAAAAGCTTCTTACAAATGAAAAGCAATTTGTCTATGTCTTTGAGCTACAGGACGGACGTCCTAATTAATATGCAACTTCACTTTCATAGTCTTAAATTTACCCAAACAATAAAATAACAAAGGGAACTGACTTACTATTTCGGGGTGAGCATTCATGGTGTAATTCACAGAAATCAGTCCCACAACAGTGGCTGTGCTGAAACTGATTAGACAGGCACTGGAGGCTGTGCCTTGCAGCTCATGGATGGGTGCTTGTACCTTTGTTTTCTTGTGTTTCATTGTCCCTACAAATAAACCTGGACTTTTTAAGGACGTTGATGCAGCCCATGTATAGACGTTGGTCTTCGATGGCATAAGTTGCAGTAATGGAGATAATTCATTGCATTTCTACTCAAGCATAATGTTTATCGATGCTCCACTGTCGATAATAAAAGGTATTGAATAACCATTTATTTTCTGTGTACCCTTTGCACAATTTTTGAATGACTTTGGTACTTTGGCAGGTCGATCTTTCTTTGACCGACATTTTTCTTCAGAAGCGGCCAAACCAACATGGGCATGCCTTTCTGAGGTAGACATCGACATGACACAACCATTTTCTTCACTCTCAATTGGCAATGACACAAAAGAACTGTTTGACAATGATTTAGATGACGATCAAGGTCATTCTGTGTTGCTTTGTCTTAACTGATGTCGCCACTTGGCCTTGAGTGTACGTCGAACCTTGCTTCTGGAACATTCTGGCAGCCATTTTGTCTTTGCGCTGTGCACACTTATTTTTTCCTTCGCTTTCCAAACCATCACAAAATGGTTCTTCTTCCCACAGCCTTTAAATATCTGTCCAAGAGTGGGACATTTCCCTTCGTGTGGAAATGAAAATCCACATCTAAAACGCAACTTTTTTTACTGGCAGACATCACTTTGTGTCCTTCAGTCTTTTGATTTGGCCTACTTTCAAACTCATGACAGACTCATTCTGGGCACATTTGGCCTCCATGTCAGCAGCTTGTCTATTGGCAGGCTCTCCAGCTCTGGTAGTAATTAACACTCGCTCCAGACTACGAGTTTCTCAGCATTCGTCATCTGAATGAATCTGACAAGCATCCATCAATATCTTTGATGCATTGCTTCTTCATCATTAAATATATGGACATTACAATGTCTGACGAGTCTGTTGAGTCTCTCCACAAATTAGTCAATGGTTTCACCAACTTTTTGGCATTCCTGGTTGAAGATGTATCATTTGTAATCAAAATTTGACATTGGATTAAATTTGAGATTCAACACTTTTTTAATGTGACGATGTGCGACTTATTCATCGGTTCGCGTCGTTCTCTTATGACTTCTTTTACACCATCACCAGCAAGATTTTTCAGATTCTTTATAATCTTTTTGTTATCAGTCTCTTTAAGTACATCAATGAAATCATCAAATGTCTCTATCCAAGCAGTCCATCTATAACCAATATTTAGCTTTTTGGCTGTATCAAATGGTGGTGGTGATGGGATCAAGAAAGCGGCAGTGTTGTAGCCATTTCTGGGAGTGGCTGACATTGAGGGTGTAGCTCTGTCTGACTCTCTAGTTTGTTCATCTTGAATCTGTTTATGTGAGCAATCTCCAAGGCCTTGAGATGTGCTGGCCTCTGGATCATCCTTTCTGACATTTGAAACAACGGCCTCAGTCTTTGCCTCCATTCTCACAACCTTTTCCAGTTCCGAAGAAATCTTCGGTCATTTGGGAGTGTCACCAGCTTATTAAACACAACCCCTGTGCTATCTGGGTTGTGGCATCTGGTGCTGAGGGGATACCAGCTCACTCAGGTTCTGGTGAGTCAATAATTGTTTTATTCTTAGGCATGTCTTTGCACGCTCTTTGTCTTCACCACTTTCTAATTGTAACGTTATCTTGCACTTTGTGATTATCAATAGCTCTTCTTTGAAAACATGGTTGTATCTGCCTTTAGCATTCACGCTCCAGATTACATATTACTGTATACTGGTATTAGCGCATTACCTTTACATATGATCTGACCAGCAGGTTCTCGGTCATCAATATGAAGATTTCTTTGCAAAGCTTTCATAATTTTTTACTTCTTTACAGCAGCTGGAGTTGCGCTTTGACTCCACATGCATTAAGCGTTAGTTCCTCACGTCGACTGCAACACATGTGGCACACATGAGCAGCTTGCTTTGACCACATCAAAATGTCTGGGAGAGCACTTTGGATCTCCAGGTTACTTATCCCCTAACTTGGCGCCAGTTGTAGCATCCTCCCCAGCCTGGACTCTACGGAGTCCATCTGGAGCCAAAAGGGTTCCATAATTTCTACTTCGCAAGACGTTACAATGAGGTCTAAAGTTACGTTATCAGCTGCAGAAGACACTAGTTACAATCATGGCTTCTCTACTACACAAGCTGTGTGATCCTTAGAAAATCATGTAGTGTTTCTGTCCCTTACAGTTAATTTGTCTAGCAGTACAGAATGAAAACTTGGAATCATGCTCAAAAAGAGTATTAAATGTTAAAACAACTTGCCATTTATACTACATCAAAAAAATCGGTCGATATATGTTTGTGCTGTATTTATCTACCTAAGGTGGGGGTGATGGAGCAAGGACTCGAGAAAAATGAAACTTGCTCGATCGAATCCTCCATTAACTTTCACTAATCATTAATTAGTAGATAAGGCGAAACTAACATGCACCCAACACAGAAACATGGGGAGAAAAGCTTACGCATGCTTGAATTAATGAGAAATAAAATGCAGCACGATTAAAACCCGCTTCAATTTGTTAAAACGCTTTGCGCACGTGCAAACCCGAATGACGCATAAAATAACGTGACTAACTCGCTTTGAGAGGGAAAACCCTCACGCATGCGCAAGAAGAACTGAAACGCGGTCTTGAGGTACAGCATGCCCAGCATATGCTTGCTTGATTTGAAAGAAAGCTGCTGCTATTAACGCTTTTGCCCAAGAGTAATAATAATTACATAGGATAGAGTAAAAGTGGGTGGTGAACAGTGAGAATTACATATTCAAGAAAATAATATCGGTTTTTGATCCTTTTATTAATAGTGTATATTTGGGCCTGCTAATCCTGGACTGAAAAAGAAAATGGCGGAAGCTGCGCATGATCAGTGAGTCCATGAAATGACCGGTGACACAGAGGGAGCTGAATCCCTGCCAAGATTCAAGGACAGAAAGGATGGGAAAAGAAGAAGATGTAACAGTCAACTATGAAGCCTGTATGAAGTGAATTATGGCATTTGCAACAAAATATGCAAGTTACGAATAAAATTATATGAATGAGTAGAAGGGGCAGGGTTAACAAACAATAGGTTTTACTAATAAAATGAATACGTTAGTTTGGGATGATGAAGACACCCCTAACCCCGTCCAATCATATTCCGTAGTTTAGTAAAGATGCAACACTTGAGGGTGGGACATGAAGAAATAAAGACTATAACTAGAGTGATTTGAATTAAGAAGATAGATGAGATGCGATGCGATGCCGACTACGCTGCTGGGAGCTGAGCACGAGAGAGAGAGAGAGAGAGAGAGAGAGAGAGAGAAGACGAGTGTAGACTCAGAAGATCCAGACTACTGCCTGATTAGATTTGAAGATTGCGGAAGAATATCGAGGAGGGAGAGAGCGAGACAGACGGAATCGCCCTGGTGCGTCGGGTTGTAGAGAAGTCTAGTAAGTATCAGACCTGTCCTGATTCTATCCTTTAATCTTTGTCTCCTGATCCTAAGTCAGGGGACCTCCACCAGTCCTTTGGCCAGAGGGGTGGTTTTCCAGTTATCCTCATTAGGTAAATGTCATTCTATCCAGTATTTGCATATTTCTTTGCAAATGTATTATAAATGTGCCTTTTGTCTCTTCATCTATCCACTCTTATGCGTTTGATTTGTTGAAAGCTTGTGTAATTGAATATATTGTGCTTTATGATCGTTCTCTCTCCCATTTGAGAAAAATGGAGCTTGCACTGTGTATTTGTAATTGATGAGCGTTCAAACTAAATGACTGAAATTTTAGATGAACTTATTATATTCCGAGTTTGTGGTTATTTTATTATGAATTTTAGTTAAGAAGTTGTTAATATCACCATCAACTAACTCAACTAATGGCCCATCGACCAGAGGAAGAGTGTTTATTCATGAAGATTAGTTAGACACGATATTGTAACTAATGTGTGGTTACAGGGAAATGACTAATCAGAATTTGTGGATTTATTTGAAATCAAAACCCTTCCAGCGGGAAATTGGCCAAGGAGAATACAAATGAAGGTATTTGGATAAAGATAATTGGGCCCCTTGAAAAGTTCAGTTTTTGGTGTGTAAAATATCCAACCCTGGCCTCTTCGCGCTGGATCAGGGGGAGGGGTGGATTCTCAATGTTACATATAAACTAAGCACAATCTGGTCAACGTGACCAATGAACATTTTAAGATTTTAGCATGATCAGAGATCTGTTGTTCCCGTCTCCATTTCTCTTAAAACCGAAGAGCAGGGCAGTTTCAAAACAGTCTGAGGCGCGCTCTGAAATTGCCATACTGTCTGCTTGTCCAACATACATAGGGGACACCATGTAACCTCTCTGGTACGAATTAAATAAACCTCTATGCATGTATAGTCTAAAAAGTTATTTTGTTTCACGTAATAATTTCAATTTGAATACGAATACGAATTTTATTCATGATCATACATATATTGCACCCAAAAAAAAGCCCCAAAAAAGCACTAAGCTCACCAGGGCATATTTACTAAAAGTTTCATTAAAAGCATTGAGTTTACAATTTAATGTAACCGCTCAAATTCGAATCATATTGCCAGGGTGGGGCCAGTTCATATTGTTTTGCAAAAGGACAGCTTTCCCTGGCCAGTTACAATTATTAAGCAGCTCCTTAAGTACTCCCACGTCAGCTTTATTCATTTTTATAAGAGATTTTTTTTTAGTTTCAAATGCTGACTGCTTCTGCTATTGTGCCTAGACGGGTCTTACTCTCTCTGCTGAAGCCGCGGCACGCAAGGCCCAGGGGCGTAGCTTCCATTGGTGCAGCGACACCGGAAGCCAGAGGCCCAAGGGGCCCACTGAACCATGACTATTGATGTTTTTAGCAGTTTATACCGTGGACAGGAGGGGCATTTCCCTCATTCCACCAGGGCCTGTGACACTGCCTAACGACACTGGCAAGGCCCAATGCTGCTGAAAGAGTTCTGCCTCCACTACCAGCAGCAAGGGGCTCAATTTTAACCTCCTAAGTCTCATTGTCTATTGGTTCCTACATGTTTGGATGTTTTATCTCAGTCAAGCTGCATCTCAAATGGAAATCTGTGCCAAAGTCTGCATTGCCAATCCACTGCGTGACCGTATTGTCCAACAATGCTCTCCACCCAGGAGACTTTGGAGAGGACAGGAATGAAATACACAGCCACAGAGGTGGGGCTGCAGCAAGGCCATGACCCTGAGCGTTCGAATGGAATGACGTCACACGATTACTGCAACTCTTTACACGCCTGCCAAAGCAGGTCACCCGACATAATTTATTGTGCATTCCAGAGGGAGCAATTATAACCTGGCATCAGGGCTTCCTGTAAAGTCACAGCGGATGAGTCTTTTCATTGCACGTGCTCCTGCCTGGTAGGGCCTTGTAAACTGCACTGCACACTAATCCTTCCAAGGCACCTAAAAGGATGTGTAGGTGTCCACACAATGCCAGCATTGACAGTTCTAAGGAACAAAGATGTGAAGCTCAATGTGAGATCAATAAGGCAACAAGGACGTCTGGGTCAATGAACCCAGTGTACTTCTGTGTCCCCTCCTCAAGTACTGGTGATCTTTTTTGTGTTTAAAAGGTGTTATTAGATAGCATTTCATAATAAATACTGGAGAACAAAGACACACACACACACACACACACACACACACACACACACACACACACCCCCCCCCCCCCACCACCCCACCCCACAATCAGGATTACAAACCTTTTAACTAATCTTATAGATCAGATTTCACATCATATCATATCATCCTTACCACTCTGAAAGAGGCAACTATGACTGTATTATAATCTGCTGGTTTGAATATGCATTGTTATTTCATTACATTTAACTTTTAGGTGTTATTTATTGGTTATAAATATTGTGAGATCATAATCTGCTTTTGGTGTGCAAGTTACAGTTTGCATGCTTGTTGTGTGACTTATCGATTGTGGTCCTAACCATAATCTGGGCCGTTGACCAATGGATGACATGGGGCTACCTCAAATTGAATTCCTCAAACTGAAATACATGTGGTGACTGGAAAACCTAGGACACTCTGTGCCTGACCTCGTGATATAGAACCACCGCCAAAAATATCTAAGGTAAGAAACCTCGGAAAAACCATGGACACCAAGCTTTCAATGAATGCACAACTGGACAAGGAAGCCAAATCAAGATTTCTCACAATGAAAACACTGCAATGCATCTTCCCGCACCTAGGATTCCCTCACAAGGTACAAGCTGCCATCTCTCTTGTCCTGGCAAAACTGGTTTATACTAGTGGTCTGCATCAAGGCTCACCTTTACCATACTTTGAAGTTAGAGATTTCAGAACACTGCTGCTAGACTACTCCAACATGTAAAGCCACAAGTACACATCTCCCGTGCCTTGAGGGTCCTACACTGGTTACAGTTGCCAGAAGATCCACCTTTAAGCTGCTTTGCATCACACACAAAGCAATACATGGCAAAGGACCACACTTCATCAGAAAGAAAATCAACAAATACAAACAAGAAAGGAACCTACTCTTAAGACAGGCTGCCCATCTCAACATTCCTACTACAAGAAAAAACCCACGGTTGGAAAATCTTACTCTGTTCAAGCAGCCAGACTATGGAATTTGCTACCCACGCACAAGATCCACTGACAACCATCTTAGCTTCAGAAGATTAGTCTACAACTATATTCACTATTCAAAAGTGTACCAGAACAGTACACTCAGACATGACAAACTATGCTTCTCACGGAATAGAGATGACGTTGTTGTTATACATGTGTTATTATACACTGAACTATGCTTCCTGTTATAAGTAGATACATTCATAAAAGTAGAAAAATGTATATTACTCCACAAGATGAGTATATAAGACGATGTCATAATTGCTGCTTCTCTGTACGTATAGGTGGCTATATAGAAGAGTTTATACCTGCTACTAAAAATTTAAGATTTGCCATGAAAAAATGTGCATACTTCGCCACAAGATAAATGTGCACATCAGGGCATGTTAATATGACTACTTCTATGCAAGTATTGATATTTATATATAGAGGGTTTTTCTCCAGCCAGTACAACCTCACCATGTGTCATGTACATATATGTTATTATCTGATTTTTCATATAAAAAAATCCCCCTTTCAACCTTTGTCCCATTCCTCCTTCGACTCATCCCTAACCTTTCTGACTACTATGAAACCCCAAACATACTTTTCAAACTTTACCCTCCTTTTCTTAGTCATGTCACCCAGCTAACAGGCATTCACAACCACTACTTACAAAACCAACTTACTATTCCCCCTTTCAAATCCATTCCCATCGTTTTATCCCTACTCTAAACTCTACTAAACACACAATAACTCAAGAGCACAAACCTAACACAGCTAATACGTAAAGAAAACAAAACAAAGAAAACAAAATTATTAATCTACTATTAACCTCTAATCTTAGGTTCCAGGGTAGCGTGATGCTGCTTGCCGCAAAGCACTTCAACGCCTGGTCAGGGGTAGTAACTGCTATTTAAATACAATTTACATTTACAACTACAATTTCATTTTTAATTTGTACCAATACCTTCATGTTACATGTTTTTAAGTGAATTTGAGGTTTCTTAAACATACATTGAGGAGTTATACCCAAACCTAACTATAACTCAATTTTTACCTTTGTTTTTTTCAGTGTATTTTTCATCATTTTAATCATACACCACATTCAACAGTTCCCTGTGGCCGCCCCCCAGGGGGATGGCGAGTCAACCGCTGATGCGCATGCCCCATAGGTGTGTGTAGAGGGGGTTGGCCACAAGGCCTCGCCTGGTGGTAAAGCCCTTTGACCAATCCACTGCAGGCAACCAACATACAGCCAAAGGTCATGCATGGTAGCGGTTGGCCAAACACAAATTCTTTTTTAAATACATCTCAGGATTTCCCCAAAAAGCAATGGATGATGAGAACAAAAGCTTCCTAGTCTTTTTCGGATGGTGTACCTTTATTTTTTTGATTTGTTTTGCACATTCTTTGTGGATTTACAAATCCAATGAGGATCTACGGATAAAAAGTTATTTTATGGTATGTATGTTTGTAAAGCACACTGTCACCTGTGAGGGTATGCTTACCCTGAACAGTTCAGATATCCCTATAATTTAACCACTTCAGGCTCACCCCAAAACACATTTTAAACACTAATTTCTCAAAAAACTACTGAATAGATTTACACCAATCCAAGCAAAGACACTTCCATGAGTAAAGTTCTACTTTCTTGACAAGTTTGGTGTAATTCCGTTCAGCAATTGTTTCAGCTGGGTACAGCAATTAATCTATTGGGATTAGAATCGGAAATGCCACTTTTTTTTGTTCCCTGTTCTTGACTGATTTGCATGAAACTGCCATACTGAACCATACCTAACCATTACTACACTCTGGATATTGCTAGTGTGTGAAATATATGTATATGCTTTCACTTTTAAAAAAAAATTACAATTAAAGTGCAATTATGGTTGGTTATTAAAACGTGAAAACCACTAAAATTTGCATGTTATGGTTAGAACCGCAGCCCATAACGTGCACAACAGCCATGAAAAGGAAAATGCTACTTACCAGTATGCATCTGTTCTTGGCATGTAGAGCTGCAGATCCTCACACTGTGCATTAGATCGCCATCTGGTGTTGGGCTCGGATGCTTGCACTTTGTTGTTGTCTTCGAAGAAGTCTTTGTAGTCATGTGATAGGTGACTCCTCCTTAGGACAATAGTGCGCATGGGCATCGACTCCATCCTCAGATTGTTTTTCGCCATATTGGGGAGTGATGGAGTTAGTAGAAAAGAAAAGAGATGTCCATGTGTGTGTATCTAATTAAGATAGGACTGGAGCACATACAGGTCGCGGGGAGGTGGGTGGGCGTGTGAGGATCTGCAGCTCTACATGCCAAGAACAGATGCATACTGGTAAGTAGCATTTTCCGTTCGAGGCATGTGAGCTGCAGAGCTCACACTGTGCATAGACTGTACAGCAGTATCTCCCCTAGCGGTGGTCACCTGTATGTGTTGCAGTAGTTTGAAAAAGGGTTTTAAGGACAGCTTGGCCCACAGAAGCTTGTTGCTTGGCTTGCACATCAACACAATAGTGTTTAGTGAAGGTGTGTGTTGTAGACCACGTGGCTGCCTTACATATGTCTTCTAGGGGAATGTTCCCTAAGAATGCCATGGAGGCCCCTAGTTTGCGTGTTGAGTGCGCTCTAGGGGGAACTGATAATGTGCGTTTGGCTTTTTGGTAGCAGATTTGGATACATTTAACAATCCACCTTGCAACCCCGGCTTTTGAGATGGGATTACCTTTGTGTGGCGGAGAGAAAGCCACAAACAATTGTTTGGTTTTGCGAAAGGATTTAGTTCTGTCAATGTAATACATAAGGGCTCTTTTGACATCTAGGGTGTGGAGAGCTCTTTCTGCCACGGAATCTGGGTTTTGGAAGAACACAGGTAGTTCTACTGATTGGTTAAGGTGGAAAGGCGAAATGACTTTGGGTTTGTTCTGAGAACTACCTTTTTATGATGTATTTGTAAGAAAGGCTCTTCTATAGTTAGAGCTTGTAGTTCACTGACTCTCCTGAGAGAAGTGATTGCCATTAGAAACGCAACTTTCCATGTAAGGAATTGAAGTTCACATTTATGTAAGGGTTCGAAAGGTGGACCCATGAGCCTGGTAAGTACTATATTAAGATTCCACACTGGGGAAGGTGGTAATCTGGGAGGTATGATCCGCTTAAGGCCTTCCATGAAGGCTTTAATGGCGGGAACTTTGAATAGTGATAAGTGTTGTCTGTTCTGCAAGTAAGCAGCAAGGGCTGCGAGGTGCAGACGTATGGATGAGTATGCAAGACTACATCTTTGCAAATGTAGCAAATAGCAAATGATGTTTTGCGTAGAGGCTTGTAATGGTTGGATGTTATTATTAGTGCAGCAAATAGCGAATCTTTTCCATTTAGCTGCATAGCAGGCTCTGGTAGTTGGGCGTCTAGCTTCTTTTATAACGTCCATGCAGTCTGGGGGTAGGTTAAGGTAACCGAATTCTAGGACTTCAGGAGCCAAATGGCAAGGTTCAGCCGAGATGGATCTGGGTGCATTATCTCTCCATGGCTCTGCGTTAGCATTGTTGGGGAGAGGTGTAGTCTTTGGTATGGGACTACTGATAGCTCCAGTAGTGTGGTGAACCACGGTTGGCGTGCCCATGTAGGGGCTACTAGTATCATTTTGAGAGACTGTTGTTGAAGCTTGCGTACTACAAGTGGGATGAGTGGGAGCGGTGGAAAAGCGTACACAAATCTGCCGGACCAGTTCATCCATATCGCATTGCCCTTGGACTGCGGGTGTGGAAACCTGGCGGCGAAGGTTGGGCATTTGGCGTTTTGGTGTGTGGCGAACAGATCTAAGTCTGGCTGGCCCCACATCTGGAAGAAAGGTAGAAGAACTTGTGGATGTAGTTCCCACTCGTGAATCTGTTGTGTCTGTCGACTTAACAGATCTGCAATCTGATTGTGAACCCCTGGTAGGTGTTCTGCTAGAAGGTATATGTTTTGTGGAATGGCCCACCTCCAAATATCCTGTGCTAGTTGGGACAGTTGTGGAGAGTGTCCCCCCCCCTGTTTTTGTATATAATACATAGCTGTGATGTTGTCTGTTCGGATCAGGACAGCTTTGTTTTGTACGTGGAGTTGAAAGGACTGGAGAGCTAGGAATATAGCTAGTAACTCTAGGTGGTTGATGTGGAGCAGCTTCTGCTGAGTGGTCCACTTGCCTTGTGTTGTATGATGTAACAGGTGTGCTCCCCATCCTGTAAGGGATGCGTCCGTGGTTAGTACTACTTGTGGAACCGGCTCTAGGAACGGCCGCCCCTTGGACAAATTGTTGGTGTTCCACCACTGCAGAGAGCGATGTGTGCGG
Source organism: Calotriton arnoldi (assembly GCA_963921515.1). Classification (NCBI taxonomy): domain Eukaryota; kingdom Metazoa; phylum Chordata; class Amphibia; order Caudata; family Salamandridae; genus Calotriton; species Calotriton arnoldi. The sequence goes on along the minus strand of CAWUFW010001109.1, from coordinate 1,500,828 downwards.
CTGTCCACCAACACCAGATCTGTAAGATGTCCCTGAGCCTGGTTCCATTGGCGCGCTAGGCACTCTTGTAGAGGACGCATTTGAAGTTTTGCATGAGGGACGAGAAAAATGCAGGATGCCATGCCGATGAGCTGCATAAACACTCTGGCTGGAAGAGAGTGTTGCATTTGAAACCTGGGGACAAGGGTTTGTATACTGGCTATCCTGGCTGGGCTGGGGTAAGCTAGAGCAGTGGAAGTGTTTATTGTGGCTCCCAGATATTGAAGGACATGGGAGGGCTGAAGTTGGGACTTGGTATAGTTTATTGTGAACCCCAAGTTGTGTAATGTTTGTATCGTTTGGTGGGTGTGTTGGACACACTGGTTGGATGATTTGGCTTTGATAAGCCAGTCGTCCAGGTATGGGAAGACATGTATTTGTTGTCTTCGTAGATGCGCTGCTACTACTGCAAGGCATTTGGTAAACACTCTTGGAGCAGTGGTGACTCCGAATGGGAGTACTTTGAACTGGTAGTGCTGCCCATTGAGAACGAACCTTAGATACTTCCTGTGAGCAGGATGTATGGGAATGTGGAAGTAGGCGTCCTTGAGGTCTAGTGTGGCAAGGAAGTCTTGTTGTTGTAGTAAGGGAAGCACTTGTTGGAGAGTGATCATGTGAAAATGATTTGAGTGTATGTATTGATTGAGAGGTCTGAGGTCTAAAATAGGCCTGAGAGTGCCGTCCTTCTTGGGAATGAGGAAGTACAGGGAGTAAACCCCTGTGCCCTGCTGTAGCAGAGGCACTGGCTCTATGGCGTGCTTTTGAAGCTGGGAAAGTACCTCTTGTTGTAAAAGTGTAAGATGGTCTGTGGACATTGGACGCTGCCTGGGTGGTATGGTGGGGGGGTAGCTGTTAGCTCCAGGCAGTAGCCATGTTGGATAATCTGTCTCACCCACTTGTCTGTTGTAATGGAGTTCCAGACAGGCAGGAACTGTGATAGCCTTCCCCGACAGGGGTGTTGTGGTCGGGGGAAGTGGAGGAAAGTCACTGTTTGGGAGTGGTGGAGGTACGGGTGTTGTTATTATTACCTCGACCTCTGCCCTTAGAGTTGTTGCCTCTGTAACCACCCCTAAAGTATCCTCTATTAGGAGAGGTTTGGGTGTTTGTTCGATAGGAAGAGGAACTGTCTGCGGTGGTATTCCTGGAGCCCCCTCTGTAAAAGGAGCGGCGAAAGGAGCCACGTTGCTGCGGGGACTGCAATGCTCCCATTGATTTGGCAATGTCAGTATCCTTTTTCATCTTTTCTAGTGCTGTGTCGACAGCAGGACCAAATAGTTGGTTTTGGTTAAAAGGTTGGTTTAGTATGGTAGTCTGGACTTCTGGCTTAAAACCTGAAATGCGAAGCCAGGCGTGTCGTCTGATAAGCACGCTAGTGTTAACTGACCTAGCGGCGGTGTCGGCTGCGTCTAAGGCGCACTTAATGGAGGCATTTGAAATAAGTTTGCCTTCTTGAATAAGGTCAGTGGCTTGTGTTTTGTATTGATCAGGTAGATGTTGAAGGAGGGTTTCTAGCTGATCGTAGTGTGCCCTGTCGTACCTAGCTAGTAGAGCTTGGGTGTTAGCGATGCGCCAGATGTTGGTGGCTTGCGCAGCTACGCGTTTGCCAGAGGAATCTAACAATTTGGATTCTTTATCAGGGGCGGAGCATCCCCTGAAGTTTGGGAATTGGCGCGTTTTCTGGCATTAGAAACGACCAGTGAGTCAAGGGGAAGCTGACCTTTGATGTAGATGGGGTCATCGGGGGTAGGTCTATACTTTTTATCCACTCTAGGATTAAGGATCCTGGCTCTGACCGGGTCGTTAAAAATTTCAGGTGCATGTTTAATGACACCCTTAATCATGGGCAAAGTTTGAACAGTTTTTTGAGACCGTTCAAACGTGTCTAGAAGAAAATCCTCTTCTGGTTGGTCGGTATGAATATGCACCCCATGAAAAACGGCCGCCCTATGTATGAGTTGCCCAAAACCTATGTGATCATCTGGTGGAGATGGTTTTGTGGGATAAGGTGGAGGGCTGGGGAGGTCTGTAGGGTCTGGGGGTCATTATAACCACAGTCATCCTGTGGTGGATTATCTGGATCCAGATATAAATTATGAGGGTCATCCCCGTACCCCATGTTGTCCTCATACTCATGTGGGGGAGAATCCGCAGGTTGAGGAGGTGTGATAGGGATGTGGAGAGGAGGGGTGTTAGAGAGAGGTATAGGGGAAGAAGGAGGCATAGGGGAAGTGGAAGAGTCCTTCTTCTTTGGAGGGACAGGCTTGTGACGTGGCACAGAGGAAATGTGTCCTGTTTTAGGATTGATATAAAGTTTGTGTTGATTAGGATCGATGGGATCCGGTGTAAACAGTTCCTCTCCTTGAATATTAGTTTTCGGCGCCGACTTTTTCGGTTCCGAACGTGGTGATGTCTTCTTTAAATGTTCCTTTGCTTTAGAAGGCGTCGAGGCGTCCTTCGGCTTAGCTACAGGCTCGACCGGCTTTAGTTTGGGGGGTGTGTCGAGTAGCTTTGGTTTCGGTGCCGAGGGATCCGCGTGCTTGGAGGCGGATTTGGGGACCGAACTGGATTTCGGCGCCGGGTGGTCTTTGTGTTTCGGCGCCGAAGGTGCCGGTGTAACGGGCACATGTGGTTTGGTCGGTGCCGAGGAACTAGAAGGCTTTGTTTTCTTATTCGGTGCCGAGCCCGGAGGCGGGGCGTCCGAAACACGTTTACGGTCTCGACTGGGACCCGTAGGCGAAGTACTGACCGGTGCATTCGATTTTGCAGGGAGGGTTGGGGCAGGGGCAGTAGTACTCACACGCTGCCCTGAAGGGATGGAACTGTCGGAGTCCTCTGCCTCGGAGATGATAGCGAGGTCTTCGGAGTCTTCTTCCGGAACATCGGGACCCTCATCGAAGATGTTGACGGGTTCCGGAGCGGACCTGTGCGCCATGATGTGCCTTCGGGCTCGACGATCGCGGATTGTCTTCTTGGAGCGGAAGGAGGCGCAGGCCGGACAAGTGGCCTCGTTATGGTCTGGTGAGAGGCACCAATTACAGACCTGGTGGTGGTCACTGTGAGGAAACTTTGCTCCACATTGGGGGCATTTTCGGAATGGCGTCCTTTCCATGGGCAGTAGGCCTTACGGCGTCGATGGGCCCAACGGCCCGCGTCGACGGCTGGAAAGGAGATCGAGGAAGGGACGTCGAGATGTCGATGTCGGTATGAGGCGTTGAAAGTGGAAAACGCTGCAAAAAAACAAGTTTCGAACCGGAGTGTCGAAATTGCATCCGAACCCGATGGCGGAAAAAAACAGTCTGAGGATGGAGTCGATGCCCATGCGCACTATTGTCCTAAGGAGGAGTCACCTATCACATGACTACAAAGACTTCTTCGAAGACAACAACAAAGTGCAAGCATCCGAGCCCAACACCAGATGGCGATCTAATGCACAGTGTGAGCTCTGTAGCTCACATGCCTCGAACATATAGTTAGCTTGTACACCAAATGCAATGCTTGTAAGGAGTTGGCCTAACGGCTAGGGCGGTCGACCTCGAATCTGGGGAACTGGGTTTGAGTATCGGCAATGACGCTGAACATCCTGTGATTCTGGGCAAATCACTTAATCTCTCCGTGCCTCACAAAAATGAATGTGTCCTCATGTAATGCAACTGGTGCTATGTAAAGTGCTCTGATACCCGATTCAAGTCAAGTTCGCGCTATATAAAACTCTGTAAAAAAAAAAAAAAAAACCTTGATATGACAGATGCAACTACAAATTTTGTAAATAATCTTAGATATTACATACCAGATTACTCTTAACAATATGAAAGCATCAACTATGAATGCATTATTTTATATTGGCTAGAGTATTTGTTATTTAATTAAGTTAGGCTGTTATGTGTTGTTACTTATTGGTATAAATATTATGCAGTGATAAACATTGCTTTCGGTGTGCGAGCTACAGTTTGCATGGCTGTAGTGTGAGTTATGTATTACAGTCCTAACCTTGACATGCGAATTTCAGTGCTACTTCTCTTTGAATTGTCAACCATAATGGGACGTTAACCCTTTAAATGAATTTCGAAGTTTTTAAAAAAAAAATGTAAATCTTCGTAAAGGTTTTCTATCCAATGCTAACCATAACTTCACTTTAACCTCTGTTTTCATCGCTGGATTTTTGGAGCTTTTTGATTGTACCACATTTAACAGTTCCCTGTGCTCAACCTGCGGACAGGCTTTGCGGCCAAACCACTGTGAGCAGCCAACTCACTGCGAATGGCCAATCCCTGCAGTAAAATTGGCATTCTTTTAATTGTAACACTGGGGGTCTCTTCGGAGCCCCACTACTTGATCCAAGGGGCTATATAATTCTCCCCATGCCCCTTAAACTTCCTTTATTTTTTTTTTCCAGGACGCAGAGACCAAGTTTCTGCATCCTTTAATGGCGGCCACAACATTTTTGTTCAAGGTGCAGTCAGGCAATTGAAGAGCTTTGGGTTCACAGACCAGAAATGGACGACTGGAGAAAAAAAACTTCCTCACACCAAAGAATTGGATTCTTTTTCTAAATGTGGGCCACAGATGGTCAGTAAACCTTGGTTTTTGGGCCATCTGCAGACTACCGGTCCCGAAATGTCTGTCTTTATAAGTTTGGTTGATAAGTTGGTTGAATTTTAGGCCTAAAAATTACTTTTCTAATGCTAATTTCTGTAAAACTACTACACAGATTTACACCAACCAGGCAAAGTCGTTGACGTGAGGAAAGTTCTACTTTCATGCCAAGTTTGATGCAATCCATACAGCCATTTGCTCTAGCGCTATGTCACAACATCAAGAAGTTAAAATGGGACCTTATGACGGTCCTCTTTTTGGTGCCTGTGCTTGACAGATCTGCAAGAAACTTGCCAAGCCAAACCAAGTAAGAGGTGCATTTTTGTGGAAAGGTTTGTGCACATTTGTTGAACATCACCAAAGGTATCAGAAAACAACACGACAGCTATTCAATGGAGAGTTAAACCTAACCAAAAAGGTTTTGTCCACCTGAAGGAAGCAACACCACAGAGTAAGCTAATGGAAAGATGGGGAGACACAGGTTCTGTGTCCACAGACCGGGGACGAATCAGGCCTTGTCTTCTTCCAGATTCCATGTTCCTATGCCAGGGTAATTTACTTCCAAAGCACAAGCAAATTCCAGGAGGAGGCAATGAATCATTCGCCTATGAAATGGCAGCAGATGCCTTCAGACACAGAACACTATGGTAAACTATCTCATTGGCTCCTCATACACAACTCACCTACAATTCTTATTGAGGGGCGCTGCTCTAAAAACAGACGCAAGACTTGCGGCGCAGTGACTGGTACTCCCACACACTAGGTTCTTAAAAGCAACATGTATCCGCGTTTGATGTGGTTTTCCCACTAAAGCCCTCAGTACGAGCGCCAAACAGTGGTAACTCCCTTTATAGGCCCCACCAGAATTATCGGGCCCCTTGTAAAGAGGCCCTTAATTGAATGTTCACAGCTGACATGCCTTCTACAACAGGTTTTGTTTAGTGATTGCTAAGTCTAGGCGAGCCCTCGTCGCCAGAAGACCAGTGGATTATACACCCACTGGGGGGGGGGGGGATGAGTATAACTTGCAGGCCCAAGATCCCTTATCAAGGCAGGTACGCCACTGGTATGAGCAACATCTGTAAAGTTACACAGGGCCACATCAGCCTTACATCTTTCAGATGTCTATAAAATGAGTAACACTTGATTGGGGCACATTCTAAAAGTGTCAAGAGATGAGTCAGTGTGTAGTGTTTGATTTAGAAATTGTTATTAGTAGTTGACTCTGATGGACGGCAAAATCAAACATGATCAAACATATTGGTTGGTTACAGCTGCTGCCCAGTTACCAACAGACCTCCGTCCCCTTTCCAAGTTAGTACGGCGCTTTTTTTCAATGCTGTAACACTGGAGTGCATTCTAGGGAATTTCAGGACAAAACAGATTGCCAGTCCGTTCAGGGAAACCCTGCATATTTAGCGAAGCTTAGGAACGAGTTCATATAGACCTAAGCCTTCCTCCTACGGCTGTTTTAGTCTGATAGTTACACTGTTTTGTGCCGGATTTTTCATGTCACACTCCACAGTCACGGGTAAACAGATCCATTAACATAGCAAAACACACACCTGCTCGCAAAGCATATTCAAGTAACAATGCACTCAGGGCATAGGTTAGAAAGACTCTCAGAGCGCAACTGTAGTCGAAGAACATTGCAGAGAAGCGGGTGTAATTTGCAAGCCTCATGCTCGAATCTTGGCATGGCAGATTTAAACATTAATCCTTCCAAAGCTGATAAATAGAGGACCACTGAGCTCGGTATATTTCACGTTGAAATAGACAGGTAGTGGTGTAAAATGGTAAAATCTACTTTACTCGATATTGGTTACGAAACCCTTCAAGGCACCCACACAGGAAATGAAGCCTGCAGGGCAAACTCCAGCTCAGAGCCTGATTGTATACAGTGGCTAGAACTTTATCGGTTTATAGGTGAGCTGGCGCTAGACACAGGGCCACCTTCAGATGCCAAGGGAGCATGTTTCCTCCTCTTAATGTTGCCTGCAAAAGGTCAGGACTGTCTCTTTACCTGGTAAACATATGAGAAGCAACAGCTCCCTTACAGCTTTACAGAGTCACACGGCTCATTCATTCAGTAAGCAGTAGCCCACAATTCAGACTAGGGCAAACAGAAAGCACACAAATGTAATGAATTCTGGGCCATCTACTCAATATACCAGACGGCAAGGAGGAGGGATACCGTAGGCCTCGCGACCACAGAGGGAGGCCCCGACCTTAGGGGAGTGGAACAAGGCCTTTGTATGTCTCTGAGGTGACCAGCCCAAGAGCAATTTCAGGGGGTCCTCACAAAATTCTTGAGGCACCCCCCAAATCATTTGACATTCTGCCACTGGAGGCAAGAGAGCGCCGGCCCGTTACCTGCTGTAGACGAGGCAGCCCATCTTATTGATCTCCTTGTCCGACGTGTACCTCCTCAGGTCCTCCCAAGCATCCTTGATGGCGGTGATGGCCAGGATGATGCAGATGGGGATGATGGCCACGGCCGGCTGGAAGGCATTCACCACTGGTACGAAGTTCAGTGCTGCCACAGCCACGAAGTAAAGGTTGGCAAAGCGGTGGAACTGCTCAAAGAGGTTCTTGGGCACAAAAGAGAGCACAGTGTATTTGGTGGTCTTGATCTGGTTGGTGGCATAGTGGCGGTTGGGCTGGTCCTTCCAGTTGAACGTCTCGTAGGGTAGGTTGGAGGACACCTCACGCTTCTGGTCTTGAGGTTTCCGTCGCCCTGGGATGGCCCATTTCCAAAATTTGGCCATTTCAGACTGACACCTATGAACTCCTGTCCCCAGATTTTTTTCTCCACGTTCAGTTGGGACGGATCCCCAGGCGCATGCGGGCTTCCTCTAAAGCAGAATGTGGCGGCTCTCCTCAAAACAATGGCAAACTTGAAGAAACAAAACTTGACTGGTTCGGACTCAAAGCACTGCTCCCGCTAAAACTGCCCCCACTCGCATCCGTCGGAGCCAGTTGCCCCGCGTGCTTCAGTTTTCTGCGGTCGAGTCCCTCAGAGGTGGATTCCTTCCTCGGACGTCCGTCAGAGCAGGCTTACTTCAGCCGTGCCCCTCGCAGCTGGATTCCTTCCCTCGCCTTCCGTCAGAGGCGGCTTCCTCCCCTTACTTGCCTCTGAGCAGGACTGCCTCGGCTTACTTTCCTCGCAGCTCACCTGTTGCACTTACACGTCACTGCAGCACCTGTAGCATTCCACAAACCAGTTAGACACGCGTCAGGAATGGAGCCGCTGGGTCCTAGAGCCGGCCTTGTTCGTCATCCGATGATTGGAGTAATGAGGGACGACACGGACAGCACATGTCTTTTTCGTCATCCACAGCTATAGTATTGGATCTGACCGTGACCAGGCACACAATTGTTAAATGACGTACAAACAGATTTGGAGCACTTTGTGCATCCTGCACAAGTACTAGAATGCACAGTCAAGCCTTGATTGTGCATTCTAGTACTTGCATTCTAGTACTTGTGTACTTTGTATTCGGGCCCTTGACTGTCAAGGGCCCGAATACAAAGATACCCGGTTAGAATGTACTGATTCATGATGGGAATGCACACGAATAGGGCTTCACAGTGCAGAGGCAGAACTGCAATGCATAGAAAAAGGGCCTGTGCAGAGAAGAGACACTTGACCAGAATGCAAACCAATGCAAGGTTCGAAGAGGCAGGATTAGAAAGCAGCAGCGAGTTAGAATGAACTATACACGGTCAGAATCCAAAGATACACGGTTGGCATGCACAAATTCATCTAAAACAAAATGTTTATATGATTTTTAAAAAAGTAACAAAAAGAAAGACTTTTTATCCAAGTGGCTGATCGTGCCTGAGCGCAGTTACAATCAATTGGGCTGAAATGCTGCTTGAAAGGGTTAGAATGGAAAGATGCATGGTTATGGGGAAGCTGCAGACTCACATCACTGACACAGGGGTTGAATGCTCTGCTTCAGGGTTAGAATGCACAGACACGAGGATAGAATGAACAGATACATTGTTAGCATGCACAGATTGATGGTCAACATGTAAGTATAAAAGGTAAGAAGGACGCAGAAGCAGATCCTAGAGTGCAGAGATGCAAGGTTAGTGTGCACAAGCAGGACCAGAACGCACGGACACACAGGTAGAATACACACGAGTATAAAGAGTTGAAATGGACAAATAAAGTATAGAGCACAGACACAATGGGGCCTATTACGATGCAGTTGGATGACACCGTAGCGGGATGGAATCCGCCTGACTATTAGTCGGCAGTTCTACCTGCCGAATTAGGATGTGACCGCCCTATTGGCCGTCGGGAACATCAATTTTTCCATTGAAGCTTGTGCGGCGGCCGGAAAAGAGCCACAGCACAAGCTGCAAGAGAAAAAGGGATGTTTTCAAACAACCATGCACCTTATGCCAGGCACCATGCGGTGCCTGCCACACGGTGCATGGTTGTTTGGGGGGGGCAGCACAGGTGCCCCCAGGTCCCAAAGCAGTGGCCCAGGGGGGATGGGGGCCCTGCTAGGGGCCCACAAATTCACTTTATGCCTGCCTTTTCATGGTGGGCGTACCGCCATGAAAGGGCAGACGGAAAGCGAAATTGTAATCCTGGCGGCGGAGCCGAGGCTGGCTTCTCTGCCATTTGAGGATTACATTTCCGATCTCCACCCCGATGGGCTCCGTGAGCCCATCGGAAGCTGAGCGGAATTCCCCCATGGGTTTCCCTCCGACAGTCAGTATCGTAATACGGCGGTTGGACGGAAACCTCTGATGTCGGGCGGAAAGCCTCCGGCGAGATGTCAGATGGTTTTCCGCCCAACATCATAATGCGGCCCAATGTTGGAATGTATAGGCATATGACTAGCATATCTGTACATCTACAAGCTTAGCATGCACCCATACAGGTTTATAATTCAGTGATATTCACACAAAACACATAGCTAAATGTTTAGAATGCACTGATAAAAGATAACTGAACCACAATAGGGCTGAAGCATATACCTGGCTTATTAAGTGCAGGCATATGCATTAGAATGCACAGATTATGGTTTGGGAGCACGTTTGGAATAAAAGGACACATACAGCCTTAGTATGCAAAGATTTAATACAAGAACACATGGTTGGCGTGAATACACACGGGGTTAGAATACACAGATAGTGGCATCAGAGCATTTTAATGGGCAGGATCACTTATATGCACGGCCAGTATGGACAGATATAATATGAGAACACAGAGGGTTATCAATAATGCATGCTAAAGGGTAAATATGCACAGAATACTGGCACTAGAACACATGAGGTAAGACAAAACAACATCACAGGGTTATATGTGTGCACTTGGGGTCAAAATGCATAGATGCTGTCTTCAGAACACATACACAAAGTAAGATAATATACAGCCTTAGTCTGCAAACACAGGGTTAGTAGAGAGTACATGCATAGAGTTAAAATGCACATATATTGGCTCGCATGTACATAAATGGGGTAAATTTACACAAAGATATAGGGCTAGTAAGAGTACATGTATATGGATTAGAATGCAAAGGTACTGTTTGGAGATCACATGCATGGTGTATGATGACACATATACAGAGTTAGAATACACACATATAGCGTTAAAAGTAACATGTGGGAAGTCACAAAGTCTTCTGTGAGTAGATTTGACTTAATCTGGGCTTTTACAGGAGTAAGTCACAACTGTTCATGCAAATACGCTTTGTGGTTTTGACAAATAAGGAATTTGGTGCACAGACATAATATCGATGTTGGAATATCGATGTGCCAGAATATCGAGTTTTTAATATCGAGGTGGCACAATATCGACATGCAAGAATATCGTTGACCAGAATATCGACATGAAGGTAAGAAATATCGTTTTTTAAATATCGAAGTTAGTAATATCGTTAGTAAAAATATCGTTGTTAATAATATCTACATTTATTTTAGTGTTTGTATTTTACTATGTGGATGTGTGAAATTTTTAAAAGTAATTAATTTTATGTTAATTAATTTTTGTGTATTTTAGTTCCGTAGCGGGTTGTGGGTCTATAGGGGAATAGAGTGGGAAGTAATTTAATTAGAATACATGTATTAATCATTTTTAGAAGTTATTATTTTTTTTAAATTACATTTTGCGTTTTAGTTCCGTAGCAGGTTGTGGGTTTACAGGGGAATAGGGTGGGAAGTAATTTAATTATAATTAATTAATTTTTAATTAATACTTATGTATTTAATATTTTATATTGTTAATTGTGATAATTTAATTGTTATTAATTCGTTATTAATTATTAATAATTAATTGGTTAATATGTTAATTGTGTCATTTTTTTTGGGAGCGGGTTGTGGGTTTATAGGGGAATAGGGTTGGAAGTAAATTAATTATAATTAATTAATATTTTTAATATTTATGTATTTAATATTTTATATTGTTAATGGTGATAATGTATTAATTAGTTATTAATTGGTTATTAATTATTAATAATTAATTGGTAAATATGTTAATTGTGGTATTTTTTAGGAGTGGGTTGTGGGTTTATAGGAGAGTAGGGTGGGAAGTAATTCAATTATAATTAATTAATACTTTGTATTAATTAATATTTATGTATTTATTTTATATTGTTAAATGTGGTTATTAATTTGTTATTAATTAGTTATACATTGGTCATTAATAATTAATTAATTATTAATTATGTTAATTGTGTCTTTTTTTAAGAGCATGTTGTGGGATGATAGGGGAGTAGGGTGGGAAGTAATTACATTTTAATATTTTTTTAATATTTTTTATATATTATTTATTTAATTTTATTTAATAGTGTTAATTCTGTGAATTAATTTATTACGGATTGTTTTTAATTTGCTTGTTAATTGTTATTAGTTAATTAATTAATTGTTAATTTATTATGTTAATTGTGTTATGTTTTACAACATTGGTGTGGTTAGTTATAGGGGAATATGGTGGGAGGTAAATTAATTTTAATTAGTTAATTATTTGCTAATTCATGTTAATTATTTTGCTGGAGTGGGAATAGTAAATTATTCCCCTCCGCTATCCAGCACTTTCCCTACTGTTGCACTTGCTGGAGTGGGAATAGTAATTTTATCCCCTCCGCTATCCAACACTTTCTCTACTGTTGCACTTGCTGGAGTGGGAATAGTAATTTTATCCCCTCCGCTATCCAACACTTTCCCTACTGTTGCACTATCTGGAGTGGGAATAGTAATTTTATCCCCTCCGCTATCCAACACTTTCTCTACTGTTGCACTTGCTGGAGTGGGAATAGTAATTTTATCCCCTCCGCTATCCAACACTTTCCCTACTGTTGCACTATCTGGAGTGGGAATAGTAATTTTATGCCCTCCGCTATCCAACACTTTCCCTACTGTTGCACACGCTGGAGTGGGAATAGTAATTTTATTCCCTCCGCTATCCAACACTTTCCCTACTGTTGCACTTGCTGGAGTGGGAATAGTAAATTATTCCCCTCCGCTATCCAACATTTTCCCTACTGTTCCTGTTAATGTAGTGTAAAATGTTGTTTTAAAATTAAAAAAATATTTTAATTTATTATATATATATATATATATATATTTTATTTCTATGTTTATGTTACAGGTGTATGTATATATTTATATGAACAATATCCTGTGCACACGTAGTTGGGATAATAGATCAAAGCAAAGTCTCAAAAGTTGCCCAATTCAAGATCGACATCAGTTGTGTGAATCAAGATTATTTAATGATGAAACAAAGCAAAAGGAAGAACCAGCCGACACGTGTTTCGTCACAATGGGTGGTAGTCCCGTGACTCTTCAGGGCCGGAGGGTAGTGATGAACTGGGCGCAAGTGGATGGGACGTCTTGAATGAGAGACACGGAGTCTGGAAATCCTGTTCAGAAGCGTGTGGCCAGGGAGACTAGTCCCCGTACTGCCAGGGGGGGGCAGGGCCCAAAAGGACACGCTTGAGTAAAGCTGCGTGAGTGCGGCAAACCGGGGAAGGATAACACAGGCGGGTGAGCCCGGGAACTGCATAGAAATTGGAGGAGAAGTGACGTCCGTCTCGCGAATGACTGCCGGATACTTTTGAGACTTTGCTTTGATCTATTATCCCAACTACGTGTGCACAGGATATTGTTCATATTACCAGTGTGGGTTGTTGACTCACACGAATTACGGGGGTTATTGGGTTACTTCCCCCAACCTGTTAGCACCGTACATATACATTAGCTAGTGTTACATAGACGCATACGAGTCTGAGCGCCATTTCCCTGATGTATGGAAAACCCTTCACTGTATATATTTATAATTTGTATTATGTTTCTAACATTTTATAATTTATTATAATTATTTATTAATATTATTAAATATATATATAATAATTTTTATATATGTATGTTTAATTTATTTTTATATTACATTTATTATTTATATATTTTTTAAAAATTAATAATTCTAACTATGTTTTTATTAATTATATGTATTATTTAATTTATTTAAAATTATTTATTAGAGATTTAAAAAAACGATATTTTGAACAACGATATTTTGAACAACGATATTTGTTTCGATATTTTTGTACTTACCATTGTAAAGATAGGATGTCGATATTCTTGACATCGATATTTTGAACACAATATTTGTGTAGGTCGATATTCCTGTCGTCGATATTCTGTCAGTGATACAAGGAATTTAAATGTACACTTGATGCAGGTTTAAAAGGCACAAAATGGGGAACATAAGGAACACATATGGGTTAAAGTGCAAATGTATGCAACAGAGCATACAGACAGAGGGAAAACAGAAATAATGTGGTAGAGAACAGTTAAAGTTTTCAGAATGCAAAGTTGTAGTGGGTACCCTAGAGAATGCACAAATATATGGACAGAAGTAAAACATACAGGTACAGCATTAATGCACATGACATAGAAACGACTTGCTGGAGCGGAGTCAGAGTTAATTTGCACCGATGTGCTACATGCAGCATGTTGCATATTTGTGGGGGCGGGCTATGTTGCTGTGGTCTTTTATTGTGAGTCAGTGTTGCTTGGCAGCAACATAAATCAATATTCACATTTTGTCTGTACAAAGATTGATATTTGCTGCAGGAAACAGCACTGACCACCGCAATTAAGAATCTGAGTAAAACAATACACCCTTATGACAAATAATAATGTGGTGTTCCATAAATAACACCTGAGCTCAAGTGAAACCAAAAACAAGCCACCATTCGACACATAATGCACTGTCTGCTGCATACCACAACACTCACACAGCAACAGACTGCGTCTGCAATACAACCCTCGAAACCAGGGTGAGACGGTACCAACCAAGACGGTCTCTGCAGGGCATACGAATGGCAGAGTGCGTCCAATGTGTAGAACGTAATGCACCATATTCGCCAAAAGCAAAGATACAGGGTTTCAAAAAGAGCTTGAAGTGGAAAGATTTAAGTGCAGGCACCCCATCCCAGAGTACCTGTTTGCTCCTGAGAACTGCCGCTACTCTTCAATTAAAAATATTGAAAACTTGCTGAGAGCAGCGGTGCGCTTCCTCATGAAGTGTTCCTACTCAATAACGGCCCATTTTAAAGCACTGGTTCCAAAACACAGAACAGAAATAAAACACTTAGCCATGCTGGAATACACAAGTCTGGGGTTATAGGGTACAGACACAGAAAGAAATCACACTGAAGCCTGACTATTACACAAACCGTTATTTCACCAGAAACAAAGTACTGAGAAAAATGGCAAGATGGGCAACTTTTTAAAAACACATTTTATTGGAGCTGGGGAGGGGCAGTTATGACGGGGCTAAAGTGAAATAAAACCATGCAAAGGCAGCAGTGCAACTGTGGAGGCTGCCAGAGTGCTCATGAGAAACGAAGGCACTTCCCAAAAGTGGTTCAACACTTTCGATGGGGCAGTACCAGGACTTTCAATAGTGCACAGTTACTCTGGCATTGTGCGTACCTGCACTTTTATATTTCCATTTAAATCACTGTCAGTCCTGAAATCCCATCCTTGAAATCCCCACTCAGCCCCCACTTTAAGTCCTATTCAGCCAGTCTCTTCCTTAAAAGAAATGGCCAATGTTTCCCTTCAACGCCACCCAGAACCCCATGAAAAACGCCCCACATTAAAACCCCCTTCTTCCTTCCCCATGCAATTTGCAGCTCTCTGCTAGGGCGGCCACCTGTCCTTTTTTACCAGCCTGTCCAGTGTCTTCAAGTCTAGATTGATAAAAATACTTGGAAAAGCAGTGAAATCAGGTATTTTTCCCTTGTAAACACAAGGAGATGATGGACGGAGCGCTGAAACTTTTATGACACTCACCCCCAGTCACAGCTCTGGTATGAATCCATCATCGTTCTTTGGTAAACAGCGTTTACCACGCATGCGTAATAACGCATGCAATAACAACGTGGTCGTTACAACGACCGCGTTATTTCGCATACCGTTAAAACGCAAGTCGTAACAACGACTTGCGTTGGGGGGCAGAAGGTGTTGGATTTTAAAATCCAACACCTTCCCTAGTGTCCGCACAGACTGGAGTTGGAATAGTAATTTATACTATTCCAACATCCAGCGCCCCCTAACGCAAGTCGTTGTTACGACTTGCGTTGTAACGGTATGCGAAATAACGCGGGCGTTGTAACAACCACGTTATGGCATGCGTGGTAAACGCATGCGAAAAAACATCACATATTCTCGTTCTTTAGCTCACTTCACCACCCCAGTTCAGACACAGCTATATGCAAATCAGTCTTGACCCTGTGCCTCATGGGAACAGTCCAGCCCGAACTGCCAAGCCATGTCTTCCCTGGACCGGAAACAAGCATCCTGGGACCGGTTTCAGGCTAACAGCCCTCAGCCAGGCTAGCTTGAATCCAGTGGCAAAGTGAGCAAGGGACCCACGTCTGTTTCTGCGCTCCGTCCATCATCTCCTTGTGTTTGCTTTGTTTTCCCTTGTGCAACATAAATATAAAACAACAAGCACATAAAGAAAGGTTCTAATAAGCATACAAGAGCGATCTAAATCGTTTTTATTAGGTTTATTAAAGCAAACAAGGAGTAACTGCTCTGTAAGGAAAGAATCCTGACAATTTTGCAGGAACGGTTTTTCTTCTACCAGCTCGTGTGGTCCAGGATAGCAAAACCTAAGCAAATTGCCAGTATTTTTTTCTAAGAACGGTGGCAACACTACACTCTGCACCTTAATACATTGGCATGATCCCACTAATTCCACACTGTGCTTTGTGTTTATTGCAAATCAGAAGTTGGAAAAAGTCGGCGGACACCTCTAAAAAGTATTGCAAAGTGCTTTCTTAGCGCAACGCATCAACATCCTTAGCCACCTCGCTTTTTCACCCTGCTTCAAATGCTTTTCCAGTGGGCATTGTCTACACATCCAGAATGAGCTAGATGCAATACAAGCCCAAAAGCCTTTTTGAAAATAAGGCCAGAATACTCAGCAACAATAGACTACAAATTCACAAAAGAAAACAATGGCTGAGTTTTGTTGTGTGGGATTCGGCTGACACTTGGGGTGTGGGGACTTGTGCCCCCCTTCTGACGCCTCCAACCTCCTACCCCAGGGGAGGCACACCCCATAGCTTGAAACCCACTGCATTACAGGAATGTGAGCCTGCATCGTCCCAAACTCACGTGGCAACATCCTTGGCTTTGTGGGGGCATGAAGGTGCCCATTTCCAGTCTAAAGGGTGTCAAAGGTGTGATGCCTCATGACACACGGCATTGTTTTATTGGCTGCCATCTATCATCCTGATCCCAAGACCATTTACATTTCTTACTACCGCTTACGGTTTAGGAGATACCGATGTTTGAAATCAAGGTTGGACTGACTGTACGTTCCAGCTCCCCAGTCCTATATGGTGACTTTGAGGCTCTGATGGGTGCTCCTGGTCCTATGGGTGCTCCTGCCAATCATATAGCTCGGCTCTGACCAGCCAGTTTCAATATATACTTACTAAAACTTTGTTACCCCAAGTGGGCGTAGTTTGGGTGCAAGCCTAAGCCCAACACCAGTAGTGCCGCTGAGCTAAACTGTGTGTGTAAGACCAGCTTGGCCCTCAATCGGGCTCCCCATGAACTTTGTCATTGAGAATGTCAACTACCAGACCTTCAGGAGCACAAAGTGGACACAGACTTTGCAAACAGTCCTGCTGGGACAATAACTTCTCACTATACACATCAGTTGGTATTCCTGATAATTTTGGGTGGCGGCATTTTTGGTTTTATCATACTCATAAATACTTCATTGATAAAAATATCAGTAGAAATGGACCAATAAGGAATTAAAATCAGATGACGACTCAAGTTTCTCAGTCTGTGTTTCTTGTTGACGACCAGTCTCCAACAATGCTGTTACAGCTTTCATAAGTTTCATAAAGCGAGCAGCTAATTGTACAGAGTCTTCTCTCGAGCATACCTTTACAGCTCTTTGGCTCGTTTAAAATACTCCAGATCAGTCAAAGCCAATAGTTGCTCAGCGGGTTCAATACTCTGCAGATGCAGAGCATGTGGGTCAACGTTTCCTCCTCGTTGGGGCAGAGGCGACATCGCTTGTCCTTCGCCTTGCTGTTTTACTCAGCTCTTAGCTGCCATGCTCACACCCACCAGGTTGTCAAACTTTTGCATCCAGGGCCACTGAGAAGGCAGGTGTATCATACCCAACTTGATACAATATAGCAGTTTGCCTGGCACCTCTGTCCCACTAACTGGTTATAGTAAGCAGAGGCGCTAGTAAACGCGAGAGTTCAAAGTTTGGAGATGACACCTAAACCTTTCCCAATAGCATAATATCGACTATAAGGCTGATTATGTTACTATGTTTGGTGTCCCATCTCCTCCCCAAATGCTGCTACGACCTTCTGTGCTTTTCATAATGTTAAAAGTCTCACGTTCCTGAATACAAATAAAACATTTTCAAAGACAACTCTTTGTCTAGATATTGAGTTTATTACACGTAGCGACTTGTAAAATTCAGTATCTGAGTTCAAAGCCATCTGCCACCTCCAGGTTCACACCTAGGCTGCTAATAGTCACTAGCCTTGAACAATCGTACATGGTGATCCAACCGGGAATCACCAGTACTTGAGGCTGTGCAGCACTTGTGGCACCACAATGGATGCTGTCCAGCTACCGCTCACTACTTCAAGCTGATAAGTGCTACAGGCTGGGAAGTGCCGGATCTTATTTAAAGTGCGGCATCAATTGGAAGTAGTGTGTCAATAAAATTAGAGTAGCACCTGCTGTGAAGTGCAAGCGTTGCCCATTAAAGGTCAAACAACGCCTAATGTGAAGTGATACTAGTGTGCTACTAAAGTTATAGTAGACACTGCTGAGAAATGTTGGCACATGCCATTACACACAGGGTAGTGCCTCCTCGGACGTGCTGGTCAATCCCACCAAAGCATAGCAGCCCTGCTAAAGGCACCAGTGCTACCCATTTAAAACTAAGTACTGCTTCTACTTTCCAACTGGTAGCCATCAGCTCTGCTAAGAAGTGCTGGTACAAGACCAAAAAGGTGTGGATACCCCCCTCGGGGTGCTAGTGGTGCCAATTAAAAAACAAGCAATGATACGACAAGTCTAATGACGTATATCAGATCTACGGAGATGTGCCACCATTGTCCCATTAAAGTATGGGGCCCTCTTCTCATCACCAGAGCAGGCCACACAAAAGCAAGTAATGCTGTTATTCAGCAGCTGCTTATGCCAAGTGCTGATCAAAATCTGTTTCAGTGCCAGTATTAAAACAAGCATTTGCAAAGCCAACTGGTCTGGGTTTACTATGCTAACACATGCAGTGCTAATACATTTAAGCAAGTCACACCAGGAGTGGGGACAAGTAGAAGTGAAAAGATAGGGATATAGTTTTAAATTAGTCCCTCATGCAGTTCAATGCAAGCATTCAGGGGAAGGAGGCAGGTCACACTCAAACTGCCAATAATATCCCCTGACAGATGAAAGCCTGACTGGACTGTGCGAAGGTGTGATTGAAGAAGTCTCAAGCCGATACCTGAAAAAGGCTGGTGAAAGAAAGCCAGTGGTTGAAAGGGACAGACAAACGATATAAAACCCAGACCTTAAGAACGTTTAGTCGCTTTATCCTCTATATCTCCACATATGCAAATATCCATTTAATTCCCACCCCTCTGCACATGACAAGAGGCCATCATTATCACTGTCCATTTGTTGTGCAATACACAGTGTTGTGAACATCCCCCCCCCCCACCCCCTTTAGTCCTGCTGGTGACCTTCGGATTTTAGAGAAAACCTTCACTCTGAGTCATCCAGTAGCATTCCAGGTGATAACATATCCTGTAAAAGCCTCTACTGCAGCTACATATTTTTAACTTCCTTATTACCAAGGACTGTGGAACTCGGACGCACTGACTCCACATCAGGATTGGTGCTGTAATATTTTATTGCTCTCATGTGTAATATTTTATTGCTCCCGTGTCAAAGAAACGTGCCCAAAGATTGCACATCCATGTTAACTGTTTAATTGTCAGTGGCGGCGCAGATGCCCTTCCTGGAAAAAACATTACTTTGTTTCACAGACAAAACCTTCTCAAAGAAGTATACACATACACCCCACAGAGAGATCAGCATTTTAATTTAAAAAAAAACACAAAAAGAAAAAAAGCATACACTATATAAACAGAAAGTTTGAATTAAGCATTTCATTTGGTGATGATGAAGTTCAAGGTGGCACTACACAAGGGTGGCCACTGCCTTTTCCACAGTACTGTGTTCTTGGCTAACTAGGCTATCCATGAGTGTTTTCAAAGCTAACATGGATCCACACCAACCAAACAACTACAGTTTCCTTCTATGCCAACAGTCATAAAATACAAATGAGCACATGTGCCCCCAATACACATACATAGGAAGACAAAGAAAGGTGTTATTGACAGATCTCTGGTTTGAAGACGACTAGAATAAACTAAGAATTGCCTCAATGTGCAGATACAAGTTAGTAAAATTAGAAAAAAACGAGTAAAATTGCCTTAAAATGGGCTCTATATATATTTTAATATCTTGGAATATATATCTAATTTGGCACTAAGATGTGTGTGGCCATAATCCAGATGGAGGCATCGCAGTAGAACCACTGCGTAATCACCCCTCTTAGTTACAGGTGCTGGTTTCCCTTAAGGAAATACACAATGTGGTAGAGGTGTGGCGCAGCGGCCAGAGCGGCTGACTTTGGCACGCAGGGCTTTCAGTTCGATCCCCGGTGCCAGCAGCAGCTCAGCATCATGTGACTCTGGGCAATAGCTCACTTAATCTCCCCGATGGCCCCCAGCGCCTTGAGACCCTTAGGGGTGATTAGTTTGTGCTTTACAAATACCAGATTTATTGAATGTCCTTGTTAAGCTCAGTGTAAGTTAATAACAGAACTACAGTAGGGGGTTTTCAACATTTCAAAGCTTGAGTTGCAATTCTAGGCAGTACAGTGGAGAACTGATACTTCCATATAAGAAACTCGATTCTTTTTACAGTGGTTGCTCCAAGCGTTTAGGAATTTTTGTTCAAATACTGTTCAAAGACTTTCTAGACTAATTTTCCTTTCCAGAGTATCCAATGGGTTCATAAGATTAAAAAGGCTATCCAGGGCTGAGAAAACAATAGTGCTCTTCACTCATCCTGGATCTCGAACAATCTCCAACAATAGGCATCCAAGAATGTTGCTTTGTTTGATTATGTCTACTTGGGTTTTAAGCCCTCCTATGACATCATCCCTGGATTGCCTCTTTAAAGGCACAGTCTCACCTCATTTTCAGGCTTGATGTGTATGGCACTTGCACCATCCATAGCCAACATATTGTAGTTGAGTCTTACTGCAAGGATCTTAAGGTCGGCTTTCTTCGGCCAATGGCGGTGATTTTTGCTCCAGCATTGGCTTCAGACATTGTTAATCACACCTTGGCTCAGCCTACAGGAGAATTTTAGTCTCGGTTTCTGTACTGGCTGTTTTTGGTGTACTCTTCCTCCTTAATTACAATGTACGAGGAACAAATTTAGACCGGAGTTCAGTCAGTGAGTGGTCCGGTAGCACTGGGGAGTGAGTGTTGACAAAAGCATTAAAAACAAGCATTTGCAATGCAATAGGTCTCGCATTTGCGAGAGTTTGAGCTATTTTTATTGTAATGACATTGCCTTTTATTTATGTTTTGGTTTTTGAAACATAAATAAAGCCATTGTCATTTACAATGCCAATAGGTCAAACTCGCGTAAATGCGAGACCTATTGCATTGCAAATGCTTGTTGTTACCGAAAAGCCCTTTCCACAGCGCATACTGGCTCCTTTAACGTTACTCACAAAAACAAACAAGTACAGGTAAAGCACGAGATGGCTTCGTGTTACCAAAAGCACAATGCTCCAGCACTGGAATTTTAATCAACATAGTGGCAGAACTTAAATCCCAATGGCAGGAGTCAGGAGGCCTCACAAGGAACATATTAACCTGTAATAATGTGCTAGAATCTGTTGGAGGAATATGGTTAAAGACCAGTGTGCACACTGATGAGAGGCATGTGAGTCCAGGACAGTGTCTCCTATGAATGAGCAGTGCAGACCCTGAGTAACAGTCTCTTAATCATGCAGTTTTGCCATCTGCACTAGTCCTGTTATCAGCGCTATTCTTATTGTTGTCATCGGCACTAGTCTCGTTGTCATCGGCACTAGTCTTGTTGTCATCGGCACTAGTCTTATTGTTGTCATCAGCGCTATTCTCACTGTTCTCGTTAGCACTAGTCCCACTGTTATCATCAGAGCTATAGTCATTGTTATCATCAGTGCTATTCTCATTGTTGTCATGAGCACTAGTCCCATTGTTATCATCAGAGCTATTTTCATTGTTATCACCACCACTAGTCCCGTTGTTATCATCAGTGCTATTCTCATTGTTGGCATCGGCACTAGTCCCATTGTTATCATCAGTGCTATTCTCATTGTTGCCATCGGCACTAGTCTCATTGTTATCATCAGTGCTATTCTCATTGTTGGCATCGGCACTAGTTCCATTGTTATCATCAGTGCTATTCTCATTGTTGGCATCGCACTAGTTCCATTGTTATCATCAGTGCTATTCTCATTGTTGTCAGGAGCACTAGTCCCATTGGTATCATCAGCGCTATTCTCATTGTTGTCATGGGCACTAGTCCCATGGTTATCAGTGCTATTCTCATTGTTGGCATCGGCACTAGTCCCATTGTTATCATCAGTGCTATTCTCATTGTTGGCATCGGCACTAGTCCCATTGTTATCATCAGTGCTATTCTCATTGTTGGCATCGGCACTAGTTCCATTGTTATCATCAGTGCTATTCTCATTGTTGGCATCGGCACTAGTCCCATTGTTATCATCAGTGCTATTCTCATTGTTGGCATCGGCACTAGTTCCATTGTTATCATCAGTGCTATTCTCAATGTTGGCATCGGCACTAGTCCCATTGTTATCATCAGTGCTATTCTCATTGTTGGCATCGGCACTAGTCCCATTGTTATCATCAGTGCTATTCTCATTGTTGGCATCGGCACTAGTCCCATTGTTATCATCAGTGCTATTCTCATTGTTGGCATGGGCACTAGTCCCATTGTTATCATCAGTGCTATTCTCATTGTTGGCATCGGCACTAGTCCCATTGTTATCATCAGTGCTATTCTCATTGTTGGCATCGGCACTAGTCCCATTGTTATCATCAGTGCTATTCTCATTGTTGGCATTGGCACTAGTCCCATTGTTATCATCAGTGCTATTCTCATTGTTGGCATCGGCACTAGTTTCATTGTTATCATCAGTGCTATTCTCATTGTTCGCATCGGCACTAGTCCCATTGTTATCAGTGCTATTCTCATTGTTGGCATCGGCACTAGTCCCATGGTTATCAGTGCTATTCTCATTGTTGTCAGGAGCACTAGTCCCATTGTTATCATCAGTGCTATTCTCATTGTTGGCATCGGCACTAGTCCCATTGGTATCATCACCTATTCTCATTGTTGTCATGGGCACTAGTCCAATGGTTATCAGTGCTATTCTCATTGTTGGCATCGGCACTAGTCCCATTGTTATCATCATTGCTATTCTCATTGTTGGCATCAGCACTAGTCCCATTGTTATCATCAGTGCTATTCTCATTGTTGTCATGGGCACTAGTCTCATGGTTTCAGTGCTATTCTCATTGCGGTCATGAGCAATAGTCGCATTGTTATCAGTGCTATTCTCATTGTTGGCATCGGCACTAGTCCCATTGTTATCATCAGTGCTATTCTCATTGTTGGCATCTGCACTATTCCCATTGTTATCATCAGTGCTATTCTCATTGTTGGCATCGGCACTAGTCCCATTGTTATCATCAGTGCTATTCTCATTGTTGGCATCGGCACTAGTCCCATTGTTATCATCAGTGCTATTCTCATTGTTGGCATCGGCACTAGTCCCATTGTTATCATCAGTGCTATCCTCATTGTTGTCAGGAGCACTAGTCTCATTGGTATCATCAGCGCTATTCTCATTGTTGTCATGGGCACTAGTCCCATGGTTATCAGTGCTATTCTCATTGTTGGCGTCGGCACTAGTCCCATTGGTATCATCAGTGCTATTCTCATTGTTGGCATCGGCACTAGTCCCTTTGGTATCATCAGCGCTATTCTCATTGTTGTCAAAGGCACTAGTCCCATTGTTATCATCAGTGCTATTCTCATTGTTGGCATCGGCACTAGTCCCATTGTTATCATCAGTGCTATTCTCATTGTTGGCATCGGCACTAGTCCCATTGTTATCATCAGTGCTATTCTCATTGTTGGCATCGGCACTAGTTTCATTGTTATCATCAGTGATATTCTCATTGTTAGGAGCACTAGTCCCATTGGTATCATCAGCGCTATTCTCATTGTTGGCATCGGCACTAGTCCCATTGTTATCATCAGTGCTATTCTCATTGTTGGCATCGGCACTAGTCCCATTGTTATCATCAGTGCTATTCTCATTGTTGGCATCGGCACTAGTTTCATTGTTATCATCAGTGCTATTCTCATTGTTGTCATGGGCACTAGTCCCATGGTTATCAGTGCTCTTCTCATTGTTGGCATCGGCACTAGTCCCATTGGGATCATCAGTGCTATTCTCATTGTTGGCATCGGCACTAGTTCCATTGTTATCATCAGTGCTATTGTCATTGTTTGCATCGGCACTAATCCCATTGTTATCATCAGTGCTATTCTCATTGTTGTCATGGGCACTAGTCCCATTGGTATCATCAGCGCTATTCTCATTGTTGTCATGGGCACTAGTCCCATGGTTATCAGCGCTAACCCTGGGCGAAGTGCTACGCTACGCTCGCGTAGTTTGCGAAGTTTGCGCTACTTCGCACAACGCAAATTGCACGTAGCACAGTGCAAACACGCGTAGCGTAGCGTAGTGCCGCGGTCATTTTTTGCTTGCTCGCGGTCCTCAACGTCAAGTTGGCGACCGTGAGCAAGCAAAATGACATCCCGGCGAGACTTTTTCCTCGTTCGCGATCAGCAACATCAAGTTGCCGATCGCGAGCGTGGAAAATAAACCTCCCGGCGAGATTCTCAACGCGGGGAGGTCAGGTTTCTCATTGCGAGTGGTCGCGTATGCTCGCGACCGCCGCGATGAGAAACTACCAGTCCGCGTTGAGAAAGCTGCCGCTCGAGTAAAAATCTACTCGAGCGGCAGTAAAAGACAGCTCGCACTGTGCAAGTTGCCGTTTTCAATGATTGCACAGTGCGGACAAGCATCCGGCACTGTGCAATCATTGCGAACAGTGCGCTACGCAGTTCGCGTAGTGCTACGCGAAGCTTGCGTAGTGCGAACTGCACTTTGCGTAGCTTCGCGAAGCATTACTTCGCGAACTACGCCCAGCCTTAATCAGCGCTATTCTCATTGTTGTCAAAGGCACTAGTCCCTTTGGTATCATCAGTGCTATTCTCATTGTTGGCATCGGCACTAGTCCCATTGTTATCATCAGTGCTATTCTCATTGTTGGCATCGGCACTAGTCCCATTCAATGTTCCCTCTAATTATTTTCCTCTGTGTGCGGCAGAGTAAGGTCTCTGTGCGCTGCAGCCAAGGCTATGTGCACCAAGAACCTGACCGCGCGTGTAGGCCAGGGCTTTGAGTGGGATGAAAAATCTCGGATCTTTCAAAAGGGCGTAACCGATGCAATTAAGAGTGTGGCTTAAAAGCAATTAAGCTAAAAATGTGCATCACATAGTGTGCCGCCCGACTGATATTTTGCTGCTTCTGTCATTGCACCCAGATATATAATACAAGTAACATTACACCTACAAGAAGCCAAGACTATTGGCTTAGTCAATGGTTGTTTTTTGCATCAAGTTGTATATAATATTGAAAATGCTTCCGCTCTTGTGGTTGAGGTTGTGGCTTAATGCTCGAGCTGTCGACTTAGGAGATGGGTTTTGAGTCTTGGGTCAGCTTAACATCCTGTGATTCTGGGCAAATCAATTGACCTCCCCATGCATACAAAAAATATAATAATAAATCATGTAAAGCGCTCCAATACTTTTGGGTTGAGTTCGCACTATATAAAAACTTGCTGCATTTCTTTTCTAAATGCGGGGTAGAAACCATAACAGATGGAGAAAGAATGAGGAAAATAGAGGGAAAGGGAAAGGGAGGGCAGAAAGGAAGAATGAAATATAGGAAATATGAAAAGAAGGAAGAAATCGCGACAAGGAGAGGTCAATAAAAGGATGGATACAAAGGTGAAAGGTTTGAGAGATGGAAGAGTAAAGTGATATTTGCATGGGTGGGTGCACACAAGAATGGATTGAAGGATGAATGTTTGGATAGATGGATGGATACCTGGATGGAAGGGTGAAAGGATGGGTGATTGATAAAAGGTGGGTGAAATGATGGATGGATGGGTGGGTGGATGGATGGATGGAATGGTAAAGGAAGGATGGATGGGTTAGATGAAAAGACAGACGGATGGGAGCATGAATAGACAGGTGAAATGGACGCTGGATGAAAGGCTTAAAGGGTGGAGAGATTAATAGATAGGAGGGATGAAAGGACCTCTTCTAGGGAGGACAGGCCTTACTAGCTTCACTCTCCTGATGGCATTTGAGGTACCAATCGAATTGGGGGTATTTTAGTTTGCTTTTTGGCTACCCCTGTGTCCACAATATGTCTTCGACAACAGCTAAAGGCTGTCTATAGGCGAGACCTGGAAAGGCCTGGCAAGGGAAAGGTTTAAAGTTAGTGGCCCCTAAGCCCAGGGACATGAGGGGCCCACAGCCATCTCTCTTTTACTACCAGATGACGGTTCCGGGAGTTCTCTTACCTCCTTGCAGAATGGTGCCCGTGGGGCTCTTACTTTACCACTGTAAACTGTCATTTCAAGCAATCCTTTGTGGTGCTGATTACATCGAAATGTATTTTTTATTGCAACCACAACATGGCAGTATCTATGAATAAAATCAGCTGTGAACAATTAAATACTGAGAGCCAAGCGCCTGGTTTATCTGGTATAAATCCACTAGAAAGCAACTAGAGGGAAATTTCATAAAATGTTAGGGTAGTTTCTAAGCAAGTCAGTAGGAGTGGAACAACTGAAGCGCCACAAGGTGGGGCACTAGCCGCTAGACTGCCCCCGCAAACAATGATGTACTTGTTGAATATTTGTACAAAGGAAGTTGCACTGAAAGGGCTGCTATGTGAAGCTTCGTAACGAAATAAAAATTAAGAATTGCAGCTGTGGCCATCCGTGCAGGTAAGCTTGGAGGGAGCCTATTAAGATTACACGGTTGGGCCACTTTTGCACTTAAGCCAGATGAATGTTAATGTTTACACAAAGGGAGCTGCAGAAAAGGACTGCCAGTGAGGCTCCTTAATAACATAAAAATGAAGAATGGCAGCTGAGGCTATCCATGCTGGAAAACTTGGAGCGGCTTATTAAGATTACACCGTCGAACCGAAAATGCACTTAATGGACGGTTTGAGTAATTTTTTTGCATATATGTTAGATTGACCTGAAGTGGCTTAATGGAACTGTACTTCTGAACTGAAAATATGTACTTTACGGATGGTTTGCTACTTTTGCATGTGTGCCAGGTGGTCATATATTGTAATGTAAATAATCATGGCAGGCACTTGGGTTTGGAACCTTGCATTTTTTTAGTGTGTTGCTATTTTGCATATAAGACATCTCCGCCAATAATAATGACCATTTTTTTGACCCTTTCTACTGTGGAAATGGTTTTAGACTAACAGACTTTTATAATGTGGTTTTAATGTTGCACAGGTTTTAAATAACCATGCTAATAAATAAACTTGAAGCTTGAAAGAAAAAAAAAAAAAAATGGTTTATAGCCATCTTTTGCCTTGTCTTTGCTGCATGTCTTTTCTCAATAGAGAGAGGCTGCGGGCTGATTGTGGGCATTTGTGAAAGTATTCCTGTTAATTGCAGCGCATAACGGGCGCTGTGATTAACAGGAATACTTACAAATGCCCACAATCAGCTCGCAGGTTCTCTGTTGAGAAAAGACACGCATCAAGTCCAAAAGCACGACGTGTGCTTTACACGTCGTGCTTTTGGACTTGCTTCATTTCTTTTCTAAATAGAGCGCGGCTGGGTGCTGATTGTGGGCCGTTGTGAAAGGATTCCTGTTAATTGCAGCACTGTCATGTGCTGCAATTAACAAATATTTTCACAATGGGCCACAATCAGCACCCAGCCGCGCTCTATTTAGAAAAGAAATGAAGCAATTCCAAAAGCACGACGTGTAAAGCACACGTCGTGCTTTTGGACTTGATGCGTGTCTTTTCTCAATAGAGAGAGGCTGTGGGCTGATTGTGGGCATTTGTGAAAGTATTCCTGTTAATTGCAGTGCATAACGGGCGCTGTGATTAACAGGAATACTTTCACAAAGGCCTCAGGCAACCGGGAAATTGCCGTTTTTCGCCGCTCGCGTTTTAAAAGCGGGCAGCGGCGCGAACGTGTGCGCGCTTCACACGGGACACTGCGCTTGGTACCTTAAAGGTGCGCGCAGTCGCGCACCTTACAGGGAACACTGGTCCCATTGGTATCATCAGTGCTATTCTCATTGTTGGCATCGGCACTAGTCCCATTGGTATCATCAGCGCTATTCTCATTGTTGTCATGGGCACTAGTCCCATGGTTATCAGTGCTATTCTCATTGTTGGCATCGGCACTAGTCCCATTGGGATCATCAGTGCTATTCTCATTGTTGGCATCGGCACTAGTCCCATAGTTATCATCAGTGCTATTCTCATTGTTAGGAGCACTAGTCCCATTGGTATCATCAGCGCTATTCTCATTGTTGTCATGGGCACTAGTCCCATCGTTATCAGTACTATTCTCTTTGTTGGCATGGGCACTAGTCCCATTGTTATCATCAGTGCTATTCTCATTGTTGGCATCAGCACTAGTCCCATTGTTATCATCAGTGCTATTCTCATTGTTGGCAACGGCACTAGTCCCATTATCATCAGTGCTATTCTCGTTGTTGGCATCGGCACTAGTCCCATTGTTATCAGTGCTATTCTCATTGTTGGCATCGGCACTAGTTCCATTGTTATCATCAGTGCTATTGACATTGTTTGCATCGGCACTAATCCCATTGTTATCATCAGTGCTATTCTCATTGTTGGCATCGGCACTAGTCCCATTGGTATCATCAGTGCTATTCTCATTGTTGTCATGGGCACTAGTCCCATTGTATCATCAGTGCTATTCTCATTGTTGGCATCGGCACTAGTCCCATTGGTATCATCAGTGCTATTCTCATTGTTGGCATCGGCACTAGTCCCTTTGGTATCATCAGCGCTATTCCTCATTGTTGTCAAAAGCACTAGTCCCATTGGTATCATCAGTGCTATTCTCATTGTTGGCATCGGCACTAGTCCCATTGTTATCATCAGTGCTAGTCTCATTGTTGGCATCGGCACTAGTCCCATTGTTATCATCAGTGCTATTCTCATTGTTGGCATCGGCACTAGTCCCATTGTTATCATCAGTGCTATTCTCATTGTTGGCATCGGCACTAGTCCCATTGTTATCATCAGTGCTATTCTCATTGTTGGCATCTGCACTAGTCCCATTGGGATCATCAGTGCTATTCTCATTGTTGGCATCGCACTGTTCCTCAGTGAAAAATCTAAGAAAGTTTCAAAAGAGCAACCTGTGCCCGACAGGCACTTCAAACTTAGCAGTCCATCAGGAAGTACATCGAAGAGCAGAGCCCTCCACCGCTGCAAGTAGCTGAACTGAATGCCCAAAGGAACATTTTGCGTGCATGGTGTACATTTATCTGGAGTTCGCCACCAAACCTGTTACACTGTAATCAAACATTCCTCCGTACATCCACGCCAAAGACAGTCAGCAGAAAACACGGGAGTTCTGCCTCACAGAAGTCCGAGGAGCGGCCTAAAGATGGGGCAGACATTTTTATACTGTGTGAACATAGTGATCATAGTGCAATGCATAATACTTCAATACTTCAACACTTTTAAAAGCAGCTGCGAAACTTATTTCAGATACTATCTGGAAACAAGGCAGCGGTGTAAAAAGCACATGCGGCTGAAACTGCCTCCTTGAAACGAAAACTAGACAAGCGGCAGTGAAAGCGATCGCGAAAGCGACCGCTATTGTTAAAAAAAAAAAGAAAAAAAAAACACGCCCGCGTTCCACAGCGAGCCATCTGGTTTCCATTATTGCGCCCGTGTCTGGGCACGATAATTGAAACCACATGGCATCGGTGCGCGTAATAGACACAGATAGGCCATGGGCGGAGCAATGCGACCGCCTTTGGCCAATTGCGTGCTGTCTTTTATACAAAGACGCACGCAAAGGCCAATAGCGTGGCCCAAAAGGAATCGCACACGCTCGTGCGATTCCTAGGTCAGTGCTGAATCCCCGTTTTTCACCTACTAAATGTCTCGCGCTGCGCGAGCACCGTTGCGCAGTGCAACGCTAGGCGCGAGACCTAAAAATGCAATTGAAAAGAGGGTTGCTTTATTTCCTGTAGCAGCCATTTTCAGATGTTTTTGTATGAGGTCACTCCTCACTGACAAAACTAATAGCATGCCACACAAACATAAACCTATAGTCTTTGCCAATGCTTGTTTAACTGGCACCCGTTACAATGAGCTGGATGGTGTTAAAGTATTTCCACAAAGTTTAAACAGGCGTTCACATGGAACTCATGTATAAAGTATACAAGGCAGCAAAATAACTGTCATGATATAATCTACAAATGAATCTAAAGAAAACCAGCATGTGAGGATTATCTATTAGTTTGAGTTGAATTAATTTTATTAATTTATTTTTTATTTTAAGCAAGATATTGAAATTCAATTGGCAGAGTTGCAAAATCAATGACAAGTGCGCAATACCCCAATGAAAAACTATAACCAGACAAAAGTTGTGGGAAAAGTGCGTGTAGTGCATGTACAATGGTAATAACAGAGAGCCATATACAGAATTGGTTTCTGGCAAATACAGTAACTCTAAGGAACGTTCACATAGTGTGATTTTAAAGAATAGTCTGTGGAGATGTCAATGGAGTTTAAACCCCGTGGAAGTAAATTAGAGTCATCAGAACTGGGCATGACCTGGGAAACTAATGATAAAATAGCAGAGTTAGTGCTACGGTAAATCTAAAGGGGCTCGAGAGGTAATGGAGGAAATAACAATGAAATGGCCATACTAGTTTACTTGCGAAATAGAAGATTATCAGGGAAGCGAGTCACTTTGTTGTTTTAATCAGTGCAACCAGAAAGTGCGCCGCAAAATGAATTAATACTCACAGGGAAGTGTCTAAACGATGGAGGAATGAGGAAAAACAAAGTTAATAAGAAGCGGGCAATGCCTTTGCGAAACGAATGCAAGCTCCCTGGGAGTACCGGCTTATTGTTCTGTGCTGAGAAGAACAATAAGTGATGGAAGGAATAGTTGAAGTAATCACAGCCAGTGGTGATTAGTTTTGGGTTGCCTTCCAGTCCATTATTATTTTTTGCGTACTGCTTCACGATAGACAGGGACCGACATATATCAGCCTTGTCTCATTTCCTGTCCTCCCAAAAGCAAGATTACAACCCTTGAAATGTTTGGTGCACTCAGACAAGACCCTTCGAGTGTCACTCTGCTTTAAAGTCTAACGGTGCTTTGAAACGTGGGCACCTTCTTTCCTGTACGATGGAGACCAGAAGAGGGGGAGGTACTTCCTCCTCACTCCTATACTGTTAAATGCACATGAAGCGTGAAAATGGTCAGAGTTGCCACAGGCAGGTAAACAATGGCGGAGCACACAACACTTCCGTGTGTGTCAGAAACTTCAAGGATAATTATATTGTCTTCAGTAGGGCAGAAATCTGCACAATGGTTCCAGGGAGACTGCGTGGGGTTTCAGTGAGGTGAGACATCCCACAGTAGGCCACACAGCAGAGTTTTGAATACTTTGCTGAGTTCCGCAAATCTTTGGTGTTGCCACAACAAACCAGCATAATAATTATTCTTTTTGTAGTCCACAACTCAGGTCCAAATTATGGCTCTAAGGACATATATTTTCTCACGCCCTTGAAGAATGACATGGGTTGCATGCGGGACCATCGATTAACGCAATTATTTTTGTTTTTGCACACTATAGATTTTCCTGCTTTGAATTTAGTCTTGAAAGTTACCTTAAAAATTCTATAATCTTATAGTAAATCGATCATACACTATTAGTATGATGGCATTAGGTAATACCAAGGTAAAATGTCTGAAAATGACATGATATTTGTGGCATGTCTAACAGCCATAATCCACTCTTCATTTTGTGCACCAATTAATTAAGAAATATTATTCAAGATTTTTATTTTTACTTTTCAAAAAGTCTATCTTCTGACAAACAATCTAAATTGAAAAATGTTGTTTCATTTTGAAATTGATTTCTACACATCTGCACTATATGAGACAAGTACTTTGATTTAAATCTTGTAGTGAGATGTAAATAACAATGAGTTTTTTTAATAAAGTTGTAGCCTTAAAATTTATTTTCATTTTTTAGACTACAACTTAAAACAGTTTGGAACAAAAATGAGTATATGAGCGGAATTCTTTCTTGTCTGGTCCGCCGCTGATGCGCCGTCACTTTGGTAGTGTAGGTACGGCCCACTTGGAAGTAACATGGAGTAGGACTGGTAATCGCAAAACAAGGGGTGCACAAAGTTTTTTTTCTATGCTGACAAAGTTTAGGCAAGCTCATCCTTCAATTTTTTCACTATGCAATTCAAGTGATTCAAGTTTTCTTACACACATGCAAAGTTTCTCTGTCCCTTGCAAATTAATTTTCACAAATCTCCAAGATCATTTTTCCTCTAAACTAACACAGCCATGACATTGTATGCAGAACTTTATTCTGAAAGTTTATCTTTTGAAGAGTCTTCTATGCACAATGACAAATGCATGCAGACTTTTTCACATTATGATATG
This sequence comes from Calotriton arnoldi, assembly GCA_963921515.1. Classification (NCBI taxonomy): domain Eukaryota; kingdom Metazoa; phylum Chordata; class Amphibia; order Caudata; family Salamandridae; genus Calotriton; species Calotriton arnoldi. Next base: position 1,468,687 of record CAWUFW010001109.1, on the reverse strand, counting down.
AAATAAATTGTCACAAACTTCTATATTTTTCACAAAATTGTGGGAAAGTGTAAAGCTCTACAATTTTGTGACGGGTGAGAAGTTATAAGTAGAAGTTTCTGAAGGATACGAGAAAAACTTACTTTGTAACTACCTGTGAAGAATGAAAGACTGTAAATCTCATTAAAGTAGTTTGTGGTAGGCTGTTTGTCTCATATGACCAAAACAACTGGAGGATTGCAAGCATTGTGGTTCTTTGCAATAGAAAACTTGTAATCAGAGGTAGATGGCATGTACATTTGTGACCATCACTAATGTATCTTCAGCGTGATAAAGTTTGTGCACTGAGTTTCCAGAAGTGGGAAGGGTGTCATCAACAGACTTATAGAGAGTTGTTCCAGTAATAAAAATGAAATCTCCCAGAAAGGGGACTCTATTATTTACTTTTCCCATATCTATCTGAACTGATGCAAAGTCCAGGGTTGAACCACAGTCATCCATCGAAGATAAACCATGTGGAACTTCAAAACAGATCACTACCCAAACAATCTCATCAATATTACACAGCACACGCATAACACATTCAGTGTTCTTGACAGAGAAGAAGCATTCAAGGGACCCCAAACCAACCCTCAAAGAGTGCCCATCAATACCCACTCTGAGAATGACATGCATGGTCTCATTTCTGATAAAGAATGTCACACAGTATATCATGTTTCAATGATAGATCATCCGTCATTTCTAACCATCACAAGTCCCCAAGATTCAAAATGACCCATGAAATCAAAGACCCAAAAAGGAGGTGTGAGAATATTTAGTCTTCCAAACTCACCTGCACAGAAGACATTCACCTCAATTTACTCTGTGTTTAAATGCATAGATGTGAGATACACAAATCGACACAAATAGCACCTTCTGCTTTGCAGCAACATACCAAATTAGAGGAGACAACCCTAGATTCACACACAAAATTCCCAATGGTCCGATGGACCCAACAACAGATCTGCTGCAGAGCTAATAAAAAATATGAATATACTTCGGTTCACCCACGGTGTCAATGGGCCAAACAAGTGATAGCATATTCATTCATAATGTTAAACATTTCAGGATTCAGATACAGTTGCAACTTTATTCAAATCTCTCATTCATCTCCCGCCATCTACTTAACTAGTATTATTATCCCTATTCACATAAGAAACAAGCAAAATGTCATGCATACTTGACTTCTCATGGTGCTCAATGAAACAGAATTCAACAATTTTCGCAAAGTGGCTGGACCTACATCAGCATGCACAACAGCCCAGAATCTCGAATAGGGCAAATCAACTACAACAACATTTGCATTGGACAAGTTGGCACCACAAAAATGATAAAAGCCAAACGGCACCTCAAATTGACCAACAAATTATTGCTATGCTAATTCTTAGTACTAAGAGGCCTTCCCAAAATCTTAACACCTATGGTGTGACTATCAGCCATAAACAAACAAAGCATAGTACATGGTTGGGTTACCAAAACATTTGGGATACAAAAAAGCCTTTTTCAGTATGTACCAAGAAGTGACCAATCAAGAAGCCTTTAAGCATATCCCATGGTGACTCCTCAAACACCTCTAAGACTTGTCGCAGTTTTTTAAAATCAAAAATGTCAAAGATCTGTGACTCACTTTCAGACAAGCTTCAGTTATTTCCTTATTGACTGTTCCACCATGACCCACTGCAGTGATGATTTGCCATTTTCAAATCAGTTCTTCAAAAGAAGATAACCAAGTTAGCCCCAAAGATCAAAACATCTTATCTCCCGAGTCTTGCATGGAACATCTTTTGTTTTGTTGGCAACTCACACGGCCAGTATGATGCACTACCCTTTAGTGGCAGGCATAGTCCCAAGGAAGCAGGAGGAGTGAGAAGAATACTGTAGAGTAGCCACACACTTCCAAAACCAAGTCAATGAAAAATTGAGAAAAGAAACTTCAGAGGCAACAAGATGTTTGTCTAGTTTGCAGATACTAAACTAAGAGTAAGTAATAAAATCATCCCGCCTTTTTGTGACTCCAATGAGCAGGCAGCCACCTTTCTCTTCAACTATAGTGTACTTCACATATAAGATATGATACAAACGTATCTCAGCCAAAGTAACAGCATCAGTACCAAGAGCGGAAAACAAAAGGGTCCTCACACCCTCTAGTTTGTGGATTTCAAGGAGGTCGCCATCCTCCACCCAGTGGTTCTTCTCATGGGGGCTGCCTTTGTTACTGGTGGAGCATCAAGATTTCGTAACAGAGACAAACCTATTTTTAAATCTAACACCCAACCACCTTACTGAGGACAGAGGTGAGTTGGTCATATGCTGCATGTGTGGCTGGTGATCAGTAATTTGTCCAACTCGCCACAAAATGTTGCTGCTGCTTCATATAAATCAAGTACTTTCCCTCATAATCCAGCACATAATTAAAAATAAATGTGTTTGGTCAAGCTTATGTTTATTTGTGCACTTGCATTATACCTCGTGATAAATATTATTTCTGCGTAAATTTCAACATAATTAGTGATGCTTATAACTTATTCGTCAGGCATAGTGAACAACCAATTGAAACCACTATTATTGGGCAATTATTAACCAAGGAGTAACCGCACCAATCCCAGCAAAATCAGCAGTTTCACAACCTCCAGAGTTGTAACCCACAAGAGGGACATATTCTTTTAGGGTAATATTAGAGAGGAACTCCTCATCCAACTGGATAAAGACCAGCAACATGCTCTGATGTTTCATGATCTCACTGTAGCAACAACAAAGAGAAACAACAGCAGGACTAGAGCGGGCCCTCCTCCATAAAAAGAAAACGAGGAAGTGGCCAGCGGCAGTTTCTTCATTTGGGCGGGAGGAGCGTCGTCTCCCTGCCGTCTGTGAGCCTCACAGGAAAAATAAAATGGCCATGAAAATATTTCATAGGCATTTTATTTTTCCAACGTGCGCACTCACCGCTCTGCAGCAGCCTGAGGCGTGTGGCTGGATGCTCCAAAGTGCGCATGTCACTTTGGCCGGCTTTCCTGCGGCGGTCAAAGTGGCATGCGCACTTTGAAGCTCTCCACCTAGCTGTCTTAAACAGCTAGGTGGAGAGCAAGCACAGGCCTACAGGGCCTGAAGGAGCGTCCAGCCAGCCTGCGCCATCCAATCCTGGCGCTGCTGTCACAGCATGAGAGCAGCGCCAGGATTGGTTAAGGGAGTTGGCTGGGCCCATGCTGGAGTGGAGAAAAAGTTTGGGAAGAGCGAGGAGGTACAAGCCATGTAAGTGATTTTTTTTCTTTTTTCTTTTCTTCGTGCTCTCTACTCCAATCCCTCCCCCTCTCCACTTGACGGTTTGCCATCCCCCCTCCCAGTCCCCTTAGCATGCAGCACCAATGGAAGTGGCCCCAGAAGCCTAAGTTCACATCTGGGTTGTGGTGTGCACATAACAACGAGGCCAGGTCTCTTTTCCAAAACAACACAGAAAAGCAGCAAACCAAAAAAGTTACAGAGGTAATGGGACAGGAAGTCAAATGATGAAGATATCATTGCGGGACAAACAACAGCACAATGAGTGCACTGGTGTATATCTCACTGCGAAAGGTCCGTCAATCATAGGTTCTACAGAATCCTCTTCCCGTAACTCGTTGTGTAGTGTCTGTTCCACCATCTCTCAGTTATTGTTAGACTGGCATATGCCATGCCTCTCCTGTTTCAGCTTTTAGATTAGCATATGATTCACTTTCATGCGTGCACTGTTCAGACACAAAACTAATATGTTGAATTGCCCAGATTTCATACAACATCAGAGGAAAGTTTCCTTTTCCTAAATGGATCAAAAACTGAAAATGGATCAAAAACTGAAACCTACACCTCGGAAGCCAATCCACTGCATGTCTTCCCTTTACTGAGTCTCTGTTCTAGGGCCTGCTCACTCTACTGTCCAGAAACGGATAGCTCGTCATGGAAGCTCTCATTCACCACTCACATTAATGCTACAGTTCAGGATTTCAACATGGTTCATTCTCCTTCCTGAACACCTTGCTAAACCGATGCCTTATCAATGGGTGTCGAGACTACTGCGGTGTAAGTTGTAGAGTCCTCTGAAGACTCCCAAACGAGGATGCAGTGATGTGCCTGAACTCACAAACGATGAGAAGGCGGCTCGGAAAACACTCCACTGGATTCTATTAGCAAACTCAACACCGTCTAATATTTGTAAGGCTTACTTGAGCAAATCCTAGGCATCTTTACAAAAGATATGCACCGCACTTAACTCCTACTAAGAAACTTCCTTCAGCATCTCAGACCCACAATACACCTTCAGCCGGCAGATAAACAGCAGCTGTGTTCTGGAAGGGAGGTGTTAAACTGAGGAACCACCTGGATCCCCACAGCAGAGCGGAGCCAAACGACCCCAGCTTCAGGGAAATCATTAAAACAAAGATTTTGATTCACATAAGTGAATACAGGACCCACGAACGAAAAATGTTGGAAGGCACTGAGCTCCCCCCTTCTATTGGTGGCCCATGGACTGTTGCTCATGTTGCTCAAAGTTTACTTTGCTCTCATTCTCCTATATACCTCAGTGCTGTGAAGTTACAGTAAGACGACAACAAGCACTTTACAAAACTCCGAAATGAATAACTATGTTGTGGCGGAAACAGGAGTAGCATAATACAGGGTTGTTGCCATTAGAAACGATTCCGACACATTACAGTTTTCAAAGAGGACGTCAGCATTTATTGGGAGATGAACCAATGCTGCACACGGCTAGCGTGCTGTGGACTAGGTGTATGTGGAAGGGAGGCAGTCCATTTATTAGTGACTGACAGATGGACTCCTCTCCCTGCTCTACATTCAGGTGGACTGTGCTGCAATTGTAGTGGCACCGAGTGAGCATTCACCATCTTTTGAATGTTCAGTGGTTGACAACATAGCACGGCTGGACCAACCAGGGGCTGTATAATGCAAAGTGCCCCAAGGGCGCAATGGGCATGTGCACCTGCTTTATGCACCTCAGGGTACTTTGGTATTACAGAAAGGGCCCCTTCCCTAATACTGATGGGACTGGCGTGAATAAAGTGCTATTGTTGGATGGCATTCCCTCATGTGCATGAGGGCATGGTACTACAGACGCGGGCTCAGAGGCAAACATGCCCGAGGAGGTGCACTGACAGTGTACCGTGAAAAGGTGCCACACCTCTGCGGGCAGCTCTCTAGAGGGTATAAAGGGGGTCCCATGAACCCACCCCCAGGCATCCTCCTGTAGATGTGAGCAGCCACTCACTGCAGCCGCCTGCAGGGGGATCGTTCCCCCCTTCTAAAAGTGCAGGCAGGTTGCCGCCTGCACTGTGAAACACGGAGCGGCTTGGAAGCAGCCACTCCATGTTTCATTGAATGTGCTGCCCCCAGCACAGCGCAAGTTCTTGGCTGCCCTGTGGGCATCACATGCACCACAAAAGGGTGCACTATCCCAGTACGCACCAGGCGCACCTTTTAAAAGGTGTACCATGGCACAAACGGAACATGCACCCCATGTATAATACGTTCCCTGTTGTCTATACTTAAAGTTTACATGGCTTTTCAAGAATATGGGAATTAAAAACGGTCTGCATTTAAGCAATAGTAATGGTGATGGGTTTGTCATACCAATGTAATATCCTGAACCAGACATGGCTTTTTATAGAACAGTGTGACTGGTCTTGTAGAATGAGACATTCCAGTTAGGTCACCACAGGATTGGCTGCTCCGCTAACCTTCAGCTTCCATCTGCCCTTCAATCATCTAGTGTCCACTAAAACTTCAGGTCATTCTAACTTTGTGAACCTCTCAACTGAGTGAGCTCTCTGTTGAACTCAAAGCCAAATTCTTCCTTCCTGCTTTCAAGTCAGCCCTCAAAGCTCACCATTTCAGCAACAAGGCGCTTCCCCGACCATAATTACCCCTCACCCAACCCAGCTTTCCGAGACCGACATATGTCAACTGTAAAATATCCTGTACATTTAATTTCCATATAATCATAAGCAATATTTTCAAGCCGCATGCAACATATTGCCATTGTAGACACCTCACCAATCCCTATCTGCCTCTATTTAGTCATCTAGCATATCACGGATAGTCTGATAGCTAGCAGAGCGTTTTTTTCCACTTTGATTTTCATTCAGCTTCAACACCAACAGCATTCAAATATAAAGAATTTTTGTTTGCACGAGGAAAACAAAAGTTTGCAGAGCTGGGCTTTAGGTTACTAATCAGAAAAAAACAGTATATTTGTGAAGCAGCAACTAGCAAGAGCAACAAAACAAGACCTCTCAAAACAAGTCTTACAACATAGCAGGAAGAAATTGAAAACATTGAGCAGGGAATACGTGACCTCCACACTCAGTCTTCCGTCACGGACACAGTGCACCTACAACCAGGGAATGAATTCACCCTTCACTCACTTTAGTGAGTGGCTGTTTGTGTTTTAAGGGAAGCAGTATAAAGATATAATTGGACTATTGCCAGTAAATGGGTTACAGCCCCACTTACGGAAAAAAGTTTGAAAGTAATTTATGTTTTACTGCCATGGGTGGAATGTCACCCGCCACAAAGCATTCCAACACCCACTTTGTTCCCACACAATAGAAGACAAAATAAAATAAAACAAATCACGTTTTAATCTTCGAGTTGGAAGAATTTAGCCATATATGAGAAAAGTTGAAAGCTTCATTTGAGCTTGCTTGACAGGCAGGTCTATTTCTAAGGCTAGTTACAACATCAGCTGACCCGACGCCCACAAAAATGATCCAGCGATCAGGGAGCGATAATTTTTCATATACATAGGCCCATTTACACTACCCAACTAATCCCTTCACGGTGGGGTTCAGTGTGATGCAAGTTTATTCCTAATTTAGTAAAAACACTTTAGAACCTGCATTTCTCCTAACAAATAAATGTGTCGATGAACCTAAAGTTGATTAGTTGATGTCAATAATATGTACTTATCTATACATCTAAATAAAAACGGACTCAGTGTGAAGTTTGTTATTTATCGTAAAATAATGTGAGATAAAATGCTCAACAAGTACAGTTACACGAATGCAAATCATAGATTATCACAGAGAGAAAACATTGGCAATGTATAAATTCAAACTCATGTCAAATAAACAATGCATTGAAGGAGTGGATAGGCGAAGAGAGAAAAGTTTCAGAGACAAAATACATTTGCAAATGAATATGCAAATTGAGAAGATTATCTATACTAACCTAAATAAGAATCAGGGAAAACTACCCCACTGGCCAGTCAGGGCAGCAAGGCCACTCCAGTAGAGTCGGGTGGCAAAGATTAAGTCAGGAATCAGGTAGGCCTCTATCTGGAAACAGCAAAACCGACGACAGCGACGATCTCCCGCTAACTATCATCAGCAGAAACACCTACACAAATCACACCCACCGGGACTTACAATTATACCCTAAAACCTAAATGACCAACACACATTTGTTTCATTTTACCACCAACTCGGTCTCTCATTGGCTAATAATGGGGGTGTTCTGTCACACCACTCTCAGCGTGATCACTTTACTCACTAACTTATTGTTTTAGAATTTCAAGATGACGACACATCTTTCTCAGGAAACAACTTTGAACACAATCATATTCTTCATGTTGCAAGTCTCTACGCCTCTTTTGTTCGCCTCTGCCATCTTGAGGAAGTTGTACGCTTCCCATTGTTTATCAGTATCCTCCTTCTTCCACAACCTTGGCAGACAGACAACACATCCTGAAGGACATTTCTATGCTTTTGTGTTCTCTCCTCATTCAAAACCCATTTTATTTCATGTCTTTTTCTTACAGCAGGCTTTAACCCCAAACTGACATGCAGAAGTGTAGGCCCATATTTGTATGTCTACGAGAACAGAACACAAACATGTATTATTTTCACGAAATGTAATTTCATTTTGCGCACCATCCCAGCATTTGCACTAACCCATGCAAAACCTGTGTTATTCCTAGCGAAATATTAACGTGCACAAAAGCAGCATTAGTTTTTATTATCGAAGCAATTTTTGCGGCATAGTCTCATGCATTAGTACACGCATTAGTTTACGCATGTGCATAAGCATTTCCCCATGTTTTAGCATTTATTAATAAAAATCTTCACCGCACACTGTTAATATATGTTACTGAGGGTTCAATCCGAGCAGGTTTTATTTACGCAAAACCCTGCTCCATCACAATCATTCCACAGAGAATCTAATCCTTAAGAAGTAACTACTTATGGAGACACTACAACACGAAAACTATACTGGAAATTCTACGCAAAGTCCTGTTGTTGAGTACGGAATCTCAGACGTGCTATGACACGATCAGTTCTAAATAAATCACATTTCATATATTCAAGGCATTTACAGTTCCATTCAAGTTTATAATTCAGATCATGACTGGATGAGTGATAACTGGATATGCTCAAATGAAAGAGCACGATCTGTTTATCTAAAGCACAAAGACGCAAGATGAAGAACAATACCCACATACTGAAGCAGTCAGACATTCAATTGGAATCCACCATCTTCATGGACCAGCAAATCCACCCAGCCCATCCGTCCTCTGAGTATTAACTCATTTATTGAGTCGAATCTGCCTTCTCTAAAGAAGGTGTCATTGCAACAGTACCCCGGGCCATAACATTGGTATCATTTTGCTGCATTTTGAAAGTCCACATAAACGTGTTACTGCCTCTAGGTTTTACAGAATGCTGCTACTATAACACGTCTCAAGACTCTGATGTGAGAATTCATTTCTCTCAATAATCATGAATCGCAGATATTGCTAACTGGGGACAGCTAATATTTAATTAGGCTTTAGGTATTTTTAGCTTAACCTAAAACAACATGGTCACAGCCCACTAAAATAATTTTTCCCAATCAGTCTGAACCGGAAGACACAGTTTTCCCTTTTCTTGAGTCCCAAGCAGACTTGTCAAGTAATATAATGAATTCTTGCCTGGCACTAAGATGGCCCCCACATGTTTAGTGTGTCATGACCGCCTCTCGGGGCTATAGAGATGAGTTGTGTGATTCACAAAACAGGCTATGAGGATTCGGACCGCTCATTGGCAGAAAATGTGTAGAGAAAATGGACTGCCCATGCAGAAGTCCAATGATTTATAAGGGCTTCTGGCATGAATAAATTTACCAAAAAAGTTGGACTCACAACGGTGGTCATTTTAGAAATGTGGTGTATCACTTTATAATAAAATAACCTCTACAGAAAAGGCTGTAAAACACCAATATTTTCTTTTTGGTTTATGCATTTATTTAAGTAAATAGACGCATGCATAAATCAAATTAAATTAATCCCACATCAATCAATCAGAAGTTTGTATAGCGCGGCTACTCACCGGTGAATAACATACTACAATGACATTAAACTCACTTGCTACAAACAGAGATGCTTCTGGAGTATCCTTCCTTGGAATATAAACATGTCACCTGCAGACAGAGCCAATTTTGGCTGTCTGCCCATTATATATGTAAAGAAGGAATGTTTTTGATTTTAACGTGTTAAATATTATGTATTGTTGTAAAGCTCTTCAGAGAATAGATATTTTAATTAACGTTAATTTCATAGAATTTTGGGAATATGTTGCCCTGTGGCATGAGCCCAGATCACAGTCCAACATCCACAGTTCCTTTCAGGGGCACGTGGTATCCTGGCAGAGTCCTTTTCCCCTGATTCATCAGCCACTATTCACTCAGTGTGCACAATTTTCAAACGTTTGAGAGAAGGCTGGAAAACAATGTTCTCTTGCAGTTTTGCTCACATGAAATTATACATGCTGAAAAAACACGTTTTTCAAAATGTTGGGAAAAAACAGGAAAACCACGCAAGGAGAAAAATATTAATCAAAAAACCGTAAACCCCATTTATTAATTGTTTTTAGCACCCATAAAGTCATCTACACAACATATTAATCAAGCATTTGCAATGCAATAGGTCTCGCATTTGGGAGAGTTTAAACTAATAGCATTGTAAATGTTATGTTAAACAGCACTTGTATCACGCACAGCTACTCCAAGGAGTGTCCTGGCGCGTGCCCCGCAGTGGATTAGACGAGAATCAGAAAACTATATAAAAAGTAGGGTCTTCAGTCTCTTGCTGAAAGCCTTAGGGTCACTCAGAACACGCAACTCCACTCGGAGTTGGTTCCAGGCTACAGCACCCATCCGTGAAAGGGAGCTGCCACGATCTTCCCCTTGCGAAAGCTGGGGATGCATGCCATAAGCTTGGTGGATGAACGTAACTGCCTAGCCGGAGCACAGAACCTGAATCTTGCTCTCAGATAGGTCGGTCCATGCCCATAGAGAGCGGAGTGAACAATTACCAGAGATTTAAACTTCACCCTTTCTCTTTCACCGGCAACCAATGGAGGCCACAAAGGTGTTGCCTAACGCTTACCCTCTAAGGGAGGTTCAAAAGTAGTCTGGCTGCAGCATTCTGGACAACCTGAAGTTTATTCAAAAGGTAGCCAGGCAGACCAACATACAATGCGTTGGCATAATCAATGTGGGATGTGACGAAGGCTTGGGTGACCGTTTTCTTGCTGTAATGGGGAGCAGCGGCAAGAATCTTTTCAGTGCCTTCAGAATACCAATGTGTATTTCTGATAATTTTTTGATCTGGGAGCCAAAGCACAATTTTTCATCGAACCAGATACCCAAGTTCGTAGTAGGTCCCCCGTGGGGCGAAGGCAGGGGAGACTCGTCAGGCCAAAAGGAGCACCAAAACTGCGGAGGGAAGTTACCAAAAAAGAGGATCTCTGTCTTATTCTCCTTACACATCAACTGGGCTAGTGTTAGTCACTGAAAGATTGCGGTCAGGCAGGTTTCAGCATAGGAAGAGCTGGACTCACTTTTGTTCCAGGAGAAAAGGAGCTGAGTATCATCAGCAGAAGAGATGACTTTGGCTCCATGTTTATCTGCTAGATGAATGAGGGGAGACACATAGATGTTAAACAGCAGGGGGAAGAGACTTGAGGAACCCCCATAGTCAGATTCTGGGGGACAGCTGCAAAAGGCGGAATCCATATTTTCTGAGTTCTATCCTCCAGGTAGGATTTAAGCCAGTTCCAGGCTGACCCTACCACCCCAATTTCCCAAAGGCAGGCCAGGAGCAGGGCATGCAGGGGTATCGAACGCCGCTGATAGGTCCAAAAGGATGAGAGCAGCCCTGCCCCCTGAATCTAAGGTTTCACGTATGGCCTTAGATATTTTAACCAGCGCTGATTCCGTGCTGTGTGAAGATCTGAAACCAGATTGGGCCAGATGAAGAAGTTCATGCCATTCCACAAAGCCAGATAATGGTTTGTTAGCCTGTTTTTCAAGGACCTTGGCCACAGCTGGAAGAAGGGAAATGGGGCGATAGTTAGAAGGAAGTGCAGAATCCAGTGGCGGTTTCTTGAGCAGGGGAACAATCATAGTCTGTTTCCAGGCAGAAGGTACCCTGGTGACCATAGTGATAAATTGAGCAGAGGATTAACCACGGGGTTAATAACCTCCGTTGCACCTGACAATTTAGTCAGGCATGGATCAATAGGCGAGCCAGATTTAAGAGTTTTTAAAGCTGCCAGTGAGTCACTCAAGGATATGGCTTCATATACCTCCAGTTTAATCGGAGGGGTGGGAATTTTCACAGTAGGAGAATCCATTATCAACAGTTGGCTATCACAGGCACCAAAATTTGCTTGTATAACACGAACCTTGTTGATGAAGAAACTTGAAAGTTCCTCGCACCATTCATGCGACGGTGCATGGACACTGATCTCAAGCTTTGGGGGAGAGATAGCCTTTGACAATTGCAAAAATTTCTTTGGCATTATTGCCAGAATGGGCAATATGCTCAGCATAATAAAGGCTTTTAGCTTTAAAAATGGCATAGTATTTCTTTTGAGCCCTTTTAAAAATCACTCTATCCTCTGGACTATACTTTTGTCTACATTTGCGTTCAAGCTTTTTGCACTGTTGTTTCTCTGCTTTAAGGGGGCCGGAAAACCAAGGCTTCATGGGGGAGTTCCTATTACGCCTAGGCTGCACAGAAGGGGTGAGGTGATCAACCACTTTGCTGATTCAGCTATTATACCTCCCAAGTGCTTCCTCGATTTCTCCTGACAGCACGGGAATTGACTCGGCTAAAGCTAAACTAAATTCACCAGAGTCGATCTTATTAACAGCTTTCCCCTGTTGGCTATTGGCATACTAGCCTGCTTCGGCTTATTCTGAACTTGCCAGGTGAATTTGATCAGGAAGTGGTCCGACCAAGTCACCAGCAAGGGGTCCTCCACTAATAGTTATATTAGAGCAAACAATATCCAAAATGTGGCCACCCTGATGGGTGGGAAGAGTGACCAATTGTTGCAGATGGGCTTGATTCATGGAATGAAGAAACTCCAGCGTATCCCCAGCTTCTTGATTATCCACATGGATGTTGAGATCACTGAGGAAGATAAAATGATGATAGCGAAGCGCCCGCGGGATGATTACACTGTCCAGGGCTTTGAGAATCGTGCCAGCTGGACCAGGGAGCCTGTACACCAGGATTCCCATACGGTATATTGTAGGGGGGACAAAAATCCAGTGCTTCAGATTCAGCCTGTTCCCCTAACGGATTCCATTGGCAGTTCCAATGTTCCCTTAACACCACTGCGACTCCACCACCACGCCCCAATCTCTGATCAGCCCTGATGATTTTAAAACCGTCTGGGATGGCCATCTCAATCACCGGACCAGAGCTCTCAATAACCAAGTTTCGGTGAGAAAGAGCAAATCAAGAAGCCCATCATTGAGTAAATCAAAGATGTCCTGTGTATGCTTAGACACAGAGCGGGTATTAATCAAGGCCGCCTTGAGTGAGTGCTCATATTGTCAATGTAAATTGTAAATGACAATGCCTTTAATTTTTCTGTTTTGATAATTAACACACAAATAAAAGGCATTGTCATTTACAATGCCAGTGGCTCAAACTCTTGTAAATGCGAGACCTATTTCATTTCAAAGAAGCGGCCACCATTGTCCCGGGCTGCTCGGAAAGTGAAAGTGCTCATGGCATGCTGAATGTTGCAGGAAAGCATGTCGTGCCTGCCGTAGGAGAAACTCATTAAAGAAAATAGTACTTACAGACTAAATAAGACATACCGTGTAACAACAGAAGTAAAACGGCCAGTCCTCATGGGATGTTACAAATGAAGACAAGGCAATACTAAGGAGGGACTAACAAGCCTCTTAACGAATCAGAAGCCAGCATTTACAAAGCCAATTAAAAATATGGGTGGAGAGTGGGCGAAGTCCATACTCTAATACAGCATGCCTCGCAGAGTAGCACATACGCTGCCCAGGCTCGACCTAAAAAACTGACTTTCAATGACATTAAACTGTGCCCTGGAATAATATTGGAGATTCTGGAATGATGTGGGCTGAAATTGGAGATTCTGGAGTAATTAAAGTCAGAAGAGATGACAGGGCCTTTTGAGAGTGTGATATATTTGTCAGACCACTTTCGGGAAAACACAGGGAAAGCAAGTGCTACTGGGCCACCACTGCAGTGGTCTGGGTCATTTGTCTCTGGAGTCCTGTGGTCCATCCTACTATACCTCTGTTTATTGGGTAATATACACCCTTTCCACACATTTGAATTTCACAGTAGTAAGTGTGAGCAGTCAAAGGCTTCTCTGTGAGGTAGTCTGGGGGTAGAGAGTCGGAACACAAACAATAAACATAGAAGTTCTTTCATTACATCAAAATGAGATACTAAACACAAGACATGTTAATCACCGCAAGGTTGCATACTATTGCTTCTACAGTTATTATCTACACAGAAATCAGTAGACTGGAGTAAAGCACAGGTGCAGGTTCATTATGGGTGCAGATGAGCAGCTTCCCTGGTTTCTGTTACCCATAGGACAACACAGTCAGGCAGGTCCCCAGATCAAAAGCACACACAGCTCTTCCAGCAAGATGCACACACTTCTGGTGCTGTCCCCTCATCTCTGTGAAACTAGCTGTCTAACAGACACCCTCCCCGGATCTCAGCAGTTCAGTACTCAGCGTAGCACACCCCTCTTTGTTCTTGAAGAACTTGGAACTAGAAGCATGAGGCTTAATTGGTCCCATTTTTATACACACATCGCTGACCGGGGATGTTGATTCCATTGCCAAGGCCCAAATACTAGTTTGGGGTGATTCCTTTTCATATTTCAGGGTATTACTGTAGCACAGACAGCATTTGAAAAAAGTGTTACCTCTCAAAGCAGCCAATGTCAATGCAGGCTCCATGAAGGAGGGCCCAAAACATGTGCACAATGTCATGTGAAACCTCTGCACCTGGCTGTCATTAGCCTTCCTGAAACAGCACTCGGTGAGAGACTAAAGTGGCAAGTCCTACCTAGAAGCTTCCCTCCCTCTAACAACTGAGTCTGCTGCCCCATTGCCCTAATGTTAACCCAAATGGCAGTGCTCATGAAGGACTAATCAGCAATCCCATGTGAAGGTCTTTACAGAATTTCTAAAGGCAGCCCTGTACCCATCCTCTCACACTTCTGTGTCTATGCTTACACCCTCCAGCTAAGGAAGGCAGGCAATACACTTTCACTATCTGGGGAGGCTGTACTACAACCTCCATCTTGGGGCAATCCAAAATGGATCCTGCTGGTCTCAGCAATCTCACACTTACATCCAAAACGGAGTACTGCTGTCATACACATGTTACACAGCATACACTTGACAGCACAGGTAATGCAGTGCTCTGGGTGTCTCATACAAGCAAAACTTTACACAAGTGGGGCTACTAGGCACCACACGCCTCCTGAAATAGAGAAAAAAGAGCTCTTCATTGCTAGAATTAACAAGCATTGGCATAGCCAATAGGTCTCGCCTTTGGGACCTTATAAGTGTTTAGCCATGCAACAGTTAATGTTGTTGCACCAAGGATATTGTGCTGCATAACTAAATACTTATAAGGTCCCAAAAGCGAGACCTATTGGCTATGCCAATGCTTGTTAACAAAGTTGCCGGTAAGGCCCTTCAGTCGGGGAGGAGGGTGCAGATGAACATAAAAGGCATGAGATGGAGAGGAGACCAGCAGTGGGGACTGGGTGGACAGAAACCAAAGTGGGCTGAATTCAAAAGTAGGGAGGAAGGGACGTTTTCTTACGCATAAATGCTCAGTCTTAAATTGCTGTTGTTTAAACTTTAAAAGGACAACAAAATATGCATTTTACACATACATTATGTTATAAGGTGTCTTAAACACCTTATCCAAGAGTAAACCCATGTTCATTAAAGCAACACTAGTGAGAACCTTTGAGCCAATTTAAGAAAAATGGAAACTGATTATTATTAGAATTTTTTTTTTAAATTACACCAATAATGACATGTTTCTTACAGAAAAACATCGTTTGTTTGTAATTTCACAGTACTGCGTCACGGACATGTAGAATTAGAACATTGAGTTAGATGGAAAAGCGGTCTCCGTGAGAAGAAAAATAGATTAAACAATGCTGGAATTTAATTTTACTGTGTACACTTTAAAAAGCACGACCAAAATTCAAATAAATCGGACAGGGTTAACTTTTTTGGGGGGAACTAAGAAGGATGATGGGTAATGCCATTGAGAGACTCGTCGTAACTTCTGGTGTAATACTGAGGTTTCAGATGGCACCTATAGAATAGAATGCAAGTTGGTCTAGAAGCCACAAGAAAGCTCGCGACCATAAATGAGCTTTCCTGTTATTGTACGGCACATAAAAGCCCCCAGGGAACGATTCAGAGCACATAGCGGGTAAAAGTACATATCACATGTAAACGTATCAATCTGCATTCAACTTATCCAAAACAATCAACCACCCACAAAGATGTTTAAAGTTTTGTGTGTACTGCACTCACGTTACTTTAAAACAAAATATATACCTGAGGTTGCCATGTTTTAGTGTAGGTGTGAGTGGTGCGGAAGTGAATAGAGGGATCAACCGGACACACATAGCACAGCAAAAAAGGAATCTGATGCGAGTGTTTGTGGCACCTTCACATATTGGTACACGCTGAGAGAGCTTATACAGTAGAGAATTACAAGTGCACTGTATATTATTTATATGTAGAGTATGGTTACATTAAAGGACGCAGCGTATGTGGCACGCAGAAATATAGTACCGTGAGATAAAAAGTCACTTAGAGTAACTTAAAAAGATGCTCTTTGTATGCGAGGTGGCGGGCGCTAGCGCACATTCACAAGAGTGAGAAAAGAGATCACTGTGTGCGCGAGTGTGTGTTTTGAACGCGGAGCACAGCCAGACAAAATGTCATTGTGTGTGTGGGCGTCATCCTGCATATGGAGCAAAGTAACAAACATGGGCATTGTGTGTGTGGCACCAGCGCTCATACAGCACACAGAGAAAGAACCAAAGGCACCATATGAGAGTGTGGTGTCACCAGTGCATATAGACCATGAAAATCAAAGGTCCCTAGGGACATGGGTAGTGGAGGTACAGTAATTTGAGCTAATAGGGCACTGGGTTTGCTTCGTCGGTGCACACACAATAAAAGAGCACTGTAGGTATGAGAGAGGGTGTTTGCGGTGGGATGGGGCGTGCCTGCCGTGTTCTGTGACGCTGCGCATGTGGAGTGAGATGCTACAGAGGTCAGGGCACGAGGGGCCTCTGCCATTACCTGTGTCTGGAAGTTTTTGTATCTTACCTTGACGTAAGACGACGTGTCAGGGACTGTCTGGAACATCCTCTCTTGTACGACGCGTTCCTCAAATCGAACTGAGATGATCAAACTGAGATGGAGAAGGTGTGTTTTAACGCCGGGAACAGCTGCGCGATGTAACAGTAAATTTCGAAAGGGATGAAGCGTGGTCAATGCATTCAACAACTGTCATTGTGCGGTTAATAGCGATTTGCCATATCTACGCTATATTCTGAAATGCTCGAAGAACGGGAGAAGCTGCCTCTGCAAAGTATTACATGACTATGTCCAGTTCGGTGGCAAGGAGGTCAGACAGTGTCAAACTATTACTGGTGGGGTGAGGCAGGAGGGAGGGGCGTAACTAGAATGTTACTCTAGAAAGGTAAACAAGCCGGGGAGTGGTGCGCGCGCGCTTGTGACCGCCGTTGCACGCGAAAAACAGATGGCACACTGCGCGCCGCTGCGCGTAACCGCATGCCGTAGGCGGCTACAATTTCTGGCAAAGGTGGGACATGCACCCACCTTTGCCCAATTAAGTGCTGCCTTCGCACGCAAAGACCAATAGAAAGAAAGCAAAAAAAAACAAAAAACACACGAGCGTGTGAAAAGTACAGATTGATTCCAAGAGGTCGTTTTCCTAGAGCAGCGCATGCACGCTGCGCTAGGCTCGACCTAAAAACAACAGACTGGAGGACGCAGGTTCTCCGTCATTGCTCTGCGAGTCTGGAATACTCTGCCGTTGGACCCGAGGTCCACTTTTAACTACACCAGATTCAGACAGCTTCTGAAGACATGGTTGTTCAAACAGGCTTACCAATAACCATGGCTCAAGGCCGTATTAGCAACCCTGCGCCAAGAGACCGTTTGGTGAATGTGCGCTTTAGAAATAATGATTAACATAACATGTTATGCGTGTATGAATTTTTTTTTACTTGGTAAATCCTCAAAAGTTCTGGGCTGAGGAGGACCGAAATGAGGGGGTAATGACCCTATTGCTTAACGTTAGCCTTCATTACTCTAATTCAGAGTGGTAAAAACCTCTCCAGAGGCACAATTGTCACGGAAATAAGGACTGGGACGAGGTGGACTGAATCAGGGTATGGAAGACTGCTAGTAAGTAATATGGTAATTTACTTTAATGGACTTTCAGCATTTGTAATAGTGCACAACCACCGCTCAGACTGCAAGTTCCACATTGTAGCCAAACGCTAAACTTGTTTCTGCTGTAACAGTGAGGTTCTACATAAAGTGAGGGCTGAAATCTTGCATGCCCCAACTGTTCCAATCATGCACTTATTTTTGATTTGTGTTGTACTGAAGAATTCCAATAAAGCATCGTAACAAATATGATATGATGATACCAACAGCAACTTATCCGACATCAGTATCCTTTTACAGGAGGCAGCTGTACTAAAGAATAACTATGCTTCTAAAGCAGAATTTCAGTGAGAGCCACAAAAACAAATGTGTAGAATATCATGGGTGTCGAAAATGGCTTCATCATAAAGATTACAAAAACACTAGAGGAGAAGTTGGGATAGACTGGCAAAATAAAAGTGTTCTGTTAATAAAATAATACATATATAAAAAAAGTTTCTTTCAGTGGGCACCTGACATACATACAGCCCAGCGCACGCCTAGCTGTGTACAGCATGGGCAGAGTAGGGTTATCAGCAATTCAGGTTATGATCTGTATTTTTTCAATTATGGCAAGACTTACTCGCTCTTGCAAAAGGACTACTTCCTGGGCCTAGAGAGAAGTGTTGCAGCGACATATTGCATCAAGTCACTGAGTAACAAATGTGGTTAAGCATCAGAAGGTGCACATGAACAACTGGGATGCAGCACCATATTTTGACACTGAAAATTGTGTTGGTTAAATAGTGACTGACAATTATCTGCAGCAATCTCTACAGAACCAAATAACCCAAAATTACATCGTTCTGCGATCCAAGAGACAAAAAATACTTTAAATATATACTTTAAATATATATATATATATATATATATATATATATATATATATATATATATATATATATATATATATATATTTTGTTACACGTTACCATGATCTGGGCAAAGGTTTTACTCCATTAGTACCAGTGCAACACCCAAATACAACAATCTGCAAATTTAAGCTGACCATACAACTTTTGCCAATGAACGTTCACTGCACTGCCATGCATGTTGCTGCATTTTTAGTAACTTTTGAACTGTTTGAGCTAGAAAACTTTTTTGCTATAATCCATCAGCATAATCTGCAGATTTTATGTCAACACCATAATTATGTGGAAAATGGCATGGCCGCAGAATCACATAATTCCAGTGGCTCTGGTCATGTTATATAAATATAGGAGGCTAGTGCTAGTCTGCACACTCCTTCTACGACTGAAAGGGAAGAAGTAAGACTATTATTAGCTCAGAAAACAGGCCTGCACGTAATCCCAGATGGAGCGATCTATATCCAGGTCCTCCACGGGCAGTGGGCTAGTCTTACAATTTCTCTCACCATAGCCAGACTTAACTGCACAATACCCCGCTACAACCATACTGTTATGTTGGCAAAGCAACGGCCATGAGAAATTTGAGAATGCAAGAAATTTTGTTTAGCAATCACTTCAGTTACAGGCAGGGCCATAATGCCTTTTAACATGCGCTGGGGTGTGTAGCGACAGAAGGAAAACGCCTAACCAGACCGCAGCCACCGGTAACAGAAACAAATGCCTGATAACTTTCAACTACCATAGGATGATTTAGACAAAACGAGACATTGGTGCAAAAACATGACTCCAGATTATTTGGTGAGAACTGCTCTTCCTCATGACAGTACCTCTAAAAACGTCTAACAACTAGACTTTTCAAAACGTCTTACTGGAGAGAAGCATTAAACCGTGCCACTCCAATTACAGAAAGAAACTGTGCACAGCTGATACCATATCTTATAAAATCATTGTCTTACATGCATTTAAACAGTGTCTCCAATGTGGATCCAAGCCAGATTATTGCTAGATTTTCAAGACGGTCACACAATAAATTTACATCCAGTTAATCTAAATGAATACTTATATAACCAGAGGGTATTCTGACACTATGCACAGACAAACATGCCTTCTGGAAATACATACCATGGGTACTCCAGATTTAGACCACATCTATTTTGACAAATTGTGCGCTGTATGTTCTCATTTTCAAAGTGTCAGAACAAATCGAACCATATTTTTCATTGATGGAAAAAAAAACGAGGGATCATGAAAATGGACTGCCATTTATAGGTCAAACCATGACCAGCAGAAAAGCCAACAGGATACACAGGATAAGGATATACCAGTCTATGGCATGATTCCCCCTCCCATCCAACAAAGAAGAATGCAGAGACGCTCCCATATTTTATTTACAGACAATGAAGGCTCCCAGCTCTTTAAGAGCCGTCATCGGTCCATTGCTGTTTTCCACAAGCCACATCCGCACTGCAGACCTCTCCACCAGAAAAGGTGTCAGCGGGCAGAAGGGCAACTCTTCCCCTCCCAACGGGACAAGAGAACGCTGTGCTAGATAAAAACAAGCATCCAGCACCACTCCCTGCGCCGCACCTCGAAACCAGCTCCCATGCTAGGTTAGTATGAGGCATGGCATCCGCCTCGTGAAACGCTGGAACGACGCCGATGCTTTCCGACTGCTGACCATACTGGGATGGGCTTTCACCGACAATACAAAGCCTGCTCAACCCCACTTGGAAATGAAAGCGCTGTGCAGACGAAGAGGCAGCTGCACTACCATCAGAATAAAACACAATTCTACCCATCACATTCCCAACCACAGTTACGATTAAAACAAGCACTGAAACACAAGCGCGGCCCCGCGGCCGCGAAAGAATTGTTGTGAGAGAGAGGGAGAGCAGGAGGTGAGCCCGCGAGTGATGTGCGCTTGGGAGAGTCTTCACTTTTCAAGCACTGCACTCGTGCTTGTGGCGTGCCCCTGCTTGCTCCCGCAAGGTGGATGCCGCCACAAGCACGAGTGCAGTGCTTGAAAAATGAGCAGAGCGACGGCTAAAGGCCCTCCTAAGCAGCGCATGCGCGCTGCGTAGGCGAGACCTAAAAACATGGTAAGTTGTCACCAATACTTAATGCCATTAACCCAGGACATAGACAACAGTCCCTTGTCATGTAGAGGGCATGCTTGGTGTACCCCTACAGGTCTCAAAACCAGGCCTTGGACCTAACAGCCAATGGACAGGACTAGGTCTCAGTGTGCATGTAGGATTACCATATGTGCTGGGCAAAAAAAAAAAAAAATACCACATATCATATGCAGATGGGTGACTCAGGGCAGTAGTACATGCCTGTTTACCATGCATGAGACATTCCTATCCCAATAATCTCATTTAGGTAATTTCATGCCACCACATGCACACAAATATACAGAACTGATGTACACAGATCTGATAAGAGCAGTCATGTTCCCCTAAGCTGCTTTGTGCCTTAGTTGCCCAGAACATGGTTTTGGGCTGCTGTAAATTTGCATTTGGGTCTGGCTGAATGAAAGTGAGCGTTCCATTGTTGGAAATTGAGTTTCTGGTTGACTAAGGTATGCACCTAAGCCAGACAGAACCCACCACTCTAGTCAGGGTAAGTAAGTTAAAACACCAAAGATAACCTGTGCTCACCCCCGGTAGCTTGGCGCAGAGCAGTCAGGCTATCCCTAGAGGCAATGTGTAAAACGTTTGGGCAACACACTCCCACCAGTAACACAATAATTACACCACAAAAGAGACTCCACACAGGATTATATGAAATATATTGTACATAAATCATAGACCATGACTCAAAGGCTGTTAAATCATGCAACACCTGAAATCCTACTCATTATCCTGACAGGGCAACACTCTAAACAATATGCATTATACATCAGGGCATGAACTATAATAGGTTATAACAAATAGACACATGAATCATAACTTCGGTGCATACTATTCAAATCCTGGCAATGTAAGGCAAGACCACATATGTGATAGCATCAGGGCATAAAAATGCAGCAGTTTATAAAATGCATGAATACCACATTAGCCTAAGTAAGGTAAAGTAGGTTAGGGTAAAACATATGAATCACAATATAAGCTTCGGACAATGGAGGTCATAGTGCTCCTGCGCTTTTTAGCCTTAATACGGTAAACCACACTCTCCCTTGAAACTGACACTTTATAGGCCTGAAATTCATATTCCCTTTTAGTAGGAATGTTACAGTAATATCCCTAAATCCCAACCACCTCCCAGGGGCCTCCAATGAGGACTTCTCAGTGTGGCGAAAACACCTATCTAGTGCCCCAAAGTAGGTTTGGTCAAGAAGGTGGGGATCAGGTGCTGGTGCTCGCTAGCACACAGGGGCAGCTGCTGGACAAAGAATACTCCTGCACGGGGAATAATGTGCGCAACCTCCCGGCGGCTTGATTGCTAGGGGCGGTCACACGCATGAAACCAAGCCACAGAAACACAATCCCCAGGGTGCTTCACTTGTGGTCTCGCCCCAGAATGTTCCCCAGTACCTCCTGGCGGCCTGGTGAACATGGGGATGGGGGTGTGGAGGCTTCTGCCACAGCTAGAAAAGTCTGCGGGAATACCGGCGGGCCTCAGGGACGGGGCCCACCTCCTTAGATTGCAGCCTCGCCTAGCTGTTCCTTTACCACGAGGCTCTGGGGGCGGGGCTGACCAGCCCAGGAAGACTATGCAATGCCTCTCTTGTCACACCCAGCCTTTCTTGTGTTGTAATTGTAATTGCATTTATATGGCGCTTACTACCCCTGACGAGGCGTCAAAGCACTTTTTCGGCGAGTAGCAAGCTACTCCAGAACCCAAGAAGGATTAGTGTTGAATTAGTATAGTGAAATATGAAAGTAATTTGAGTGGTGGATAGGTTAGTCAGTTATTTGGATTCAGAAGGATAGCGGAGGGATAGAAGAGGGAAAAAGGTTTGCATTTATATAGTGCTTGTTACCCCTGATGGGGTGTTGAAGCGCTTTTTTGGGCGAGTAGCACGCTACTCCGGAACCCATAAAGGATTAGTGGTGAATTAGTATAGTGAAATATGAAAGTAATTTGAGTGTTGTAGCTGTCTGGAAAGTATGCACAAAGTTTAGCTGTCACTCTGCCCTAAATGTGGATTGGAGTCAGGCAGCAAAACACCAGAGTTATAAGCACAGAGAAATGCCCACTTTCTAAAAGTGGCATTTCGGGGGGCGTGGCCAAGATGGCGAGTGGGTAGGACGTGTTCCACATCGTCCCCCCGCTCCCGAGTGCCCAACCCGGCCCGCAACAGCACTTCGTTCCCCCCGGAGGTCCGGATTTGGGAAGGGGACACGCCACCGTCCCGTCGGCATCACCAACACATAGCGGTTCGAGACTGGGGGCCAGCCTGGGGGCGACAGCGGGTCCCGCGAGTCAGCAGGGCGAAAATGGCGGCCGGACCGGGCCAGGCTTGTGGAGGCCGGCGGCACTAAGATCCCAGCCACGGCACAGACAGCGGTCCCGAGGGGCTAGCCGCGGAATCTCCGGCGGCGCCGTGACCAGGTGAGGAGCTTGGCGGTGGACCCGGCGCGGAGCACAGCGCTGAAGCGGTAGGTGCGGACGCCGGGGAGCAAGGACTGCAGAGAGGCCTAGTGGGCCGCACACAGCTCGGGACTAGGAGTGCTGGGACCGACGCCGGGATCGGCGGAGCGCCGGAGGCCCTGTCGGACAGAGCATCGGCCAGAGCTATCGACTGGCGCTAGCGGGCGGGGACAGGGTCGGAGTCCGAGCCCGGGTGCCGCCGTATCGAAAGGCGTGCGCCGGGAGGCAGGCGGCACGAGTAGGCCCGGGATTGGGCTTCCAGCACCAGAAGTAGGCAGCAGTGCGGGTGAGCCCGGAGGTCGCTGTGGGCCTGCAGAGGGAGGTGCCCTCTTGGTCTTGGGGACTAGGAAACCCGGCGCTGGTGCGGATCCCGCGCGGGGCTGCCCCCCCCCCCCGGCACCAAGAGGAGAACGGAGCAGGCCGCACACTAGGGGGGCTGGAGCACCAGGGAACCACCCGATTGCTGACGCACCAGGAGGCCTATCGATTGCTTGTTGCAGGAGGCCCCGGAATTGCCTCGGGGCTTGACAAGGGCCCGGAGACAAGAGTACTAGGGACCTCCGGAATCCACCACCTAGGACAAAACAAGAGAGCTGTACAAAAGTAGCGACGGGGGGGTCGTCGTCGGGGGCCTCAGCACTGGAGCATAAACCGACTGAGAGGAGCGAGCCGTGTGGAACGGCGGCGTACCAGGGGAGTGACCTGGCGGGCTCGGCCGGGGCTTTCGACCGGCGGTGACACAAGGACAAGGTGGAGGCAGTGGCGCCTGGGGCGGCCGGGGGAGGGGGTCCATGCCTGCGGACTCGTGCTCCTTCGTCTGGGGGCTATTGACAGGCGGCCCGCGTTGCCTCCGGCGGGGCCCAGAGCGAGGGGGCTGCCACGAAGTTATCTAGAACAACGCCCCAGAGGAGCGAAGTGCGCCAGGGCCTTGACAAGTGGCCGAAAGCGGGAGAAAGGGAGTGACGGTCAAGAGGGGCTTCACCAGCGGCCGGGACCCATACCAGGAGGAAAAGAAGACGGGGCATATCGGAGTGGGGACGAAGGTTAGACCATCTCTAGACTCCATATACCGCGGGCATCAGAGGCCCCTACACTGAGAAGATAAAGGAGGGGACCCCCCCTGTGTTCGGCGGCCCTTGAAGAGGCGCTACCCACACAGCCGGGGACCGGGGGGGGGGGGGTCGGCCCGGGCAGGGGACGCCGCGGTGCCGGCTGGAGGAGGTCCGCACTCCTTCTTGAGTGTGCCATTTATGCGCCCCAGGGTGGGATCGGCAACCATAAATGACCCCAAATCACGGTGCGATCCAGCGATGACATCAGTCAAGAAGAAGGGGGAGAGATCGGTAAAGGAGATGCTCACCAAACGTTCCGACGCTGGCGAGAGGGGAAGTAAAACACCCCCGGCCCCGGGGACCCCCGAGGGCCACGAGGACGGCGAGGTCCCGATCACCCGATCCTTTCTAGAATCCCTATTTAACACCCTTCGCGAGGACTTCCAAACGCTCAAGTGCGAAGTAGCAGGCGAGGTGAAAGAAATCCGCCGGGATGTCGACGCAGTAGGGGAAAGAGTTGCAGCGCTTGAGGATCGAGAGCAAACCGCGGGCGAAGAGCTAGTGCAACTTCAACAAGAGGTCATTCGCCTCCGAGACCAGCAAATAGACCTACAAGCCCATGCGGAAGACCTCGAAAATCGCTCTCGCAGAAACAACATCCGCATCAGAGGTGTCCCTTCAAAGACGGAAGAGCCGGACATAACCCGCTATTTACAGGGGCTGTTTCGGGACATCCTGGGGGAATCGCCGGACTTCGAAGTCCTCATCGATCGGGCTCACCGGGTGGGCTTGCCGAGGCGGGCCCCTGCTCCCCCTCCAGACATCTTGGCTTTCCTCCCAGATTACCTTCTCAAAGAACGCATATTGAGAGAGGCACGATCGAAACAACCCCTCAGCTATCAAGGGCACTCCGTGGCTCTCTACCAGGGCCTTGCCTCCATAACACTTCACAAGAGGAAAGCCTTCAAAGCAGCCACTACATATCTACGAGAGCAGGGGGTGCCGTACTCCTGGGGCCACCCTTTCCGCCTCATCTTTAAATGGAACGGCCAGCTTCATCAACTCAGGTCCCTCCAGGACACATGCAAGATCCTTGGCCTGGAACCGCAACACTTGGATGAGACACCTGGGCCTCCGCATAGACCCTCTGGGGCCAGATGGCAACGAGTGGGATGTCGACGCTCTCCCAAGTCAGAGACACGGCCAGATCCGGACACTGTAGCACAGGAGCGACAAGCGGCCCTTGCAGCAGTTCAGAAAGACACCGCCTCAGCGACCTGCCCTTAGCTTCTATGCAAGGAACGCACAGCACTCACATTGCACGGGCGGGGGGGGGGGGCGGGAGCGGGGAGCCAGAGTCACTTGGTCCACACACACTCCCCGATTTTTGCTCTCCAAATGCCCACATCTCGAGATTATGGGCGCTGGACATTGTTGAATTTGGGGGTTTTTTGGTTGGGGTTAGGGAGGGTTTGGGTAGGTTCTGGGAGGGAGGGAGGGGGGAGATAAGGGGAACTTGGGGCAAGAGAGGGTTAGAGTTGGGGGTACGGGAGGGGAGGGTGGGAAGAACCGATGTGCTGCCAGGGGCGGGGTCCGCCCATCATTCCGCGCCACAAGGGGCTGACTACAGGGCCTGTGACCATCAATATGCCGCTGAGGAGATAGTTTCCCCCCAGATACAGCACTCTTCCGGTGCCTGCCTCTCAAGATGACTCACACACTTCAAATTCTCTCCCTTAATGTGAAGGGGCTGAATAATCCCATTAAAAGAAGGGCGGTACTGTCATACCTAGAAAACTCGGGGGCGTCTGTGTGCCTGCTCCAGGAAACTCACCTCCTCCCCAAAGACTGGCACCGGATGAGGTCCCGAGCCTTTCCTCAACAATTCTATTCCTCCACGCCGGAGAAGAAGGCCGGGGTAGCCATACTAATTGCCAGGGCATTTCAGGGTACGGTGGGGGATAAGGTGGCAGAGATAAAAGGCCGTCTCCTTGCCCGCACACTCTGGGTGGGGGGGGGTGGGGGGACTCCTCTGGTGGTGGGCTCCCTATATGCTCCCAACACAGGTCAAGAACAATTTCTAACAGCGGCACTGTCGGAGACACTCTGCACGCACGCCAAGAGGATAGTGGTGGGAGGGGACCTGAACCTAGTTATGGACGCGGAAAGGGACCGTTCCGGGCAGAGATACGGACAAACAGGGGCGCTATCTGAGACAGGAAAGGCCTGGCTGAGGGAAAGGGGTCTGGAGGATATATGGAGGGTGGCTCATCCACACACTACGCAATACTCATACTATTCCCATGCACACCGTACCTACGCCAGGCTAGATCACTTTATAGGGTCTTCTGACCTGACGCCACTGGTCGACACGGTGACCATCACCCCGGCGGCGCTCTCAGACCACGACGCAGTGACCATGACTCTTTCAATGCCGGCCACGCGTAGACCGCCGGGGAGATGGCGACTCAAGGAAAATCTACTGCAGAGGCAAGGGGTGTCTCAACAGCTCCACACATGTATCACTGACTACCTAGCAAGGAATGATACTCCCGGTACACCCATCACGGCACTATGGGGGGCCCTCAAGGCCGTAGTGCGGGGAGAGCTGATCGCCATCTCAGCAGCCGACGCCAAGGAACGCAGGGACAAAAGGGAAC